>CM050203.1:3860000-3890000 GCA_027475355.1 Coilia nasus | reverse complement strand
GATGCGTCTGCTTACGTAAAAACTGGCAGAGACTACTGATGACGTATGTCATTGTTGAAGTGGTGTCCCAATTCATAGGGGTTGACTTCCAACCCCTACCCATTGTTGCTCAGTTTCAGGGGGCAAGGGGCAAGGGATAGGGGTAGGGGAAGGGGTATAAATTAGAAATGGGATTCAGCCTTTGTCATGCGTGCGAGACAAATGAAGTTATGCTTCAGGAGGATGTATGCATTACCTGGTACAGCTGTGATCCGCGTGTAAAAAAAAATAGTCCCTTCTCTCAGGAATATTCAAGACATGCTGCACATTAAGTTGACTGTGTGTGTGTGTGTGTGTGCTCCAGAGGAAAAGCAGTGTGTGATCAGCGAGCTATCTGCTCTGAGTCGGCAGCTGCGTAACGAGCAGAGAAGGCTGGAGAGACAGAAACTACAGACGGAGAGAGAAGAGCTGGACACCCCTCTCAGAGAGAGGTACACACACACACGCGCACACACACGCGCGCTCGCACACACACACACACACACACACACACACATACGCACACACGCACACTTTCAGCAACTACAGACACGCACACTTTCAGCAACTACAGACAGAGAGAGAAGAGCTGGACACCCCTCTCAGAGAGAGGTACACACACACACACACACACACACACACATACTTTCATACACTAGACAGAAAGAGAAGAGCTGGACACCCCTCTCAGAGAAAGGTACACACACACGTACACACACACACACACACACACACACACACACACACACACACACACTTTCAGCAACTACAGCGAGGAGAAAAGAGCTGGATACCCTTCTCAGAGAGAGGTACACACACACACACACACACACACACACACACACACACACACACACACACACACACACACACACACACACCCACACACTTTCATACACTTCAGACAGAGAGAGAAGAGCTCGACACTCCTCTCCGAGAAAGGTACACACACACACTCACTGTCTTGTACACACACACTCTCTCACACACTCTCACACACACACTTTCAGGCACTACAGACAGAGGGGGAAGAACTGGACACGCTCTCCCTCTGACACACACACACACACCCACACACACTTTCATGCACGCACAGAACCCATCCAGAAAACACTCATGCACAGAGCAGTGATGGGGGAGTGAGTGAGAGTCTGTTCAGGGATGGTTGAACTTTGAGTCTTTTTGTCTTTTTCCTGTGGATGTTGTCAGGCATAAAGAGCGCCCCCCTGTGGACGTGTTTGATATGGCACGGCTCCGCCTGCAAGTGCCCGCCAAGAGGCCGCCCTCCAAAACACGCGGCCCAGTCAACATGCAGAACATCCACGACTTTAACCAGCTCAAGTACAGAGGTACTACCCGTACACTCACACATGCTGTTTCATCACACACTCAAGTACAGAGGTACTACCCGTACACTCACACACATGCTGTTTCATCACACACTCAAGTACAGAGGTACTACCAGTACACTCACACATGCTGTTTCATCACACACTCAAGTACAGAGGTACTACCAGTACACCCTCACACATGCTGTTTCATCACACACTCAAGTAGAGGTACTACCAGTACACTCACACACATGCTGTTTCATCACACACTCAAGTACAGAGGTACTACCCGTACACTCACACATGCTGTTTCATCACACACTCAGAGAGAGAGAGAGGGAGATGGTGTGGTATTCTTTTGTCAAGTACAATGCACACATTCACAAACTGTTGACTATAGAGTGTGTAATCTGTGTGAGTGTGAGTGTGTCATCTGTGTGTGTGTCTGTATGCCCGAGTGTGTCATCTGGGTGTGTGTGTGTGAGCATGAGTTCTGCAGTGCTCTGTGTAGCTGTATGCATTATTCAGCATCCTGGGCTCGTGATGGGACCGCGCTCTGAGGCTGGATATCATATTCACCCTAAACACACACACACACACACACACACACACGCACGAATGCGCACATAAACTTACATGCACACGCATGCATACACACACATATGTGCACACTCCACGGATGCACATATACACGCATGTATACACACACACACACACGCATGCACGCACGCACATCACAGAGAGAGAGGGGCTAAGAGAGTGTGTGTGTGTGTGTGAGAGAGAGAGGCTAAGTGTGTGTGTGTGCTGGTGCCTGACTGGCTGGTGAGGGAGCTAATGGGCCAGTGAATGAGTGTCTGGACAGGAAGTGATGGTGCTTTCTCACGGCAGACTGAGCGGCGGAGAGGGAGATGATTGGTGGAGATGGCGGTGATTGACAGCACTGTCAGGGTTTAATTGGATGCAGACATGCCTGTCAGGAGTGAGAGGAAAGTGAGGGGAGAAAGAGAGGGAGAGGGGGAAAAAGAGAGGGAGAGGGCCCTAATATTCTCCCACACTGTGTGTGTGTGTGTGTGTGTGTGTTTGTGTGTGTGTGTGTGTTTGAGTGGCACCTATCCTCTCTTTGTGTGTGTCTGTTGTGTATGTTGATGCATGTATTCATGTGGGAGTGTGTGTGTTTGTGCCTGTTGTGGATATTGATGTGTGTGAGTATGAGAAGGAGCAAGAGACTAACACGCAGTGTGTTTGGGATAGACTGCATGTTTCTCCCCTGTGTGTCAGTGCCTGTGCTGCAGTGCTGAATGACGTGTGTGTGTGTGTGTGTGTGTGTGTGTGAGGAGAGAGAGCTGTCTGAGCATTAGGCACGCACACACACACAGACACTGCTGTCCTCAGTCTTACACACATACACTCACTCACTATCTCTCTCTCTCTCTCTCTCTCTCTCTCTCTCTCTCTCTCTCTCTCTCTCTCTCTCTCTCTCTCTCTCTCTCTCTCTCTCTCTCTCTCTCTCTCTCTCTCTCTCTCTCTCTCTCTCTCTCTCTCTCTCTCTCTCACTCTCACTTTCCCTTCTCTTTTTGTATTTCACTCTCTCTCTCCATCTCCCTGTTTCCCCACTCCTTCCTTCTATCTACCTGTCTGTCTCTCCACCTCTCTGCCCAGTCCTGTCCGTCTCTCTCTCCATCTCTCTGCTGAGTCATGTTTGTTTCTCTCTCCACACCTCTGTCCAGTCCTGTCTGTCTGTCTCTCCATCTCTCTGCCCAGTCCTGTCTCTCTCTCCACCTCTCTGTCCAGTCCTGTCTGTCTCTCTCTTCACCTCTCTGCCCAGTCCTGTCCGTCTCTCTCTCCACACCTCTGTCCAGTCCTGTCTGTCTCTCTATCTCTCTGTCCAGTCCTGTCTGTCTCTCTGCTGAGTCATGTCTGTCTGTCTCTCCACCTCTCTGTCCAGTCATGTCTGTCTTTTCACTCTCTGCCCAGTCCTGTCTGTGTCTCCATCTCTGTGCTCAATCATGTCTGTCTCTCCACCTCTCTCTTCTCAATCATGTCTATCTCTCCATCTCTGTCCAGTCATGTCTGTGTCTCCATCTCTGTCACGTCTGTCTCTTCATCTCTCTGTCCAGTTATGGCTGCCTGATGCATCTAAAGTGCTGAGTCATGGCTGCCTGGGGTGTGTAAAGTGCTGAGTCATGATGTGCCTGTAGCAGAGCATTAAAGCACACAGCCCAGTGCCACCGCCCCAGTCCCACTCCCTCTCCTCTCCCTCTACTCTCCCCTTGCTTTTCCTCTGCTCTCCTCCCCCCTCATCTTTTTTCCTCTCCTCTCTTTTCCTCTGCTCTCCTCCCCCCTCATCTTTTTTCCTCTCCTCTCCTTCTCCTCTCCCTCTCCCCAGTGTGTCATCTGTGATTGGCTGGTGTTTTCTGGCAGCAGTCCTCTCTTTGGTGTGAGCCCCTGATGCCTGGTTGTTAGCTCAGCCCCATGTGGCGTGTTATCTGTGTGTGAGAGAATCTCTATTTAGACAGTATTTGTGCCCTTCACATTTGTGTGTATATCTATAGCCTGTGGGATGGCTGTGACTGCATATCTGTGTGTGTGTGTGTGTGTGTGTGTGTGTGTGTGTAGACAGCACCTCCCGTGAGGAGATGCGGCAGGCGTACCCAGATCCCCCGTTTGATGACGGCAGTCTGGAGCTGCAGCAGCAGGCTCTACTCCGCCAACAACAGCGCAGGCTCAGCAACCTCAGGAAGGACAAAACAGGTTCGACCACACACACACACTACATACATACATACACACACACACACACACACACACACACACAAAACATACAAACACGTGCGCATGCACACACACAAAAAACATACACACACGCGTGCACACACACTTTGATTGGCTCTAGTGTATTTCTCTATGTGGCCGCTCCTTGTAGGGTTTCCTTGGTATATCTCAGTCTCAGACTCCAATAAATAGCTATGTTACACTCGTATATCTCAGTCTCAGACTCCAATAAATAGCTATGTTACACTCGTATATCTCAGTCTCAGACTCCAATAAGTAGCTATGTTACACTCATTATGTATATTCATTCCATTCCATATTCATTCCACTGATTCATTCCACTGATTCATTCATTCTGGGCAGTGGTGGCCTGCAGGTTGAGGTATCAGACTTGTGATCGCAGGTTTGAATGCACCATCTGCCAGTAGTGCCACTGAGACCCTGAGCATGGTGCCGTCCCCACACACACACACACACACACACACGTGTACACACACACACACATACATACACTGAGACCCTGAGCATGGTGCCGTCCCCACACACACACACACGTGTACACACACACACACATACATACACTGAGGTACCCTGAGCATGGTACCGTCCCCACACACACACACGTACACACACACACACGTACACACACGTACACACACACACACATACACACACACACACATACATACACTGAGGTACCCTGAGCATGGTACCGTCCCCACACACACACACACACACACACACACACACACACACACACACACACACACGTACACACACACACACACACATACACTGAGGTACCCTGAGCATGGTACCGTCCCCACACACTGCTCCCCGGGCGCCGTTGTCATGGCTACCCCCTGCTCACGTGTATGTGTGTGTGTGTGTGTGTGATGGCTTAAACGCAGAGTACATTTCCTTGTGTGTGCGTGTGGTGTTCTGTGTAATCGCTATGCCATTGGGTGCTGTTTGTTTTTTATTTTCATTATCCGCGAAAGACCCACAGATACAGACACACAAATGGGTACACACACACACATGCGGACATACACACACATGCGCACACACACACACACACACACACACACACACACACACACACTCATTCACCTGTCCATCTCCTCTTCACAGATTTCTTCTCAGATGTCGCCTCTCCATCTCAGCCGCCCCACCATCAGGTAAGCACGAACCCATGTCACCACCCTGCCCCCACCCTAACCCGTATTACTGCACAGCTCCATCCTAACCCCCCCCCTCCTCCATCTCATTTAGTGCCACACTAACCCATCTCACTGCATAGCGCCATACTGCCCCCACCCTCCTCCATCTCACAGCACAGGGCCACACTAACCCCACCCTCCTCCATCTCACAGCACAGGGCCACACTAACCCCACCCTCCTCCATCTCACAGCACAGGGCCACACTAACCCCACCCTCCTCCGTCTCACTGCATAGGGCCACACTAACCCATCTCACTGCATAGGGCCACACTAACCCATCTCACTGTAATGCCACACTAACCCATCTCACTGTAATGCCACACTAACCCATCTCACTGTAATGCCCAGCTCCATCCTGCCCCCACCCTCCTCCATCTCACTGCATGCAGTTGTGCTCATAGGTTTACACACCCTGGCAGAATCCATCCTAATCTAATCTATTTACCTCCCAGAGACTGGAGTCTGCAGAAGATGGCCCTACACCCACACTGCTGCAGTCAGAGAGTGCCTTCATTGGTAAGCCTGTGTGTGTGTGTGCGAACCAATATGCTTGGGTGAGTTTTAATGTGTGTGTGTGTGTGTTGGTGTGTTGACTGGCCACTGGAGTGATATGCAGGTTGCTGATGTCCTATTGTGTGTGTGTGTGTGTGTGTGTGTGTGTGTGTGTGTGTGTGTGATCTAGGTATCACTCAAGGATGGTCATGACTGGCTAGAGTGATATTCAGATGGCTGGTGTGTGTGTGTGTGTGTGTGTGTGTGTGTGTGTATTGATGTGTCGCTGTCGGAATGACTCGAATAGCTTACGTGTGTGTGTTACTCCTGGAATGTGCATCAGCCACAGTGACATGCAGATGGCTGTTGTGTGTGTGTGTGTGTGTGTGTGTGTGTGTGTGTGAATGCAACTGAGCTGTGTGTGTGTGTGCATGCATGCACGACTGACATGTGTTTCCCCTTGCAGACTCCCATGCGGGTGTGTTTCCTGGGAGTCATGGTGAGGGGCGGGGCTCTGCGCGGGAGGGGCGGGGCTCTGCGCGGGAGAGGAGGAGGCTGGCACGCAAGACTGAGTTTGACCAGGTGAGCACCGCCTCCACTCCGCCTGCCTGAAACCCACACTGTCTGTCTGCTAGGGTGTGTGTGTGTGTGTGTGTGTGTGTGTGTGTGTGTGTAGAGAGAGCCTAGTTACAGTGTGTATTAGCCCTGTAACGATACATGTGCCGAAACCGAAATCGCGACATGCAGAGTCACGAACCTGTCTTGCGGTGTTAGAAGGCAGAATTGCGACACCCCGTCATACTCCATCCTTCAATACAGATCCAGCCACATGAAATGAGCTGATAGTGCTACCAAACTTTTTAAAATACTACTATTTTTATTTGACATCAGTCGTCTATTTTCAAATACATGGGCGTAAACCACAAAACTTTGATTTTTTTCGTCGACCTGCAAGCATCCTCCAACTGCGTGTCATTGACGACCTTTCAGTCATGTGACTGCAAAAAGTTTAGCTCACACAACAATGTGGATGAGACGGATTGTGACAGGCAGCAAGCAATGACTAGTGCAGGTAGTCCTGATTGTCCAGGTTGTCTTGAGAGTAGTAGAGGAGTACAACCTTTTCATTAAAGCTTATCATTGTTCATTTGTTCTCACTTGTTTTCTGTTGTTTTATTGTAGTCTTGATATAATTATCTCTGGTAGTGTGATTTTTGTTTTTTGTTTTGTTTGTTTGACACCTTTTCTGTTGTTTAGTTCCAATAGCTTGGTGGCTAGCTTAGCCACCTAGCACTTCACTTAGCTTAGTTTTTCAACCATATTTTCCAAAACGTCTGTTTGTCAATTAGTGTATGCAACATGCAGATTTTTAGTCCCAAAGACTACACTTTCAAACAAGCCGGTTGCTGCCTCTGGTAGCTGAAACGTTGGTTGTTGGCCAGTGCCTTCGCCTTCTGTAAGCAGTTCCAGTGTGAATGTGCCCACTTCCCAACCTAACAAACATAGTGTTAGCAGTGTAGTTCCGGCTGCTAACATGGATATGTGTCAGCTAAATAATAGTGCACCATCCCAGCCAATATTAAAAGTGCATCCTAAACGAATGTTTGGTCAGACTTTGTTTAACTCCAACTGGTACCCCAACTGGAGCAGTACTCTGTCAACCTCAACACCTGCTTTTGTTTTCCCTGTCGTCAGTTTGCAGGGATGACTGATAGAGACGTAGTCTTCACCAAAACACGTCACTGTAATTGGAAAGGTGTGTTGGAGAAGGGTAAAAGATTTCAAAAGCATGCAAAAAAGCAAGTCACTTCCCATAAGCGCTGCGAAAAGATGGACTGAAATGAAACGTAGTGGTGGTGGTGACAAGATCTCACATTAAGACAAACACAGGTGGAAAACAATCGCTACTGTATGATGATAGTTTGTATTATGGGAATTAGGACATGGTCTTATGAATCCTTTCCTTATGGAGTTGAATTCCATTTCTTTTTCAACAGTATTTTGTTTTTTTACAGAAACTAGTGAAATCTTTATTTATTTTGCTATACTTCATATTATTCAATTGTTAAATAAATGTTGTTAAAACGAAATGCCTTTTCAATTAAAAAAAAAAAATCGTAGGGTGTATAAATTGTGATACAAACCGAATCGTGAGTTGCTGTATCGTTACAGCCCTAGTGTGTACGGCCACACTCTTGTAGGGCTTACAGTAACTTACAGCTGGCAGTTTAATGTTGTGTGCTGTGGCCTCTGCTGTACTTCCAGAAAGGCTTCAAGGCCTTCCATTCAGCCTGCAGTGTCCACCTAACATGAAAGCTGAAGCATCTCTGTACGTCCTCACAAAAGAGTGTGTGTGTGTGTAGGAACTGAACACTCCTCTCGGGACCCGCGGCTCGGCCAGACAGACGGATGCGGAGTGTGTGCGCAGCCTGAATGTGGCGAGTGTGAGGGAGCGCAACCAGCACCGCCTGACCAGACTGGACAACATGAGCCAGCAGAGCGCCAGATCAGGTCAGCACTGTGCAGTACCTCATTACGGTGCAGTACCTCATTACTGTGCAATACCTCAGCACTGTGCAGTACCTCATTACTGTGCAGTACCTCATTACTGTGCAATACCTCATTACTGTGCAGTACCTCATTACTGTGCAATACCTCATTACTGTGCAGTACGTCATTAATGGGGCATTACAGGGGCAGCTGTGGTCTAGTGCTTAGGGAGTTGGTCTTGGGATCAGAGTCGCAGGTTCGAATCCCACCCTACCCATGGCTGAAATGTCCTTGAGCAAGGCATCTAACCCCACGCTGCTCCAGGGACTGTAACTGAAACCCTGTAAATAACTGTAAGCCGCTCTGGGTCAGCGTCAGCTAAGTGTAATGTAAGGTGCAGTATTTCATTAACGTGCAATAACCCACACTGCATATCACACTGTATATAAAACCCCATTTATTCTTTTTGCACATATATAAGGCACTTCAGAACTGTCCACCCTAAGCCCTTTTTATTGTTTTATCTATTATTTGCATTATTTATTTATTCGTATAGTATTAGTATTATTATATAGTAAATTATTACTTTTATTTACAATATATTAATTTTATTCAATGTTGTAATATTCACTGCACTGCAGAAGGAGCTGCTTTTAATCTCATTGTGCGTGTGTATAGTGACCATAAAAGGCATTCTATTCTATTCAGTGGGCTCCAGTGGACACACTGATTGTTGAGTTGGCTTAGTGGGTGCTGAAGTGTTTAATAAAAGTTACTCCCTATGAAGCATCTATTATGTGTTTATTGTCTCTCGTCAAACCCTTAGTTCAGCATTTACCACCATTTTTTCCTACATTGCATCTCATCACTTGAACATATCGACATCCATCTGTTAGTTTGCTGGCTGGCTGGCTGTCTCGTGTCAGTGCGGTCTTTCACAAAGAAAGTGTTGTAGAGTAGTTTTCATGAAGTGCTACAACTTTTTTTTTTTTTTTTTTTGTAAATTGTTCTTGTTGGTTATCAATTGAAATGCATCTTTGTTGTGTTTCCACCTTAGTCTGGGTGGATGGTAATGTTGGGAGTCATACTGAAAATATTTTAATTGTACGCCTGTCACCATATTAATACGTTAAATCATTATCATTATTTAAATTTGCAAAGTGGATAAAAATGATTGACAGAGTTGACAGTTGTCCTACTGCTATTTTACTGAGATGAGCAGGCTTGGTCAGTAGTGATATTTTTGTTCACATTGTTGTTGGCCACTCTCCACACAGCCGACCTCTGCCTCGATGATGAGGACGACCTCTGGCACACGTCACCTCCTCCCCTGGACGAGGACAGGCGCGTCTCCGTGGATACGGTTGCCACGGAGCCCTGGCTGAGGCCCGGCACTGCGGAGAGGCTGAAGAACTTAATGGCAGACCGGCGCCCCTACTTGAAGCCCCTCGGAGACTGGGAAGGGCCGTCCACCTACCACGGATGACGCCAGGACAGGTCACCCAGTGACTAAGTTTTATGTGTGTTTTCATGTTTGATTTGTTTTTTCATGTTTCTGGTGTTTTGTGATGTTTTTAATCTATTTACAGTTTTTAAATAAAAGTCTATTTTAATACTCTTGCTTTGGACATTGGATCATTGGCAGGCGTGTTTACAGTTTCTCTGGATTGCTTTGACCTGTGGAAAGAAACTGGGATCCAATCAGTTTTCATCATCACTATAAACCCAGTTACAGCAGCACACACAAACCAAGTTCAAAAACTTTATTGACCTATGACCTGATTAGAATGCTTCGGATGAGAACCAGCTTTGTACAGAGTGTTGTACAGGCTTCATTTTTTTCCACATAGAAAACTTTACAGTGCTGTACCACTTTACATTTCTTCAGTTCACCCAGACCAGGAATGCTTCAGATCCACACACCGCTGTCATCAAATGTTCGAAGCGCAGCTAACATTATTCATATCTTCTATACATACAACCCACCCCCAAAAGAAAAACAAAGATTTAAATATATTAATTTTTTTTCTTATTTTGTACACATACAGTGAAACCTACTTCAAACAGGGATACAGACCAGTGAAATCAGATGCAGCTCAACTTCACACACTTCAGCTCTTGGTGTTTTTTTCCCAAAGTTCCAGTTTTCAAGAGAATCCCAGATGCGGACTTGCGGACAGTTCTTCTTAATTAAAAAAGTGTCAGTACATGTAAACTGATGAGTTAAATTATTCCATTTTATATCATAGCAATCAATTAGAAATCTCATTGGACAGTCGGGAGAGATGGCATAGGTAAATAAATTATCACAAAAGTTAAAAATTTCCAGTGCATTTTGATAAAGAAACAAGTGCAGCAAAATTCAGAGGAACCAAAACAAATACAGAAATAAAATCTAGTGTTATGAGATTATTTTAGGTGGGTTTTGGTTTGGTTTATACTGGGCTGCCTGTGTGGTACATCTGGGGGGCGGGTGGGGGGAGGAGGAGGAGGAGGAGTAGAAAGCTCCTCGTATACCTGGGGAAAGTTCTAGACTTCCGGAGTGGCATCCTCAATCGCTCCCTGCTGAAATGGCCCCCACTGCACTTTATCCCATCCACCATCACCTATTCTACCTCTACCCGTCATCTAGTAGCTACTGTTACTGTTAAAAGTTCATTAATCGGAATTTATGTGTTTTGCTCCGTTGCTGAGTAAAGTAATGTATGAATGTAAGGAGTTACTTTTCATAAGGAGTAAAGAAGTTAAATAATGTATAACATTAATATATAAACACTAGTGAGTAATGTGTAATGGATTACTTATTTGAGTAACTACCCCAACACTGCACATCACACAGTAGAGTAGAAGTACTTTGTCCCGAAGAAAATAAAGGCAACACATGATAGTATGATGTGATTAAGAGAGGCTTCATGAGGTTTAGGCTACTTTTGGCTGCATTAAAGGTCAACCAATTCATCAATCAGTTAATTAGTGTGCCCTGTCCTCCTTTGTGTGCGCTTGGATTCAGGCACTGAACTAATGCTCAGCTTCAGTGTGGGGAGATGATCCAGTGGGAGAGCGCTGACGTGTTGTCCACAAGGTCATTAGTTCATGTGTCACATCAGATTATGGTAGAAAGGAGAGCAGTCCTTGTTAAATATAGACCATAATCTCTAATAGTGGGTTTCTGCCCTGGTTATGATTTTAAAGTTGCTGCCAACTATGCACTTTGTTGCTAGTATCAAATAGAAAAATATAATTGTGACCAATAGAAGTGGAAAGAGTATGAACGAATAGGGGAAAAGCCAATACAGGCAATGCAGGAGGGATAGTGCAGTGGTAGCACTGGAGATTCCTCACATTCAAGGTTGACAGTTCAAATCCCAGCCTGTTCACAAGGCTAATTTTGCACTTTGTTGCTAGTGTCAGGTAGAACAATAGAATAAAGACTAATGGAGTGGGTGAACTCATTTAAAGTGGTGCAGTGACACTGGTTTAAATAGTTGCAGGTTCCTGTCCCACCATAGCTACAGGTCTAAGGTTGTGTTCTCTGCCGTGTGTTTTTCATTCATGTTAGTGCCAGCAGAGAGGATATGGATGAATGTGGGTAAAAGCAGATGGGAAATGCAGGAGGGATAGTGTAGTGGTAGCACTGGAGATCCCCATCCGCAAGGTTGCAAGTTCAAATCCCAGCCTATTCAATAGCCTACTTCTTGTCTTTAATTACCCTACCTTATGTTTGTTTGATCCAGCATGCAGCTGCTGATGTATATTTTAAGAAATACCAACACTAAGGGCTCATAAGTGAAATATTTCTAACAACAATTGCCACAGGTGTCTTCAGCCAGCAGGCAGACCAGTGGTTACCCTGCTGAGGTCTCAAAGCTAAGCGGCTGTGGGGCTGGTCGTAGCTTGGATGGGAGACCTCCTAGTTGCTGCAGGGAGGGTGGGTGGTGTGCAGCAGGTAGGGGGTGCTCTTCTCTCTAGCTCAAAAACAATTAAAAAATACACTACTCCCAGCACAGTAATGGGATCCTGTGCTGTAGGAGATGTTGCTGCCTTACACATGGGCAGTTAGTGATTCCTCTCATGTGGCACGTGTTGGAAAATGAGAGACAGTTTCCTGGTGTCTTAGAACATTCGTCAGGTAAGTTAGAGTGTAGCATTTATAAACAGTTCCAATAATGGAGGAAGTTAGATTGTCTCCAAAGTACAAACATACATCAATCAGTTCTGTGTTTAATGGAGAATAATGATCAATGAAATTACACCACCTGGTGTTTTTGGACTTTTACCTTTCAACCTATAAAACTGAAGTGACACGACCAATGTTCCAGTACATTCAAGTTTAGTGGTTATAAAGTTAGTTACTTTTTAAAGATTGTTTGCAAAGTGAAACAACAAAACATCACTTCTGCCATTTTAAAAGACAACCAACCACTAATACCTTACCACAACTTGTCAATCTAAGACACTGAAGTTAGTATGTTCTATGACACCAGCAAACGTTCCACAGTAGACAGATCATTCATTAATTTCCTAGTGCAAGGCAGCAACATCTCCTACAGCACAGCATCCCATCACTGTGCTGGGAGTGGTGTATTTTTTTTAAAATTATTTTTGAGCTAGAGAGAAGAGCGCCCCCTACCTGCTGCACACCACCCACCCTCCCTGCCCCACAGCTGCTTAGCTTCGAGAGCTCAGCAGAGCGAGGTAACCACTGGTCTGCCTGCTGGCTGAATACACCTCTGCAATTGTTATATTTTACATACGGTGTTGGGTATGATGTTTTAAAACTGTAGCAAGGGGGAGGAGAAGTCACCCCACCCCCCACACACAGCACAGAAGTCACAGCCCTCACGGCTCAAGCCCCCCTCCCACATGCACACAGCACATATCTTTGCTCCCCAGCCCTCTCCACACACATGTGTCCAACCCCACCTCAGCGCTGTCAGCTGCACACGCAGTGCCACCCCCCACACAGCCCGTCATCTGCCACCACAGCAAGTCCTTCCTCCCAATCATAACTGCACTTTATGCACTTTATCCCACCCCCCTTCACCTTTTTTCTACCTCTGCCCTTCTTATGGCCCCCCCAAATGCATTCTACGCACTTTACTCCCCACTCCCCATGCACAGTCTAGACCCACAATCATCAGTTTCACTGCATGTCCTACTACCCAGTATGTCTATGTACGTGACAAATAAAACTCCTTGTATCCTTGTACCCAGCCTTAAACCCAGGTCTCCAGGATACCAAACACACACTTTGGCCACAACGCCATGGAGTCCGGTTCTTTGGTGTTGCACTCAAAGCACATGTTTAGCTCCCCGGAGACCTGGGTTCGAAGCCAGGTGGGGTGACTTCCCCTCCCCTTTGCTACAAATGGTGTCAGAAGTGGGATGGCTTGCTGTGAGGTCATCGGAGGTGCACCCATTGTGTGAGCGTTATGAGGGACCCCCAGGTTAGGTTGACCCTGGTGTGAGGGACCCCAGTGATGGGTGAAGCAGTATGTGGGGCACCCTGGATGGGAGAAGTATGGTGGGGGATGAGTGAGGGACACCTGAGTGTGTGAAGCGCACAGGCGCGCCTCCCGAAGGGGAAGGCAGTGTGATGGAGTGACCATCACTAGGGTTGTGGGTGTGCTCTGACTGCCTCACCAACAAGGCTGACTCTTCGGTACTGCGGGCAAAGCCCACGTTTGGTACCCCGGAGACCAGGGCTTGAAACCAGGTGGGGGGACTTTTCCTCACCTTTGCTACAAAAATGTAAAGCGATTGCTGTGCACTGGATCAGACACACGTATAATTCTTCTGGTAAACTAATTATAAAGCAAGACGTAGGCTTCTGTGAACATGGTCATGTGGTGACAAAGACACAAGCACCGATCTCTGTTTCTGGATCGGATAGATCCTATGGCTAGCATTGTAGGCGACATAGCGGTGCCATTTTAAACACTGCTAGTACACCTGTAAACAAGCGGCTGTCAATGGGCCATATACACAACATTTATTAAAAAAACAGTTCTTACATGCAGTAGTTTGTAGTTGTTTCTTGTCGCTGCCATGATGAAAGTCCAAAAACAGCTGGAAGAAACTCCATACTCCACACACAATCCTAATAATCTCACTTCCTGCTATTAACGCCCACTTGCTCATCCTGATAATCTTACTTCCTGCTACTGACACCTGCTTCCTCATACTGACAATCTTACTTCCTGCTATTGACACCCACTTCCTCATCCTTTCAATCATTTTTTAGTGAGTGCTGTTATCAAGTTAGCCTGTTTTAGACTTTTGGCTTTTTTTTTTTTTTTTTACGACATAAGCCTGCCAGCAGTGCAATACTGATACGACACTGTGCAGCGCTCTATAGATTTTCAACAACTTTGTGGTGTAGCCTGTTTTCGTTAAATGGCATGAAAGAACAACTTGTCTTACATTTTGCTCATTGCAATAGGAAATCATGTGTTTTGCTCAAGGCTGTTGATGAGTAACACAAAGTAATGTAATGAATTACTTTCCACAAGGAGTAAAGAAGTAAAGTAATGCATTACATTTTTTAGCACTAGTGAGTAATGTGTAATGGATTACTTGTTTTGAGTAACGACCCCAACACTGATCTCTGTATCAATGCTACTGGTGGAGGAAGTTGAAGGTTGATGCTATGCTGACTTAGCCTGAAAAGCCAGCACACATCAAATTGCGTGGTCTGGTCACGATGGATAGGCCAGAGGCGACCATCAATAGTTGTCTTTCAAACTTTCTCTGCAAGCAATAGGCCAATCAGAGCAACAAACGTCTTCACCATAACATTACACCAGTGCACCGTCACATCCGTGTCATCATCGAGTTAAGCCCACCCACTGACTCTCTAGGATAGACCGATGATTGCTCCAGCCAGATTTGGGAGAAAAGTCACTGAGCTTCAATGGGTCATGGATAGAAATTTCAATTCTAGCTGAGTGACTGGCTAAAGCAATGGGTGTGGTACTTACTACTCTACTCTGGTTACACCTCTGGTGTTTTTACAGTTTTGCTGGATTGCTTTGGATCCCAGTTTCTTTCAACAGATCAATCAGTTTTCATCATCACTATAAACCCAGTTACAGCAGCACACACAAACCAAGTTCAAAAACTTTATTGACCTATGACCTGATTAGAATGCTTCGGATGAGAACCAGCTTTGTACAGAGTGTTGTACAGGCTTAATTTTTTTCCACATAGAAAACTTTACAGTGCTGTACCACTTTACATTTCTTCAGTTCACCCAGACCAGGAATGCTTCAGATCCACACACCGCTGTCATCAAATGTTCGAAGCGCAGCTAACATTATTCATATCTTCTATACATACAACCCACCCCCAAAAGAAAAACAAAGATTTAAATATATTAAATTTTTTTCTTAATTTGTACACATACAGTGAAACCTACTTCAAACAGGGATACAGACCAGTGAAATCAGATGCAGCTCAACTTCACACACTTCAGCTCTTGGTGTTTTTTTCCCAAAGTTCCAGTTTTCAAGAGAATCCCAGATGCGGACTTGCGGACATTTCTTCTTAATTAAAAAAGTGTCAGTACATATAAAATGGAATAATTTAACTGATCAGTTTATATCATAGCAATCAATTAGAAATCTCATTGGACAGTCGGGGAGAGATGGCATAGTTAAATAAATTATCACAAAAGTAAAAATCTCCAGTGCATTTTGATAAAGAAACAAGTGCAGCAAAATTCAGAGGAACCAAAACAAATACAGAAATAAAATCTAGTGTTATGAGATTATTTTACAAAGCTGCATTTCTGTACAACTAGTTTTCATCCAAGGAGCTATCAGTGCTAATGTTAGCCATTAGCGATGCAAAACAAAAAGTTAGGATCGTCGAGTAACAAACGTCACTCACTTGTTAAAACTAAACATTGATAATTTGCTTGATGTTGGAAACCTTTTTCATTCAGGATAGCTTGTTAAGATAATGTCAAGACAAAGCAAGTAACACCTCTTTTTTTTATATGCCAGCCTTCTGAAGTGTTTCAGAAGTTTTATGTAATATGAATAGTTGTCATAATATTCATTGGTATGATCCTTTAGATGACATATGCTACTGTACAAAGCGTGGCCATAAGTTCAGTGAGAAGGATGTTTTCCCCTACCCAGATGATTTGTGATATTCTGGATGCAGAAGAAGACTCCAGAGAAGTTCTGGAACGTTCCAGAAGCTCTGCTGGAGAACTGCTGAGTGATAGAGAGGGGAGCAGGCAGAGGATGAAGTCCAGTCTGGTACGGGGGCTCCATGGCGCCCTCCAGTGGTCGGGGAAGAGAAATGACAGGAAATGTCCGGACGGGTAGACAGAGGTGGGTTTTGGTTTGGTTTATACTGGGCTGTCTGTGTGGTACGTGTGGGGGACGGGCGGGGGGAGTTGGAGGAGGAGGAGTAGAAAGCTCCTCGTATACCTGTGGAAAGTTCTAGACTTCCGGAGCGGCATCCTCAGTCACTCCTTGCTCAGGGTCAGGCAGCTGGGCGATCTGGAACACCATTCCGATTCTCAAGAAGAACTTCCGTAGTACGGCCCGGAGTTCTGGGATCAGGTCGAACTGCATGATCTCACACAGCAGGGGGTAGTAGCGACTAGCATGGGCTTTGAACTGTGGACGACACACAAACACACACACACACACATACAAATGAGTGTTAAGTTCATTTGCAGCACAACAAAAACATTATTTAGCATTAATTCTAATTAAATCAGAACCACACATCTGATACCACAACTTGTTGACCTCACACGGTGCCTGTGAGAAATGAACACAGATATTCCCTCCTGTGTGTGTGTGTGTGTGTGTGTGTGTGTGTGTGTGCGCGCGTGCACCATGCTTCGTTAGCAGCCTAATTGAGCTGGATGAGAAGAGGCTGCTGATTAGTCACTGATGAGAGGGTCTGCTGCTGTGACGCTGAAATGGCCAAGGAGGAGAGCGAGAGATAGGGCAAGAACTGACTGAGCTGGAGAATAAAATGCTCATTTGTGCCCCATCACCTATTCTACCTCTGCCCTTTATCTGGTAGCCATCCCCCCAACTGCACTTTATCCACCGTGTCGTATCTTTAACCTAGTATCAGTCAGGACACGCACGCACTAAAGATCCTCACTGACGATAGGTTAAAGATACGACATTGTAAACGTGTGTTGCCGTGCGTATCCTCACTGACGATAGGTTAAAGATACGACATTGTAAACGTGTGTTGCCGTGCGTATCCTCACTGACGATAGGTTAAAGATACGACATTGTAAGCGTGCACTGCTGGTTGTGTGCTCACTGACGATAAGTTAAAGACACAACATTGTAAACATGCGTTGCTGTGCGTGTCCTACTGATACTAGGTTAAAGACACGACATTGTAAACATGCGTTGCTGTGCGTGTCCTGACTGATACTAGGTTAAAGACACGACATTGTAAACGTGCGTTGCTGGTCGTGCTCACCCTGTCGTCGCTGATCTTGAGGGTCTTGGTGAGGAAGAGCAGCAGCAGGTTGGTCCAGGCCTCTCGGTGGCTCTCAGACGTCAGCGTCAGGAAGTAGGCCACTGCGTCACTACACACACTGCAGCAGGGAGACAGAGAGAGAGAGTGAGGAAAGAGAGAGAGAGGGAGAGAGAGTGCACGACCATGGCGCACTGAATGCATGATTATGCAGCGCACGCCTTGGTGCTCTACAGCTGTTCCAGGATACCCGGGAGGCTAGAATGCACACATACGCACCTACGGACACACGTACACACACCCACACACACACCCACACACAAACACTCTGAGTGCTGGTCTTACATGAGTAGTCGTCGCTGCACCTCTTCCCAGGCGTGCTGGCGTGAGGGGTCTGTGTACATGCGGAACAGGATCCGCAGGCCACACGCCAGGCTGCTCGTCTCCTGCTTCAGCAGGTTGGGCTTGGACTTCCCCTTGAAACCTGCAGAGTACACACACACACACACACACACACTGAGACCCATAGCTGACAGCTATGATTGCTCTTTGTATATTAGTGTGATGAAGTCAAAAACAGTCAGGCTGCCAAGACCACACACACATATCATTAAATTGACCAACACACAACCTGTGATGTTGTACATGCTGACATCCTGACATTAAATACACGAGTGACTCTCTGTGCTGCCAAGCTCATGACGGGGAGTTTGGGCATGAAGGGCTGCCTTTGTATGTCCTGTGGTCGAGGCCATGAATGCCTCTGCAGTGCGGTGGGCCAGGTAAGTTATGTAAAGCCAATCCCACTGTCACAGTACACTGTGTGTGTGTGTGTGTGTGTGAGACCCTCTCGACCTACCGGCCTTCCAGAGAGCGGCCCTCTGCTCGTTGCTGGAGTTGAAGGCCTTGGTGTGTGTGTGTGTGTGTGTGTGTGTGTGTGTGAGACCCTCTCGACCTACCGGCCTTCCAGAGAGCGGCCCTCTGCTCGTTGCTGGAGTTGAAGGCCTTGGTGTGTGTGTGTGTGTGTGTGTGTGTGTGTGTGTGTGAGACCCTCTCGACCTACCGGCCTTCCAGAGAGCGGCCCTCTGCTCGTTGCTGGAGTTGAAGGCCTTGGTGTGTGTGTGTGTGGGTGTGTGTGTGTGTGTGTGTGTGTGTGTGTGTGTGTGAGACCCTCTCCACCTACCAGCCTTCCAGAGCGTGGTCCTCTGCTCGTTGCTGGAGTTGAAGGCCCTGGTGTGTGTGTGTGTGGGTGTGTGTGTGTGTGTGTGTGTGTGTGTGTGTGAGACCCTCTCCACCTACCAGCCTTCCAGAGCGTGGTCCTCTGCTCGTTGCTGGAGTTGAAGGCCCTGGTGTGTATGTGTGTGTGTGACCCCTGCCACCTACCAGCCTTCCAGAGCGCGGTACTCTGCTCGTTGCTGGAGTGTGTGTGTGTGTGTGTGTGTGTGTGTGTGTGTGCGTGTGTGTGTGAGACCCCTGCCACCTACCGGCCTTCCAGAGAGCGGTCCTCTGCTCGTTGCTGGAGTTGAAGGCCTTGGTGTGTGTGTGTGTGTGTGTGTGTGTGTGTGTTTGGCAGCCTTGGCCATGTGCACAGGCTGGTCACCAGGGGGCTTAGGATGGTTGGCTTTTCAAAAGCAAATGCAAAACATCTAGCCAAATACTGTTCAGTGTCATCAATAATCGGAAGTCGCCATATTTGGCGTAAAAGGTGCTGTGTGTATCCATAAGATCCCATGAACTCTGTTATGGACTGCTACTTTTATCAGTGTCGTGGTCACTAAACTGAATCACGCCTGAGCAACTTTCGCAACTGCCAAATTTGTGTCTTTGTGTATTTTATTATGAATTGTGGACACAAATAAATAAGCAAAATGTGTGTGAGACCCCTGCCACCTACCAGCCTTCCAGAGCGCGGTCCTCTGCTCGTTGCTGGAGTTGAAGGCCTTGGCGAAGCCGTGTGACTCCAGCAGGCAGTCCAGCAGCTTGAAGAGCTGCTCAGAGGTCAGGTAGCGGTACATGCCCTGGTCCTGCGTATCCACGGCAACATCCGCCTCCAGAGCGTCCCTCTGCAGGGGACAGGGGAGAGAGGACAGACACACGCACACACACACACACGGACACACACACACACACAGGACACACACATTTCACAATTTTATTTTGGATTCTAAGACAAAAGTAACCAAATGGAAACCAAAGTTTGTGCCCCAATCTGGCAAAATGAGTCTGAAGTCCAAATTCCAATGTTAAGGTACAGGCCAATATTTGTACAAAACCTTAAAAATGTCTAATTTTATTTGTTGTTCTTTTACGAAACAAACATCTCCACACTTTTTAGCGTCAAGTACATTTTGAATTTTGGGTCACTGTGACTCAAGAGTGACAAGTGATGTCATAGATGACCAACATATCGGACCCAAACTGCACATTAGAAAGAAACACATAGAAAGCAGGCCACGGAAAACATAGGTCTCCATATTTGTAGGTTCCCTGTAAGGCATATACACACGCACACACTCTTTAAACAGGATATGATTTTACCAAAACGTTCCTTTCAACTGCAACTGCAACCTGAACTGTAGCTATCTGTCTTTAAAAACACTATGCAGGCGTATGCATGTTGTTACCCGCTGCACAAATGTTTTCACAGTTGAAGTCTACAGCAGGGGACATGAGGTCACCAAATGTGTCTTCTGAGTGTCAAACTGGTAACCACGATGCTGCCAGCCGCTTGTGAAACCAGAGGAGCTCAGGCGATCGCTGGTGGTTATATAAATTGGGCAACTCGGTGGCTCAAAGTGCACAAGAGTCAACGCACCACAAGTTACTAACTACCTACATTTGCACAGAGGCCCCTGACGCGAGCATGTGTAACCCCCCAGGGCAGGGGTACATAGAGAGGGAGGGACATGGGGGGATGGAGGCCTGTTGGATCCCAAAACCTGGTCCTGACGTCCCCATGAAAAAGACTATCTGCTGAAACGCCTATGCTGAAGCAGTGTTGCCAGGAGAGCGCCTAACGGGAGTTTCGTCCTAGTCGCTAACTACGCCTCCCGAGTCGCTAACTACGCCTTCTGAGACGAGTGTGGCCTCTGCGGATGAGTAACTCCAGCAGAAGTTCATAAAAGCGCTTTTGCACACCTCTGTAAATTTGCCAGGTGCGTAGGATAACATCCCAGTAAGGCTTTCAATTTGTAAAAAAGAACATCCCGCACACTATCTTATCCACCAGCAAACTTTAATAGGCTACAACGTTTCGGTCATCAGACCTTCTTCAGGTAAGGTGAAGAAGGTTTCTTTTACTAACTCCAGCAGAACCCAGTGCCTGGGGGGAGAGAGAGAGAGAGAGAGAGCCTTCTGAAGAGAGTGCAGCTAACTACCGTCAGTCTACCACAGAACAGAAGCTCTGGCAGTGCTTCAGCTCATGCAGTGTGTGTATCTGTGGGAATGTGTGTGTGTGTGTGTGTGTGTGTGTGTGTGTGTGTGTCAGCAGGGAGCATCTGCTGGCCGCATCATTGCAATCTGTCATGTCTGCAATCGTTCAGGGCTTCGGAGGATGCAGATGTGGCCCAGAAATAGATCCACCCAGAGGGCCATTTAAACGGCACGCACATACAAACACACACACACACACACACAGCAAACGCTCCCCTGATACAGTGTGTGAGGCACCAGCAGCTCCAAGGTCAGTCTATGGCGGCAGAGGGTGAGCAGGAGGCGAGGAGATTAATGCCTATATTGTGCAGTGGATCAGTGTGGGGTTGGGGTGCAAGGTCCATGCAGTAGAAATGCACATCACACAGTAATACAGGACCTATGAGGGCGGACCTGTGGCTGCAGCCATCAATTTACTAGCGTATGTAAATGTCCTCAGTCCTCTTTGGATACACGGTGGGAATTAAAAATGATTACATTAATGAACAAAATACATTTAAATATAAATGTGACGATTAAAAGGAATAAATGTGATTAATCATATGCCGCAATTGAAAACCACAGGGGTGTTTTTGGGAGGGGGAGGGGTAGTGCTGACTAATGTCTCTGCTCAATTTCATTTACCTCCAGCAGCTGCGTCAGGGAGCATGAACATAAGTTTCAGTTCGGTTCATTCAGTTCTGTGCCTGCTCACCTGGGCTGCTGCATCTCTGAGTGCAGAGACCTGTGCCTGCTCACCTGTGCCTGCTCACCTGTGCCTGCTCACCTGTGCCTGCTCACCTGTGCCTGCTCACCTGTGCCGCTGCATCTCTGAGTGCAGAGACCTGTGCCTGCTCACCTGGGCTTGCTCACCTGAGCTGCTGCATCTCTAAGTGCAGAGACCTGTGCTTGCTCACCTGTGCTGCGGCGAAGTTCTCGGCGTCCTCCTTCTTGCTGGTGGCGGGGAAGAAGACGATGTTGTCGATGGTCTGGATCAGCTCCAGCTGCACCACACACTTGATGAGCAGAGCAGCAAACAGCCTCTGCTCCTGGACTTCTGCACACGCACGCACGCACACACACACACAAACACACACACGCACACACAGGCACACACACACAAACACATGCACACACAGGCGCACACACACACACACACACACACAGTGCATACATACACACACACAGAGGCACACACATACACAGGCACACACACACACACAGGCACACACACACAGGCACACAATGGCCACAGGGTATGGGGAAAAAATGTCCATCATGTTAAAAAAAGGAAAGGGAATGTCAAGAACAGTAATAGGCAGCAGTTTCTGTTTCTGAGAGTGTTTCTCTCACAGCCACCACAAAAGCTGTTTGCGACTGTGCCAAGAGACTGAATCACATAATCATATTGTGCGTTTCCTGACTCGTCACATAACTTACTGGTGGGGACCCTTGCTCGGGAGCCGTCCTCGTTCATGCCTGAGAGCGTGCTGTACTGAGACTGTCTCCGGCTGTCCGTGAGGGCCTTCTCCGTGCTGTTGATGGACTGCTGATCTTCTGTGCGAACCTGGATGTCTATTGACTTCTGGGAAATGGAGTCCTGGGGGAGTGGGTTGAATTAAGTATTAGGGCATTACTACTGTACACTGGTATCATGTTTTTGAAGAAATGACTCTTTAATTACTGCAGAATAGATAATATCTACATGACTGCTTGAAGGACTGTGTACACATGAGGTGATATATCATAAACCACACTACATGACACATTAAGACATTTTACAAAACACTCCTTTGATGTACCAGCTGTTTGTCTGAGTCTAGATGTGTGATATGTTCTCCTTCAGCTCCTGCTGGTCTCCATGTTAAGAGTCTGAAAGTTTGAGAAAACAACCATAGGTCATGACAAAACAAAAAGCACTGGTGGCACACTGGCCAAATGGCGTTGGTGGAGCTCTCCACAGCACCCTGGTGGATTCCTCTGGCGCTACTGGACTATAACAAAGCTTGCCATGAGTATCTCTGTCCTGCGTTTCTTTGCCAAACTATTGAAGCCCTTTGAGCTACATCCTTTGTATAAAATGTGCGATACAAGTAAATTCATAACTAAAGAAGCCTTTTGGATGAAAGGTGAAATGTCTTTAAGCTCTAAAAAGAAGTCCAGTTGCTTACAACTTAGCTGCTCCTTTGACTATACAAGTAAAGATACATTATTATTATTATTATTATTATATATCTAGTCCCTTACGCATGTGGGATGGTGGTCTTGAAGATGTCCAGCATGCAGTTGCAGGTCTTGTCCCAGGTCTCTGGACTGAACTTCTCCCCGTTCAAGATGACCACGTTCTCCAGACAGTTGGTCCCCGATCGGGCCAGCTGCTCGTTATCTGGGAACATAACCGGAACAGATGCAGGCCAGCGAACCCGTGAGAAAGCGGCCGTAACCATGGCCACCATGTCAGTATGAACAATGACCTACTGTTAAAGCTTGCACAATTAGGCAGCTGCCTTTATCCAAAGTAGCAGGAACCCCTCTTATGTTTAAAGAATCAACCCCCAGGCTAACCCAGGAGAGGGCTACACACACCAAGGTCTTTCTGCAAAGATTTTTCTACATACTTAGATTTGTGTTTTAATTTCCAAATCAAGCTTTCTTGCAAATGACATTCATCATTCAAGGCAATGCACCTGGTGCAATGCCCTGATGAAGGTCGTTTGACCAAAAGTGTGCATGAAATTATCCTTAAAGTATACTGCTGGAGTTTTTCAGGCTCCTTAGTATCACGACTATGTACAGCTGTAAAAAATAAGAAGCTGATGCTAACAGCACCACACACATAGACAAAAACACGTCACTACACACCACACACATAGACAAAAACATGTCACTGCACACCACACACATAGACAAAAACATGTCACTGCACACCACTCACACACAGACAAAAACACGTCACTGCACACCACACACATAGACAAAAACACGTCACTGCACACCACACAGACAAAAACATGTCACTGCACACCACACACATAGACAAAAACATGTCACTGCACACCACTCACACACAGACAAAAACACGTCACTGCACACCACACACATAGACAAAAACACGTCACTACACACCACACACATAGACAAAAACATGTCACTGCACACCACACACATAGACAAAAACATGTCACTGCACACCACACCACACACATACACAAAAACATGTCACTACACACCACACCACACACATAGACAAAAACACGTCACTGCACACCACACACACACAGACAAAAACATGTCACTGCACACCACACACACACAGACAAAAACATGTCACTGCACACCACACACATAGACAAACACATGTCACTACACACCACACCACACACATACACAAAAACATGTCACTGCACACCACACACATAGACAAAAACATGTCACTACACACCACACACATAGACAAAAACACGTCACTGCACACCACACAGACAAAAACACGTCACTGCACACCACACCACACACATACACAAAAACATGTCACTGCACACCACACACATAGACAAAAACACGTCACTGCACACCACACAGACAAAAACACGTCACTGCACACCACACCACACACATACACAAAAACATGTCACTGCACACCACACACATAGACAAAAACATGTCACTACACACCACACCACACACATACACAAAAACATGTCACTGCACACCACACACATAGACAAAAACATGTCGGTACACACCACACACATAGACAAAAACATGTCACTACACACCACACCACACACATAGACAAAAACATGTCACTACACCACACACATAGACAAAAACATGTCACTACACACCACACCACACACATAGACAAAAACATGTCACTACACCACACACATAGACAAAAACATGTCACTGCACACCACACACATAGACAGAAAAATGTCACTGCACACCACACCACACCACACACATAGACAAAAACATGTCACTACACACCACACAGACAAAAACATGTCACTACACCACACACATAGACAAAAACACGTCGCTACACACCACACACATAGACAAAAACACGTCACTGCACACCACACAGACAAAAACATGTCACTACACACCACACACATAAACAAAAACATGTCACTACACCACATACATAGACAAAAACACGTCACTGCACACCACACAGACAAAAACATGTCACTACACACCACACACATAAACAAAAACATGTCACTACACACCACACACATAAACAAAAACATGTCACTGCACACCACACACATAGACAAAAACATGTCACTGCACACCACACACATAGACAAAAACATGTCACTGCACACCGCACACATAGACAAAAACACGTCACTGCACACCACACAGACAAAAACATGTCACTACACACCACACACATAGACAAAAACATGTCACTGCACACCACACAGACAAAAACATGTCACTGCACACCACACACATAGACAAAAACACGTCACTGCACACCACACACATAGACAAAAACACGTCACTGCACACCACACACATAGACAAAAACACGTCACTGCACACCACACACAGACAAAAACACGTCACTGCACACCACACACAGACAAAAACACGTCACTGCACACCACACAGACAAAAACACGTCACTGCACACCACACCACACACATACACGAAAACATGTCACTACACACCACACACATAGACAAAAACATGTCACTACACACCACACCACACACATAGACAAAAACATGTCACTACACACCACACCACACACATACACAAAAACACGTCACTGCACACCACACATAGACAAAAACATGTCACTGCACACCACACACACAGACAAAAACATGTCACTACACCACACACATAGACAAAAACACGTCGCTACACACCACACACATAAACAAAAACATGTCACTACACCACACACATAGACAAAAGTGTGATATTTTTGTGGCTTCTTGTAGTTTTCTGAATATACCGTTTCAACAAGCTTCCATCTTATTCAGCGTGTTTGCATGATGAATGTGCAATAGTTTTTCCTGAGTAAACACAGGACAGACAGACAGACAGACACACACAGCCCGCAATGTCTCACCTTGCTGGACACACCAGTAGAGCTGGGCGAGGATGTCGTCCAGCAGAACGTCGCTAAGCGCTTCGAAGTACTGCGTGAACACGTCACAGATGGCGTAAAGTGCGTGATTGCAGGTCGTGGTCATCCACTCTGCTTTCTGTGGGCCACAGACAAAGAGAGAGACAGTGTTCATTATCATATTTCAATAAAAAAAAAACTTTACTTTTAGGAAACAATTACTTTTAAAAGTTTTCTATTTCTTAAAGGTACTGCTCTTTCTCTGTTTAGCACTGGACTTTGACTGTATGCATGGACACTGTTTTTTTCTGTAGCATGGACACTGTAGCATTATTTGGTGCTGCCATCTTGTTTCTACCTTGTTGCTTCTCTTTCATGTGACTGCGTACAATGCTGAGTTAAAGCCTTGACTGCGTACAATGCTGAGTTACAGCCTTGACTGCGTACAATGCTGAGTTAAAGCCTTGACTGCGTACAATGCTGAGTTAAAGCCTTGACTGCGTACAATGCTGAGTTACAGCCTTGACTGTGTGTAATGTTAAAGCCTTGACTGTGTGCAATGCGGAGTTAAAGCCTTTACTGTGTGTAATGTTAAAGCCTTGACTGTGTGTAATGTTAAAGCCTTGACTGTGTGTAATGCTGAGTTCAAGCCTTGACTGTGTGTAATGTTAAAGCCTTGACTGTGTGTAATGCTGAGTTAAAGCCTTGACTGTGTGTAATGCTAAAGCCTTGACTGTGTGTAATGCTGAGTTAAAGCTTTGACTCATGTGTAATGCTGAGTTAAAGCCTTGACTGTGTGTAATGCTAAAGCCTTAACTGTGTGTAATGCTGAGTTAAAGCCTTGACTGTGTGCAATGTTAAAGCCTTGACTGTGTGTAATGTTAAAGCCTTGACTGTGTGCAATGCTGAGTTAAAGCCTTGACTGTGTGTAATGCTGAGTTAAAGCCTTGACTGTGTGCAATGCTGAGTTAAAGCCTTGACTGTGTGTAATGCTGAGTTAAAGTCTTGACTGTGTGCAATGCTGAGTTAAAGCCTTGGCTGTGTGCAATGCTGAGTTAAAGCCTTGACTGTGTGTAATGCTAAATCTCTGACTGTGTGCAATGCTGAGTTAAAACCGTGACATCACTGACCTCAGTCTGCTGCTCGGGCAGCTTCATGTTGTCGAAGATCCTGAAGACGATCCTGAACAGGTCCTGCCACCAGTGCTTCTCGAAGGTGTGTCCGTACGTCTTCATGATCTCGAACATCACCGTCAAGCCCCTGCACACCACACAGAGGCAGAGCATGATGCATGATGGGAAATTAGCACTTCTCCACAGCTCAGTGGACTGCAGCACAGCAATGACTTCAAAAAGTATTTCAGTTTGCTTTTTCCATGAACTCTTATAAAAATGTTAGATAAATAGACCACTGTCCATGGGTATAGACTGGAGGCATAACAAGATAAATCTGCTTGTTTTTTAGTTTAGGTGCTTTGGGAAACAGTCACATGTATGTAATGAGGCATTCTGGGCTGGGGGTTTAACGATGTGCTGTAGATGTGTAGTAACACGGACCACAAACGTTATTACATGTAGAACTTGTGTTTATGCTCTTGCTTCTCTCTGGCCCCAGTGCAGTACAAAGTTCAGAAAGTCATTTTGGCCCACTTCATTTCCTCACACAAACACACACACACACACACACACACACACACACTCACACTCACACACAAGCACAGGCCCTCCAGTGGAGAGCTAAGAGCCAGTAGTGTGTGGCTTCCCTCTCACTCCCACTGCTGTCCATCAAAACGCCCCTATGCCAGTGGCTCTCTTCCTGTGTGGCACTGGGACTCAGCTGCACTCCCTTCACAGGCCGCCCAGAATAGCCGCAGGTGACCGAGACTGCTATTGCAGCCCACGGGTAGCAGTGCACTCACTCATGAGATGAGGGGGCAGCGTTTCTTGGAAATAAGTGCAGGAAGCACTTGTGGTGATGACAGGTAATGAAGTTAACTGCAGTGTGAGTGTGTGTGTGTTTGTGTGTGTGTGTGTGTGCGCACATATGTGCATGTGTGTGTGTGCAGAAATAACTTGGGTTGATGACAGTTAATAGGTAACTGCAGTGTGTGTGTGTGTGTGTGGGTGTGTAATTTGAAGTTCTTAAAGTGTGTTGTATGTGTGTGTTTTTTTTTGTGCGCGCACGCACATATGTTTGTGCATGTATGTGTGCAGAAAGCATTTGTGGTAATGATATGTAATGAGTGTGTGTTTGTGTGTGTGTGTGTGTGTGTGAGTGTGTGTGTTTGTGTGTGTTCTGTGCCCACCTGGTCCTGACGTCCAGCTTGCACCTGTTGATGATGCAGGAGAGCTCGAAGAGGATGGGGAACCAGCCCCTCACCCACACACGGTCCTCAGGGGCCACGCTCATGTCGTCACTCGTGTAGTCCTTAAACGCCTGCACACAGCCAGGAGGACAGGGGGAGGGGGGGAGAGAGGGAGAGAGAGAGAGGGAGAGAGGGAGGGGGGGAGAGAGGGAGAGGGAGAGAGGGAGAGAGGGGAGAGGGAGAGAGAGAGGGAGAGAGAGAGGGAGAAAGAGAGAGAGAGAGGGAGAGGGAGAGAGAGAGAGGGAGAAAGAGAGAGAGAGAGAGAGAGAGAGGGAGAGAGAGAGAGCGAGAGAGAGAGAGAGACAGGGGGAGAGAGAGAGAGACAGGGGGAGAGAGAGAGACAGTGGGAGAGAGAGAGAGACAGGGAGAGAGAGGGAGAGAGATAGAGAGAGGGAGAGAGGGAGAGAGAAAGAGAGACAGGGAGAGAGAGAGACAGGGGAGAGAGACAGGGAGAGAGAGGGAGAGAGATAGAGAGAGGGAGAGAGGAGAGGGAGAGAGAGGAGAGGGAGAGAGAGAGAGGGAGAAAGAGAGAGAGAGAGGAAGAGAGAGAGACAGGGGGAGAGAGAGAGAGACAGGGGGAGAGAGAGAGAGACAGGGGGAGAGAGAGGGAGAGACAGGAAGAGAGAGTGAGAGAAATAGAGAGAGGGAGAGAAATAGAGAGATAAGGAGAGGGAGACAGGAAGAGAGAAAGAGAGGGAAAAAGAGATGGGGGGGTATGAGAGAGAGAAAGAGAGAGGAAGAAAATGCTGAAAAACCTCACTAGTGATGTTCACACACACACACACACACACACACACACACACACACACACACACACACACACGACAGCCCCCTCTCACACCATCACTAATCCACTCTCAGAGGCATCTGCCATGCAACAGGGCTAGCACGCTAGCACTAAAGCTGAAGCACACTCAGTCAGCCCTCTGCAGCTAGCTGCTACAGCAGGCCTGTCGGACAGCACAGCACAGCACAGCACAGCACAACACAACAAAACACAGCATAGCACAGCCTTTAGGTGAGGGCTGAGACATAGTTTGACATGCTACAGAGTTTACTAGTTATTCAGCTAGCTGCTACAGCAGGCCTGTCGGACAGCACAGCACAGCACAACACAACAAAACACAGCATAGCACAGCCTTTAGGTGAGGGCTGAGACATAGTTTGACATGCTACAGAGTTTACTAGTTATTCAGCTAGCTGCTACAGCAGGCCTGTCGGACAGCACAGCACAGCACAACAAAACGCAGCATAGCACAGCCTTTAGGTGAGGGCTGAGACATAGTTTAACATGCTACAGAGTTTACTAGTTAATCAAGTTGTCTTTGCCCTC
>CM050203.1:3845000-3847500 GCA_027475355.1 Coilia nasus | reverse complement strand
GGGCTTTTAAACCCTAAATATAATGCACACACACCATAAATATATGTTTAGGCATAGGGCATGTATGCAAATATGAGAATTTGTGTGTGTGTGTGTGTCTTACCTTAAACATGGGCCTAACATGCTATAGGTGTGTGTGTGTGTGTGTGCGCGTCCTACCTTAAACATGGGTCTGACATGCTCCAGGTGTGTGGCGCTGGTGAAGGGTGCCTGCACATGGCTGACGGCCTCCATGAGTGCTTTAGCAGTCTTAGCCATCTGCTCCATCTCCACATTATACAGCAGCCTCCTCTGCTTCTCACTGGCCACATCTGCACATCACAGTACATCACATTACATAACATTACATTACACACCATAACATAACATATCATTATATGTCTTTAGCGGTCTTAGCCATCTGCTCCATCTCCACATTAAACAGCAGCCTCCTCTGCTTCTCACTGGCCACACCTGTACTTCACAGTACATCAAATCAAATGGCAGGCAAGCACGGCTGTGGTGCCTTCACTCAATGTCGTATTTTGCTACAGTACTCTGTCAGGAAGCTCTACTAAGGCTCCGGCTTACCTCGGCCAAATGTTTTGGTTTCCCATCAGCCACTACTGGTGAAAGGCAGGCCCAGTGGTTTTATAATGTACATGTACAGGGATGGTGGAAGGCAGGCCCAGTGGTTTTATAATGTACATGTACAGGGACGCTCGCCCTGCAGGGTGCAGTAGAGTACAGGATATTCACTGCCCCACGCCTACCCCAAACCTCCCCCCACGCCTACTCCAAACCTATTCACTGCCCCACGCCTAGTCGCCTACTCCAAACCTCCCCCCACGCCTACCCCAAACCTATTCACTGCCCCACGCCTACCCCAAACCTCCCCCCACGCCTACCCCAAACCTATTTACTGCCCACGCCTACCCCAAACCTATTCACTGCCCCTACCCCAAACCTATTCACTGCCCCACGCCTACCCCAAACCTATTTACTGCCCACGCCTACCCCAAACCTATTCACTGCCCCACGCCTACCCCAAACCTATTTACTGCCCACGCCTACCCCAAACCTATTCACTGCCCCACGCCTACCCCAAACCTATTTACTGCCCCACGCCGACTCCAAACCTATTCACTGCCCCACGCCTACCCCAAACCTATTCACTGCCCCACGCCTACCCCAAACCTATTTACTGCCCACGCCTACCCCAAACCTATTCACTGCCCCTACCCCAAACCTATTCACTGCCCCACGCCGACTCCAAACCTAGTCACTGCCCCACGCCTACCCCAAACCTCCAAACTTGCAGTGTAAACTTTGCAATGCACATCACACACATAGCTAATTACAGGGACATACAGGCACACCTGTACTAGAATATACCATCCTCTGACACCCCCCACCCCCACCCCCACCCCCCCCTTACGATAAACAAACTTTTTCTGCAGTGCTTCCAGAATGCAGGGCCTGCTGGTAATTTATATTCTCTTTAATAAATAACATGTCGCCTAATATCAGTGCCAAAAAACATCTGTCAGTGACGTTGCCTAGCAACACTGCTCAAAATGTTGCCATATTTGTTGTCGCCCTTACTGCTTTACCGGGCCTTTTACAACTGTGCGCCTCTGACTAACTACATCTGGGACACGGCCAGCAGGATTACTAGAAGCAGGTCTACTACAAACCTCCTTATGTCCACTTTCCTTTTTCCTTAACTTTCAAAACAATGTTGCTTGGCAACGTCACCAACAGATGCTGCATGGGCCCTTTCCCACTGATATTGGGTAGCACAGCATTATCCGGAGATCTTACAATTATCAGCAGGCAACTTCACGCCACCATCATTCAAACAGAAGATTTAACAGCCTATGATGTTGTTGCCTGGCAACGATGCATAAAATCAAAGACCTTTAACCGTGGAGAAGGTCTACTTAGTGCTTTATGTGTTCACATACATATGTGTGCTTAATGACTACATCATGTCTGTGAAGATCCTTTTTCATCCAGGTCATGGTAATCAAAACAGCTAAGTTGTATGCAACTGGACTTCTTTTTGGAGCCTAATGACATTTAACCTTTCATCCGAAAGGCTTCCTTAGTTCTGACCTGGCTAGAACTCTAACTTCCTCATGTCAGCCTTCTCCTCATTGTTAATCCATCCACGGTCTTCACGATCGGTGTTGTGGAGTGTGCCATGTGCAGTGTGTGTGTGTGTTACCCCTGCTCTGCCATCTTGTATATGATTATACGGTATATCCCTTTTAATCAGCTGCTGCACGGCACTGAGGGAGCAGTCACATCACACACATTCACTGCACTGAGGAAGCAGTCACATCACACACATTCACTGCACTGAGGAAGCAGTCACATCACACACACTAACAACACTGAAGAAGCAGTCACATCACACACACTCATGGCACTGAGGAAGCAGTCACATTACACACACTAACAACACTGAAGAAGCAGTCACATCACACACACTCACTGCACTGAGGAAGCAGTCACA
>CM050203.1:3832500-3842500 GCA_027475355.1 Coilia nasus | reverse complement strand
GAGAGAGAGAGAGAGAGCAAGCATAATAGTGACAGAAGTTGTATGCAGACAGGGATGGAGGGAGAGTGAGGGAGGGATAGAGAAAGAGGGAGAGAGGGAGGGAGAGAAAGAAAAAGAAAGAACAAGCCCATTTTCAGCTGTCAGATGATATAAAGACTCACTGTCCTGTGTGCACATGTGCTGACTGCTTTGGCAATACCTACGTGTCCACTCTGCCATGCCAATGAAGCACAGCTGTGTTTAAATCTGAGGGGAATTATGATGGATGTTCCGCTGTGCTGCGGTAGAGCATTAGAACACGTTCCTCCCACGACAGCGCTGGTGGGGTGGCACGGTTCCATCTCCCCCCTGTGGGACCGGTGACCTTGCGGTGACAAACTCGCTCTCTCACCTCTGGTTGCATTCCAAGTATCTCGCAGGGGACAACTCGCTCACAGAAATCTAAGTATCTGGCGGAAACAAGTCGCTTGTTCACCCCTGGTTGCATTCTAACTATCTTGCGGTGACAAACTTGCTCGCTCACCCCTGGTTGCATTCTAACTATCTTGTGGTGACAAACTCGCTCGCTCACCCCTGGTTGCATTCTAACTATCTTGCGGTGACAAACTCGCTCTCTCACCTCTGGTTGCATTCCAAGTATCTCGCAGGGGACAACTCGCTCACAGAAATCTAAGTATCTGGCGGAAACAAGTCGCTTGTTCACCCCTGGTTGCATTCTAACTATCTTGCGGTGACAAACTTGCTCGCTCACCCCTGGTTGCATTCTAACTATCTTGTGGTGACAAACTCGCTCGCTCACCCCTGGTTGCATTCTAACTATCTTGCGGTGACAAACTCGCTCTCTCACCTCTGGTTGCATTCCAAGTATCTCGCAGGGGACAACTCGCTCACAGAAATCTAAGTATCTGGCGGAAACAAGTCGCTTGTTCACCCCTGGTTGCATTCTAACTATCTTGCGGTGACAAACTTGCTCGCTCACCCCTGGTTGCATTCTAACTATCTTGGGGTGACAAACTCGCTCGCTCACCCCTGGTTGCATTCTAACTATCTTGGGGTGACAAACTCGCTCGCTCACCCCTGGTTGCATTCTAACTATCTTGGGGTGACAAACTCGCTCGCTCACCCCTGGTTGCATTCCAAGTATCTGGCGGCGAACTTCTCCATGAGCCGGGTCGATCTTCTGCGCCTCGCCAGGGAGACGGAAGCCCTCGAGGAACAAGCGGAGCGCCGACACAAAGTCCTTGCCCTGGAAGTCCATCTGGTCCACGTAGGCGTACATGACCTCCTTGTTGAAGCGGTCGTTGTCCCCCAGAAACTCCCCCCACCTGAGTCTGCAGGAGGGAGCACAGACGAAGAGGAAAAGAGGAAGAAACAGAGAGAGCGTTATGTGAGAGAGCTTACATAGTGATGTTAAGTGAAGTCTTTATTGTCACTACACGGAGTATAGGGAGATGTGGTTTGGAGCAGCCAACAACAGATGCATAGAAGACACAGAATATAAAAACAGAATTCAAGTAGATAAAAATGGCTGGGTAAAGTTAAAAATATAGGTTCAATTTACAGCAATATATACAAGTAAGACTATACTTCCTAGAAAAACAGCGAGTTCTACTCACTGATTCCTGAGGTTTCTTCCTGAATTTACACAAATTAAACAAACAGGGAGTTTTTCCTCACCCCTGTTGCTCCCTGGGGACACTAACAACTGACTGCGCCTAAATGAACTTTCCTTGTCTAGCGCCTCTGGTTTGCAAGGACTGTTGACCTATGTTCACATAAGAGCCCGCATCAACAGGGCATTGCATAGTTCTAGCGCCTCTGGACTACAAAGACTGCTGAGTAGGGCCTACAAGGACTGTCTACCCGTGTTCACGCAAGAGTCAGTTTGCTACTGTATTCATCTGCTCCGGCGCACTGGACTGCAAGAAATGTTGCCCTGTGACGACCCTGCTAAACTGTAAAGCACTTTGAGCTGCATCTTGTATGTATGAATTGTGCTATACAAGTAAAGATTATTATTATTATTATTATTATTATTATTATTATTATTATTATTACTATTATACAGCAATTATGAAACACAGTATGTACATTTGACACTATCAAGCCATGGATAAATACATATGGTGCAGGATATGCGAGCAGCAAAAGTGGAGTGCCTGATAGAGTCAGATAGCACAGAGTTTAAGTAATTGCACAATAGAGTCACATTGCACGGGGTCCAGTGTAGTCCCTGGCAACAGGGATTCAAGCACTTGGGGGTTCAGAGTGAGTGCAGTAGCATGCGGGTGACACCGTGTGACATATGATGGGACAGTGGTAGAGGGAACACAGGGGGATACTGTAGGGTGTGCATTAACTAAGCCATTCCAGACACGCTCTCACACACCCACATACATACACATACACACACACTCACACACATTCACACATACACACGCAGGGAGATAGAATGAGATAGAAAGACAGAGAGAAGAGGAGAGAGAGACAGAGAGAGAGACAGAAAGAGAGAGAGAGAGGGAGAGAGAGACAGAGAGAGAAGAGGGACAAAGACAGAGACAAAGAGAAAGAGAGAGAGAAAGAGAGAGGGATAGAGGAAGAGAGAGAGGAGAGAGATAAAACAAACAGAAGGATGGCCAGAGAATTTAAGTGTGCAAACATCTAACAGATGCACAGCGTTCCTTGCTGGGCCTGCCAGCGTAGCCCTTCCTCAGTGGCAGAATCTAATTGAGAGCTTTTGGCATGCTAATATGGACTGCAGTCAGCAAGAGAGGGTGTGAGAGGGAGAGAGAGAGAGAGAGAGAGAGAGAGAGAGAGAGAGAGAGAGAGAGAGAGAGAGAGGGGAGAGAGAGAAAGAGAGAGGGTGAGAGAGAGAGAGAGAGAGAGAGAGAGAGAGAGAGGGGAGCGAGAGAGAGAGGGGGAGAGAGAGAGAGGAGGGAGGGAGAGAGAGAGGGAGAGAGAGAGAGGGAGAGAGGGAGGAGAGAGAGAGAGGGAGAGAGATAGGGAGGGAGAGACAGAGAGGGAGAGAAAGAGAGAGAGGAGGGAGAGAGAGAGAGGGAGAGAGAGAGAGGGAGAGAGAGAGGAGGGAGAGAGAGAGAGAAGGAGAGATAGAGAAAGAGAGAGAGAGGGTGAGAGAGAGAGAGGGAGAGAGAGAGGGTGAGAGAGAGAGAAAGAGAGAGAGAGAGAGAGAGAGAGAACACGCGAGAGAGAGAGAGAGAGAGAGAGAGAGAAGGAGAGGGAGGAGAGAGAAAGAGAGAGAGAGAGGGAGAGAGAGAAGGAGAGGGAGGAGAGAGAAAGAGGAGGGGGGGTACAGACAGACACACAATGCACAAGAGGCTCCTCCATTTGCCTATTAAGGACTCTAATGTGGTAAACACACCCTTCATGTCACTTCACCAGGCTGTCAGATTATCACTGAAGAGCCCTAGTGTGTGTGTGTGTGTGTGTGTGTGTGTGTGTGTGTGTGTGTGCGCAAATGTTATGAATACTCTTTTATGCAGACAGCATTTGGCAGTCACCCTAGGGGGGCTGACAATCCAAAAATGACAGAGTTAGATAAAATAAACACACATACGTATGTGTACACACACACACACACACACACAAATAAGCACTTCCAGTTATCGTTAGCAAGAAGATGGCTTTGGAATGGCCTGCTCGCTGTAAAATGAGCTGTGTGGGCAAACGCTTTATGTGTTGGACTGGGCATATAGTCATTCAGGTGTGGCATTCAAAGACTAGCCTTTGGTCAGGTACAATATTTACAGTAAAATCTAACTTTACGCAGGCAGCATATTTACAGTAGGATCTACCTTAAAACAGGTATCATAATTACATTACGATCTACCCTAACCTAGGTACCATAATTACAATAGGATCTAACTTTACACAGGTAGCATATTTAAAGTAGGATCTACCTTAACACAGGTATCATAATTACATTACGATCTACCTTAACACAGGTAACATGTTTACAGTAGGATGTAACTTTACGTAAGTAGCATATTTACAGTAGGATCTACCTTAACACAGGTATCACAATTACATTACGATCTACCCTAACCTAGGTACCAAAATTACAATAGGATCTACCTTAACCCAGGCACATTAATTACAGTAGGATCTAGCCTGCAGTCATATACCATATCAAACTTATTCCATCACATAAAAGCTATTTCAAACTCTGATTTTTGATAACTTTAAAGTGATTATTAGCCAGGATGCCACTTGTACAACTTGTGTGCATCTACTCTGCACTGATATAACAGATAAATGCAAACTGGGGGATGTCATGGCGGCTTACTGAGTCCAGTCTGTCCTCCTGGTGGAGAAACTGGGCGATGTCCTCTGGGGTGGTTCCCAGCATGCCTTGCTCCTGCAGGTACTGGATGCCCCTCTTTGGTTTCTTGTTGAACCTGAGCAGAGGGACGGACACCACGCCATTTTAATCAAGAGGTTAGCCGAGCCGCCCACGCCACCACTTTATACCCCCAGACAGGTGAAGAGATATAGTGTCCCACAGGTGTTATAGTGACCAAATGAAGAGCTATTATGTCGCACAGGTGATGAAGTGAGCAGGTAAGGAGGGATAATGTCCCACAGGTGATGTAGTGACCAGGTGAAGACATATACTGTTCTACAGGTAATATAGTGACCAGGTGCGGAGATACAATGTCACACGGGTGATGTAGTGACCAGGTGAAGACATATACTGTTCTACAGGTAATATAGTGACCAGGTGCGGAGATACAATGTCACACGGGTGATGTAGTGACCAGATAAGGAGGGAAGGGCAGCCTACAGGTGTAATAGGGGACAAAGTGAGTATATAATGTCCCACAGGTGATATAGTGACCAGATGAGGAGATGATGTTCTACAGGTGATATAGTGACCAGATGAGGAGATGATGTTCTACAGGTGTAATAGGGGACAAAGTGAGTATATAATGTCCCACAGGTGATATAGTGACCAGATGAGGAGATGATGTTCTACAGGTGATATAGTGACCAGATGAGGAGATGATGTTCTACAGGTGTAATAGGGGACAAAGGGAGTATATAATGTCCCACAGGTGATATAGTGACCAGATGAGGAGATGATGTTCTACAGGTGATATAGTGACCAGTTAAAGAGATATAGTGTCCCACAGGTGGTGCAGTGAGGAGTTAAGTAGGGATAATGTCGCACAGGTGATACACTGTCCAGGTGAAGAGATAATGTCTCACAGGTGCGAGAGGGACAGGTGAGTGGATAATGTCCCACAGGTGATGCAGTGAGCAGGTAAGTGGGGAAGGACAGCTTACAGGTCGATGCCCTGCTCGATGATCTCCTTCTGCTGCTTGAGGACCTCGAACTGTTCGGGGTTGTCGGTGCCCGACATCTGCGTGCTGTAGCTGCCGATGCCCGAGGAGGCGGTGGAGTCCAGCGAGTTGATGCTGCCGTAGCGATTGATGGTCTCCGGGTGCTTGCTGTCACTCGAGTCCAGCTCTGAAGGCTTCTCTTGGCCTGTGGTGAGCACCGCACACACACACACACACACACACACACACACACACACACACACACACACACACACACACACACACACACACACACACACACACACACACACACACACACACACAACATGGTTATCCCAAGACAGAGACAGACATACAGTAATGTGCAAAAGTTTTAGGCAGGTGTGGAAAAAATGCTGTCAGCTAGGAATGCCTTCAAAAATGGAGGTGCTAATTATTTATGTTCATCAATTAACAAAATGTACTGACTGAACAAAAGAGAAACCTAAATCAAATCAATATTTGGTGTGACCACCTTTTGCCTTCAAAAGAGCGTCAACTCTTCTTGGTATTCTTGCACAGAGTTTTTAAAGGAACTTGGCTGGTAGCTTGCGCCAAACATCTTGAAGAAGATGTTGTAGATGTAGGGTTCCTGATATATACAACCAATTCGGTGTAATTGGTTGATCATAGACCCAACTATAATGCTGCAAAATCCCTGACTTTGTGTGTACACTTTGTGTGCACCTGCCTAAAACTTGTCAAAAAACAGCTTATGCCCATCAAGTCTTTTCATCCTTATGGGTGTTTTAACAGTAAACATGTGGATGGCTAAAAAGATACAGTACTGTGCAAAGATTAGGCAGGTGCCTTCAAACCAGCATCAATTCACACAAAAGGGTGCACTGCTAGCCAGCGGGGAGAGAGAGGAACAGAGGGGAGTCCTATTACTGATCCGTCCACACTGCTAGCCAAGGGGGAGAGAGAGGAACAGAGGGGAGTCCTATTACTGATCGGAAAGTCACTAAAACATTCAGTGCGTCACTACAGGGGAGGAGGTAACCCGAGAGTCCTGGTGTTTTATCAAGGGCTGGGTTTCAGGAGGGAGAGAGAGAGTGAGAGAGAGAGAGGGAGAGAGAGAGAGAGAAAGAGAACGAGAGAACGAGGGAGGGAGAGAATTGGGGAAGGAGAGGGGACATGAAGAGGGAGAAGGGGGAAGGAGGCTGAGAGAGAGAGAGAAGGAGATGTGTGTTTCATCAAGAGCTGGGTTTCAGGAGGGGAGGAAAAGGGGAGAGAAAGAGAGAGAGAAAGAGAGAGAGAAAGATAAGGAGAGAGAGGAGAGATGAAGAGGAAAAGGAAGAAGGGACACGGAGAGGGAGAAGGGAGGAGGAGGCTGAGAGAGAGAGAGAGAAAGAGGGAGATGGGGAGGGAGGGATGAGGAAAGGTAGGGGGAAGAGGAGAGGTAGAGGAAGAAGGGAGGAGGAGGTTGAGAGAGAGAGAGAAAGAGGGAGATGGAGAGGGAGGGATGAGGAAAGGTAGGGGGAAGAGGAGAGGTAGAGGAAGAAGAGAGGAGGAGGCTGAGAGAGATGGAGAGGGAGAAGGAGAGATAGAGGAAGAAGAGAGGAGGAGGTTGAGAGAGAGAGAGAAAGAGGGAGATGGAGAGGGAGGGATGAGGAAAGGTAGGGGGAAGAGGAGAGGTAGAGGAAGAAGAGAGGAGGAGGCTGAGAGAGATGGAGAGGGAGAAGGAGAGATAGAGGAAGAAGAGAGGAGGAGGTTGAGAGAGAGAGAGAAAGAGGGAGATGGAGAGGGAGGGATGAGGAAAGGTAGGGGGAAGAGGAGAGGTAGAGGAAGAAGAGAGGAGGAGGCTGAGAGAGAGAGAGAAAGAGGGAGAAGGAGAGGGAGAAGGAGAGATAGAGGAAGAAGGGAGGAGGAGGCTGAGAGAGAGATGGAGAGGGAGAAGGAGAGGTAGAGGAAGAAGGGAGGAGGAGGCTGAGAGAGATGGAGAGAGAGATGGAGAGGGAGAAGGAGAGGGAGAAGGAGAGGTAGAGGAAGAAGGGAGGAGGAGGCTGAGAGAGAGAGAGAGAAAGAGGGAGAAGGAGAGGTAGAGGAAGAAGGGAGGAGGAGGAGGCTGCATAAAGACCACACAGCTGACCTGCTACTCCACACAGGGGGAGATGAGGGGGACTCCCTACACCAGCCACAACACATGGGCTATCACAGTCGCACAGACCACAGCTATTGCAGGCATGGCTATTTACAGGGGGAAACTGTGTCCAAAATACACACAGCAAACACACTTAGAGGCATTCATACATACACACATACACACTTGTACGCACGCACACACACACACCACAATCTAGTCCCTGAAACCTGACACGAGGAAAACAAAGAGGACGGCAAGCGAGAGGTGACCTACAGCACGAAGGGATGTAGTGAGGGCGCTATTCTACCCCCCTCAACTGAACAACCCCACTCACACACACTCACTCAACCCCCACTTTTAATCAGCTCTACGCTCATCACTATGACAACCAGTCTAGCCAACACAACACGGGCTGCTGGGCTTTTACCTGCTCGTGCTTTGATGTTAGCCGCAAGACAAAGAAGAGAGAAGGTCAGAGCTGCTCCAGCTAGCGTAGCAGAGCAGCAGAGCTTGTTTCCAAACAAGCACAGATCACAGCAGTAGCTGAATCAAACAGCAAACTGATACCGTCTGATAACTATAGTGTGCATGTGTGTGTGTGTGTGTATTTGTTGTCTGTGTGTGTGCGTGCGTGCGTGAGTGCCTGTGTGCGTGTGCGTGTGGGAAAGCCAGACTTGGGAAACACGGTTTGAATCAGTAAGTGATTCACCACCCCCACCCCCACCCCCACCCCCACACACACACACACACACGACCGCCATAGTGGCCATCCACATGAAGAGCTGTTGGCAAATGGTGTGTGTGTGTGTGTGTGTATCTGTGTCTGATGGTGTGTGTGTGTGTGTGTGTGTGTGTGTGTGTGTGTGTGTGTGTGTGTGTGTGTATCTGTGTCTGATGGTGTGTGCGTGTGTTTGTGTGCGCGTAGTCCCAGTTGCTTTTGCTGGAGTTCTGGGTCCCCTCGGCAGAGGTCACCATGAAAAAGTTATTGTAAAAAGGGGAAGCCCACATCCTCTTCTCTCTCTGCAACACACTCTAGGAGCTGCTTTTATTTAGTTCCCCCACGGGCTTCCTTTTACCCAGCATGCCCTGGGCCAGCAACCAATGAACTCCCTCTGCGGCTCCCATATCAACCAAAACACCCTGATTAGGAGTAGCATGTTTCCTCCATGGGGAAACCCAACGCTTTGGTAAACAGAAGTGGCTTTATTTGGCAGTTTTGGTCTTGTAGCTTCCTTGAGTGCAGATAGCAGTGGCCATGTGCTTTCCGGAGGCTTCTATGGGTAATGCCGGCTTTAACGGCACTGAATTCTACATTCTCCCCGAGCCCATGGAACTGTGGGATATTAGTCTCGCTCACACACCTGCGCTTGTGGGCAGGCAGGCGGCACCTGTAAGGTGACTGAACCTATACTGCACAGCAAAACCAATCTTTGTGTGTGTGTGTGAGAGTAAGTGTGTGTGTGTGTGTGTGTGAGAGAGAAAGAGAGAAAGGGAGAGAGTCAGTGTGAGTGTTTGTGAGAGTAGATGTGTGTGTGTATGTGTGTGTTTATTTGTTTGAGAGAGAGTGAGTGTGTGTATGTGCGGGCCCTCACCAAGGCTGGTCTGTGTGTGTGTGTGTGTGTGCGTGTGCGTGTGCGTGTGCGTGTGTGGGCCCTCACCAAGGCTGGTCTGTGTGTGTGTGTGTGTATGTGCGGGCCCTCACCAAGGCTGGTCTGTGTGTGTGTGTGTGTGTGTGTGTGTGTGTGTGTGTGTGTGTGTGTGTGTGTGTGTGTGTGTGTGTGTGTATGTGCGGGCCCTCACCAAGGCTGGTCTGTGTGTGTGTGTGTGTGTGTGTGTGTGTGTGTGTGTGTGTGTGTGTGTGTGTGTGTGTGTGTGTGTATGTGTCGGCCCTCACCAAGGCTGGTCTGTGTGTGTGTGTGTGTATGTGCGGGCCCTCACCAAGGCTGGTCTGGGAGTTGGGGTTGTGACAGTAGATGTGTGTGTGTGTGTGTGTGTGTGTGTGTGTGTGTGTGTGTGTGTGTGTGTGTGTGTGTGTGTGTGTCGGCCCTCACCAAGGCTGGTCTGGGAGTTGGGGTTGACGTACTGATCCTTGCTCCACTCCACCATACATTTCAGGATGGACACCAGGCACTCAAGTCCCTTCTTCCTCAGGGTTAGCTCCTACAGGACCACACACACACACACACACACACACACACGTTATAAAACACACACTCCAATCCCTTCTTCCTCAGGGTTAGCTCCTACAGGACAGGACCACATAACACACACACACACACACACACACACACACACACACACACACACACACACACGTTATAAAACACACACTCCAATCCCTTCTTCCTCAGGGTTAGCTCCTACAGGACAGGACCACATAACACACACACACACACACACACACACACACACACACACACACGTTATAAAACACACACTCCAGTTGCTTCTTCCTCAGGGTTAGCTCCTACAGGACAGGACCACATAACACACACACACACACACACGTTATAAAACACACACTCCAGTTGCTTCTTCCTCAGGGTTAGCTCCTACAGGACAGGACCATATAAC
>CM050203.1:3822500-3827500 GCA_027475355.1 Coilia nasus | reverse complement strand
CCGTGTCTGTTTGGGGCGCGCATGGCAGCCACCGTGTGTGTTTGGATCACCGTGTCTGTTTGGATCACCGTGTCTGTTTGGGGCGCGCGTGGCAGCAAAATAAGCAACACAAAGAGCACCAACAAGGAGACAGCAGCCGACTGTCCGCACTAATGCACAACGGATTTACAGCGCACAGGGACTGAGAGATGGCACCAAACGCCGACTAAACACCTACTAAACACCTGCTAAACACCTGCTAAACACCTGCTAAACACCTGCTAAACACCTGCTAAACACCTGCTAAACTGAGGAGGTCCTCTGTGAATGTAAGGCCAAGTTCACAGGATAAGACTTTAGCCATAATTTCCAGTCTTCTTAGAAACCATAGACAAAAGCCTTAGCTCAGTAATTAATCTGCATTTAATCTGCGCCACAAGTCATTAGGTAGTCTTAAGGTAGTGTAGTATTAGGTAGTGCAAACTTGGTTTAACTGTGAGTGTTGCATTTCATAGCCTCTGGTAAGGAAGCTTTGCTTTTATACATGATCATCATTCCACTTAATCTAAGCTATTCTAATCTAAGGGCAGGGCTGTGCTTGTATCTCCACAATATCATCTGGAGCTGAACCACTACTGTGTGTGTGCCATTAGGAGCCTGCAAAGACTACACCACCCCTCCACTACTGTGTGTGTGTGTGAGCCATTAGGAGCCTGCAAAGACTACACCACCCCTCCACTACTGTGTGTGTGTGTGCCATTAGGAGCCTGCAAAGACTACACCACCCCTCCACTACTGTGTGTGTGTGTGTGCCATTAGGAGCCTGCAAAGACTACACCACCCTTCCACTGCTGTGTGTGTGTGCCATTACGAGCCTGCAAAGGCTACACCACCCCTCACTGGCCGTCAGGGGCCCCGCCCTAAGAGAGCCTTTTATGACAGAAAATCCATTTCCCATGCTATCAGGTTTCTCAGTTATCGGCGGGAGTAGTCGTGAGGTAAATGTCCTGGAGGGAGGGTGTGTGTGGGTGTGTGTGTGTTTCTCTGACACACAGAAGGATGGATCAATACTCCAGGCAGGCCTGCTCTCCGCTGCACTCCACGCGTGACTGATGGAAATGAATGACTGCTCGCTAAATGCCTTTGCCCCAAACATCTCTGTCTCACTTCCCCCTTACACAAGCCCTGTCTCTTCATCTCACGCCAACACACACACACACACACACACACACACACACACACACACACACACACACACACATACAGAAACTCTGTCTCTCCATGTATCACACACACAGTCTCTTCTTTATCTGATTCTTTCTCTGTCTCTCTCTCTCTCACACACACACACACACAAATGCAGACTCTTCTTTCTCTCACACACAAAGACACAAAATGGACCCTCTTTTTACCTACACCTTAGACTCACACAAACACACACACACACACACACACACACAGACACACAGACACACAGACACACACACACACAGACACACACACACACAGACACAGACACACACACAGACACAGACACAGACACACACACACACACACACACACACACACACAGACACAGACACAGACACAGACAGACACACACAGAGACACAGACAAACACACAGACAGACAGACAGACAGACAGACAGACAGACAGACAGACAGACAGACAGACAGACAGACAGACAGACAGACAGACAATCACACACAACACACACCCACCCCATGACAGCTTGGCACCTCTGGGAGAGGACTGTCTCTTACACTAACTTCGAGAGCACCTTCTCTTCCCTCCCTTCCCTCTCTATCTCTCTTCCTCTCTTTCACTCTCTCCACTGCTTTTACCTATGCATCAGCTACCCTTCCCTCGATCCCCCTCTCTCCCTCCCTCTTCCTCTCCGTCACTCCCTCCACTGCTTTTACCTATGCATCAGCTTCCCTTCCCTCGATCCCCCTCCCTCTCTCCCTCCCTCCCTCCCCTCTGCACCACCTGTGAGCAGCTGCTGACTCCACAGCTGCAGCATTATGCAGGACATGCGGCCTCTGGGCTCCAATTACAAACACAAACCAGATCGGCAAAACACAGTTACGCAAACACGCCAATCAGATTGGGGAAAACTCACGGTCCTCTGTGAATACAAGCCAGTTGGCGACTGCAGCATTGTCAAATGATATCGAGTCCATCCCAGATCTGATTAGGGCCTCTTGCTCTGTTTAGTCAGGCAAACACCAAGTGTTGCATGTTCTGGGGCACATTTGCCTGGGAACTTTTAATTTCAAATATATTGTTGGCCTTTATTTGACAGCAGAGTGAAGAGAGAGAGATAAAATGAGTAGGAGAGAGAGAGAGAGAGAGAGAGAGAGAGAGAGAGAGAGAGAGAGAGAGAGAGAGAGAGAGAGAGAGAGAGAGAGAGAGAGAGAGAGAGAGATGGGGCCGGATTTGGAAATCACCACAGGGCAGAAGTGAACCTTGGTCCCTATTCCCATTTATGGTACTGGCACTATACAGCACAGTATCCAATGTTACTGCAATACTGTGCAATATCTGTATACTGTGGCATGACTGTGCAACACTTTATTTATTTTATTCTATGGTGTAAATATTCTATACACATGTCTGCACTGGAGAAGGAGCTGCTTTTAATCTCACTGCTTTTATTGGAGCTTTTATTGGGGTGCACAGGTGCTTACTTTGGGTCGGGGGGTACCAGGGAGCTTTTATTGGGGTGCACAGGGGAGCTGTTACTGGGGGGGCACAGGTACTTAATTTGGGTCAGGTGAGGGGTCCCAGGGAGCTGTTATTGGGGTGCACAGGTGCTTACTTTGGGTCGGGGGATACCAGGGAGCTTTTATTGGGATGCACAGGGGAGCTGTTACTGGGGGGGCACAGGTACTTAATTTGGGTCAGGTGGAGGGTCCCAGGGAGCTGTTATGGGGGTGCACAGGTGCTTACTTTGGGTCGGGCGGTCCATCGGACAGGGGCTTCATAGACAGCTTGCAGAGCGAGCGGAACACTAAGAAGGCATCCTTCTGCAGAATGTGGGAGAACTTGGCTCCAGGCGCAGATCCTGTGGTAGTTCCCGATTCCTGCAACAACAAATAGAAAGTGTCACTAAATAAATGAAATAACAATGAAACTGAATTCTACGGACAGTTCTTATTGTTCTTGATTGCTGCAGTGGTTCTAAATTCCAAATTCCGATTCTAAAGTTCCTATGTGAGGGCTGCTGAGCACCAAGAGTATAAGGTTTTACACCACACCAGGGTCTTGTAATCCAATTGACCTGCTATGCTGGGTGAACACTGGCCATCAGATAAATGACTTGGCCACACAGATCTGGCCATGAACCTCTATTAGCCTCACTGCTGTCAGGGGGGGTTAACCAAGTGCAGAGCACACAGCCCTGCAGGGGTACCAACCACAGACACCAGACACTGCAGCCATTTTATACTTCCCATCTTTTACTCCACCTCTTGGCTGCCCTAGCCTAGCCTAGTCTGCATCTGGAAGTTATCATAGAGTCTGACTCGGTCCACCAGGCCTGATGCAGCTAATACTGCCCCCCAGGGGACAGGGGGTATTACAGAGCATTACAGCCAGGTGCATTTGATTACAACTAGGGCTTAGAGCCTACACAGCACCTCTGCATGGACTGGGCCCAGCAGCTGCAGCAGAGAAGCTGTTCCAACTGCATGGAAGCTCTCTGTGGTAGCAATCTCATCTATATCCAACTACATGGAAGCTCTCTGTGGTAGCAATCTCATCTATATCCAACTACATGGAAGCTCTCTGTGGTAGCAATCTCATCTATATCCAACTGCATGGAAGCTCTCTGTGGTAGCAATCTCATCTATATCCAACTACATGGAAGCTCTCTGTGGTAGCAATCTCATCTATATCCAACTGCATGGAAGCTCTGTGGTAGCGATCTCATCTGTTCCAACTGCATGGAAGCTCTCTGTGGTAGCAATCTCATTTATATCCAACTACATGGAAGCTCTCTGTGGTAGCAATCTCATCTATATCCAACTACATGGAAGCTCTGTGGTAGCGATGTCATCTGTTTCCAACTGCACACACAAGCTCTCTGTGGTAGAGATCTCATCTATATCCAATGCATGGAAGCTCTCTGTGGTAGCGACCTCATCTATATCCAATGCATGAAAGCTCTCTGTGGTAGCAATCTCATCTATATCCAACTACATGGAAGCTCTCTGTGGTAGCAATCTCATCTATATCCAACTGCATGGAAGCTCTGTGGTAGCGATCTCATCTGTTCCAACTGCATGGAAGCTCTCTGTGGTAGCGATGTCATCTGTTTCCAACTGCACACACAAGCTCTCTGTGGTAGAGATCTCATCTATATCCAATGCATGGAAGCTCTCTGTGGTAGCGACCTCATCTATATCCAATGCATGGAAGCTCTCTGTGGTAGTGATCTCATCTGTGTTGGGCTCTGATCTGGCTCCCATTGATCCCTGGCCTGGACCAGATCCAAACCAGACCATGGCTGGATGAGACCTTGAAGCTGGGTTTGTGACCGCACATTCACAAAACCTCTATGCAGGTGTTCAACTCAAGAACCAAAGCTAGAATCACTGCACAGCTGAATCACTCAAAACGAATTATTCGTTGTCTCCGTCAGGTTATACTACAGTATCCCCCTTTGCAACTCTGAAACACAGTACTCGGGAGCTTCATCTGTGCATTGCTCCTAAACGTGTTCTTCTGGATGACTTTAACTGGGTGCGGATTAAACACGAAAGCTTTCCAGGGCCCAGCTGCCGAGGGCCCAGTCAGTTAAAAACCATAGGCAGTTTTGGGGGGGAGGGGGGCCCAGTCAGTTAAAACCCATAGGCAGTTTTGGGGGGGAGGGGGGCCCAGTCAGTTAAACACCATAGGGGTTTTGGGGGGGAGGGGGGCCCAGTCAGTTAAAACCCAGAGGCGGTTTTGGGTGGGAGGGGGGCCCAGTCAGTTAAAAACCATAGGGGTTTTGGGGGGAGGGGGGCCCAGTCAGTTA
>CM050203.1:3780000-3815000 GCA_027475355.1 Coilia nasus | reverse complement strand
ATGTGCAAAGTGTCATATAATCAACAACAAATAGGATAACAGGACAGCAGTGTTGAGCTTCAGAAAGTGCTGGTGCTATTAAAAACTCAAACTGTATACCAGAGCTGTTATGTGATCTCATGAACATGCTTCGCTTCTGTTGTTCGTCCCCCCACAAACGACTGTCAACTCAAAAGGATGGAAATAACATTCATACAGACAGTTAAATATAGAACTGAATGACACTGGATGTGGAAACAACGTTGCAGGCAAGAAAAACGTAAAAATGTAAGCCACGGCAAGCACAGTTTTACAAAAAAAAAAAGAAAAAAAAAAAAAAAAAGAAGGACATCGGAGAGGTAGGAGAAACTACTGTAGAATAAAGTACTGATGGATGAAGCCAAAGCACACAACCAGAGGAGTTCAGATCAAGCAATAATTCAAGGCAGTCCTATACGCTTTACCTGGCGATCACGCTTTCGGGAAGCCCAAGTAATCTTGTGATTTGTAAGCTATGTTTCGACAGGAAGGGGAGGGGAGAAGACCCAGTCAAGAGGGGGAAAAAAGCACACAGGTTAGAGAACAGGCGTGTTTTCCACCCCCTGTATTGCTGTTTGAGGCGAACAGAGAGCACTTACTGCTTGGTTCTCCATGCGGGCGAAGATGACGTTCAGCATCTGGGTGAGCGTGGCCTTGGCCGTGGTCTGGTTGATGAGGTTCTTGCTGGCCAGGTAGATGTTGTAGCAGGTGCGCACGGCCTGGAGGACGGTCCCCTCGTGGATCTCGATTTGCTGGGACGTCACCGCGGTCAGCAAGGCCTGATGGGGGGGAGGGAGGGTGTGTAATTAGGGCGATTTAATGAAATTTAGTGTGATAAATGGAAGAGACTACCCTCCATTTACTCTAAAAATCAACCAAATTCACATGACTTTCTCAAGAGGCATTAGGGTTACTACCCTGACCCTAGGACCCTTCTTACACCTGCAGTTAGCAATGGAAACTGGGTGGGTTACTTCCAAAAAGAGTACAACCAAGCACAAGCTGTTATTATATTAAATATAAAGGCAAAACAGTAAGCATAAACAGCAGTCTTTGTGACCCAGGTATGATGAAGATTACGTTAAGAAAACGTCAGCTAAGGCAAAACTTAAAGCATATAGAGCAGTCTTTGTGACCCAGGGATGATGAAGATTACGTTAAGAAAACGTCAGCTAAGGCAAAACTTAAAGCATATAGAGCAGTCTTTGTGACCCAGGTATGATGAAGATTACGTTAAGAAAACGTCAGCTAAGGCAAAACTTAAAGCATATAGAGCAGTCTTTGTGACCCAGGTATGATGAAGATTACGTTAAGAAAACGTCAGCTAAGGCAAAACTTAAAGCATATAGAGCAGTCTTTGTGACCCAGGTATGATGAAGATTACGTTAAGAAAACGTCAGCTAAGGCAAAACTTAAAGCATATAGAGCAGTCTTTGTGACCCAGGTATGATGAAGGGTTAGTTAACAAAAACTTCAGCTAGTGCATCTTGTCAGCCCTCTTGTGAGTCGTCTATTCACCTGAAGCCATTTAACATCATAGCTCTACGTTCTGGGATGTGTAAGTTCAAAGCTACTGAGACAGTTCAGCCCTCTCACTCTCCATCCTCTGAAAGCTCTTCTAGAACATTCCCTGTCGGCCTTACACAGCAGAACACAGGGCCAAACAATGATGGGCCAAGTCAAAGGAGCTAAGTTGTAAGCAACTGGACTTCTTTTTAGAACAGGCCAGAACTGAAGAACCCTTTTGGATGAAAGGTGAAGCATCTTCAAGCTCCAAAAAGAAGTCCAGTTGCTTACAACTAAGCTCTTTTGATTACTATGACCTGAATGAATCAGAATCTACACGAATCCACACAGACATTAATGATAGACTAACTAGACAGGATAGGCGAACAGGAGGACACACTCAGATTTGGGCAGTTGATCACATTCAGGAACTTGGGTTGCACAGCAGCAGCGGCAGCAGCACTTGACCAGCAGCAGCGGCCGTGGTGACGATGGCGACAAAGGCTCCTGTGTCGTGAGGAGTGACACGTCAACAAAGACGCTGGCTCTTCAGAGAAGCCCCAGCAGGCTCAGCCCTTTTGCATCGTTCTCCTCACCATGGCGACCCAGGCTAATATAGCCAACCAAACACACTCTGTTTGCTCAGCTCGTTTGCTGTGCTCCAGTGTCAGAGCTGTGGCATAGGACTGGGGCGGGGTGGGGTGGAGTCAGAGCTGTGGCATAGGACTGGGGCGGGGTGGGGTGGAGTCAGAGCTGTGGCATAGGACTGGGGCGGGGTGGGGTCAGAGCTGTGGCATAGGACTGGGGCGGGGTGGGGTGGAGTCAGAGCTGTGGCACAGGACTGGAGTGGGGCACGGTGGAGTCAGAGCTGTGGCATAGCACTGGGGCGGGGTGGGGTCAGAGCTGTGGCATAGCACTGGGGCGGGGTGGGGTCAGAGCTGTGGCATAGCACTGGGGCGGGGTGGGGTCAGAGCTGTGGCATAGCACTGGGGCGGGGTGGGGTCAGAGCTGTGGCATAGGACTGGGGCACAGTGGAGTCAGAGCTGTGGCTTAGGACTGGGGCACGGTGGAGTCAGAGCTGTGGCATAGGACTGCAGTGGGGTGGGGTGGAGTCAGAGCTGTGGCATAGGACTGCGGCACGGTGGAGTCACAGCTGTGGCATAGCACTGGGGCGGGGTGGGGTCAGAGCTGTGGCATAGGACTGGAGTGGGGCGGGGTGGAGTCTGAGCTGTGGCATAGGACTGGGGCGGGGTGGGGTCAGAGCTGTGGCATAGGACTGGAGTGGGGTGGGGTGGAGTCAGAGCTGTGGCATAGGACTGGGGCGGGGTGGGGTCAGAGCTGTGGCATAGGACTGGAGTTGGGTGGGGTCAGAGCTGTGGCATAGGACTGGGGTACGGTGGAGTCAGAGCTGTGGCATAGGACTGGTGCGGGGTAGGGTCAGAGCTGTGGCATAGGACTGGGCGGGGCGAAGTGGGGTCAGAGCTGTGGCATAGGACTGGGGCGGGGTGGGGTCAGAGCTGTGGCATAGGACTGGGGCACGGTGGAGTCAGAGCTGTGGCATAGGACTGGTGCGGGGTGGGGTCAGAGCTGTGGCATACGACCGGAGTGGGGTAGGGTGGGGTCAGAGCTGTGGCATAGGACCGGAGTGGGGTAGGTTGGGGTCAGAGCTGTGGCATAGGACTGGAGTGGGGTAGGGTGGCGTGCAACACAGCAGCTTTGAAAGAGACCAAAGAGGCGATCCCAAGCCAGCGGGTCGCTCTACCCTCTTGGCCTTTGTCTCATCACAGGATCTGGGAGCACTTTAAAAGGCCCAATGCATGCGATGAGCAAGGTGTCACTAATGAATTAGATTACACAGGTATTAACAGCACTCAATACCTCATCACGTGAGGCGTGTGTGTGTGTGTCTGTGTGTGTGTGTCTGTGATGCTTGTGTGCCTGTGTCTATGTGTGTATATATATGTGTGTGTGTGGTGTCTGTGTGTGTGTCACGAACCTTAATGATCTGAAGCTGCACGCCCTCGTCGGTCTGGGGCCCCTGGAAGCAGCCGCATATGGTCTCGATGATCCTGTCGATGAGCTTCTTGCCCGGGGCCGTGTTGTCCGGGGCGCTCCCAGTCAGGTGCCCATATGCGATTAATTTCTGCACAGGAGCACAACGACAACTTAACACACACACCACAGTGGTGCCCAGCATGGGAACACACACACCACAGTGGCGCACAGCAAGCAAACACACCGACCAAGCTGCAGTTTTAACGTTAACAACCCTGAGGTCAGAGAATAAGGTGCAAACACACAGAACAAGCTGCAGTTTTAACGTTAACAACCCTGAGGTCAGAGAATAAGGTGCAAATGTAAAAACTGTACAGGAAACCCAATACAGGGTTGTGTTAAATGCTGTGTGTAGTGCATCCAGAATCATAAAGCAATATGATAACACTACATTTAGGTTGAAGAGTATAACACTGCTAATGTACACTGCATTTAGGTTGAAGAGTATAACACTGCTAATGTACACTGCATTTAGGTTGAAGAGTATAACACTGCTAATGTACACTGCATTTAGGTTGAAGAGTATAACACTGCTAATGTACACTGCATTTAGGTTGAAGAGTATAACACTGCTAATGTACACTGCATTTAGGTTGAAGAGTATAACACTGCTAATGTACACTGCATTTAGGTTGAACAGTATAACACTGCTAATGTACACTGCATTTAGGTTGAACAGTATAACACTGCTAATGTACACTGCATTTAGGTTGAACAGTATAACACTGCTAATGTACACTGCATTTAGGTTGAAGAGTATAACACTGCTAATGTACACTGCATTTACATGAAATAAAATCTAACGAATATGATAAACTACTGAAGCTTAAAAGTATATATGGTAACAAAAAAACTGTCTGAAACAGATAGGTACAAACAAACAGAGAGACAGAGAGACAGACAGACAGACACACAGACACACACACACAGACAGACACACACACACCACCCAACACAAAGAGTGCATTTTTAGCAAGGTGTTACTGACCTGCAAACAGTCTAGTGAGGTGCTTACGATGCGTGGACATTTGGACTGACAGGCCAACTCGAATGGCAGGAAGTACTTATCTGCCTCGATGAAGTTAGTCTTTGATTTGATTGGCGGCAGAGTGCTGGAACTTGATTTGCCGTCTCCCGGGGGCGGGCTGCAAAAGAGGGGAGATTGGCGCGTCAGTCAACCAACTCTGGAGCCATCCATCAAAACAATTCACCACACACACACACACACACACACACACACACACACACACACACACACACACACACTTGCACTCTCTCAAAACACACACACACACACACACATTTACTCACTTACACACACGTACACAGAAACACATTTGTATTTACTCACTCACACACACACAGAAATACACATTTACTCACTCACACACGCGCACACACACACACACACACACAAACTATCTCAAAACACACACACCCTAACTCTCTCAAAACATACACTCGCACTAACCCTCTCAAAACACACGCACTAAACTCTCAGAACACACACACGCATTTACTCACTCACACACACATACACGCACACAGAAACATATTTACATTTACTGACTCTCACACACAGGTGTGCGTGCACACACACACACTGTTTATAAACACACACATCCACGCCAGTTGTGGGTTAAACGGCAACCCTCAAGCTTGGTAAGAGATGGCTCACATTTGAACCCTAACTATAACCCTAACCTCGCTTTAATTAACCGCTAAAGCAAACTAACTGATTGGCTGAAATCAGTGATTTCTTTTTTTTACAGTGCACACATCTCTCACCCTCCCCTCACTCTATCTCTCTCTGAGTCCACTACATGACTCCTCCCTTCACTTCTCTTCCTCTCTTTTTCTCCCCTCACTCTCTCTCTCTCTCAGTCCACTACATGACTCCTCCCCTCACTCCTCTTCCTCACTCTATCTCTCTCTCAGTCCACTACATGACTCCTCCCCTCACTCCTCTTCCTCTTTTTCTCAGACCATCACTCTCTCTCTCTCTCAGTCCACTACATGACTCCTCCCCTCACTCCTCTTCCTCTCTTTTTCTCAGACCATCACTCTCTCTCTCTCTCAGTCCACTACATGACTCCTCCCCTCACTCCTCTTCCTCTCTTTTTCTCAGACCATCACTCTTGCACTCCTCATGCACCTGTCTTTCCCTCTCCCCCGGTCTACTACATCTTTCTGTCTCTCAGGCCACAAAGTGAGCGTTCCTACAGTGGTGAACAGCTGGAGGAGCATGAGAAGAAATGTGCTGGGGGTGCCGTGGCGCAGTGGTTAGAGCACTCGACCACAAGCGGACCCAGGTTTGAATCCAGCCTGCGGTCATTTCCCAATCCTACCCCATCTCTCTCTCTCCCACTTACTTTCTGTCACAATCTTCACTGTCGTTTCTAAATAAAGCCAAAAAAGGGCAAAACATACTTAAAAAAAGAAATGTGCTGATACTGGCCAAACGAAAGTGTGCTGGCCTGTAGCTGAGCACTTTAAAGGTGCTCGTGTTATGCAGGCCATTTGCAGACCATCTTCCCTTGCACCAATGGGAGCGAAGCCAAGCAGCCTGCAAGCGGGCTGAAACCGGGCCGAGCCGGACTTAAGTGCTTTGTTCCCTTCTTGGCTGACGTGACGGAGAGTTCTAGTTTCTCCAGAGTGATGACCTCATGGAGTGCAGTGTGTGTGTGTGTGTGTGAGTGTGTGTGTGTGTGTGTGAGTAGGTGTGAGTAGGTGTGTGTGTGTGTGTGTGTGTGTGTGTGTGTGTGTGTGTGTGTGTGAGTAGGTGTGTGTGTGTGTGTAAGTGTGTGTGTGTGTATGTGTGCATGATGACCTCATGGAGTGCAGTGGGACACAAGCCACAGGCAGTACTGGAAGGAGGAGGAGAAGTGTGTGTGTGTGTGTGTGTGTCCCTGTGCGTCTGTGTGTGTGTGCATCTGTATGCATTTGTGTGTGTGTGTGTGTGCGTGTGTGTGGCTTTGTCCCTGTGTGTGTGTGTGTGTGTGTGTATGTGTCTGTGTGTGCTGTATGTGTGTGTTTCTGTGTTTCTCTGTGTGTGTGTATGTGTGTGTGTTGGAAAAGAGAGAGTGGTGAGGTGGGGATTACATGGTCCTGTGGCGTTGGTGATAAGAGCAGTAGATTCTCTTGTGTCTTGCAATAGATTCGGTGTTGTTTGCTACAGAGCTGCTCTCCCTGATAGTGTTCCACTGATGACATGGGGACAGAACACTCAGTGCAGTTCCACAGTGTCACTCGACGCTCACCAGTGTCACCTTCATGTGTCCTGGGCACCAGTGCTGCACCACTAAGGGAAATTACCTTTTTCTGACAGATACTGTTATGGAGATTTCATTTATAATATAACTTTTGAAAAAGTCAGACATATGTACTTCATAATTCAGAGTTCTGAAGTTCTGACTGGCTGCCACTTCTGATTGGCCAGCATGCCAGGTGCATGAGACCCACAGACACTTCTGATAGGTCAGCTTTACTGTATGTCACACAAAGAGGATGACTCAAAATTTACAAATTAGTGATGTGACTAGATTAACCATTAGGACAGATCTGCAGCCTGCCTGATTAACTGTGGACATTGTTATTAATGGCAATTTCAACTAAAGCAATAAATAAATAAATAAATGCCACAACTGCGCAGCCCTACTACAAACATATTTGCCGTCAAAACAGAAAGATTCTTTTCAGGGGTGGGATGTTTCATTCTGTGGGTTGTCTGCTCTTGATTGAGTGTGTTTGCGAGTGTGTGTGTGAGTGTGTGCAGCTGAGTCTCATCTCACAGGTGCTGATTGGAATGCTTGCTACCTGAGCTTAAAACGCTGAGAAATAAACTTGACCACTTTGCCTCAAATCCGACTGCTTCCCCGTCTCTTTTATTCCAGCTTTGAGCCGCCTCTAACAATTCCATTTCATAAAAAATAAGGACTTTCACATCACCTAGCAACAAGGTGGCAGTTTATGTGGCCTAATTGGATTATTATGGTCTGTGCTGTGCTTTGTAATTCACCACTGCCTCTTCATTACTCTCGGTGTTATCCCTGCCTAAGCCTCTTGATGCAAATACATGTCAAGATCCAACACTTTATTAAAGGGTGTGTTGCATTTTATTGGGACTAAAGTAAGAAGGCTCAGATGCATCACCATGAGGAGAGTAGGTGTGTGTGTGTGTGTGTGTTGAGCAAAGGGGAGCGGTGGTATCTACATACCAATGAGAAACAAAGAGGCTTAGACAGAAGTGTGTGTGTGTGTGTGTGTGTGTGTGTGTGTGTGTGTGTGTGTGTGTGTGTGTGTGTGTGTGTGCGTGTGCGTGATAGGTATTCACACAGCCTTGTTGTGTGTTCCATACACTGGCCGTCTGATCAGAACCCCATCTCCTACCTCTGCCCACCCATCCCCCCCCCTCCCTCACCCTTTCCCTCTCATGAGAATGGAAACAGTGCGGATTAGCCTGGTCAGCTTTTAATTGACTTTAGTGGGGCTTTAGGCGGGACCCTTCACTGGAGGCTTTATCTGGGAGCCTTTAGTGGGGGCTTTATCCGGGAGCCTTTAGTGGGGGGGTTATCCCGGGCCACACAGGATGCGTCCCCTGGGTCCCCTCACCGATCACAGCCAGGCTACACACACACACGTTACTTTTAGCCAGGCCATCTAACTGTAGGACACACACACACACACTTCAGCCAGACCATCGAGCCATAGGACACACACACACACGTTACTTTAGCCAGGCCATCTAGCTGTATCGTGTTTGGTTGCGCCATCTCTTGACTCGTAGTCGTGTTTTTTTCCAGAAACAGCATGGTCAAGAAAGGAGGATGAGTGCCACTGTGACGAGCGAGAAAAATGTGGATAAGGGCTCATTCACACCAGCTTGAGCGTGTACAGCGCGTATCAGTATACAATATGTTTGTATAGGGACAGAATACGCTCAGATCACGCGTGCGGTGTGAAGAGTCTAATTTTTTAACATGCATTCTAAACGAATACGGACAGAAAACGGCCACGCGCTGAATACGCAGAGTGTTTGGTGTGAATGAGCCCTAACAGCAGAAAGGTATGCTCACCAGTATGGGAGCTTTTTTGGAGTTTACAAATCTCATCGTAGTCAGACAAATGTTGTGTGCAAATTATGCAGTAAAACTATATACATATATGATAGTTTTTCTCAGGTATCAGGTTTCGCTATGTTTACATTTAACACTTTGCACATGTCTTTATAACACTTCAGCTTTGTTAAGCACTTTATTAGCTTATTGATCAGTTTTCATTGTGATCGTAACATTGAACGTGTGTTGACAGTCATTTTGCCTGAATGCTTATTGCCTGTAAGAGGAAGGTTAAGTTAAAAATAAAAATCTTTAAATTTAGATTTTTTCCCTCCTGTTACTTATTTTAAATAGGTTTCAGCCATATTGCCCAGCCCCATCATAGGTACTTCCCCCCATTTACTACTTTAGCTGTGTTTCTTTTATTTTTTCATTTGCCTTTCCGCATTGCTTCAGCCATATTGTACAGAGTCATGCCAGTGTTGCTTTTTTCCATTTAAATTTAAGTGCTATGGTGCCAACAGTAAGACTGTGTTGGTCAGGATGGCTCCGGGTTGTTGGGCTGTGTGTGTGTGTGAGTGTGTGTGTGTGTGTAAAGTAGAAGGATGGGATAAATTGAGTTTGGGCTGTGTGTGTGTGTGTGTGTGTGTGTGTGTGTGTGTGTGTGTGTGTGTGTGTGTGTGTGTGTGTGTGTGTGTGTAAAGTAGAAGGATGGGATAAATTGAGTTTGGGCTGTGTGTGTGTGTGTGTGTGTGTGTGTGTGTGTGTGTGTGTGTGTGTGTGTGTGTGTGTGTAAAGTAGAAGGATGGGATAAATTGAGTTTGGGCTGTGTGTGTGTGTGTGTGTGTGTGTGTGTGTGTGTGTGTGTGTGTGTGTGTGTGCTGTGTGTGTGTGTGTATAAAGTAGAATACATTGAGTTACAATGGGATGGGATACATTGAGTTTGGGTTGTCACCATGAACAAGAAGCAGGTCAGAGTGTCAGAGAGAGTGAAGCTGGATCCGGGCTGCTCTGGGATATAAGGGGTGTGTGTGTGTGTGTGTGTGTGTGTGTGTGTGTGTGTGTGTGTGTGTGTGTGTGTGTGTGTGTGTGTGTGTGTGTGTGTGAGTGTGCAAGTGTGTTTGTGTTTATTTGGAAGGAATTGCTGAGCTTCTTAAAAGAGAGTGTGTGTGTGTGTGTATGTGTGTGTGTGTGTGTGTGTGTGTGTGTGCGCGTGTGTGTGCGTGTGTGTGCGTGTGTGTGTGTGTGTGTGTAGGATTAATCTATTGTCCAGACACAGGAAGCTGAAGAAGTGTGTTTGTGCTTTTGTGGTCAGGGTGGCGCATGAGAGAGAGAGAGAGAGAGAGAGAGAGATCAAGAGACAGAGAAAGAGAGAAAGAGAGAGAGAAAGGGAGAGAGAGAGAGAGAGAGGGAATGCTAATGTTCCTATAGTAGAGAGTCCGAGAGACGAGAGAGAGAGAGAGGAGAGAGAAGAGAGAGAGAGATAGAGAGAGAGAGAAAATGCTCATGTTCCTATAGTAGAGAGAGTGGGTGAGAGAAAGAGAGAGAGCGGGGTGAGAGAAAGAGAGGGAGATTAGAGAGAGAGAGGGAGAGAGAGAGAGAGATAGAGAGAGAGAGAGGCAATGCTAATGCTCCTTTAGCAGAGACAGAGGGCGGAGTGAGGGGCATGGTGTTTTTCATTCCTGTGCCACGGTTGCCCAGCAGCAGAAAGGGTTGCAGCACTCTGCATCCCACCCTCACCCCCCATCTTCCCTCTCTTCTTTCCTCCCCTTCTCCTCCTCCTCGTCCTTCCCTCTCTCTCCCATCTCCCCCCTCTCTCCTCCCTTCTTCCTCTCCTCCTCCTCCTATACTCCCTTCTTCCTCTCCTCCCCTCTCTCTCCTCCCCTCTCTCCTCTCCTCTCTCTCCTCTCCTCTCTCTCCTCTCCTCCATTTCCTCTCCTCCCTTCTCTCTCCATCTCATCCCTCCTCCTTTCCTCCCCTCTCCTCCTCTTTTCCTCTCCTCCCCTCTCTCTCCATCTCCTCCCCTTCTCCCCTCCGCCCCTCTCCCTCTCCCCCTCACTGCCCCTGAGGCACCAGGCACAGCCATTAGTCCACATCACGTGGAGGCTTTTAGGAGTAAGGGGGGCAGTACGCAAGCATGGACAACATAAAACCCACCAACAAAACCCAACTCCATCTCTCCCTGTCCTCCGTCGTCTTTTTAACATGTCCACTCATCCCTTCCATGTTCTCTCCAACACACTCTTTCCTCTCCTCTCCTCTCCTCTCCTCTCCTCTCCCTTACTTTCTGTCTGTCTCTGTTGGTAAACCCAGAGACATCATCTCTGCATAGACTCAGAGTACTGGGGGAACATTCGTTAATGTTTGAGGAAACAGACTTACCTTAACTTCTCAGATTCTGCCTTTATTTCCTCTGTGAGAGAGAAAGAGAGAAAGGGAGAGAAAAACAACACTTGTGAGTGATGAGGATTCACAAAATAACACAGACAGAAGTGTGAAGGATTTGGAATAGACTCGACTAGAATAGAATTTTTGGACGCTGCATTCTTTTAGGCTACAGATAGAATCTAATCTAATCTGATCCAACCATTTATGCTACAGACAACATCTAACCTAATCTGACCATTTATGCTACAGACATCATCTAATTTAATCTGATCATTTATGCTACAGACAGAATCTAATCCAATCTGATCAGTTATGCTACAGATAGAATCTAATCTAATCTGATCCAGCCATTTATGCTACAGACAACATCTAACCTAATCTGACCATTTATGCTACAGACAACATCTAATTTAATCTGATCATTTATGCTACAGACAGAATCTAATCCAATCTGATCAGTTATGCTACAGATAGAATCTAGTCCAATCTGATCATTTATGTTGTTTGTTTGGTGAGGTATAAAGCTTCTGATGTGACAGCCAATAGTAGTCTTGCCAGACAGTATCAGATTTCCAAGCGCTACTGAAATACGGGCAACGCTGATGGTGGAGGCTATGGCATGAATTAATGTCAGCTGATAGCCGCAGCCTTCTCTTCCTTTTTTTCATCTGATGAAGGAATGCGGAGACGACAGCAAGAGACTGCACCTGACACACGTGTGCCAAAGCACACATGCATATCATATCGCTGGGGAGCTCTACACCTGACACACATGCAGCACACATGCATATCGCCACACATATCGCCAAGGATCTCAGCACCTGACACAAGCACACATGCATGTCATATCGCTGAGGACCTCTACACCTTATACACGCACCACATCACACCATGCATATCGGTACGGATGTTGCTGAGGATCTCTGCACCTGATACAGGCACCACATCACACATGCATATCGGTACGGATGTTGCTGAGGATCTCTGCACCTGATACACGCACCACATCACACATGCACATCGCTACAGATATCGCTGAGGATCTCTGCAGCACCTGGACATGTGCACAGCACACGTGCATATCGCTACGCACATCGCTGAGGATCTCGTGCACAATTAGTCTCTGATCTGCTCCAATCTGCTGAGGGTGTCTCAGAAGCTGTCAGAGACCATGCCAGTTGTGTTACCCTTGCAGACCACATGACACAAACACATACGCTCTCCTCTCTCTCTCTCTCTCTCTCCTCTCTCTCTCTCTCTCCTCTCTCTCTCTCTCGTCATCTTCTCTCTCTCCTCTCTCTCTCTTCTCTCTCTCTCTCTCTCTCTCTCTCTCTCTCTCTCTCTCTCTCTCTCTCTATCTCTCTTCTCTCTCTCTCTCTCTCTCTCTCTCTCTCTCTCTCTCTCTCTCCTCTCTCTCTCTCTCTCTCTCAGGCACACACTCACACACACACACACACACACACACACACACACACACAGTCCCTGTGCCAGAGTGACTAAGTGTGCTGGGAGAACAGCCTGCCAACCTCCACTGCAGGGATAGCAGAGCCTGAGAAGGATGTGATACACACACACACACACACTTGTCTTTTCCCCCTCTCACACACACACACACTGCTGTATTTACACACACACACAGACACTGCTCGGAGATAAACAGGAATCATTTCAGTGCATCAGGACAGGTATTGTTTAGGGGGAAGAAAGCCACTGGCGGCCAAAGCTGACAGCCTTATTCAGGTGCTGCTACGGGGTACTGTAGCTATCCCATTCAGACACACACACACACACACACACACACCTCCCTTACGAGACCCAGCTACTCATGGAAAAAGCAGCTTCTGTCCACATGACTACAACAGGAGCCCCTGCCCCCTAGGACAACGTTACCAAGGTGATGTCAAAACCTCCGGACAGGTACACACACACACCAAACACACACAAACACACACACAAACACACACAAACACACACACACATACACACATACACACACCTCCTTTACGAGAACCAGCTCTCATGGAAAAAGCAGCTTCTGTCCACATGACTACAACAGAAGCCCCTCCCCCTAGATCAGAGTTACCAAGGTGATGCCAGAACCTTCGGCCAGTGATACCCAACTCCAGGTCAGTCACAACAGCATGAAACATTAAAGCCAGCGGTGATGCCAGCAGCACTTTCCAGAGCAGGCCGGACAGAAACCTTACCCCAGACCCATCTCCGCTGGCCTGAGGACCAGACTGATGTCCAACTGCTGACCACAACACTGATGCGCTCACATTGTTATTGTTTATCATTGTTTTATTATTTGTAGTTGTAGGCACTTTGGGTCAGATGTTGCTATATAAATAAACCTGTCTTGCCTAACAAAACAAACAAACAAAAATAAATAAATAAATAAATAAACAAGCTAAGGGAATGAATGCATTAAGCTTGTAGTCAAAGCCAGACAAAGCCCACACTATCCATTGTGTGGGGAAATCAGATGGATAAACAGCTCAAGTAAACAAGCATGGAGAAAGTGCTGTAGCTGCTGTGTGTGTGTGTGTGTGTGTGTGTGTGTGTGTGTGTGTGTGTGTGTGTGTGTGTGTGTGTGTGTGTGTGTGTGTGTGTGTGTGTGTGTGTGACGGCCCTTCTCATGGTGCTGTGGTGGTCATGGATGACTAAATGCATCTCGCAGGAACAATGAGCCAGTGAGGGTCCATCTCCCTTTCTCGCCCTCTCTTTTTCTCTCCCTCGCTCTCTCTCTCTCTCTCTCTCTCCCCTTATAACTCACTCTGTCCCCCTCTCTCTCTCATTCATCTCAGTATTGTTCATAGTCCTGGGAGAGAGAGAAGGAATGCATGGACACTCATCCTCTACACATCTCTTTCCTCTTCTTTCTACCTCTTTCTCTCTCTTTTCTCTACTCTCTACCCCCCCCCTCTCTCTTTCCTCTTCTCTCTACCTCTCTCTCCATCTCTCAATATTGTTCATCTCTCTCTCCCCTCCATCTCTGGGTGAGGAAGGGATGCCTTCACTCTCTTTACAGATCTTTTATTCCTCTTCTCTCATCCTATCTCTTTTTTTCTCTTTCCCTCCCTCTCTCCCTCTCTCTCCCCCTCTCTCCTTCTCTCATTATTGTTCACAGTACTAAGTTGGCGAGAGAGGGTAGGACTGGAAACTTGCTCTTGTTAGAGATGGTCTGCCTCTCACTTCTCTATCTGTGTAGAGTTGCTCTTGTTAAAGATCTCTACCTCTCACTTCTCTCTATCTAGAGATCTCTAGCCTCACTTCTCTATCTGTGTAGAGTTGCTCTTGTTAAAGATCTCTACCTCTCACTTCTCTATCTGTGGAGAGCTGCTCTTGTTAAAGATCTCTACCTCTCACTTCTCTCTATCTGTGGAGAGCTGCTCTTGTTACAGATGTCTATCTCTCACTTCTCTCTATCTAGAGATCTCTAGCCTCACTTCTCTATCTGTGTAGAGCTGCTCTGGTTAGAGATGTCTACCTCTCACTTCTCTATCTGTGGAGAGCTGCTCTGGTTAGAGATCTCTAGCCTCCCTTCTCTCTGTCTCTGCGCTGTAAACAATAATGAGTGGGGTGGAGAGAGAGATACACAGTGAGAGACAATGAAAATGAGATGGTCTCTCTCTCTCTCCCTCACTCTATCTCGGGACTATGCACTGATAGAGAGAAAGAAAGAAAAAAGAAGGAAAGAAGGGAGGGAAAGAAGAGAAATAAAGAGAGTGGGGGTCCAGAAAGACCCCTCTTTCTCTCTCTCTCTCTCTCTCTCTCCCTCTATCTCTCACTCTATGTGAGCCAATAAAGAGGGGTTGGGGAACAGACTAATGAGAAAAGAGAAAGGGATAGAGGAGAGATATACAGGGAGACAGAGAAAGAAGAGAGGGAGGGACAGGGAGAGAGGGAGAGAGGGACCAGGGGGAGAGAGGGAGAGAGCGTGGGGTTGTAGAGCGATAACCCCCCCCCCCCCCCCCCCTTCTCTCTGAGCTGTAAACAGTAACATCAGGGGAGAAGCTCCAGCACACACACACACACACACACACACACACACACACACACACACACACACACACACACACACACACACACACACACACACACACACACACACACACACACAGGGAGGCAGTAAAAAGAGAATAATAAAAAAGAAAGGAGGAACAGATAGAGACAGACAGATAAAAAGAGAGGAGTGAGAGAGGGGAAAAGAGAGACCCCTCCCATCCCTCCAGCCCTGCTGTAACACACACACACACACACACATACACACACACACACGTGTGTTGTGACCTTCTGAGAGGACTTTGTGGTTGACCTGCTCTAGTGCTCATGCTCCTGAGAGGACACATATCTCACTGCCATCACTAACTAGAGAAACACACCTCACTACCCCCACTTCAACAGTGGCCTAGCTGACAGCTCAATGCTGACACTAACTAGACTACTACACCTCATTAGCACCACTAACTAGACTACTACACCTCATTAGCACCACTAACTAGTGTACGTCAGCTCAATGCTGACACTGACTAGTGTACGACAGCTCAATGCTGACACTGACTAGTGTACTACACCTGACTAACACCACTAACTAGACTACTACACCTCATTAGCACCACTAACTAGAGTACTACACCTGACTAACACCACTGACTAGTGTACTACACCTGACTAACACCACTGACTAGTGTACTGAACCTCATTAGCACCACTAACTAGACTACTACAACCTCATTAGCACCACTAACTAGTGTCAGACAGCTCAATGCTGACACTGACTAGTGTATGACAGCTCAATGCTGACCCTGACTAGTGTACTGCACCACTAACTAACTAACACCACTAACTAGTGACCTACAGAACTTCCTTTACTACACAATGTGATCTGGACCAAAAAAAAAACGTTTCGGGACCAATATTCTAATAGCAATATATTTGAATGCAACACAATCGTGAACTTCATCTTCAATTCAAAGCAAATGGAAACAAACCAGTCAGGTGATTGTGAGTAGTGCAGTAGTGTGTGGAGGAGGGGCCAGTGTTGACCGCCTGTGTAAGGAATAATACTACCTCAGACTTTAACAGGAAATACTGATAAACCAAAATAAACCCTACAATAGTAATTATGGCTGTCAGAGTGACACGAGAGCCTTTAAACCATAAAGTGTTTTATGAATTTGAGTTTTAAAAAGTTTAAATAACCGAATAATAATAATAATAATAATAATAATAAAACTTTACTTGTATAGCACAGTTCATACATGCAATATGCAACTCAAAGTGCTTTACAGTTTGGCAGGGTTGTTGCAAGACAACATTTCTTGCGGTTCAGTGATGTCAGAGCAGATAAATACAGAAGCAGACTGACTCTTGCATGAACACAGGTAGGTAGTCCTTGTAGGCCCTAGTCAGCAATCTTTGTAGTCCAGTGGCGTTAGAGCTATGCAACGCTCTGTTAATGTGGGCTCTTATGTGAACATAGGTCGGCAGTCTTTGCGGGCCAGTGGCTATATTAGGCTATATTTATGTTATCCAATAATATATAGCAGTTCTATCCAATGACTATAATGGAGTTTACCTATTTATCTCTTAAGTTTCCAAACAGTGTTTACAGTTCTCTAATTCTCACACTCAGGGGAGCTGCAATTTCTTTTTCACTACTGCTGTAAGAAGAAAAGCATCTGGAGTCTATTCCCTTTGAATTAGCTGGTGCTTTTCTGATAGCTAAAGTTGATCTCCATTCGCTCCATCAGCTCCTTGTGTTTTTATCTGAGAAGAGGGCAGGAGTAAACAGCATTGCCATTCGCTGCCTGTGTTTTTATCTGAGAAGAGGGCAGGAGTAAACAGCATTGCCATTCGCTGCCTGTGTTTTTATCTGAGAAGAGGGCAGGAGTAAACAGCATTGCCATTCACTGCCTGTGTTTTTATCTGAGAAGAGGGCAGGAGTAAACAGCATTGCCATTCGCTGCCTGTGTTTTTATCTGGGAAGAGAGCAGTGGTAAACAGCATTGCCATTTGCTGCCTGGCTGGAGCAGGAAATGAAACTTTTCCAGCACTATCAGTTAGCAAGCGGACACCCGAAACCATGGCAACGGCACCATGGAGCCGGAATCCATTCACCGTGGCAACGCCGTATTGTGCTCAGCGTTCCAAAGACTCCCGGAGACTGCTGCCCCCTACTTCAACTCACCTGAACCGCTTCAGTGGCTTACACCACACACACACACACACACAGAAATACCCACCCACAGATACATGCACCCACAGACACAGACACACACACACACACACACGCAGAAATACCCACCCACAGATCCATGCACCCACACACACACACACACACACACACCCACACACACAGAAATACCCACCCACAGATCCATGCACCCACAGACACACACACACACATACACACAGAAATACACACCCACACACATACATGCACAGGCACACACAATCATTTGTGCTGATAAGGCCATTATAACTGATAACATCAGATTAAAGTATGGCATACTGTACGCTTGTTATTTTCGTTCACACTGCATTAAGGACTGCAGAAAAAGTCAACATTGACTCCCCGACTCCCGTCTCTGACCTTGGAAACACTCACTGCTCAACACAAATGAATCACAAATGTCTCACTAAATGGGATGTAGGTGATGAGCTGATGGTGATAATGAGAACACATCAAAGCTTAATCACTGTCTTTAGAATGTGTGCATGACTCTTAGATAGGTACACACACACACACACACACCTACACCCACACAATCCATTTTATTTAAACACACATACACCACACACACATTATTCATTCTCCCACAGACACACACCCCCACACACACGCACTTAATGACCGGCAACTGCTCCCAAGTTCAACCTGGATGTCTTCATGGAAGGCTGCATGTTGCAATCCCCCCTCCAGACAGCTCTGGCATTGTGCAGGGCAAACCAAGACACATAAATATGCTCCCCCTAACAACTCAGCACGCCAACATAAATACACTCCACCTAACAGCTAACAGCCACCATGCTAATTATGCCTCATTAAAAATGAAAGCTGGAGCGTAACTGGAAAACAAACCATCCAACAAGACTGATAAAAAACAATCATTAAATGCAAATGTGGCACACACACACACAGAGTAACAAAATTTAACTCCCACTACGATGTGGGTGCCAAGGGTCCTCTTTCAAATATTACTGAAGCCAGCAACATCCTGGCGACAACAATGGAGGCCTTTGTGTAGCCACTGCCTTTGCCCCAGTATTAGCAGCAGCAGCACAGTGGGCCGCAGAGCCCCTCCCTCCCTCTCCCTCCCTCTCTCCCTCTCTCCCTCTCTCCTCTCTCTCTCTCTCTCTTCTCTCTCTCCTCTCTCTCTCTCTCTCTCTCTCTGTGTCCCTCTCTATGTCCCTCTCTCCCTCCCTCCCTGAGCTCCTGGAGTCTGTGGGCTACAGTGATTTTCTCTCCCTCCTCTCTGTCCCCTCTCTCTCTCCCTCTTTATCCCTCTTTGTCCCTCTCTCTCTTCCTCTCTCTCTGTCCCTCCCTCCCTCCCCGAGCTCCTGGAGTCTGGGGGCTACAGTGATTTTCTCTCCCTCCTCTCTGTCCCTCTCTCTCTCCCTCTTTATCCCTCTTTGTCCCTCTCTCTCTTCCTCTCTCTCTGTCCCTCTCTCCCTCCCTGAGCTCCTGGAGTCTGTGGCTACAGTGATTTTCTCTCCCTCCTCCCACATTACACCTGTGACTCTGTCCTCTACATTTTGCCTGAGCTCTGGGACTCTGTGGGCTACAGTAGGCCTCTACCTCTCCCTGTCTACATTTTGCCTGAGCTCTGGGACTCTGTGATTCTGTGGGCTACAGTAGGCCTCTACCCATCTCTGTCCTCTACATTTTGCCTGAGCTCTGGGACTCTGTGATTCTGTGGGCTACAGTAGGCCTCTCTACCTCTCCCTGTCCTCTACATTTTGCCTGAGCTCTGGGACTCTGTGATTCTGTGGGCTACAGTAGGCCTCTACCCATTTCTGTCCTCTACATTTTGCCTGAGCTCTGGGACTCTGTGATTCTGTGGGCTACAGTAGGCCTCTACCCATCTCTGTCCTCTACATTTTGCCTGAGCTCTGGGACTCTGTGGGCTACAGTAGGCCTCTCTACCCATCTCTGTCCTCTACATTTTGTCTGAGCTCTGGGACTCTGTGGGCTACAGTAGGCCTCTCTACCCATCTCTGTCCTCTACATTTTGCCTGAGCTCTGGGACTCTGTGGGCTACAGTAGGCCTCTACCTCTCCCTGTCTACATTTTGCCTGAGCTCTGGGACTCTGTGATTCTGTGGGCTACAGTAGGCCTCTCTACCCATCTCTGTCCTCTACATTTTGCCTGAGCTCTGGGACTCTGTGGGCTACAGTAGGCCTCTACCCATCTCTGTCCTCTACATTTTGCCTGAGCTCTGGGACTCTGGGTTGTAGTGATTCTCTCTGTCCCTCTCCCCATTTTCTACATTTCTGAGCTCTCGGACTCCCCGAGCGTCACTACTGGAACAGCAGAGCAGTGGGACACAGTGACTCTCTGCATCTCAGTAGATCGGCCCCCTCTAAAGCTGGCTTTCATTTCATTACATTACACGTAGCTGATGCTCTTATCCAGAGCGCCTTACAGTTATTTAGGGTTTCAGTTACAGTCCCTGGAGCAGTGTGGGCTCAGATGCCTTACTCAAGGGCATTTCAGCCATGGGTAGGGTGGGATTCGAACCTGCAACTCTCTGATCCCAAGACCAATTCCTAACCACTAGACCACAGCTGCCTCATGACTTCATCATTTCAGCTCCCAGACTCTGTAAGTCTTGCTACATTTCGCCTGTGCTCTGAGACTCTGGGGGGTGACCGTAAGTCTCTCTCTCTCTCTCTCACTCTGTGTGTCTCTCTCTCTTTCTCCTGTCTCTCTCTCGCTGTGTGTGTGTGTGTGTGTGTGTGTGTGTGTGTCTGTCTCCCTCTCCCTCCCCTTCTTTCTCTGCCCCCCCAGTCTTGCTACATTTCATCTGAGCTCAGAAACCCCCAGGTCTCTCTCACTTTATCTCCCTCCCACTCTCTCTCTCTGCCCCCCAGGTCTTGCCACACTCCTCCTGAGCCCTGGGACTCTGTTGGGTGCAGTAAGGCCCCGTCCACATGACAACGTTCCTGGATTTTTTTCTTGCCGGGTTAAAAAAAAGTTGCGCCCACATCGGCATCGGCATCGGAGCAGTAAATATTTCCGTCCACACGGGAACGTTTTCATTGCGTTTTCATTGCAGAAGGTGTGCTGTCCCAGCTTGAGGGGCATGATCAGAAGCCAATGATTCACTTTAAACATGTAGTGTATGTTGATTTTAGCAATGTGGGTTCTAGTTTAGATGGGTCGGATGCAGCGACAGTTGCCCTATTTAAAAAGAATAACGTGAAAAGCGTTTGTTGGGCTGAACTAGCGATGTATACTAAAACATCCTGTAGTTCAATGTCAGAAGGTAGAAACAATTGCATTACACATAGCCTACACTGCAGACGATTTTTACCCCCAAAGTATCCCACAACAATCTATTTGTAAAAGTTTGACGCTGTTGTGAGATGTCACGTCGTTAAATTGACCCATTTAAGCGATACGGAGCAGAACATGAAAAAATAGAAGGAGTTGCAAATAAACTTGAGACAACTGCGCAATTATTCGCTTAAAACATGCCATATGTTGATTTTAGCAATGCGTGTTGTTACTGAGGGGAGCTGAAAGCAGCGACAGTTGCTCTTTAATTAATTAAGAATAATGAAAGCCTAAGAAGTATTTGTTATAGCCTACTAGCCATACAGACAGTTTAATGGAAAAGGATAGAAACAATTGCACAACAGCCAGCCTACAGTACAAGCTAATCAAATCACAATTATTCGACAGCAACCAGTTTGGAAAAGTTTGAAGTTGTTGTTATATGTGCAGCGCAAGGTGAATGGGCGACGACGTCATAGTTTTCAAAAAACGATAGGTAATATCGATATATCGCCCAGCCCTACTACAGACAACATCTAATTTAATCTGATCATTTATGCTACAGGACAGAATCTAATCCAATCTGATCAGTTATGCTACAGATAGAATCTAGTCCAATCTGATCATTTATGTTGTTTGTTTGGTGAGGTATAAAGCTTCTGATGTGACAGCCAATAGTAGTCTTGCCAGACAGTATCAGATTTCCAAGCGCTACTGAAATACGGGCAACGCTGATGGTGGAGGCTATGGCATGAATTAATGTCAGCTGATAGCCGCAGCCTTCTCTTCCTTTTTTCATCTGATGAAGGAGTGCGGAGACGACAGCAAGAGACTGCACCTGACACACGTGTGCCAAAGCACACATGCATATCATATCGCTGGGGAGCTCTACACCTGACACACATTGCAGCACACATGCATATCGCCACACATATCGCCAAGGATCTCAGCATCTATACATAGTGATGTTCATGTCATATCGCTGAGGACCTCTACACCTTATACACGCACCACATCACACATGCATATCGGTACGGATGTTGCTGAGGATCTCTGCACCTGATACAGGCACCACATCACACATGCATATCGGTACAGATATCGCTGAGGATCTCTGCAGCACCTGACATGTGTCACAGCACACGTGCATATCGCTACGCACAATTAGTCTCTGATCTGCTCCAATCTGCTGAGGGTGTCTCAGAAGCTGTCAGAGACCATGCCAGTTGTGTTACCCTTGCAGACCACATGACACAAACACATACGCTCTCTATCTCTCTCTCTCTCTCTCTCTCTCTCTCTCTCTCTCTCTCTCTCTCTCTCTCTCTCTCTCTCTCTCTCCTCTCTCTCTCTCTCTCTCTCTCTCTCTCTCTCTCTCTCTCTCTCTCTCTCTCTCTCTCTCTCTCTCTCTCTCTCTCACACACACACACAGGCACACACACACAGGCACACACACACACACACACACAGGCACACACTCACACACACACACACACACACACACACACACACACACACACACACACACACACACACACACACAGTCCCTGTGCCAGAGTGACTAAGTGTGCTGGGAGAACAGCCTGCCAACCTCCACTGCAGGGATAGCAGAGCCTGAGAAGGATGTGATACACACACACACACACACACTTGTCTTTTCCCCCTCTCACACACACACACACCTGCTGTATTTACACACACACACAGACACTGCTTGGAGATAAACAGGAATCATTTCAGTGCATCAGGACAGGTATTGTTTAGGGGGAAGAGAGCCACTGGCGGCCCAAAGCTGACAGCCTTATTCAGGTGCTGCTACGGGGTACTGTAGCTATCCCATTCAGACACACACACACACACACACACACACACACACACACACACACACACACACACACACACACACACACACACCTCCCTTACGAGACCCAGCTACTCATGGAAAAAGCAGCTTCTGTCCACATGACTACAACAGGAGCCCCTGCCCCCTAGGACAACGTTACCAAGGTGATGTCAAAACCTCCGGACAGGTACACACACACACAAACACACACAAACACACACACAAACACACACAAACACACACACACATACACACATACACACACACACACACACACCTCCTTTACGAGAACCAGCTCTCATGGAAAAAGCAGCTTCTGTCCACATGACTACAACAGAAGCCCCTCCCCCTAGATCAGAGTTACCAAGGTGATGCCAGAACCTTCGGCCAGTGATACCCAACTCCAGGTCAGTCACAACAGCATGAAACATTAAAGCCAGCGGTGATGCCAGCAGCACTCTCCAGAGCAGCCGGACAGAAACCTTACCCCAGACCCATCTCCGCTGGCCTGAGGACCAGACTGATGTCCAACTGCTGACCACACACACTGATGCGCTCACATTGTTATTGTTCATCATTGTTTTATTATTTGTAGTTGTAAGGCACTTTGGGTCAGATGTGCTATATAAATAAACCTGTCTTGCCTAACAAAACAAACAAACAAAAATAAATAAATAAATAAATAAATAAATAAACAAGCTAAGGGAATGAATGCATTAAAGCTTGTAGTCAAAGCCAGACAAAGCCCACACTATCCATTGTGTGGGGAAATCAGATGGATAAACAGCTCAAGTAAACAAGCATGGAGAAAGTGCTGTAGCTGCTGTGTGTGTGTGTGTGTGTGTGTGTGTGTGTGTGTGTGTGTGTGTGTGTGTGTGTGTGTGTGTGTGTGACGGCCCTTCTCATGGTGCTGTGGTGGTCATGGATGACTAAATGCATCTCGCAGGAACAATGAGCCAGTGAGGGTCCATCTCCCTTTCTCGCCCTCTCTTTTTCTCTCCCTCGCTCTCTCTCTCTCTCTCTCTCCCCTTATAACTCACTCTGTCCCCCTCTCTCTCTCATTCATCTCAGTATTGTTCATAGTCCTGGGAGAGAGAGAAGGAATGCATGGACACTCATCCTCTACACATCTCTTTCCTCTTCTTTCTACCTCTTTCACTCTCTTTTCTCTACTCTCTACCCCCCCTCTCTCTCTTTCCTCTTCTCTCTACCTCTCTCTCCATCTCTCAATATTGTTCATCTCTCTCTCCCTCCATCTCTGGGTGAGGAAGGGATGCCTTCACTCTCTTTACAGATCTTTTATTCCTCTTCTCTCATCCTATCTCTTTTTTTCTCTTTCCCTCCCTCTCTCCCTCTCTCTCCCCTTCTCTCATTATTGTTCACAGTACTAAGTTGGCAAGAGAGGGTAGGACTGGAAACTTGCTCTTGTTAGAGATGTCTGCCTCTCACTTCTCTATCTGTGTAGAGTTGCTCTTGTTAAAGATCTCTACCTCTCACTTCTCTATCTGTGGAGAGCTGCTCTTGTTAAAGATCTCTACCTCTCACTTCTCTATCTGTGGAGAGCTGCTCTTGTTAAAGATCTCTACCTCTCACTTCTCTCTATCTGTGGAGAGCTGCTCTTGTTACAGATGTCTATCTCTCACTTCTCTCTATCTAGAGATCTCTAGCCTCACTTCTCTATCTGTGGAGAGCTGCTCTGGTTAGAGATCACTAGCCTCCCTCCTCTCTATCTGTGTAGAGCTGCTCTGGTTAGAGATGTCTACCTCTCACTTCTCTATCTGTGTAGAGCTGCTCTGGTTAGAGATCTCTAGCCTCCCTTCTCTCTGTCTCTGCGCTGTAAACAATAATGAGTGGGGTGGAGAGAGAGATAGACAGTGAGAGACAATGAAAATGAGACAGATTGATGGTCTCTCTCTCTCTCTCTCTCTCTCCCTCACTCTATCTCGGGACTATGCACTGATAGAGAGAAAGAAAGAAAAAAGAAGGAAAGAAGGGAGGGAAAGAAGAGAAATAAAGAGAGTGGGGGTCCAGACCCCTCTTTCTCTCTCTCTCTCTCTCTCTCTCTCACTCTATGTGAGCCAATAAAGAGGGGTTGGGGAACAGACTAATGGGAAAAGAGAAAGGGATAGAGGAGAGATATACAGAGAGACAGAGAAAGAAGAGAGAGAGGGACAGGGAGAGAGGGAGAGGGAGAGAGGGACAGGGAGAGAGGGAGAGAGGGACAGGGAGAGAGGGAGAAAGGGACAGGGAGAGAGGGAGACAGGGAGAGAGGGAGAGAGCGCGGGGTTGTAGAGCGATAACCCCCCCCCCCCTTCTCTCTGAGCTGTAAACAGTAACATCAGGGGAGAAGCTCCAGCACACACACACACACACACACACACACACACACACACACACACAGGGAGGCAGTAAAAAGAGAATAATAAAAAAGAAAGGAGGAACAGATAGAGACAGACAGATAAAAAGAGAGGGAGTGAGAGAGGGGAAAAGAGAGACCCTCCCATCCCTCCAGCCCTGCTGTAACACACACACACACATACACACACACACACGTGTGTTGTGACCTTCTGAGAGGACTTTGTGGTTGACCTGCTCTAGTGCTCATGCTCCTGAGAGGACACATATCTCACTGCCATCACTAACTACAGAAACACACCTCACTACCCCCACTTCACAGTGGCCTAGCTGACAGCTCAATGCTGACACTGACTAGTGTCCTACACCTCATTAGCACCACTAACTAGACTACTACACCTCATTAGCACCACTAACTAGACTACTAGACCTCATTAGCACCACTAACTAGACTACTGCACCTGACTAACACCACTGACTACAGTACTACACCTCATTAGCACCACTAACTAGAGTACTACACCTGACTAACACCACTAACTAGACTACTACACCTCATTAGCACCACTAACTAGAGTACTACACCTCATTAGCACCACTAACTAGAGTACTACACCTTACTAACACCACTGACTAGTGTACTGAACCTCATTAGCACCACTAACTAGACTACTACACCTCATTAGCACCACTGACTAGTGTATGACAGCTCAATGCTGACCCTGACTAGTGTACTGCACCACTAACTAACTAACACCACTAACTAGTGACCTACAGAACTTCCTTTACTACACAATGTGATCTGGACCGAAAAAAAACGTTTCGGGACCAATATTCTAATAGCAATATATTTGAATGCAACACAATCGTGAACTTCATCTTCAATTCAAAGCAAATGGAAACAAAACCAGTCTGGTGATTGTGAGTAGTGCAGTAGTGTGTGGAGGAGGGGCCAGTGTTGACCGCCTGTGTAAGGAATAATACTACCTCAGACTTTAACAGGAAATACTGATAAACCAAAATAAACCCTACAATAGTAATTATGGCTGTCAGAGTGACACGAGAGCCTTTAAACCATAAAGTGTTTTATGAATTTGAGTTTTAAAAAGTTTAAATAACCGAATAGGCTATATTTATGTTATCCAATAATATATAGCAGTTCTATCCAATGACTATAATGGAGTTTACCTTATTTATCTCTTAAGTTTCCAAACAGTGTTTACAGTTCTCTAATTTTCACACTCAGGGGAGCTGCAATTTCTTTTCACTACTGCTGTAAGAAGAAAAGCATCTGGAGTCTATTCCCTTTGAACTAGCTGGTGCTTTTCTGATAGCTAAAGTTGATCTCCATTCGCTCCATCAGCTCCTTGTGTTTTTATCTGAGAAGAGAGCAGGAGTAAACAGCATTGCCATTCGCTGCCTGTGTTTTTATCTGAGAAGAGGGCAGGAGTAAACAGCATTGCCATTCGCTGCCTGTGTTTTTATCTGAGAAGAGGGCAGTGGTAAACAGTATTGCCATTCGCTGCCTGTGTTTTTATCTGGGAAGAGAGCAGTGGTAAACAGCATTGCCATTCGCTGCCTGTGTTTTTATCTGGGAAGAGAGCAGTGGTAAACAGCATTGCCATTTGCTGCCTGGCTGGAGCAGGAAATGAAACTTTTCCAGCACTATCAGTTAGCAAGCGGACACCCGAAACCATGGCAACGGCACCATGGAGCCGGAATCCATTCACCGTGGCAACGCCGTATTGTGCTCAGCGTTCCAAAGACTCCCAGAGACTGCTGCCCCTACTTCAACTCACCTGAACCGCTTCAGTGGCTTACACACACACACACACACACACACACAGAAATACCCACCCACAGATCCATGCACCCACACACACACACACAGAAATACCCACCCACAGATCCATGCACCCACAGACACACACACACACATACACACAGAAATACACACCCACACATACATGCACAGGCACACACAATCATTTGTGCTGATAAGGCCATTATAACTGATAACATCAGATTAAAGTATGGCATACTGTACGCTTGTTATTTTCGTTCACACTGCATTAAGGACTGCAGAAAAAGTCAACATAGACTCCCCGACTCCCGTCTCTGACCTTGGAAACACTCACTGCTCAACACAAATGAATCACAAATGTCTCACTAAATGGGATGTAGGTGATGAGCTGATGGTGATAATGAGAAGACATCAAAACTTAATCACTGTCCTTTGAATGTGTGCATGACTCTTAGATAGGTACACACACACACACACACACCCACACAATCCATTTTATTTAAACACACATACACCACACACACATTATTCATTCTCCCACAGACACACACCCCCACACACACGCACTTAATGACCGGCAACTGCTCCCAAGTTCAACCTGGATGTCTTCATGGAAGGCTGCATGTTGCAATCCCCCCTCCAGACAGCTCTGGCATTGTGCAGGGCAAACCAAGACACATAAATATGCTCCCCCTAACAGCTCCAGCACGCCAACATAAATACACTCCACCTAACAGCTAACAGCCACCATGCTAATTATGCCTCATTAAAAATGAAAGCTGGAGCGTAACTGGAAAACAAACCATCCAACAAGACTGATAAAAAACAATCATTAAATGCAAATGTGGCACACACACAACACACACACACACAGTAACCAAATTTAACTCCCACTACGATGTGGGTGCCAAGGGTCCTCTTTCAAATATTACTGAAGCCAGCAACATCCTGGCGACAACAATGGAGGCCTTTGTGTAGCCACTGCCTTTGCCCCAGTAGTAGCAGCAGCAGCACAGTGGGCCGCAGAGCCTCTCCCTCCCTCTCTGTCCCTCTCTCTCTCTCTCTCTCTCACCCTCCCTCTCTGTCCCTCTCTCCCTCCCTCCCTGAGCTCCTGGAGTCTGTGGGCTACAGTGATTTTCTCTCCCTCCTCTCTGTCCCTCTCTCTCTCCCTCTTTATCCCTCTTTGTCCCTCTCTCTCTTCCTCTCTCTCTGTCCCTCTCTCCCTCCCTCCTTGAACTCCTGGAGTCTGTGGGCTACAGTGATTTTCTCTCCCTCTCCCACATTACACCTGTGACTCTGAGATTCTGTGGGCTACAGTAGGCCTCTACCTCTCTCTGTCTACATTTTGCCTGAGCTCTGGGACTCTGTGGGCTACAGTAGGCCTCTACCCATCTCTGTCCTCTACATTTTGCCTGAGCTCTGTGACTCTGTGATTCTGTGGGCTACAGTAGGCCTCTACCCATCTCTGTCCTCTACATTTTGCCTGAGCTCTGTGACTCTGTGATTCTGTGGGCTACAGATTCAGTAGGCCTCTACCTCTCCCTGTCCTCTACATTTTGCCTGAGCTCTGTGACTCTGTGATTCTGTGGGCTACAGTAGGCCTCTACCTCTCTCTGTCTACATTTTGCCTGAGCTCTGGGACTCTGTGGGCTACAGTAGGCCTCTACCCATCTCTGTCCTCTACATTTTGCCTGAGCTCTGGGACTCTGTGATTCTGTGGGCTACAGTAGGCCTCTACCCATCTCTGTCCTCTACATTTTGCCTGAGCTCTGGGACTCTGTGATTCTGTGGGCTACAGTAGGCCTCTACCCATCTCTGTCCTCTACATTTTGCCTGAGCTCTGGGACTCTGGGTTGTAGTGATTCTCTCTGTCCCTCTCCCCATTTTCTACATTTCTGAGCTCTCGGACTCCCCGAGCGTCACTACTGGAACAGCAGAGCAGTGGGACACAGTGACTCTCTGCATCTCAGTAGATCGGCCCCTCTAAAGCTGGCTTTCATTTCATTACATTACACTTAGCTGATGCTCTTATCCAGAGCGCCTTCCAGTTATTTAGGGTTTCAGTTACAGTCCCTGGAGCAGTGTGGGCTCAGATGCCTTACTCAAGGGCATTTCAGCCATGGGTAGGGTGGGATTCGAACCTGCAACTCTCTGATCCCAAGACCAATTCCTAACCACTAGACCACAGCTGCCTCATGACTTCATCATTTCAGCTCCCAGACTCTGTAAGTCTTGCTACATTTCGCCTGTGCTCTGAGACTCTGGGGGTGACAGTAAGTCTCTCTCTCTCTCTCTCTCTCACTCTGTGTGTCTCTCTCTCTTTCTCTGTGTCTCTCTCTCGCAGTGTGTGTGTGTGTGTGTGTGTGTCTGTCTGTCTCCCTCTCCCTCCCCCTCTTTCTCTGCCCCCCCAGTCTTGCTACATTTCATCTGAGCTCAGAAACCCCCAGGTCTCTCTCACTTTATCTCCCTCCCTCTCTCTCTCTCTGCCCCCAGGTCTTGCCACACTCCTCCTGAGCCCTGGGACTCTGTGGGGTGCAGTAAGGCCCCGTCCACACGACAACGTTCCTGGATTTTTTTCTTGCCGGGTTAAAAAAAAAGTTGCGTCCACACGACATCGGAGCAGTAAATATTTCCGTCCACACGGGAACGTTTTCATTGCGTTTTCATTGCAGAAGGTGCGCATGCCCCTCATGTTGAGGGGCATGATCCGGAGCCAATGATTCACTTTAAACATGTAATGTATGTTGATTTTAGCAATGTGGGTTCTAGTTTAGATGGGTCGAATGCAGCGACAGTTGCCCTATTTAAAAAGAATAACGTAAAAAGCGTTTGTTGGGCTGAACTAGCGATGTATACAAAAAACATCCTGTAGTTCAATGTCAGAAGGTAGAAACAATTGCATTACACATAGCCTACACTGCAGACGATTTTTACCCCAAAGTATCCCACAACAACCTGTTTGTAAAAGTTTGACGCTGTTGTGAGATGTCACGTCGTTAAATTGACCCATTTAAGCGATACGGAGCAGAACATGAAAAAATAGAAGGAGCTGCAAATAAACTTGAGACAACTGCGCAATTATTCGCTTAAATCATGCCATATGTTGATTTTAGCAATGCGTGTTGTTACTGAGGGGAGCTGAAAGCAGCGACAGTTGCTCTTTAATTAATTAAGAATAATGAAAGCCTAAGAAGTATTTGTTATAGCCTACTAGCCATACAGACAGTTTAATGGCAAAGGATAGAAACAATTGCACAACAGCCAGCCTACAGTACAAGCTAATCAAATCACAATTTATTCGACAGCAACCAGTTTGGAAAAGTTTGAAGTTGTTGTTATATGTGCAGCGCAAGGTGAATGGGCGACGACGTCATCGTTTTCAAAAGGTTGCGTTTTGCCTGTCTACACGAAAACGAAACGGCGGCGTTGTCAGACTTTCTCACTTTGGAACCCGTTCTCAAAAGTTGTCGTTTTCGGTCACCCAAAACGCCGGCGCCGTGTGGACGGAAGGCCAAAACGCAAACAAACTTTACCGTTTTCACCCGAAAACGTTGTCGTGTGGGTGGGCCCTAAGTCTCTCTCACTTTATCTCCCTCCCTCCATCTCTCCCTCTCTCTCTCTCTCATCCCCCAGTTCTCACCACATTCCCCCTGAACTCTGTGGGCCACAGTAAGTGCCTCTCTCTCCCTCTCTGTCCTCTACATTTGGACTGAGCCCTGGGGTTTGACTCTCGCACTCTGTGGGATCAGTAAAGTCTCTCTCTCTCTCTCTCTGTCTCGCCCACATTCCTCCTTAAACCTGGCACTCTGGCGCAGTAAAGTCTCTCTCATCCTCTCTCTCCTCCCTCTCTCTCTGTAAGTCTGCTGTGGAAATCAGTGGGCCACAGTAAGGCTCTCTCTCTCTCTCTCTCTCTCTATCCCTCTGACTCTCGCCACATGTGGCCTGAGCTCTGGGCTTCAGTGGGCCTTGGTAAGGCTCTCTCTCTCCCTCCCTCTCTTCATCGCTGTCTTCTCTGTGCACTGGGAATCAGTGGGCCTTGGTAATGCTCTCTCTCTCCATCTGTTTCTTTATCTATGTCTTCTCTGAGCCTCCTTACATGCCACCTAAGCTCTGGGAATCTGTGTGCCACAGTAAGGCTCTCTTTCTCTGTCCCTCTAACTCTTTCTCTGACCCTGTAACTCTTGCCACATGTGGCCTGAGCTCTGGGCATCAGTGGGCCACAGTAAGGCTCTCTCTACCTCTCTCTCTTCATCTCTGTCTTCTCTGAGCCTCCTGACATGCCACCTGAGCTCTGGGCATCAGTGGGCCACAGTAAGGCTCTCTCTCCTTCTCTCTCTTCATCTCTGTCTTCTCTGAGCCTCCTAACATGCCGCCTGAGCTCTGGGCATCAGTGGGCCACAGTAAGGCTCTCTCTACCTCTCTCTCTTCATCTCTGTCTTCTCTGAGCCTCCTGACATGCCACCTGAGCTCTGGGCATCAGTGGGCCACAGTAAGGCTCTCTCTCTGTTCATCTCTGTCTTCTCTGAGCCTCCTAACATGCTGCCTGAGCTCTGAAATTCTCCCATCAGTGTTCTGCACGAGCCTGAGAAAATACATCAACCCAAATAGGCAATGGGGTGTGTAATTCACTACGGTACCATCCATTCCCTCCTCAAAACGCTCATCTGTGTGTGTGTGTGTGTGTAATTCACTACGGTACCATCCATTCCCTCCTCAAAACGCTCATCTGTGTGTTTGTGTGTGTGTGTGTGTGTGTGTGTGTGTGTGTGTGTGTGTGTGTGTGTGTAATTCACTACGGTACCATCCGTTCCCTCCTCAAAATGCTCATCTGTGTGTGGATGTGTCTGTGAACATATGTTCTGTGTGTTTGTGTGCATATATTCTGTGTGTGTGTGTGTCTGTGCACATATATTCTGTGCGTGTGAAAGAGGGACTGTGTGGGTTTGTGTATGTGCACTAATATTCTGTGTGTGTGTTTGTATGTATATTCAGGCTGAAAAGACACAAAGTCATCAGTAGCCCCTGGCTGACAGCCCTTGGAAACCCAGTAGCTCTGGTGTGAGAGCCCATTATGCCCCCCTCCCTCTCCAAAACACCCACCCCACCCCTAATACCCAACCCCCTAATACTCCCCCCCCCCCCCCCCCCCCAAACCCCCCAATACTCCCTCCCAACCCCCTGATGCCCACTACATGCTTTACAGCTTGCTGGGCAGGTCGGGGAAAAGCCCTCCCAGCAATGTGCTGCTGAGCTTGTCTTGGGGAAAACACTCGAAACATGAGCAAGAAAATCCTCCACTGAAGAGCTGCCACTGTGAGGAACACACAAGCACACACACAAGCACACACACAGGGTCCCTGGAATACACACACAAACTGACGACACTGGAAGGCACACACACACACACACACACACACACACACACACACACACACACACACACACACACACAAGGAGTCCAGAACACACACACATACTGACAACACTGTGGGGAACACACAAGTACACACACACACACACACAAGCACACACAGGGCGCCCTGGAATACACACACAAACTGACGACACTGGAAGGCACACACACACACACACGGAGCCCAGAACACACACACATACTGACAACACTGTGGGGAACACACAAGCACACACAGGGAGCCCAAAACACACGCATACTGACGGCACTGAAAGGCACACACACACACACACACAAGGAGCCCAGAACGCACACACACACACATAAGCACACACAGGGAGCCCAGAACGCATGCATACTGACGACACTGCAAGGCACACACACACACACACACACAAAATCACTCAAAACATACACACACAGATACAAACACATATACACACACAGATATACAGACTTACACTTACATGCACTCACACAGGCACAAACATACACACACGCATGGATGCTCAAACACATACACACATAAACACATAAACACACACACAAAAGCAGGGGTATTTTCAGTATAACTGTAGCCTTGGTAACTGATAGCGTTCTCTCCATCCTGCACGTCAGCCTTTGTACCTGTCCAGGTGTGTGTAACCCAATCCCCGCTCATGCGCACGTGTGTGTCATTGTCACCTAGTGTCTACCTCCAGATCGTCACGGACCAACGCATGCCACTGCAGGGACTACCAGCAGTCTCAAACCCAGCCACAGCATCACCATCTCTACCTCAAACCCAGCCACAGCATCACCATCTCTACCTCAAACCCATCCAGAGCATCACCATCTCTACCTCAAACCCAACCAGAGCATCACCATCTCTACCTCTAACCCAGACACAGCATCACCATCTCTACCTCAAACCCAGCCACAGCATCACCATCTCTACCTCAAACCCAGCCACAGCATCACCATCTCTACCTCAAACCCATCCAGAGCATCACCATCTCTACCTCAAACCCATCCAGAGCATCACCATCTCTGCCTCAAACCCATCCAGAGCATCACCATCTGTACCTCAAACCCATCCAGAGCATCACCATCTCTACCTCCAATCCAGCCACAGCATCACCATCTCTACCTCAAACCCAGCCACCGCATCACCATCTCTACCTCAAACCCATCCAGAGCATCACCATCTCTACCTCAAACCCATCCAGAGCATCACCATCTGTACCTCAAACCCATCCAGAGCATCACCATCTCTACCTCCAATCCAGCCACAGCATCACCATCTCTACCTCAAACCCAGCCACAGCATCACCATCTCTACCTCAAACCCATCCAGAGCATCACCATCTGTACCTCAAACCCATCCAGAGCATCACCATCTCTACCTCTAACCCAGACACAGCATCACCATCTCTACCTCAAACCCAGGCAGAGCATCACCATATCTACCTCCAATCCAGCCACAGCATCACCATCTTTACCTCCAGCACGTGGTGGAACAACGCATGTCACAGCAGGGACGACCAGCAGTGCTCAAACCCAGCCAGAGCATCACCTGTGTAGCCCCATGCTGGAAACAAGCCCAGCCCCATCTCACCTGTTGCATCACCAGCCTAAAGACAAACATGCTCCATCAACTTAGACACACATGCCTGCTCACACACACACACACACACACACACACGCACACACGCACACACACACACACACACACACACACACACACACACACACACACACACACACACAGATTACAACCTTAGTGCGCTTGTAAATAGACCCAGGGAGAACCCATAGTAAAATATTCCAGGAACTGTTTACTTCTGGCGACGAGGACACAGTCACGGAAGAATAGAACAGAAACACACACACATACACACCTGCTCACACCTGCTCACACCTGCTCACACCTGCTCACACCTGCTCACACACACACACACACACACACAGAAGAATAAGCTGCATGACTGCAGTCACAGGCAGAACAGAAACACATACACACACCTGCTCTCACACACACACACACACACACAGATGAATAAGCTGCATGACTGCAGTCACAGGCAGAACAGAAACACACACACACACACACGCCTGCTCACACAGACACAGACACAGACACACACACACACACACACAGAAGAACAGGCTGCATGACTGCAGTCAGAGGCAGAACAGAAACACACACACACACGCCTGCTCACACAGACACACACACACACACACACACACAGAAGAATAAGCTGCATGACTGCAGTCACAGGCAGAACAGAAACACACACACGCCTGCTCACACAGACACACACACACACACACACACACACACAGAAGAACAGGCTGCATGACTGCAGTCACAGGCAGAAGAGAGATGGCGAAACTCAAGCAGGGGTCAGAGCAAATCTGTTCTGTGTTGTGCTTCCTGTGTTGCTGACAGGGCTGCGTGGCATTAGGAAAGCCTGCGATACGCAATAACACAGCTGAATGTGCCAACGACGATAGGACTTAAATAAATAAATTGTGAAATGTTCAGTTTTAACATGTTTCAGCTTTTGCCCACTGCTAGGTGCTAGACAGTGCACAGTCTATGGGTGAGGGTATTACGGGCAGCAGGGCATGCGATTGGCCACATAGTTTTGATTTGTGGAGCACAAAAGCACAGCTAGTAGAAAAGTGTCATCTATTGTAGTTAATCCATGCTTGTGGTGTGATAATTATATCCCAATATAGTATGCTGCCTGCACTAATGTGATGTTTTTGACATTCTGGGCAGCCCTATTGCAAACCCCATCAGACCCTGCCCAATACTCAGGGGATGGGGGTGGGGTTAAGCTGCATAGTCCTTGATTGTGCCGGGCTGAGGCATTCTCGGAGAACTGTGCTGTTAAATCTGCAAATGCTGTTGAGGTGTGAGGTCTCCAGCCTCCATAGCAACCCTCTGCCTGCGTTTCCAGCCTCCATAGCAACCCTCTGCCTGGGTCTTCGGCCTCCATAGCAACCCTCTGCCTGCATTTCCAGCCTCCATAGCAACCCTGTGCCTGGGTCTCCGGCCTCCATAG
>CM050203.1:3750000-3770000 GCA_027475355.1 Coilia nasus | reverse complement strand
TTTCCTAAACCTGCAGTGCATTTGTTTTTGTTTTCTAATGTCATATTTTTGGAAGGCACTTTTTCTTCCCTAATTATGGTGCATTGCCTGAGCCCAGAAAGCTGTTCTGGGACCTGCTGTGTTTTCATGTCCCCAGCAATTTCGCCAGATTCCAGCACAGCTAAAGATGCCTATGGGATGCCAGGCTCTTGAAGTTATCTCCAGTCACAATGACACACCTGTATGTGTGTGTGTGTGTGTGTGTATGTATGTGTGTGTGAGAGAGAGGGGGCGCTGAGTGTGTGTTTGTGTGTTTGTGTGTATGTGTGTGTGTGTGTGTGTGTGTGTGTGTGTATGTGTGTGAGAGAGAGGACGCTAAGTGTGTGTGTGTGTATGTGTGTGCAAGAGAGAGGGTGGGCTAAGTGTGTGTTTGTGTTTGTGTGTGTGTGTGTGTGTGTGTGTGTGTATGTGTGTGTGAGAGAGAGGACGCTAAGAGTGTGTGTGTGTGTATGTGTGTGAGAGAGAGGACGCCAAGTGTGTGTGTGTGTGTATGTGTGCAAGAGAGAGGGGGAGCTAAGTGTGTGTGTGTTTATGTTTGCATGTGTGTGTGTGTGTGTGTGTGTTTGCATGCGTATGTGTGTGGGAGGTGAGAGGGAGAGCGGAGTGACTCTGCGCCATAGAAATGAAGTGTTAGCCTGTGAATGAAATTAATTTGCCATGTTGACTGTGCGCCCACAAAGAAGCGAGGCCCCAGTGGTGGGTCCAAGCGCCGCGCCAGACTCCACTCGCTTATTCACTTCGCCCTGCCCCACCATTTCATTACACTTCCTTTAATCTCCTTCAGAAACGCAATGTGTATGGAAATTGGGACTGTGAGCTTGTGTCAGTGTGTGTGTGTGTGTGTGTGTGTGTGTGTATGTGTATATGGGTTTGTGAGTTTTTGTGTGTGTGTGGGTTTGTGACTTTGTGTGTGTGTGTATGTGTTTGTGAGTTTGTGTGTGTGTATGGGTTTGTGAGTTTGTGTGTGTGTATATGGGTTTGTGAGTTTGTGTGTGTGTATATGGGTTTGTGAGTTTGTGTGTGTGTGTGGGTTTGTGACTTTGTATGTGTGTGTATGTGTGTATGGGTTTGTGAGTTTGTGTTTGTGTATGGGTTTGTGTGTGTGTGTGTGTGTGTGTGTGTGTGTGTCTGTGTATATGGGTTTGTGAGTTTTTGTTTGCGTGTGTGTGTGTGTGTGTGTATGGGTTTGTGAGTTTGTGTGTGCGCATCTGTGACCGTCTCTGTAAAGCTCTAAGAATTCCTCTTAAATGTACACACACAGTCACACACACACACACATGTTGGTGAATGGGGATTGTTGGTGATGTTGGTGAATGGGGATTTTTTTTCACGAAGGTTGGACATAGCCTGGTAAACCAGCCCCTCATACTTCTTTTCATTTTGTACAGAAGGTCTGGCCTAGCCTGGTAAACCAGCCCCTCCTACTTCATTTCATTTTGTACAGAGGGTCTGCCCTTGCTGCATTGAGAAACTATTTCTTCCTGGAGGTGTGGACTCTGCTGAAGTGTAAAACAAGTGTCTCTGCTTTTGTCCAATCGCTAACGTCTGGTCGTCACATATGCAATTAGGCTACCTATGCACTACACTTCAAATGTAGCACACTAAGGCAGCGTCGTCGCTCACGAACACTCCTTCTGTTTGCTGATTAGCTCGGATTTGCTCAGTCCAAATACATAAAGGTCAATGGCAGCAAGGCTAGACCCTTTGTACAAAATGAAATGAAGTACGAGGGGCTGATTTACCAGGCTAGGCCAGACCTTCTGTACAAAATGAAATGAAGTATGAGGGGCTGGTTTACCAGGCTATGTCCTTTCGTCAAAAAAAAATTCCCATTCACCAACATTTCTAAACAGTTGTGATGTAACTAACATGACTGACAGTCTGCAGCATCAGGTTTATCAAATGCAGGAAGTCTAGCTGCCCGCGGCGAGGCCAACAAAGCCATCTGGGGGTTGGGAGGCGTGCTGGTGAACCTGTGGTCGTGGAAAACATGCTGTTTGACGGAGACGTGTTGCTCAGACGGGGCTTCGTCATGGAGAAGGCTGTTCTCAGGTGGCAGGTGAATAATAGATGGCGAGGAGCCGTTTTGGATGCCGTTTGTGCTCGGCCTTGCAAAGGAGCAAGCTACCAGCGGCTGTCTGCACTTACAAATAATGTGGGTTTTACTCTGTTTGCTTATTCATTTAAAAAGCAGGAAGGTTGGTATTTGAGTAGGAGCACTGACCAAGCGACCACCCAACATTTGCTCTTAAGGCGTGACACAGTTGGGAAGTTGTAACACATTGAGGCATTTTGGTGCTTTCTCTCTCTCACACAGAGCTTGGCCTGTGTAGTCTATGTGTATCCAAGTCAAACAGAACCAAACCATGAGGACCGAACCATAAATCTGATCAAAGTAAAGTATACTGATTTAATCTGATTTAATGTTTGGTAGAGATATTTACCAACTGACTTCTGAACAACAATTTAGCAAAGCCCTAAAGTAAATTGGTCACCGGTTACAAAAAAACAGACTACACATCAATAGTTTTCTCTGGTCACTCATGCACCTGCTGTGTATTTGTCAATTGCAACAGAGCAATTTAAAGGCAGCGGAAAATGTTTTAAATGATGTTGTTAGTACTTTGTTAAAAATATCCACAGAACAAATTCTACGTACAGAATAAACCACCCCATGTGACCACTCTGACCTGGTCATCCCACGTTTGTACTGCAGATGCTACTGATTCCTGCTGCTTTGGGATACAGAATAATAATGATGGAGGTTTTCCAAACAACTCAATCGTCTATAGGGCTTATTGATTATGGAACATGCTTTTTTTTTTTTTTTTTACATGTATTTTAATAAAGAGGGCTTAAGGTGCTTAGCTTAGGCTACCTGTACGTCTTTTAAGAATTTAGGCCCAAAATATGGCAATGTATGTCAATAGCAGGCCTTGCTACCACACATTAACAAGCAAATGATTAAGACAAAGTGACTAAGCAACTACAATGTAAGCTGCATTTTGAGTTAAGGCAAGCCAACAGCTACTAAATAAAAACAGACATCAAACCACCTGTTAAATAGCACAGAATTCTGAGTCAAATGTCGAGGCAATACTGGGCAGAAATGTTTCTGGTATTGTATTACTGCTGTCAATACCAAACTGTTACTATGGTGGCAGGAACAGAACTCTACTGTTGAATGGGCAACAATGAGGGGTCTGTACAAGCAGCCCCGACTGCTTTGAGAAAAGTTTTGAATTGAGTTCTGGTGGGACACAAAGGAGCCCCCCCTCTTTCTTATCTGCATCCTCCACAGCAACTCTACCCTCCTGGGGAGACAGCGGGGAAAAAAAGAAATTCAGAAATTCCTGAGAACGGCTGCGGCGCCCCGACTTATGACTTAGAAATGACAAGCGGCTCACAAAATCCCTTCGCGTGCAGCTGTGAGCTCGCTGAGCGGAGAGGAGAGGAGAGCCGAGGAATGAGAGAAATGCCCCCCCCCCCCCTTCCACACACAACAGCTGAGCAGAACTGGCCCAACCCAGAGGACAGGAAACGCAGTGGAGTTGGGCCGGCTTAGCGCCGGAGTCAGGCCGGCTTAGCGCCGGAGTTGGGCCAGGTCTGGGCCAGGTCTGGGTGATGGTGGGGGCCCCTCCTGAGTGAGCTGCTGTCGTGAAGCGATGATAAACGCCACACCTCGTATGACCGTCTGAGTTCTTGTGCAGCGAAGGCATTTGGGCACCGAGAGGCCGCATGGCTGCCCTCACATACCCACAAGGCATCACAGGAGCCAAGGGCCAGCACGGCTACCAGGAGCCCAGGGCAAAACACCTTTTTCATCTACAAATTTCAATTCTCATTCTTGTAATGTATACTGTGTCTTTTTGGGCATCTGTTGCTCCAAACAACATCTCACTATACTTTGTATTAGCGATGATAAAGTGACAATACTCTACTCCACATTTGTTACAGAGGCCATGTTTGCATGCATAGGTTCCTACTGGATACGCATTTCAACCATCGTGTCTGCTCAGACATCATCTAGTAGTGCAGTGGTTTTCAACCGGTGTGGCCTAGGGACCCACAATTTCTCATCACCATTAAGTCGCGACCCAAGTCCCATCCCCCGACGGGCGTATTTCATCCATATAACCAGAACACATTATGAACTGAACAGCTAACTGATTTGTGATGAATGGAATTTTCTTTTATATTTTAACTAATGTAATGCCATCACATTAGATCTGGCAGGGCAATGTTTTTGTTTGTGCATTTGTTTATTTGTTCTTAACTACGAGCTCCGTGACCCACCCAGAACGGCTCCACGACCCACTTCTGGGTCCTGACCCACCAGTTACAGTAAGAAACCCTGATCTAGTGAACTGGTGCGTACCCAGGTCTGGCAGACATACCGATTTCAACCACTGTGTCTGCTCTGACGTAGTGGACCTACTGTGACTAAATGAAAGTTAACAGCAGGAAATGGCTGATGAGGCTTCAAGGTCCCCAAATCCCTCGTTATAAATGATGGCAATAACGAAGTAACGAGCAGAGCAAATGGACCGGCCGCACAAGGAGAGCTTCCATGCGGCTTGAGAATATTAAACTCTGCAGTCACATCACAACAGGCCAAAATGTCTTTGATCAGCATTTTGAAGTCAGCGGTCTCCAAACTGATTAATGCACACTTTTATGAAATGCAAATTGTGTCTCGTTTTGATAGCCTGCTCCACTGAATCATGGCCATTTAGTATCGCTGAGCATACTCTGCCCAAACCATCCAAGTCGTCCTCCACTGAAACAGTCATTCTGCTGTAAATTGTATTTATAACTATTGGCCTCTGAGTGAAAACAAACTTCCTCATCTGCAAACCTGAGATTTCCTGCAAAAGGAAGCCAGCTTGTGGCCTGCTGATGAGCGTGTTAAAGCAGCCATCTCCTCCTCTCACCTCAGCCGTCCTGGGTTGGGTAAACGCTTCTCTCTCACACCAGCAACCAGCTAATAACGTGTCACCAGGGGAGAGGTTAAGACTCAGCAGGTAGATATTACATATTACTGCCGAAGAACCCTTTAGGCAGTAGACTCATCTGATATGTGTTGGTGGTGGTGGTGGTGGGTGGGTCTTTGTAGGATTTTCATGCTACAGGCACAGAGTGTTGAGGGAGGAGAATCTAAGATCTTTGCTAAAGGTCTCTGAGCCAAAGTTCTAGATTTCTCAGAGACTGACTTCTAGATTTGTCTGAGATGGAGTTCTAGATTTGTCATAGAGGGATTTTTTGCACCGACAATTAGCCCCCTCCTATACTACAGCAGCAAGAACCTTCTCTCTATCTCTGAAATCTCAATGAGCTTCCGCTTCAGGCGTAAGATGGCATCGGACATCAAACATTGTGCAAGGGTTTGTGGTTGAGGACCGCTATTGCAACATTAATAATTTACTTCCACGAGTGTGGTACTAACCATTCCCCATTTTCCCTTCAGCAACAGCCCAAAAGCATACAGAGCAGGCCTGGAATTTCGTCATTTTAGGGGCAAGGCCACTTTGCCTTTGGTGTTGTCAATTTTATAGAAGGGCATCAGGGCCACTGTGGGCTTCTGGCAGATATTTTTCAAGGGCACGAGGCCAAATTGAGAGGGCACGAGGGCCATGGCCCTTGTGAAATTCCTGCCCTGATAAAGAGCATAGCTCAGTGCAGCAGCCCGTTTCTGTGGGGGAATGAATTAAGCAGACTAACAAATATACACAAGTTTGCCATTGACAAACTGGGTCAACCTTAAATGGCACACTGCGCTGATGAGCACAGGCCACAGGCTACTCTGTGTATGAGTCTGAAGACAACAAAGACTGTCAGGTTACCTTATGTGGCCCTCAATCTGCAGATCTAGCCTTGCACAACATAGAGAAAGCCCACTGAAGGATGATCCAGACCGGGATGTAAAATTCAGCAGTTGTTTGGGTCTAATAAAGTGAAGTCAAAATATTATTGCTGAAGTGATGCAAAACAAAACCGCATTTGAGGAGGGATATTTGGCGTTAGCTCTGTTTCTCTGCGGTTTGGCAGGACGAGGGGGCTTGCCAAATACAAGAGGGAAGACGCAGAGAGGAGATGCTGTCCGCTGGCAAACGGGCACTTATCAGGGCTGACACTTCCTTAAGTTATGTGACAGTCCCTCTGTTTTCTCCGTGCAAGTGCCAGACTGGAGCGGGTCATTGCTCCTGAAACAGACAAGAACTCCACGGCAACCTCCATACAGTGGCACATCAGACACCACTCCCCACCAGTCGTGTGGGGCAGCAGATTCGCTAGCGAGATTTTACCATTAAGCCAAGTCATTGTTGTTTATGCTAGTCAGGAACCGGAGGGCGGACAGGCACATCCAAATACATCCTAATACAAACACAACATCATCATAGGGTTTGGCTAATGTTCCGACGTGCACTGGCGCCCTGTTATCGGCTACTTAGCCCGACACATAATAGTCTGATTGAAAATAAATTACCGTGTGCTTTTCTCCACCACAATTGAGTGACACGATAGCCTGCACTCTTCAATAGGCTATAATTTTACGGATTGACGACCAATGCCTCCCGCTAAAATGGTGGAGAAATAAAATCATCTCTTTATAACCGTATGCAGAATGAAGTTTGATGTCTATTTGATGGCATATGTTGACACGAAGCAGGTTTTAGCTGTTTCATTAGACAAGGAAGGCAGTCCTGACAGACTGCACATTTCCTTATTTCTTGCGTCTGCTCACACATGATTATCATACAAATACTCTTTTGCCAACAGCATAAAACGACTTCCACATAATAAGCAGCCACATGCACATTTGTCATAAGCGTGTTAGTTCGAGAATAAAATAATAACTTCCGCAAAGGCTTGTACATCTTGCAGGCTACATGATAGCTAGCAGTAAATTGTTGCAACAATGTAGCAACCCAACACCTTACCGGTAAGATTAGCGGTAGATGCATGACGTGTGCAAATCTAAGACTAACCCAAATTACAATGATTTATTAAATGAAACTCACCTAATGCCACCTCACAGGCTTTGCGCAGTTGAGAATGGTGAGCCTTTTTAACCTCCTTGTCGGCTAAGATCTTTTCCAAAGCTCGGGTTAAAAACATGTTTTTCGTTTTTTTGCCTTCATACATGACGCGCTGCAACTGGGGCGAGGAGGACCTGTCCCAAAGGCGAGATACTCTTCAAATATGTATATTCCTTTAAAAACTACACCGATTCTGGCCTTAATAGACAAACATAAATAAACCCAGAAGGTGGGGTAAATCCCTCAGTTTTCCATCAGCAACCTGCCTGCGCCATGTTGGAAGGAAACGACGTCACGCACGTTAAAACGGCCGCAGTGAGGCAGGGTGAGTCAAGCAGAGGTTGAAAGAGGGAGGGAGGGAAATAGAGAGAGGGAGGGAGAGAGAGAGCATGGGGAAGGGAGGAGGGGAAGTAGATACTCTGGCTTCTGTTTATTTTTGTAAACATGAACATCTTATATTTGCTTGTGGATATAAATCAAATCACATAACAAAACTGGGCCTGCTCCAGAGTTTTTTTTTTTTTACAATCAGACAAGATAAGAAAATGGGTCCTATGGCTTGATTTCTGCTCAGATCATATCTTACATTTTGCAAAGTGTAATATATATTTTTAAATTATAGCGCTACAACACCATATGAGCATTATATAAGTACATATTTACATATATATATATATGTTGAATTTAAAACTGGCACTAAATTTGTGGCACAGGCAGGCATACTTTTAGGATGCTTTCACAGGAAGATAACAGCTGCTTCCAACACTTTGACAACCCTTGTGATTTGTGATAAATCCTGTATCTGTGGCTTAGTATACTATGTCCAACCTGTGTAGGCTATCACCTCACAGTGACCTTGCCTTGCCTGGGCTCTGATAAGCACGGGGGGCTGTGTTTTGTTGTGATTTAGCCACAGCTGTTGAGTACTAAAAATTTGGCCCCTCCCTGAAACATTCAGGGTAGTTGGCTCAAATTATGTAATCACCCCGGCTTAGTTTACTGATTTTGAAATATTTAGTGAGCCTCTCCCAGCAGTCAGCAGTTGAGCGTAGGCTAAACCATCCTCCTCCACAAGGCACAGGCTTAAAGACAAAACAAAACATTACCCAATGCGATGTATGTTTTCAAACCTGTGTGCTAAAGTGACTCTGTGCATTGGAGTGTATTTTGAAAGGATAAAAGAATCTCAGTCTGTCACGATTTTGACATTTTTTCTACTACTTCATGCGATAGAGCCAACCGCCTGCTGTGCACAGAAAGGTCACCTAGATTCTCACGTTAAGAAGGGATTTTCTTAACTCCTTTATAAGGCATCTACGGCACTGATAGGACTCTGTGGTGAAACACATTGTCTGTGAGTGTGACTGGCTAACAGCGAAACTCGCCAGAGAAGATTACTGCCACGCTACAGTGCACCAGGCAATTCTCAATCAAATGGTGTTAGCAGCCAATCGCTTCAATGTTCATAATCATGCCCCACAAAACCCCACTATTTGGCTTCTGTTTTGACTCTTCAAGGTTAGATGAACAGTATGTCTACAGAAAGGATGACCTCTAAAAACGCTATTTTAGTAATTATAAAGAATGTCCTTTTCCAAAGGCTGTTCTAATATGAAATCTTGTCAAGCCAGTACCATAGCATTTTAATGACACAGTGACTTTTAGGTCAATATGCTTATATTCAGTGGTTTATTTTTCATATTAATTTATTTAGTTGACTGATGCTTTTTCAGAAGCGACTTACACGAATCCCCAGTAGAAATCAAATTAACGGCTTTGGAGCTGGAACTATTCAGAAGGATTAACTTTCATAAACATACATGTTTATTTAATAATGTCTGAGCACACTGACATTCTCCTCATGGATGACAAAACAACTATGTCAAATGCCCATTTTCTGTTGACGTGGAGTTGACAATATGATTAGTCAAGTAACAGGTTAAGTTAATATAGTTAATATATTTTATGTCTGTTTATGTATATATGGAACTGACAGAAACAAAAGCTGGCCGAAGACTGATTAGGCGCTGAGATGTATAGAGATGCACAGAGCTGAGTGTATGGTCTATGGAAAGAAAATGAATTATTAAATCCGGATCTGGAATTCAAAGGAACAGGTTGGTCTTTTCATTTCTTTGAGAGCAACAGTGGCCTTCCCAAAGAACTGTAAAAAAAACTAAGATTTCATTATTAAAGGTAGTGTGTGTGTGTGTGTGTGTATGTGTGTGTGTGTGTGGGGGAGGGTGAGGGTTTGATCACACATTCATAACACATACACCCTTACTCACGACACAAGCACTCTGTTGTTCCAAAAGCATTGTGATGAACACTACAATCCAGTTAAACAAACCATAATGCTGAAGGCACTGTAAGGTTGTGGACACAGAAATGTGGATGAAATAACACACTCAAAGTATCGTGTCTATAAAAGAATAAAATACATTTATTACAAAATAGCTTTGAGATGAGAACCTGACACATTATTGATACATGTGACTGTTCACCGACTGCAGCTTTCTGAAACCATGTAAACACTGCTGTTTTACACCCAGAATGCTCCTCTCCATAATCAAACATCCTCAGACAACAATGCGCTTTTGTGGCACTTACAAGGACTGCAAATGGCATTTCAAGAAATATTCATAGTCTTCTTTTTTTGCACTATAATCACTCCACAGTCCATCCAGGCTTATTTTCCTGTGCAGCTCAAGCAGTTATATCCATGATTGGCCCTGGCATCCACAGTCCATCAACCTCAAACACACAAACAGACTCAAATAGACACATGCTGTAGAGGCAAATGGGATGCAAAAAGAAATGCCCTTTCTTGTCAAAAGTATACATATCACAGACACACCATTATTAACCCATCAATCACCAGGTCCACTAATACTGCATCACAAGCATGATATGTCAGTCCTCAAATATGCAGAGTGAGTCTAAAACATAGTCTTATATGTACAGCATGTCATTTCTAAATAATGTGAGAAATCTTCAGTTGTCCCTGATAATCCTCCTTGGCATTTTACAAAAAACATGAGTGATTTTGTTTACATTATTTACACAATACACACTACTTAGCTTAATATTGTTGTTTTTCTGTAGCATTAAAAAAGACAATTCAAAGAGGCAGAGTGCAGTGTACACCTAAATAATCTCACTGTGCTGAAGCCTTCACTGTCAATAAAACAGGGATATCAAACACTTCATCGCCCTATGACAACACACATTATTTGGCATATTATACAAGCTTTCTCCCAGAGTAATGTGTGTTATTCAAACACGTGAGGGTTTATGAATGAACTTTTCTGACACCTAGGTGCCATGCAAAAAGGGTTTCGTGTGTCCACTAGAAATACTCCAATGTGTCCTGTAACATAAATCAGCTCTGTGCCTTCTTCCTATAGACACTAGAACATACAGCTTCCTGATCTTGCCCATTACCCTTGACCCTTGACTGGTGTTTGTTGTTGAATGTTGCACTTCAAGATGGCCCCCGGGTAATAGCTTAGAGAGAAACCCCTCTGGTTACCACTTTCTTTCCCTCATTGCTACCACAGTGAGCGAAGTGTGAGCGTGTTGTCAATCTTGTGCTTGTTAGGCATCTTTTAACTGACATTGCATTGATTAGCTAGCACCAGTGAAGTCTTGCTAAGCACCAGGCTGCCCTCTCCACAGTGAAACTATCCTCAGGAGAGCAGGGGGAAGAGCAGCCCTTGGGTTTGGGGGGGGGGGGGGGGGGGGGGCAATGGGGAAGACAGATAAGTGTGTGAATTATGCATGGCAACTGCAAAACATGGGGTGGGGGCTTTTTCCTCTGACTATATAAGGACCGTTTGAAGCCTTTTAACCAGGGCTGGAAATTAACTTTGCAAAATGTAAATTGACACACATAAATTGAAAAATTCACCACTTTCCACTTTCCACAAAGCCACTTTCATATCTTACCAGCATTTGGCTGGTGGCTGGTGCAAATTTCCATCAGTGTTTTTAACCACAGTCAAGAAGTAGATTTATAAATGACCCTCTCACATTCTTATTTTTCTGGGTCCTTATTTGTTTGGGTAAAAGTCTTAGATGATTTATGTGAAATGACTTTTCCCCCCACCCATGGCAAAAAATAAAATAAAACATAAAAGAAACAAAAATGCCCTGCTGTAATCTGCTACACCACTCTGCTGCTTTTCAGCCAGCGTATTTCTTCAGTAGCCCCTGATCCAGTGCACTTCTTGAGCAGCCCCGAGGCGATGGCCTTCACGGCCCTCATGGTCTCCGTGCACGTGGGGTTGATGAGCGACTCGGGCAGCAGGAACCCGAAGAAGCCCGTGTCACGCAGCTCGAACGCGAAGGCGTACAGGATCCCGTTCTTGTAGGCCCAGTCCATCGAGCTTCCAGAGCTCACATCTGTTTGAATAAGAGTCTACTGTCAGGCTATCATCATGGATCACAATGTAGGGCTTTTGTAAATTCACATTTTTTTTTTTTTTGATAAAATTCAATTCAGTTCTCATCGACATGGTTGCTGGATTTAGATGTGTGGAGTATTCAGATTTTTTTTTGGATGCACATTAATGTTGTATCAGTAATCAGTACTGACATTATACAAATGTCATGGCATTTGTGTAACTCCTAGCTTGTTCAGTGTCTTCCTTTCTTTTTTTTGGTAGGCTGATGCACTTCCATGTTGGCAATGTGAACGAGCATAATTTGCCCTTTACAGTAGAGAGCAGCAAATAAATTCCAAGCTAGTTCATGACTTAACTTCCTCTTTTTGGTTGCCTGCCTCTACTCTACGGCTGTGACAAATCACAAGGTGGCAGTGACTCAACGGTGGTGTTAAGAGGGTCAAAAATCACACACTTACAGAGCGTAGAGATAGACTTACACTAACACTTACAAAGCTCAGAGGCAGAATCACACAAAGTGGTGGAGGCAGAATCACACAAATGCTTACATAGCTTGGAGGTAGACGTACACGAAGTGGTGGAGGCTAACGTTTACAGAGCTTGGAGGTAGAATCACACTAACGCTTAGAGAGCTCAGAGGTAGAATCACACTAACGCTTACAGAGCTCAGAGGTGGACTTACACAGAGTAGTGGAGGCAGGCCCATACCTGTACCTCACCCCATAGGCCGAATACAGCGCCGTCACTGCATTATGGGCTGCTGACTCCTGATTAAAAAAAGACAAAAAGAATAAAAACCTTAAAATGCAATTTAGCAACTGTCATAACTGTCAACTGTCATAAACATACATGAATCAAGTGTTATTAGTGCTCATGATGTGTCATGTCATGTTTATAACATGCTCATGAGACTCTTATGCAGACACTGTCAAACAGTCAAATCAAGTGTTACCGATGTTTTTGAATACACACACATAGGCAACGGATGTCTCCAGGAACATTAGGAGTGCTTCACTGAATCTGACAAAAGGTGGTATTGGATTACACTAATGGACCGAACCTTTAATTAACCATGTCGCCCCCCCACCCCCCAACCCCCTCAATATGTGGGGGCGTCCTCATCTGCAGCTGCGGTCTCCTACTCCACTAGCTGAGGCAGTGAATGAGAAATGATCCGGTAGTAAGAGCAGGGTCAGGGGAGGACAGGGGAGCGGCGGTATCGATCTGTTGGCTAATAGCAGCTCCTAATTGCGAGAGCGAGTGCATCTGCAGAAAGAAGGGACTAAATCTGAATCTGAATCTGCTGGGAAACGCACCACGCAGCTGAAGTTGGGGATGGCGGCGTACTTGTAGGAGTACGGGTACAGCAGCATCTGGGCGTAGGCGTGGATGGAGATGTAGGCCTTGACCTGCTTCCTACGCTTGCGCAGGAACTTGGCCACCGCCTTCACCTCCGGCTCCGACTCGGGGCTCGGCCCGCAGTACGTCTCGTCGCAGGGGTGGGAGGACGCCCCTTCCTCTGACGGGAGACAAGCACAGGAGGAAGAACATCAACACAGAGCACATCCTACAAGGACACAGAGCACATCCGACCTACAAGGACACAGAGCACATCCTACAAGGACACAGAGCACATCCTACAAGGACACAGAGCACATCCTACAAGGACACAGAGCACATCCGACCTACAAGGACACAGAGCACATCCTACAAGGACACAGAGCACATCCTACAAGGACACAGAGCACATCCGACCTACAAGGACACAGAGCACATCCTACAAGGACACAGAGCACATCCTACAAGGACACAGAGCACATCCTACAAGGACACAGAGCACATCCGACCTACAAGGACACAGAGCACATCCGACCTACAAGGACACAGAGCACATCCTACCTGTACACTTCCAATTATATTTTAGTAATACATACAAGAACACAAGCATACAGAGACACAAGGATATTCACCTACCGTTGCCATGAATGCCCCCTGCTCCAGTGTGTGATGGGTTAAATGCAAAGGGTGAATTTCGTTGTGTGCAGTGAGGAGGAAAACATCAACACAAAGCACATTGTAATGTCAAATTGATTTTAAATGTTTTTAATCACTCTCTTTTTCCTTTAAATTACATTCATTCATTCATTTAATGACTGTATTTTCAATCATATCTTTTATCTGCTTTTCTTCTATGTATTTCTGTAAAGCACATCAAATTGCATGTGTGTCTGCAATGTGCGATGTAAATAAACTGGCCTTGTCTTGCATACAGGCCACAGTAAGAACCGCTGAACTTATTCTGAATGAATGCCGTGGTAAACAGCAGCTCTGCCGTTAGACTGACATGAGCAACACAGTCTGTCCACAAAAGCGATGAAATTAGAAGCAGTTAATGAATATTCACACTCACTAATCCGGAGGGAAATGAACTCCAACTGAGATATCCACTATCCCACCAGATAACCAATATCCCACACTAATTAAAGGGAATTCAGACGAGCAGTTAAACATAGAACGCCAAATTAAATGCTGTCTAACCGACAATGTAAAGGTGTTGAGGTGTTTTGGCACAGCTGATACAAGGAAACACCTAATTTTCGCACAAGCCAAATAATGTCAGAGACAGCTGCTGTTTTTATCAGTTTAGATACCTCTGAATGAAAGACGCCTTTTATCAATTTGGGTTGCATTGAATTCCTATCCTACTGGAAATACTGCGTGGACTAGTCAACCTGATAGAAGTAGTGAATGCTAGACATGGCCTGACTCATATTTCTTAATCAGTGGCAGCAGTGAAGTGTACAATCTTGGGAGGTTTGGAATTTCTTTTTTTTTCTCCTTTAGATTGGGTAAGGGACAAGCACAATGCATGAGTTTCCTGAAAATTCCCATGATCCCTTGGGAATGACTGGGAGGGAGCTGGGAAGGTGCAGGAAGGATGTGACAGAAAGGTGTGTGGAGGAGAGAGGAGGAGAGGAGAGAAAACAGAAAAGAAATCTTGAAGGATGCAAGCAATGTCATAGCCCTCCTTTCCATATTTCACATAAATATTCATTTGCTCTTTTTGCTTTGGATTCCAATTACTACCAGGAAACCTCACATCCTTTCTGCACGATGACTTAGCAGACGGCACGGCAGAGGCCTTGCGCCTGACCCCCCCACCCCCAACCTCCCTCTTCTATCACCGCTGCTGCAACCCCCCCACCCCCAACCTTCCTCTTCTATCACCGCTGCTGCAACCCCCCCACCCCCAACCTCCCTGTTCTACCAGTGCTGCTGCAACGCATCCCCCCCTCCCCCAACCCCCTCCATCCTATCCCAGCCCCCCTACCGAATATCTCATCAAAAGGAGGGAATCATCATCACTCCAACATTTAATCTGCAGTTTACACTAATTACAGTATACACACCAACACACACACACACACACACACACACACACACACACCAAAACACACACATAAATACATTCACACAAATACATGGACACAAACACACACACACACACGCACACACACACACACGCGCGCGCACACACACTCGCACACGCACACACACCGCACAGGGAGATGCATTGGGGAGCAGTGGTGAAGAAGAAAGAGACCGCGTGACTCACACACACACACACACACACACACACACCAGTGGCGGCTGCTGGTCTTTCAAATAGGGGAAGCACATTTTAGGTGTACATTATTATATATATATATATATATATATATATATATTTTTTTTTTTTTATCCTATTGGAGCCTGGCCGTTATTAAGAAAAAAAAATGTTAATTGAGACTGTTGTCAACCACAGCCATGCCACAGAACTACAGTAACACACACATGAAAATGATTTTCAGGAGTAACACACACCCAAACTGTATCTGTATACAACAATACCAGAACTGAACAGAACATGAACAGAAATATATAACAGAACCATTAGAAATACACGTTATTGTGTATAAATTCTGCCCTGCGCTCCTTTTGCAGGAAATGCCATTGCTTTTTTCATGCCTTTTTTATATGCCCTGTCAAAGTTATTCAGGTCCGTAAAACCTTCATTTGACTAAAACTTCATATCCCTGACACAGCTTTATCAAGAGGCATGGCCAACAGTACATTCTGTTTGTCACAGCACATCCAATTAGACAGTTCATCTCGTCATACCAGGAAAGTTGAAGGAAAAAAAACAGTTACTTTCACCAGTTTTTGTGGGCCAAATCAGTCTTGGGTGTTGGTCTGTCCTGCTGTTTAATTTCTAGTCTCTCCTCATACGGAAGACTATCGAATGGGTTTGCCAAAATTGTCAACAATATTAGCAGTAGCCATTGTATTGGGCTAGCACGCTAACTAGCGGGCTAGTTTCCTTAACAACTTGACTAATTTGAACAATATGATTGTGAACGAACTAATGAAACTTAGACAAAAAACTCAATAACTTTGTGCTGACTGGTATGTTTTATTTAGAATATAATATGTGCAATGTGTAAATAACAAGCACTCTGGACGGACAACACGTTCTCTCACCACTTGTCTTTGGGAAATCCGCTAGCGACTGAATTCTACTTTACTCCGATGTTTGTTTGCCTGCCAATCAAAAGGGGTGTAGTCTTTTAGACAGTTCCACCAATTATAATGTGTAAGCCTAGCGTCTTGGCCCGCCCCCGCCCATCTCATTTTCCATTCACCCCCAGAGACGCTGAGCGTCCGAGGAAATGACGATTTTCAGCATTTATCCAATGAACACATGGCTTCACTGCATTGAAAAAAAGTGCATCAGACGTTCAGCTTCAATGGGGTGTCCCGCTGTGCTGTGCATTCAAAACCCTCGGAAAATCGCGTCGGACCCGACATTAATAAACAGAGTTATCAAGACTTAGCTATGAAGTTAAACATATTTCTAGGATGCTTCTAGTTTTAAACATAATGTCAATCCCAATTTAATGTAAATTCAACCTTGCATATTTGACCATTTATTGTGTGAAATGTTAGAGGAAGTTGAGCTTCCCTTGTTGTCTTAAAGGAATCGCCCCTGACACACACACACACACACACACACGGAGCCTTGTAAGCTGATTTGTTTTTAAAGGGCACAAGAAAGATGGAAATGGCCCTGAGTTCAGGCGGCTCTAAATATTGCAGTCTATTTATGCATTTTTTACTTCGTGAGGTTTGGTACAGAGACACACACACACACACACACACACACACACACACACACACACACACACACACACACACACACAACAAAAACAATAATGTGCATTGAGCAAGATGACAACTATGAATCCCTACTGATGCTCTGGGATAAACAGATCATGTGTCATGTGGCAGAAGAATACGGAGAGGATGGCATGAGTAAATAAAGGCATGACGGAGAGGAACTGAGCCTCCCACACCACGTCATGACGGAGAGGAACTGAGCCTACCACACCACGTCATGACGGAGAGGAACTGAGCCTCCCACACCACGTCATGACGGAGAGGTACTGAGCCTACCACACCACGTCATGACGGAGAGGAACTGAGCCTCCCACACCACGTCATGACGGAGAGGTACTGAGCCTACCACACCACGTCATGACGGAGAGGAACTGAGCCTCCCACACCACGTCATGACGGAGAGGTACTGAGCCTCCCACACCACGTCATGACGGAGAGGAACTGAGCCTACCACACCACGTCATGACGGAGAGGTACTCAGCCTACCACACCACGTCATGACGGAGAGGTACTCAGCCTACCACACCACGTCATGACGGAGAGGTACTGAGCCTCCCACACCACGTCATGACGGAGAGGAACTGAGTAGTAGTACTGAGTAAATACTCCCCCACCCGTCGACTACGCTCTTCTGATGCAAATCTCCTCACCCCCATCACCAAAACCAAATACCGGACCATCGGAGACCGAGCTTTCTCCATTGCTGCCCCCTCCCTTTGGAACTCCCTCCCCCTGGCCATCCGAAATGCGGACTCACTCTCCTCCTTCAAACGCCATCTCAAAACCCATCTGTTTCAAGACTGCATATGACACATGTTATGTCCCCTCCTGCTGACCACCTTTTCCACTCATTCTGTGTGTGTGTGTGTGTGTGTGTGTGTGTGTGTGTGTGTGTGTGCGTGTTTGCGTGATTGATCTACTGTAAACCGTCTTTGAGTCCCATGAAAAGCGCTAAATAAAACTGATTTATTATTATTATTATTATTATTATTATTATTATTAAATAAAGGAGAGGCAGAGGTACTGAGCCTCCCACACCACGTCATGACGGAGAGGTACTCAGCCTCCCACACCACGTCATGACGGAGAGGTACTCAGCCTCCCACACCACGTCATGACGGAGAGGTACTGAGCAGTGGTACTGAGTAAATGAAGGAGAGGGAGAGGTACTGAGCCTACCACACCACTTTACTTTCCAGTTCCTGTTGGCGTCCACCCCGCGGCAATGATACTTGTGATTCTTGGAGCGCGTCTTCCTCCAGAAGCGATCCTGGAAACAAAATGTCAGAGGAAAAACCCAGTGATCACACACACACAATAGCACACACATACAGTACATCGAGCACGGCCCCAGAGAGGCATCGCACTCTAAGCAGATTACATTACATCATTAGATTCATTACCATTTACTGGCATATAACCACCCTAATCCTGATTTGTACACTTCAATTACTTACTTACTGTCATATCAAATAAACAGGGCCTCAGATAACGACCTAAATGTTACGTACCATGTGTAACCAGAAATCATAAAATGGGCGGGCCCAGAAATAATCAGGTGTGCCTAGCCCAAAACACATAGGTTACTACTATTGCTAAAAACAATTAAACAAAAACAGCATTCTGCCTGGGTGGGCCTGATTGACAAGTGGGTGTTACCCTGTGTGTTTTCAGTGAACTGAGGGTACAGAGATTTCTGTGGTCTGTCACGGTTGGGTCTATTATAGGGACTATTATATGGGACTATTATAGGGACTATTATATGGGACTATTATAGGGACTATTATATGGACTATTATATGGGACTATTATAGGGACTATTATAGGGACTATTATATGGGACTATTATATGGGACTATTATATGGGACTATTATAGGGACTATTATAGGGACTATTATATGGGACTATTATATGGGACTATTATATGGGACTATTATAGGGACTATTATAGGGACTATTATATGGGACTATTATAGGGACTATTATAGGGACTATTATATGGGACTATTATATGGGACTATTATAGGGACTATTATAGGGACTATTATATGGGACTATTATAGGGACTGTTGTGGTCACTCACGGTTGTCCAGCTGTAGTGGTAGCCGTCCACGTTGAGCACGGGCATGACGTAAAAGGTCAGCTGATTCATCAGACGTCTCATGGCTGAGTCGTGCTGATAGGAGTTCAGTGCCTGGCGAAAATAGCAAACGCATTCAGGACTGAGCAGAGGACACGCAGGAAACACACACATTAGGGGTTCACGACAGAAGCAGAAAACTGCAAAATGCAAAAAAAGTAATAATAATAATAATAATACTAATAATAATAAAAATAAATCTATGATTGGCAAATTATAATCCATGGGAAGATATGATTTCTGAAAGATTCTCTTGTACTAATTGGTGGGCATAATAATATGTAACATACTCCATATACAACATACATTTGGTAGAAGCAGAAAACACTGCAAAATGCAAAGCAAAAAACTAAACAACAATAAAATTATGACTGTCAAATGATAATCCATGTGAGAATATGATGTCTAAAAAAGATTCCTTTGTACTCATTGGGGGGCAAAATTATATGTAACAAGTTTTTACAGCGAGCTGTTTGTTACCTCTGCAATGCATTTTCACTGCTATTTCATGGTTAGTTTGTCAAAAGAACTGATCGAAATCTACCATGAATTTTGACGAGGGGATAGAGCAAGGGGAAAAAGTCTTTGTCTTCTACATTTGGAGAATATAATACATTTGGGTGTAAGAGCAGATCCAGGCATCTAGTTCCACACTGACAGTGCGAGGTATGGCATTTAGAGCTTGATGATAACCTAATACATTTGTATATACAATGTGTTACATACATTTATTGTGGTGCTGATGTTTAAAATCATATGTGATGTATTGTGGCTCAGCATCTATTTAATTTAATTTTATTCTATGTTATTTCATTTTGTTTAATTTCTTTCTTAATTTGGGTAAAGGCACCAAGTGTAATTCTAAATATAAATGTTGCCCTTTGATGTGCTGCCTGAGAGTTATATAAGGTGAAGGATCTGCTCAGAATTCTGTTACCAAGTTAATACAGTTCATATCATAAGGTTCAAATCGTATTCATTCAAAAGTTCAAACCATAAGGTTTAAATCATATTCATTCAGAAGCTCAAATTATAAGGTTTAAATAATATTCATTCAGAAGCTGAAATCATAAGGTTATGGATGTGTTTAGCATTCTGTTAAGCAAATGTGTTTGTAATGGCCGTGTGTAGAGGCATTAAAGGGTTAAGGATGACAC
>CM050203.1:3737500-3745000 GCA_027475355.1 Coilia nasus | reverse complement strand
GGCCAAAGGCTGAATGTGTCCTCCGGGGAGAAAAGACAGCCTGAGGGTGGGCGTGGGTGGCTGTATTTGATCTCTGTGTGGCGTTTTGAAGCTGCCCTGCGACGTGGAAGTGATTGGGCACGCTGCGATCCTGTGTGACTGTGTGAGTGTGCTCCTGTGTGAGTGTGCTCCTGTGTGAGTGTGCTCCTGTGTGACTGTGCGAGTGTGTGACTGTGCGAGTGTGCTTCTGTGTGACTGTTACCGCTGGCACCGGGCTGCTGCCGGCTGCCTCTCACGCCTCATCAAACAGCACTATGCTATGTCACTCTATACTATATTTCACAAAGACCACTACGCTATGTCACTCTATACTATATTTCACAAAGACCACTACGCTATGTCACACTATACTATATTTCACAAAGACCACTACGCTATATGTCACACTATACTGTATGTCACAAAGACCACTATGCTACATGTCACACTATACTATATGTCACAGGCGATCCCAACAATAGAGTGCACTATATGTTACTATACTATACATGACACTATACTATATAACAGCCGATTCCAACACTAGAGTACACTACATGTCACTATACTATATGTCACACTATACTATATGTCACTATACTATATGTCACAGGAGATCCCAACAATATGTCACTATACTATATGTCACTATACTATATGTGACACTATAATATATGTCACAAAGACCACTATGCTATGTCACACTATACTATATGTCACAGGCGATCCCAACAATAGTGTGCACTATATGTCACTATACTATATGTCACTATACTATATGTCACTATACTATATGTGACACTATATGTCACTATACTATATGTGACACTATACTATATGTGACACTATACTATATGTGTCACTATACTATATGTCACTATACTATATGTCACTATACTATATGTCACTATACTATATGTGACACTATACTATATGTGTCACTATACTATATGTCACTATACTATATGTCACTATACTATATGTGTCACTATACTATATGTCACTATCCTATATGTCACTATACTATATGTCACTATACTATATGTGACACTATACTACATGTCACTATACTATATGTGTCACTATACTATATGTCACTATCCTATATGTCACTATACTATATGTCACTATACTATATGTGACACTATACTATATGTCACTATACTATATGTCACAGGCAATCCCAAGAGTGCACTATATGTCACCAGCTCTTCAAACACAGGATCAGAGCGAGACAGACACCACAACAGATGCCAGCTATCCTGCTGCACTGACCCATACAGTATCTGCCCCAGCTAACCCTGCTGCACTGACCCATACAGTATCTGCCCCAGCTATCCTGCACTGACCCATACACTATCTGCCCCAGGCTATCGCTATCCTGCTGCACTGACCCATACAGTATCTGCCCCAGCTATCCTGCTGCACTGACCCATACAGTATCTGCCCCAGGCTATCGCTATCCTGCTGCACTGACCCATACACTATCTGCCCCAGGCTATCGCTATCCTGCTGCACTGACCCATACAGTATCTGCCCCAGGCTATCGCTATCCTGCTGCACTGACCCATACAGTATCTGCCCCAGCTATCCTGCTGCACTGACCCATACAGTATCTGCCCCAGCTATCCTGCTGCACTGACCCATACATTATCTGCCCCAGCTATCCTGCACTGACCCATACAGTATCTGCCCCAGCTATCCTGCTGCACTGACCCATACAGTATCTGCCCCAGGCTATCCTGCTGCACTGACCCATACAGTATCTGCCCCAGCTATCCTGCTGCACTGACCCATACAGTATCTGCCCCAGGCTAGATCCACCACACAGATGTGTTATCAAAGGCATTTGTGAACATTGGCCAACAGTGTTTCTTTTGCTTTGAGTTTGTTTCAAATGTTTTGAATGTCACATTCACAGAACAATGTGAGAAAGTACGTTTCTGAGCAGGTAAGTTCCTTGTGAACACACACAGGCTGGACTGTAGGTTACTGCTCAAATGGAACAAATCGGAATGTCTACACAAAAACATTCACATTTACAATATTTTCAAAGAAAACATATTTGTGTTAATTGTTTGCTTTTGTTTATGTTTTAAATTCAACTGCTTATCTGGGCTGTGTCAGCTACATCTCCTGAAACGAAACTGGTTCCCGCTGAATATGTCTTTGTCTTTATTATAATATATTAAATACAAATGAAAATAAAACAAACATTTTAGGTATCTTCACATTTCATCTTATCTTAAGAGTAACAGAACAATGCAATGCCCTTTTCCTCAACTACACGTTTAGTGCGTAGTCATGGATATTGAGTACGATCCGGGGCACTGTACTGTGTCATATCATCACAACGAATGGATAGGGTCATGCACATCTGTGCTCAACATGTGCCAAGGGTGAGTGTGTGTGTGTGTGTGTGTGTGTGTGTGTGTGTGTGTGTGTGTGTGTGTGTGTGTGTGTGTGTGTGTGTGTGTGTGTGTGTGTGTGTAAGAGAGTGTGTGTGTGTGTGTGTGTGTGTAAGAGAGTGTGTGTGTGTGTGTGTGTGTGTGTGTAAGAGAGTGTGTGTGTGTGTGTGTGTGTGTGTGCGTGCACGCGTGTGTCTGAGTGTTGGCCGATCTCAGGTGCTGCTTTGGGGTGAAATAGCACTGTTTGCGTTCTGCAATCTTCAAAGGCAGTGAGAGTGGATGGCTGAGTGGTCTCCGAGGGGTTTTGCGGGACAACTCACCTCTTCCAGAGAGTGATAGACCTCATAATCGTACTGGGGCGCGGAGCGGCGCTTCCTCGAGGACCGATATCCTGTCTGCTTTTCAATTTCCTTTTGAAGGTTGGGGATGAGCACCCTGCGAAGCACATGGGGGTTAGGGCTGAAAGCAGATGTTCTTTCTCAACAGCAGGCAGTTTATCACGGTGCATCACAGCACATAAAAAACTGTGGCTGACAACGCCAGCCAGCGTTGTCCTTTAATGTGGGGTGAAGCGCTGGTGAGAACATATGAAGAACGTATGGGTAACGTATGAGGAACATTGGTCTTCTTTGAAGAACCCCGGCCTCTTCAAACAGCGAGTGTGGCTTCAAAAAGAGAACAATAAAATGACTGTGCTGTGTCTCTGACAATGCCTTTGCAATGTTTTATCATGGGCTGACTATAAAGAGGTATGGTGAGTTACGATTTCCGTTTGAGACAATCAAAATAACTTCTCTCTACACAATGCTCTGATTGTCAGACATTTAATGACCCCTGACTGCATATTGTCTGACTCAAGCAGATTTGATGTGGTTTATGTTGACGTGGTATCTGTGAGAAATGTTTTAAATATGAAATAACAAAGAAATGCAAGATGCTGGAAAAGTGAGCTTTGTTATAATACATTCCACAGGGCTGTTCTCACAAAAGCATCTTTATGAAGTGGTGCGAAGTCACCTCCACCACAGACCACCACGGATAAGCAAGTCACAACACTCACAAATCGCTCTTCCTCTCATACGCAGTCACACGGTTCGCATTTCAAAGCCTCTAGCTACCGGCTAGACTGAAACCTATCAGCCTGTCAGCTCTGTTTGGATACCTGCACTTCTAGGAGGGAAATCAAAGGAGCGAGAGGGGGAGAGAAGGAGGGAGACAGGGAAAATATCCTGGAGGAGGGCAAAAATCACAACCAGCCTCACTCTCTCTCTTTTCTTTCTCCCTCCCTCTGACAATATATGCTTGATTCAGCGCTCTCTTTCTCTCTCTCTTTCTCTCTCTTTCTCTCTCTTTCTCCCTCCCTCTATGTGTGGCTCTAAATGTTTGATTCCCTCTGTGGCAAATTCTCACTCTTTCCCATCTTTTTCTCTGTATGTATGCTAGACCTTGTGTGTGTGAGTCTTCCTCTCTGTCCTCTTCTGTGTGTGTGTGTGTGTGTGTGTGTGTGTGCGTGCGATAAAGTTCCTGGCTAATCCCTTTGGCTGACAGGAAAAGATGAAAGCTGTTTTGTGGGGAAAGCAGCATGTGGGATTGGGTGGGAGTAACGGTAGCAGTGTCAGTTCATGTGCGTTTGTATTCAGTAACTAGCACACCATAGGCGTGTATGTGTGTGTATGTGTGTGTGTGTGGCCTGTGCCCACCCAGTTGTCCATCAGGCATACCCAATCAGAAGGCTGTGTTTGTCTGATTGACTGTTTAAGTCATAAATGTAACCTATGTGATTTGTGCTAGGCCCACATGATTTTGTCTGGGCCCACCTATTTTATAATTCCTGGCTACGCCCCTGTGGTACACTGCGTTGATACCATGGCGAGTAAGATGGTAACTTTTAAACACAGAGGATCCTAGAGTGGGGAAGCAGATGAACCACTAAAACATTATAAACAAAATGACAAGAACAGCAGCAACAACAACAATAATGACAGCAAGTAATACTGCAGCGTTATAGGGAGGGAAAGCAACCTTATCCTCCCCTACTGCAAACGTTCCTACCGCTTTGGTGAAGTCAACTGATTTCACTGAGACTCAAATTTTATTAAATTTTATTTTATTAAAACTACATTTCAGTTCACACTCCAAAGTTAAGACATTGGCTTCCATATGATATGTCTGATAAATCTGTTGATTCTTGCCATTATATTTCAGTTTTTCCCTAAATTTGAATTGTTTCGAATTTTCTTTTAGCAAGCTTATGAAGGACTACACTGACTGAACGTCCTCTATGAGTGTTCGCAAGGGAAAATGGGTGTGACGTAAGGACATTTGTAGTCCATTTCCTACAGGATACTGTAAGCAGAATTCCATATTTTCAGTGTTGATAGAATCAGATGATACCACTTTATAGACTAAAAAGACATTTTTGATGGATAAGTTCGATCTTATGTCCTTAAAAGATTTAAAGAAATATATCCTGGTCTATGCTAGTCTATGGGGTTTTTTAGACCGGTAGGAACGTTGCCAGTAGGGGTGCTGTTTTTCACTTTCCCTCCCTGTGAGGAAGTAAGACTGTCAGCGTGCAGAACAGGTGCATGATGGGAAGGAGGAAGACTCTTTACTTATGCTGGATGTGCCTCTGCTGGAGGTGCAGGTGCAGACCCTGAGTGAGCTTGCGGCCCACATGGACGTCCACCGCACTGCCTGCCTGGATCAGAGAAGCACTGTTGGGCTGCCACAAGTCTACCTGCGAGAGCCACACACACACACACATGCACACACACACACACACACACACACACACACACACACACACACACACACACACACACGCACACACCATTAAACATTTTAGCACACACACACACAAAATTACACATTTTAACACACACACATGTACACACACACAAATACAACTGTTGGGCTGCCACAGGTCTACGTGCGAGAGCCACACACACACACACACGCACACACACACACACCATTTAACATTTTAGCACACACACACACAAAATTACACATTTTAACACACACACATGTACACACATAGAAATACAACTGTTGGGCTGCCACAGGTCTACCTGCGAGAGCGACACACACACACACACACACACAAAATTAAACATTTTAACGCGCGCACACACACACATACAGAATAAAACATTTTAACACACACACACATATAAACATACAAACACACAACACAACACACAAAATCAAGTATTTGCACATACTCATGTGTGCGTGCACACACACACACACACACACACATGAATACACACACACTCACACCTGTATGCACAAACAAAGACACAACACCCACCCATCGACACACACACACACACACACTCAGTCAGTGCCTATACATTTAAGACCTTAGCCTGACCATGACCTGAAAAGCCTGAGCAGACAGCATTCCTGTCTGATAGAGAGTGTTTACAGCTCTCCCCTCAGGGCTATACATGCCAGTTTAACAAGGACATGTTACATCAAACCTGAGGGTTGTCTAAGGCTGCTCTTCGCTCAACCAACGCATGCTATATCAGGCAACCACAACCACTTCTTGAGGACATGATGATTCATGAGCAGATTTATTATGAGGAATGATTTTACATGCGTTACAACTTCTGTTTGAACAAAAAAAATGTTCCTCTTCAAGACCATGAACCCACTCAATCAGCACGTCTCTTTCAACTCCATAAACATTCTGTCTGTCAAGACCCTGTCAAACTAAACCCTTTTTGACTTGGAACCCTATTCCACCCTGGCGTCAGGCCTCAGTGGGATTGCTGTAGAAAGAGATTGGATTGACTCCACACCTGAGGAGATCAATATGTTCAGACGGCTTAGAGCAGCCATCGGCTGCTCACTCTGTGGGAATCCTGGATTAGTAGTTTGAACCAAGGCTTGTTGCAGAGGCAGCCAGCCTTACCGCTAATGCTAATAAACCTGAGTTGTTACAGAAACGGTCAGCTAGCAGGTATGCTAATAACTGGCGGTTGCTATGGAAACAGTCTCAGTGCTAATGCTAAAGACACAGAATTGCTGCACCTAAGTAGCCTGGTAAACCAGCCCCTTGTACTTTATTTCATTTTGTAAAGAGGGTCTGGAGCAGAGGCGTGAGAAAAGATTTCTTCCTGGACGTGTGGACTGCTGTAGTTTAAAACAAGTGCCTCTGCCTTTACCCAATCGCTAACGCTTGGTCATCACCTATGCAATTAGCCTACCTACGCACTGCAATTCAAATTTAGCACACAAGGTCAACGTCATGGCTCACGAACACTCCCTCTGTTCGCTGATTGGCGTTGTGCGGACCGATTACATGACCCTCAAGAGATTCGGTCCAGACCCTCTGTACAAAATGAAATGAAGTACGAGGGGCGCATTTACCAGGCTAACACCCAAGTGCAATTAATCAACAAATGCATAATAGTAAAAGCTAATCTGGCTATAATACAATGTTGAAATAACATATTTTGCTGTCTGGGCATGGAGGTACCCATGGCACTGATGATAAAAACAAAGGGTTGCTATGGAGACACGCAGCCTTAGTGCTAATGCTAATAACTGGATGTCGCTACAAAAGTAAATCTAGCATTAGCAATAATAACAAAGGAGTCAACAGAGAGAGGAAGCCTAGGTACAGATGCATTCTGGGTATAAAATGTCTAGGGTTACCACCTATGTCTGACAAAAAAATGGGACATTTCGGCAACCCAATCAACCTTTTTGCTTTAAACCCGGGTGTCAGTGTCCCGGGAGAATATTTTTTCCTCGGGACAGACCATTAAAAACCGGGACAATCAAGTAAAACTGGGACAGGTGGCAACACTAAGAATGTCTAAGTTTATAGCTGTTGCATAGCCTACTGTCTGTCTCACAGCTGGCCTTGTTGCTGGGTCAGTGTTGGGGGTACCGCCCTTCTGGACTAATGTAAGTGTGGTTTTTGGTGGGGTTGGTGTGTGTAACTGCCATTTTGGTTGTTGGCAGATTGTGCGTTGTTGCCATATCTGAGTTTTCTGATCACTGAACAGACACTGTTAGACTTCACTTTAATAACTGGGACCTTTTCTTGGCAGTA
>CM050203.1:3722500-3732500 GCA_027475355.1 Coilia nasus | reverse complement strand
CACGCAGGAATGTGGGAATGACGAACGCTCCTAAACAGCCCTTCTTGTACCGATGGAAGCACTTTACAAGGCTGATCCCAGGGCCCCAGGGTGATGATGGTACACATTTCGAGCCATGAGAAGAGAATACAATATTAAGCCTGTTAGTTATTGTAGCGGTGATTGCATTGTAAAAAGATGTAAAAGGATCCTCGAGATGAATGAAGCAGCAAGGCTGTGGTAACTATCGCCCAGGCAGAGAGAGTGTGTCACTGAGTACATTTGCAGGCACCCTTACAATGACAAAATGGCTTCCAGGGCTTTTGCTTCTACTTCTCTGTAACGTCCACATGGACAGGGTCTGGGGTTAAAATGTGGGAATTATGGGCCTCAGCTACAACAGTTTCATCTGTTTTATTAATATTGTTCAGATGCTGTTGTAGTTTTCTTGAGAACTGTGTAACTGCATGAAGACTGTCGACATCCAGAACAATATTTAACATGTTCACAGGGACTGGGATTTCAGCCTTAAAATGCCTCAAGCTCCTCTGTCTGTCAGTGCACCCTCTTAGGATGTAACATGCAGATTTTTGTGCTGAGTCTACCACTGGTCTACCACTACAACCTCCCCCTGGTTTGGGACAAATTTTCCTGTTGTTGCTTGGGAGCAGAGGGGCTAATACAAAGCTGTAAGTTTCATGAGACACTAAGTAAACACTCTCAAGATTAAAACGCTCTGCAGGATGCAGGAACCACAAGTTGCCTTTCAGCAGATCTTTGAGCTTCACAACGGATACACACCCCCTTCTTAGAGGTTTTCATTATTCTTGCATAATTCTCATACTCTGAGCTCATTCCTATTATGTTAATGAGAAATAAGATGAGAAGGTTCGCGTAAGATTGATTCAAGCATGTTGCAGAAATGAAGAGACGGGAGTGGGGGGGGGGGGGTCATAAACACAGATGATAGTAAAAATAAACTTGTGTGATGAAAAGGGGGCCTCCATAGCACACATGAAATATGCAACTGAGAAGGTGTTTATGCGTCTTTCAGGAAAACACACACGCAGCGGAGGCACGCTACGAACGATGTAACTGCTCAAACGGGAGACACTTGAGTCCTGGCCGCAAGGAGGCCACAATCACATGCTAATGACCCCTAACGCGCACCAGATGGGTTCGCCCTCCAGCTGAGACAACTGCATAAGAGCGCTGCTCTTGCTGACACTTTAATCCCTGAAAGGCGCTAAAGTGGGGCGAAATGCAAAAAAAAAGCTGCAGTAATTCTTTCTGTCTGCGATGAGACTGTATGAGGGATTGGATGGGACTTACGGTCATATTCCTGAAGAGATCCTGGAGGAGGGCGACATCTTGAAGGCTGTCTGGTGTTATTCGGAAGACTTGGTCACTGTAGAAACAAATAAGGGCTTGTTTACAACAGAGCATTAGTAGGAACCCAAGGCATCAAAAACAATCCATCCAAAACAATTTAACTCACTGTCACTTCTGTAATGCATATAATCATGGGGAGCTTGGGGAAAGCTGTAAGCAATCAAGTGAAAGCCTATAACAGTAAAGTCTTGTTTTAATAGTGGCTCTGTAAAGGCAAAGCCAACATGTAAACATGTTCGATATTAAAACCGGTTGGCCCAAAATAACGAAATGTTTTTCAAAATTTACAACATATCTACTCAACACGTGAAGCTGTGGGCCCAGGTCATGAATGGTAAGGTTGCTACAGAGTGCATCTCCGTGGATACTCCTACTATTCAGACAACCCAGACCTTTCACCATTCTAACAGGGGCATCTACAGGCTGTGGCTGCGACTATGTGAGCGCTGGAGTGGCCATACTGAAAAGCGATAAAAAAGACTAGGCAAATACATATAAATGTGTTTACACTAGCGTTAAGGAGACACGGCCTGCAGGCCAACGAATGGGGTGGAGGCTACGAAACGGCGGCCATTAAAGCCCGAGGCTGGTGCTCTTCTGCAGATTTGTGGTCTAAATAAGACCTCGCCAGGCAGAGAGAGCACAGCGCTTATGTGGTATTAACAACGCGTCTGTCACCACGGAGACCCGCATGTGAGGTTCTGCCGCTGACATGATCATACTACAGGCTTTGTGAAGCACTATGGCAGTAACGTCTGTAGTAACATTACACACTAGCTGACACTCTTATCCAGAGTGACTTACAGTTATTTAGGTACAGGGCTTCAGTTACAGTCCCTGGAGCAATGTGGGGTTAGATGCCTTGCTCAAACGCACATGGGTAAGGGTGCAGGAAAGCAGTGGTTGTTTGCTCCCCCACCCTAATTTTTCCTACTGGAAACGTGATTTCAACCTGCGACCTGCCGATTCCAAGACCAACTCTCCAGTCTAACCACTAGGCCATAGCTGTGCACAGTAGTGCTCTCATTCCTGAGTAGGGCTCTCATTCCTGCTGCAGTTTTACTGAAATCTGAAATTTCCTTTAGGATCAATGCACCAACATCAATGCATCTATCTGTCTGTCTGTCTGTCTGTCTGTCTGTCTGTCTGTCTGTCTGTCTGTCTGTCTGTCTGTCTGTCTGTCTGTCTGTCTGTCTGTCTGTCTGTCTGTCTGTCTGTCTAGTTTAGTACACTTATAAACAAACTATTGACTGAAGAAATGAAATGTAAAGAACTAGAGCGAGACCTCCACACAGACCTCCTGGCTGATGCCAAATGTGGTTTGAATTGTAATCTCTGCTGCTGCCATTCCTTTAACAAATAACTATCATATTGGGTTATACTGTGTGATCTTGCTTGGACGCAAAGTCACCGTTCGGATGACAGTATTAGGTATTCTGTATCCTAAGCTGGGAACAATAGTAAATCTCCTCTCCGGCCACACGTGCAACATGAGCCCTGTTGAGTCATTCAATTATTTTGCTAAGAAGAAAGAAACACACCGCTTCAACCGCCACGGCCAACCGTTTCATTACGCCAGACGAGGAACACGCAGGCCCCATAAACGGGCTTACAGGGATTCGTTTCTGTGCTGCTATTTGAGGGCAGAGGGGTACACAATGCTATATTCAGACAACAAACTGCTATCTGTTACATTATTCAAAGGATAAAGTAGCATTTACACGTAACAGTTCGCTACCACTAACTGCACTGCTGTGTGCCATCAACACTGCTAAAATTAGCTGTACGTCACAAACAGATGGATACATTTCCTTTTATTTCCTTAAATGTCAGTCCAGTGTAATGTGTCCACACACCTGTGTGTACTATATGTGATAAATTTGCTTCAAGCGAAAACATGAAACTGTTAGATGCTCTATTTTAAGCTCTCTAAGACAGCTCATTCTGCGGAGTGTGTATGTGTGTGTGAGAGTGTGTGTGTGTGTGTGTGTGTATGTGTGTGTGTGTGTGTCACAGGCGTATCCCATGTTCCCCTTGTATTACCACACTGGCCGCTTTTGTCTCCTGTGTGGCATCGGTGTCACGCTGATATTTAACAGGAGTGAACAGCCAGCATCGGTGTCACGCTGATATTGAGCAGGAGTGAACAGCGAGCATCAGAGCTGGCCAATCCTTCCTGGATTGCCAATCCTTCCTGGTCTGTCCAAAATCCCTGTGCACATGAGAGTTTGTGTAAGCGGATAATGGTGAGAGATCTGGCCGTTTCCGCTACGCTAGATGGCGCTGTATTCCTTTCAACAAGTGGTGTTACAACTACTTCAGGCTGACGGCTGCTAAAAAGAAAATAAACAAACTATCTGGCGGCATACAAACAAAGATGACGTTCGGTGAGGTTGACAGAGAAGCATTTGCATACATATTGTGCATTCTCCTTTGTTTGGAAATCCGTATGAACGAACACACAGTGTTTTTGGTTTACTTGATACGACATGAACTGTGCTGTCGGCGTTTGATATTACAAGCAATTAAGGGCAACGAGAATTACTTGAGAGCAGGCGCTCTGCTACAACAAAAAAAGCCTCGACGTTCAGTATGGATGAAATTCAGGGACAGAAGCTTCTGGGATGGAGTGGTTTTACCATTCCAGTTCATGCGCAGCACGCGAATCCAAACCAATCGCGTGCACAAGGCGGCACCAAGCGGATTAACATCGGCTTAAGCCAGGGGTTGCAATCGGAGTCCCGAAACCAATCCCTAAACGATCTTTAGCCTGTGCACATGAATTCGATACGATCCCAAACTATTTCCAATCGGATTCAACTCGTCCATGTGCACGCAGTGACTGTCAGGCCAGTGATATGTGTGTGTGTGCTGCTCTTGTGTCTGTGTGTGCCATTGTGTGTGTGTTATGTGTGTGTGTGTGTGTGTGTGGCATTGTGTGTGCTGTTGTGTGTGTGTGTGTGTGTGTGTGTGTGGCATTGTGTGTGCTGTTGTGTGTGTGTGTGTGTGTGTGTGTGGCATTGTGTGTGCTGTTGCGTGTGTGTGTGTGTGTGGCATTGTGTGTGGTGTTGTGTCTGGGGTAAGCTGGCCACCAGAAAGAAAGAAAGAAAAACAACGTAAAGAGAAATGAAAACAAACAAAGAAAAGGAGCTGTCACTGTCTGCAGCTAATGCACCTCAGCCCGTATAGAGAAGAAAATGACAGATAATTGCGTAAAGTGAGGCGTGCCCTCCTCTGAGCGGGGGTTTCGGCGGGGACCACGTCTCTGTCTCTGCGCTGTGACGCCATGACAGGGTGATTGTTGCTGACTTACGTAAAACGGTTGTTTTGAACTGCTACCGCAGCCGAGTCCAATCACAGTCATACAGTACATGCGGGGGAAACAACCCAACATACCAGGATATAAGGACACAAGGATACAAGGATATTTTATTGTCACATGCACAGACATACTGGGCAGAGTAGGAGAACTTCTACCGCAAAAGATTGTATGGACAATTTGTAGTATGTACATTGACAGAATGGTAGATTTATTTTAGAAGTAGCCTAAATTGGTGGTATTTTAAGCTTGCTACAAACAACAATTGTAAACGCATAATTCTTTTCCCCCAAGAGAGTAGCTGGCAGTTGGTGTCGTGCAGTTTTTTTGAAAAGGCTTAAATGAAACAAGAGGGGTCAGTCGAGACCAATGCACCGAAGTGGTCAGTCGAGACCAATGCACCCAAGTGAAAACTCCGGAGAGACAGAGAGAGAGGTGTGGAAAATAAACAAGCATGCAAAGCAAATGTCATTTATCGCGTCCAGAGAAGGTATCATTTTATTTATCATGCGATTAATTAACTTATTGCTCATCACGACAGGCCTAGACACAACCCAACATAGAAGGATATAAGGATCCAAGGATACAAGGATATTTTATTGGCACATGCAGAGACATACTGGGTAGAGTAGGACATGCAGAGACATACTGGGTAGAGTAGGACATGCAGAGACATACTGGGTAGAGTAGGACATGCAGAGACATACTGGGTAGAGTAGCAGAGACATACTGGGTAGAGTAGGACATGCAGAGACATACTGGGTAGAGTAGGACATGCATAGATATACTGGGTAGAGTAGCAGAGACATACTGGGTAGAGTAGGACATGCATAGACATACTGGGTAGAGTAGGACATGCAGAGACATACTGGGTAGAGTAGGACATGCATACATATACTGGGTAGAGTAGGACATGCAGAGACATACTGGGTAGAGTAGGACATGCAGAGACATACTGGGTAGAGTAGGACATGCAGAGACATACTGGGTAGAGTAGGACATGCATACATATACTGGGTAGAGTAGCAGAGACATACTGGGTAGAGTAGGACATACTGGGTAGAGTAGGACATGCAGAGACATACTGGGTAGAGTAGGACATGCAGAGACATACTGGGTAGAGTAGGACATGCATACATATACTGGGTAGAGTAGGACATGCAGAGACATATTGGGTAGAGTAGGACATGCAGAGACATACTGGGTAGAGTAGGACATGCAGAGACATGCTGGGTAGAGTAGGACATGCAGAGACATACTGGGTAGAGTAGGACATGCAGAGACATACTGGGTAGAGTAGGACATGGAGTGAAACTGCTGATTGTTACATGCCATCCATCCGTTCATACGTACGTCCATACATAAAATAATGAGCATTAAGCACCTATCTGAAATTACATGCAGTAATACTTTATTTTACAGTTCCTTTTTCAGTGCCTCTACATGTAACAACATGTAATATTGTGTATTTACAATGTAATTACCTAACTCTTACCCTACCCTATGGTACAGTGTAAGCATATTGTTTCATATTATTAAAACTTTGTTGCAACTTTCAAGATGGTCAATTTCCATAACAATTCTACATGCCTGTTACAGTACATTTGAGTCGTCACTGAGCTATTGGTAGCTATAATTGTCCAACCTTCTATTGTAGCCCTTTGGCAGGCAACGAACCGCCAGTCGAACGACTCATGTAACACATTACAACTTGGTCATTGCCATTCTGGTAAAAACAAAGTTATAATAGGGGGCGTCTCTTAAAGGTCAAACTCTCAAGCCTCTTATGGGAGCTTTAGTCTTCAATGTAGTGCCTGCTAACTAACCTCACCAACTTCACTGTAAGCAGACCCCTGTCATCAACTCTCATAAGCCCTCACCTACAGTACATCCTATTCAATAACCATGACCTCATTTCCATCTTTACCACACACGTATGCATATAGCATACGCTTAGTATGCTTATCCCCCCTTCTCAACAGCAGCGTGATGATTTATGGCATACAATCCCCATAATGCCCCACAGATCCCCTTTTCTTTGCACACAGAGAAGCCATCATCTCTCTGCTTAGCATGCATACTGGGAGACCTTGACACATAAATGATATGGCTGGCTGCATATAGTGCATTTGTCTGACTGATGCAATATGGACACAATGTGCCTGTCATTCTTCAAGCAGGCTTTTCACACATGTGCAATGGAGGCGTATTTTTAATCAGGGTAGCAGATGGAGCAATATACTGTAGAACCTAAACAAAGCCAAGTGTGTGTGTGTGTGTGTGTGTGTGTGTGTGTGTGTCTACCCAGCTTGCCATTCCTGCTCGACCACCACCCAAGACAGCTTTCACACACAACTACGTCAACATCTCTCTCAGTTCTAACAGCCAGTGGGCATCAAAAACACAGAAAATATCCAGGGCCGGAATACATTTTGCACAATGACTGCGTGGTGTGCGAAGTCTGTGAAAGCAACATTTGATTATTTAGTTTACTTTAGCCGTCTGCTTACACGAATCAGCCTCCAGCAGACTGCTGAGGAGATATTTATGCTTCCGCTGTGTGTCTGCCAGAACACATTAGTTAGCGTAGCGTTATTAACAAGCACGCACTTCACTCTGTCATCAAACCTTTTCACACAGATCTGAAAGTGGTACTTCTGTGCAGCACAGCACGGCACACACCCATATTTATGTTTCAGCCTTCAGATCTTCTCCTCCCAGCCTTGCGGTCGGTGTTTCAGTGCAAGTTTTATTAAAATTACACACCAAGCCACCTTTAAAGGCCAGCGTGAAAGATTTATAAGCGGAGGAGAACTTGAAAGTGCTGGAGCTAAGTGTTGCTGCAAAACAGCATTACACAACTCATGGGTGCACAGAAATGGAAGATTGTTTAATTTCACACATTTTGTAACCATGTTCTCACACAAAACTACTATTTTATCTGTGAAAAACACTTTTCAACAGAAGAGGAATCTTCTGGCACAAACAATGTAACATCTACTACTGTCTGCCTACACTAGGATGTTTACACAGAGAGAGAGAGAGAGAGAGAGAGAGAGAGAGAGAGAGAGAGAGAGAGAGGAAAAGAAAGAAAGAGAAAGTGAGACAGAGACAGAGAGAGAACGAAAGAGAGAGAGAGGGAGACACACATACAAACAGAGAGAGAGAGAGGGAGAGAGAGAGAAAGACAGAGAGAAAGAGAGGGAATGAAAGAGAGAATGAAAGACACACACACACACACACACACACAGAGCCTCTACTCTTGCAAGTGGTACACAGTGACTTGCGTCTGCTGTCACCATCCATAACCGGCCTTGAAGTGTGTCCAGGGACCGTCTTGCACCAGTGGACTCACACACTCCCTCGTCCCCTCCTGTGGGGACACAAAGGTCTCACACTGCCTCGTCCCCTCACACACTCCCTCGTCCCCTCCCTTGGGGACACAAAGGCCTCACACTGCCTCATCCCCTCACACACTCCCTCGTCCCCTCCCATGGGACACAAAGGCCTCACATTGCCTCGTCCCCTCACACACTCCCTCGTGCCCTCCCGTGGGACACAAAGGCTGGCTTTCAGTGCCCGTGAAGAAGCTTCAGTATGAGGTGTGAGCGGGGAGGACCTGGGGCCATCATGGGTTATATGGCTGCACATGGATGTATGGTAGCCTGGTAAACCAGCCCCTCGAACTTCATTTCATTTTCTACAGAGGGCCTGGCAGTGCTGTATTAGCCTGGTAAACCAGCCTCTCGTACTTCATTTCATTTTGTACAGAGGGTCTGGCCTTGCTAGCCTGGTAAATCAGCCCCTCGTACTTCATTTCATTTTATACAGAGGGTCGGGCCTTGCCTGGTAAACCAGCCCCTCGTACTTCATTTCATTTTGTACACAGGGTCCGGAGTGGAGGCCGCGAGAAACGATTTCTTCCTGGAGGTGTGGACTCTGCTGAAGTTTAAAACAAGTGGCTGTGCCTTTACCCAATCGCTAATGCCTGGTCGTCACGTATGCAATTAGCCTACCTATGCACTACAATTCAAATGTAGCACACAAGGTCAACGTCATGGCTCACGAACACACCCTCTGTTCGCTGATTAGATCGGAGTTGCTCGGTCCGCTTACATGACCCTCAAGAGATTCCGGTCCAGACCCTCTGTACAAAATGAAATGAAGTACGAGGGGCGGGTTTACCAGGCTAGATGTATGGTGCAAGAGGCAGCCATATTTTGCCGCCATCCATAACCAGCCTTGAAGTGTGTGTCCAGGGACAGTCTTGCGCCAGTGGCCTCACACACTCCCTCATGGCACCAGGCCAAACTCTCCCTCATCCCCACACACTCCCTCATCCCCACACACTCCCTCGTCCCCTCCCGTGGGGACACAAAGGCTGGTATTCAGCGCCTGAGTGTGAGGTGTGTGTGCCGAGGCCCTGGGGCCGTGTTGGGATGTATGGTGCAAGGAGCAGCCATATTTTTGCGGCCATATTTGCATATGCTTGTTGCTTCTTGTGTACAACGCACTGGATGGGGCTTCACAAACCTGCATGCGAGCAGAGACAGAGAGCGAAAAAATCGAGAGAGAGAGAGAGAGAGAGAGAGAGAGAGAGAGAGAGAGAGAGAGAGGGAGAGAGAGAGAGAGGGAGAAAGAGACAGAGAGACACAGACTTTGGACAAAAATGCTGAAGAACACCAACAAACACCTTTTGAGACTTCTCGCTCTCTTTCTCTCTCTCGCTCTCTTTCTCTCTCTCTCTCTATCTCACTTTCAGTTCAGTTCAATTCAAGTGAGCTCTATTGGCATAACAGACATTTTTGCATTGCCAAAGCAGAACATGTTTACATTTTACATGCAAAGTCCAATGAGTTACAATGTATGGCAAACAGATGTATGCATTCAACATTGTCAAACAATAGAAAAACTGGTGTGTGTGTGCGCGCGCGCGCGTGTGTGTGTGTGTGTGTGTGGGTGTGCATGTCTGTGGATATGTGTGTTTGTGCACATGTGTGTGTAGGCTTCTCTCTCTCTCTCTCTCTCTCTCTCTCTCACTCTCTATTTATTTCAATTATTTGAATTTACAATTAATATCCCTATGGACCAACCTGAACAAACACACACACACACACACACACAGGTTCCAAGAAAAGAAAATCACCAGCAGCTGCAGCAGCTAATGGAGTCATAGAGACAGGCCTGGGAATCTGTGTCACGCCTCCAGCCACTTGTGTGAGTTGGCCTACATAACTTTCCAACACAACAAAACACAACACACACCAAACAACACAACACAACACAGCGCACCGAACACACCAAAACAAC
>CM050203.1:3690000-3717500 GCA_027475355.1 Coilia nasus | reverse complement strand
TCAGGCTCTCTCGCACCACACACACTCAGGCTCCCTCACACCACACACACTCAGGCTCCCTCACACCACATACACACACACACACACACAATGCTCAGTATTCCCCTCCATGCCCCCTTCACCACGTATTGGTATGACTTATTATGCCATTGCATTATCCCCCCCCCCCCATTTTCTTTGCTCTTTTTTGTACTTGATACTTTGTACTCTTGAACACTTGATACTTTTATCTTGCACCTGAGTGGACTTGCTGCTTAATTTTGCTGTAAGAACCAATGTGAATCAGCAAACTATAATTTATATGTATTAAAGGTAAGCCACAACCCTGTGGCTACCCCTGGGTTGTCTGTGAATGCACTGCTACCCCTGGACAGTGTGTGAATGCACTGCTACCCCTGGGCTGTATGTGAATGCACTGCAGTGGGGCAGGAGTGGGCTACTCCTGGGATTGGCTGTGTGTGAATGCACTGCTATGGGGCAGGAGTGGGCTACTCCTGGGATTGGCTGTGTGTGAATGCACTGCTATGGGGCAAGAGTGGACTACCCCTGGGTTGTGTGTGAATGCACTGCTATGGGGCAGGAGTGGGCTACCCCTGGGTTGTGTGTGAATGCCCTGTAATGGGGCAGGAGTGAAGCAGAATGCCCCTGGGGCATGAATACAGCAGGCTACACACTGATCCCTCCACACTGTACTTTCTGAGAGAGGGGGTGTGTCTGTGACTCCACAACATGATTTGAAGCTACCCTCTGCACCCTTTTAACATTGCATTACACTTACATTAGCAAACACCTTTATCCAAAGCCAGGAGTGTAACTGTGTGCTCTCTGTCCATAGTTTATTTACTGCATTATTTATGCATGTTTTATTCCTTTGAATATATGACTTCAATATGAGTTTTAAATCACGTGGTGTGCATAGGGATTTTAGATACAGCCCAGAACAACATCACTCAATCTAAATAATTATGCGTTTATGTAAAAACTGTTTAAACGCCTGATCAAAACTTTTACAGAATTCAGAAACTCCACAACGTAACTGCTTTTCATATCCAGCGATCACTATTTGACAAAACAAAGCAGCACTGCACATTCTGAACACTAAAAGAGCCATTCCAGACTGCACGTGCCCGTGGACAGAATATTCACTTCTATGCGCTAATATTTACAAATCGACTGGAACGCCACCTCAGTAGGTCAGGGGCATGAAAGGGTTTTCTGCAGACCAGACTGTAACTTTCACATAACCTACTTCACCAGAGCAAACAAGAGACGGGAGGAAAAACTTACCCTGCGTAGCGATTGTTGTAAAGGTAGGCACCGACGGGACATACCACAGTGGCGCAAATTATAACACATCCCAGCAAAACTGCAGAGTGAAGCGAGTATGCCATACTCCCTCCCATGCTCAACCAAATTACGAAACGTGATCACGGCGCTCTTTTGAAAAGTTCGCATCAGTTCTGTATCAATTACGTATTTGTGAAGTATTTCAACACATCAGATGAAACGACTCTGGGGATCCTTTGCGTCCGCTGTGCCCTGTTGCGTCCCTCCGCGGCTCTGGTGACATGGGGCAATAAGTGTAGGTGTGAATAAGGTCTTTTGACTGCCGGTGTGAGGACACTTCCCACCTCCAGTCCCAAGTGGAAATGTGGTGGCATCCCGGCTTTTTAACATGTTGAGATTGACGTCACGTGGTAGAGGATATAGCTCCCCCATACCCACCCCGCCCATGGAGTTGCTAGGACACCCAGCGGGTCGGTTTTGGTGAATTTTAAGCCAATTCATCACGGTGGCTTGTATGACTTAACCAAGCTACACTCTCTGTTTAGTTTTCTCTGTTTGATCGATTACCTAATGATAAATGATAAGCACAAGTAATTAGTTAGTTTAGCTGATTAGATAACTTATCTAAGTTATCAATAACTGTTTACATTACAGTAGCCTGCTTTTGGAATATACTTATATATATTGAACGTTTTATTATTAATTATATATAATCAGTGTTTGTAATTTGTAAAGGAATATTGCACAAAAAATGTTTTTTTTTTGTTATTATATCTGTATAATAACAAATATAATATACTGTATTTGTATGTGTAATAAAATGCAGTACATTTTTTGTGAGTTTCCACCCCACGCAGCTCAGCAAGGGGTTTGACCATTATTGTTACACACAACCGGATTACACACAACCGGGTTACACACAACCGGGTAAATCATTAGAAGGAGTGGGCAATCATACAGCAGACAAACAATCTGTACAGCAGACAAAGTGAATCTTTCATGACATGAGGGGGAGTTCACACACACACACACACACACACACACACACACACAGAGACACACACACAAAGACACGAATCTTTCATGACATGATAGGGAGTTCCCAAAAACAGCATCTGTTTTTCAACACCACCTACCCTCGGCCACCACTACCACCACCATACTTACAGCCACCACACACACACACACACACACACACACACACACACAAAGACACACACACACACACAGACACACACACACAAAGACACACCCACCAAGACACACACACACACACACATGCACACGCACACACTCACACACACACACACACACACACACACACTGACTTCTTCTCACGTTCTCCCTTCTCGTGTGCCTGTGTTTGATCCCGTAGGTAGCGTGTGGGCGTGAGGAGTGATTAAAAGTCCAAGTAAACCGACGGGCCTTTTACGCTTTTATGATTGCATGGCAGCAGCACATTTTTCACATGCTTTCTCCCCGTGTCAACACAGTGCCACCTGTTTCACACTCAATTACTGTACGACAAATTATTCCCCTCTCATGCACGCAGCCTGCAGCCCCACATCCACACTCAGCACAGCCAAGGCTTTCAGTGCTGAAACGCAAATAACCGTTTACATTCCTACAGCCATTAGGTGTTTCTGGCTTGCAATTTGGCTTGTAGATTTCTCCGCTATCAGATTTAGGAGTAGAACTCCGTGCTTGAACAGCTGTACAGAGCATGCTTTAAATGACAGGTGTACATACTCAGAACCAGGTCAGACCAGGCTATATTCTAGGTTGTATTCTCCATAATCTGCTCATGACAGTAAGAATATTTATCTTTGTGTGTGTTTTACACCTCTTTGGCCATGTGGTGGGACCAAATGCTGACCAAAGTGCTCCGTCGTAAACGTTTCGAGAGACGTCTGCAGTCCAGTGTGTCTGATGGTCCAAGCATGCATCAAATGGTGTCATTTAGGTCCTTTCCCCTACACCACTGGACTACAGATGCATCAGTGCACAGAATGATTTACAGTCATGTACATTCAGACTCGTACTGTACGTGGTGTCTCATAAACATGTTTCAGGAAAACATCATTTCGTATTCCTCCTCCCTTTCCGTTTCTTCTATGTTTGTTTGCCTTGTGCCAAATAGTGACATAAAACACTGCCATTTTATGTCCCCTAAGTCATCTTTGGATATGCACACATTTCTTTATGCATTGCATACGAGTACACAAGTTGCAATAACATGAAAAATGTTTGCATTATACATTAGGATTGCATTTTTTACGGCATAAGTACAATGTGCCACATTGAGTGTCCGACTTTGAAATGACCTCCAAGAACAGAACTCCAAAGACATCTAAATTCAGATGCTTCCCATGCAGCCTCATACACTGACAAGGCCACTGCCTGTCGGTGAAAAGCGAGCCCAAAAGTGTTTTTAAAGTTTGCAGTGGGACAGCAACACAGTGGCATATTCAGAAACCCGCTGAAGCGGTGTATATCATGTTCTCCGTTTTGCAGACGGCCGAAGAACGAAGAACTGGCCTTGCATAACTACCGCGCCCGGCGGTTGCTGGGGACGTTTCGCCTCTGCCAGCGAACTGAGGTGGGCTTGTTGGGCGTTCGGACCGAAGCAGGCAGCTACAGTCTCATGGGGGACCAATGCGGTCTCTGTTTTTTTGGGTTTCTCTCGGTAAACATGGCCGCCTGCTGCACACCCACGCATGGCCAGTGGGAGAGGGAGAGGAAGGCCTCAGTGCCTGGCTTGCAGTCTCATGTCACATGCAGTCTCGCTCTCACACACACACACACACACTCACACACTGGCTTCATCGTGCTTCATGCTGTGCAATTGACCGCTGCACTTGGCAGCGATGAGCGAGAGCTGCGTGTCTTCTTCATGGGGCGCTTGCAGAGTGACAGTATTGAGTGAGCTCGGGGTGTGGAGCTGGGAGCCATGAATGGAACTTTTCATACATATGTCTGCTTATGCTAACATGTACAGTGTAAGAAGAGGCACAGCAGTGCAGGGTACAACCAGTACAGTACAGTAGGTTTTTAGTAAGGCGTTTGACTTTGGCTTGATGCTTGGCATTGGAGGATACTACAGGTATATCCTGGTGTATCTAACACTCTCTCTCTCACTCTCTCTCTGTCTCTCTCTTTCTTTCTCAGTCTCTGTCTATCTATCTCTCTCTCTCTCTTGCTCTCTCATTCTCTCTATCTCTCTCTCCCTTACACACACACACACACACACACACACACACACACACACACACACACACACACACACATTTGTATGCATTGGCCAGAAACATGAAATCTGAAGATGTGTGCTCAAGCCAGTTAAAGGAAGGCATTTTCAAACATCCCCATTTCTGATAAGGTCAGTGCAGATCAGCGCTTTCACGCTGTATTTTAACGCAGCATGCAGTACATTTCACAGCAGTTATCTTCTGAAACAGAAAACAAAGTTGTACGCGTAAACATTAGCTAATGCATTATGGTTCAAGGAGGGTGAAGGGAATGGAAACCAGCATGGCTGGACACAGCTACAGCAAATTAAAATGGAAAGGGCCCGCATCACACAGACTGTTTTGAAACATCATACGGGAAATGGAACGACCTCTTGCAATGAACCCACCACAACACTTATCTTCACCAGCCAGATAAGTCACCATGGCATCACAACAGAGCTCGCCATGGCAACCGGGGGGGTGGGAGGTGGGGGCAGGGGGGGAGGGGGGGGGGGGGCAGTGTTTCCAGAGCATTGCAGGTTGACTGAGCTGCTGGTGGTGGTGGGGGTGGGGGGTGGGGTGTTTCCAGGTTGCAGGTTGACTGGGCTGGTGTTTTGCATGGCCTGCATGGAGGTGACATGCTCTGTTGCCTGCGACGGGGAAACACCCGAAAGGGGGGTGTTGGGGGGGTGGAACAGGAAGCGGGTGGAGGTGCAGGCCTATCGTAGAGGCCGTGGAGCATGGTGACATCGCAGGATGACATGCATCGGGGGAGCAATCAGAGGTCAGGTCTGAGGGGCAGGTGGCCTACGTGCGCCTGTCACAGCGTGCCTTTGAGGACTCTGCCATTAAGTGTCATTACCTCACACTGCACACACACCGATACACTAATTAGTCACACGCTCCCTGTCTGTCTTTCACACACACACAGGCACACACAGGCACACACACACACACAGGCACACACACACACACAGGCACACACACACACACACACACACACAGGCACACACACAGGCACACACACACAGGCACACACACAGGCACACACACAGGCACACACACACACACACACACACACACACACACACAGGCACACACACACACAGGCACACACAGGCACACACACACACAGGCACACACACACACACACACAGGCACACACACAGGCACACACACACACACACACACACAGGCACACACACAGGCACACACACACACAGGCACACACAGGCACACACACACACAGGCACACACACACACACACATACACACAGGCACACACACAGGCACACACACACACACAGGCACACACACACACACAGGCACAGGCACACACACAGGCACACACACACACACACACACAGGCACACACACACACACACACACAGGCACACACACAGGCACACACACACACACACACACACACACACACACACACACACACACACACACAGGCACACACACAGGCACACACACACACACACACAGGCACACACACAGGCACACACACACACAGGCACACACACAGGCACACACACAGACACACACACACACAGGCACACACACAGGCACACACACACACACACACACACAGGCACACACACAGGCACACACACACACACACACACACACACACAGGCACACACACAGGCACACACACACACACACACAGGCACACACACACACACACACACAGGCACACACACACACAGGCACACACGCGCACACGCACACACACAGGCACACACACACACACACACACAGGCACACACACACACACACACACACACACACACACACACACACACACACACAGGCACACACACACACAGGCACACACACACACACATGCACACAAACATGCAGTCTCACACACACACACATAGTATCTCTCTCTCTCACACACACACACACAGTCTCACAAACATAAGTAGTGTCTTTCTTTCTCTCTCTCAATCAAACACACATACACAAATAGACTGTGAAACATACACACCTACACATACACAAACACACATGCACGCAGTGTCAAACATACACACCTACATGCACACAGTCTCAAACATACACACCCACTCACACACTGAAGATGAAAGCCTTTTGTGAGGGCAGTCTTCAGAATGACAAGAGTACTGCGAGCCTGTCCATTCATTAGGCGCTTTTTACGAGACTCAGTGCTGCATGTTTGGACGCCGCCTTCCCAGCTGCCGAGGACGACTCCCTGAGCAAAACGAGAGGGAGGGAGAGAGAGAGAGAGACCATGAGAGAGGGAGGGAGAGAGGAAGGGAGTGAGAGAGGAAGGGAGTGAGAGAGGGAGGCAATGTGAGAGAGAGGCAGTGAAAGAGGAAGGGAGTGAGAAAGAGGGAGAGAGGCAGTGAGAGGGAGGGAGAGAGGCAGTGAGAGGGAGGGAGAGAGGCAGTGAGTGAGAGAGGAAGGGAGTGAGAAAGAGGGAGAGAGGCAGTGAGAGGGAGGGAGAGAGGCAGTGAGTGAGAGAGGAAGGGAGTGAGAGAGGAAGGGAGTGAGAGAGGGAGAGAGGCAGTGAGAGGGAGGGAGAGAGGCAGTGAGTGAGAGAGGAAGGGAGTGAGAGAGGAAGGGAGTGAGAGAGGGAGAGAGGCAGTGAGAGGGAGGGAGAGAGGCAGTGAGAGAGAGAGGCAGTGAGAGAGAGAGAGGGATTGAGAGAGAGAGCGAGACAGTAAGAGAGGGAGTGAGAGAGGCAGTGAGAGAGGGAGTGAAAGAGGAAGAGAGAGAGGCAGTGAGAGAGGGAGGGAGAGAGAGAGAGAGAGGAAAGGACTGAGGGAGGGTGCTCTCGGTGACAATCTAGGGAAGAGTGGGGTTGTGTTTCACTTGTGGACATCCCACAGACAGCACAGTGTCCTGCGCATAGCCTGTGAAACCCTATCTGTGGCCCTGCCTTCATATACAGGAAGCATGAAAAGCCTCTTTTGTCAGGCTGAAAAGCTTCTCTTGTCTGAGCTCTGTGATCACAGCTATACTGTAAACACAAGCGGAACATTTCCAGCGGAGGATTTATTTGTTTTTCTTTTTAATGACGTATTACATAAGCCACACCATCCCATACGTTTGTTGACGAAGAACCTGTCCTTTTGACTTGAGCCGCAACTTTGACTGAACAAAGGGGTTAGGTGTGGCAGTATACATATATATTTAAGGTGTCATGGAGTAATCTAGAATTTCACGATAGTGAAAACAAGCAGTTCTAAACAGATGTGGAAAGGTCTTGGTAAACCAGCCCCTCATACTTCATTTCATTTTGTACAGAGGGTCTGGACCAGACACTGTGAGAAACTATTTCTTCCCGGAGGTGTGGACTCCGCTGAAGTTTAACACAAGGTCAACGTCATGACTAATGAACACACCCTCTGTTCGCTGATTGGTTCGGCATTGCTCGGACCGCTTAAATGACCCTCAAGAGATTCTGGTCCAGACTCTTTGTACAAAATGAAATGAAGTACGAGGGGCGGGTTTACCAGGCTAGAAAGGTCTGGCACCAGAAAGTAAAAACCCTGCCACATCTTTGTTCCATTTGGTTTCTAAATCAGTTGATTCCAGTTGAGGAGCACATGGACAAAATGGCTATAGTCACAAAATGACTTTGATTTTTCAACTAACTCCCACATCAGCAGCTGCTTTGAAACCCCAGCTTTTTCAAAAGTAATCCTGTGAATAAACGAGCATAGTGTCCAGCCTGAAGCATTTTAAAATAGCATTTACTTAAATAATGTAATCAAAAATCTAACTTATTAATTACATTTTTCTCAGTTTCTGCATTTGTGACCATGGCCATTTTTCCCGCAGCATCCTCAATTAACACAGCTACTTAGCCAGCTGGATGAGGCAACAGGTGAAATCACCTGCTTTAACTCTACAGCCCATATATACTGAGACTTTTACAGTGAAGCTGGAGGTTTGTACCTCTCATTCTCAATCCTTCAAAAGGTTGTTGCTATCTGCCCTGCACCTTGGCAGTAGAGCTGTTGCTCGTTGTGGTTGGAGCAATGTGGCTTGGCCTGATTGGTTTTTTATCATTCCCCCTTCACCAAGGTAGGATTGAACACACAATTTAAACCTTGGAGTCTGCCTTCAAACTTTTACCTATATTTGCGATGGTGGGAGCTTACATAGTTGAATGCACAGAGCAGATAGACATACGATTGATAAGAGGGGGGATTTATCTGTGGAGTGTCCAGTCCAAGTGCAGACACGTTTTACTTGATTACAAAGCCAAGAACACTCACTGGCTTTATTTGGTTGGGCTATCTACAACAAACAAAGCTGAGAGAAACAACAGCTTGAACTTGAGCTTGAGGTATTGCAAGCAAGCACAGCTTAAATCAGCCGTAAAGGGCTGTGATCGGTGGTAAAATTGGCTTTTGTAAGGAGGGAGAGCACTTCTTTACTCACAGTGGTCAATATGTCACTCTATTGTATTACTATAAATACTGTAGCAGAGGGAGCTCTGGAGGGCCCCGGCCCAATTTAACCACTGGCTGTGATCCATCCAAAACTTTGTTGACGTGCCACCTTCACAGCCAATCAGGTGACGCCTCACTCAGCATGCTTCAGAAGCTATGAGTTGATTGGCTGAAACAGTGTCTGATTCAATGCACTTTACTTTGTTTTCTATTTACATAGCCAGTACTGTGCACAAACAAAAACGCTTTGTATTTGTAGAGTGCATCAGCATAAGGGATGAGCTACCACTCTTGCATGTTGTATTTTGTCCTTGATTCAAATATAAAAATTAGTTATGTGCACAAAAGTCTCTGTTAAGAACTTTAAACACAACACATAAACATACACAGACACACACAAACACAACATCCACCAGTGTCTGTGATACCATCTCTACTGTAATCTCTGACATATGAACACCATGTCATCCATCATGACTTACATGTAATTAGGGTAGCAAAACAGGTCCCCAAAGCTGAGCGCTCTAAAACACTACCCTCCACCGTCTCCTCGAGGCGATAACTGTTAAGTGTGTCAGTGAGACACCCACAACTGTCCACCTAGCTCTCACACCCCACTGTGTGGATAAGAAAACATGATAAGCTGATGATGGGGCTATCTGGAGAGAGAAGTGTGTGTGTGTGTTTGTGTGTGTGTGTGTGTGATTGAGTGGTGTCAGGTGTGTGTGTGGTGTGTGTGTGTGTGTGTGTGTGTGTGTGTGTATGTGTGTGTGTGTGTGTGTGTGTGTGTGTGTGTGTGTGTGTGTGTGTGTGTGTGGTGTGTGAGTGAGTGGTGTTAGGTGTGTGTGTGCGTGCTGTGGTGGGGATAATCTGGAGAGAAGGATATCTGGGGCCCTCATCATTGCATCAGGGATGTGGTGTGGGGTGTGTGTGTGTGTGTGTGTGTGTGTGTGGTGTGTGTGAGTGAGTGGTGTTAGGTGTGTGTGTGCATGCTGTGATGGGGACAATCTGGACAGAAGGATCTGGGGCCCTCATCACTGCATCAGGGATGTGGTGCGGGGTGTGTGAGTAGTGTGCAGTGTTGTATAAAGTACTGGAAAATCACACTCAAGTAAAAGTATAGGTACCCCTTCAAAAAATGACTTTGGTAAAAGTCAAAGTCACTGACTGAAATGTTACTTGAGTTAAAGTCTTAAAGTATCAGACATTTCTTGTACTTAAGTATGACAAGTAATGTAAAAATAAATGTACTCAAGTAATGTAATTAAAAGTACAAGCAAAAGTTAATAACAGGCAAAGGCAGTCTGAATTTGAATTTGTAAAATTGTTATATTTTGGTTAACTGTGAAGGTCATTTAGCACCTATGGTTAATCTTAAATGACAAGCACTGCTGAAAAGGCACACACATGACCAATTGCTGTCATTATAAACAAAAGTGGAGAGAAAACTGAATGTTATCTGGCATCTGAAGATGGAGACCACAGGTTGAAACCTTTTTTTCGTAAACCTTTGTTTTAAAAAAAAATAAGATTAAGTGCTGAAAATGAGGCGTACATCACCCCATCCCATCAAGAAAAAAACATAAAACACTGCTGTCTCCGTCTCCTCTTCCATCAGGACTGAGTGCGAAGCCAGCTTGCGTGAAGCCAACAGGTGTAGCCTATTGGTTGGCATGCGCAAGTGGCAATTGCGAACAAGCCAGGCACGTCCTCCTGACTTCATTGCAGTCAGTTTTTTTTTTGGTAACGAGTAACTAAACGGCACATTGAAAATGTATCGGAGTAAAAGTATGCAGTTAGGTTCGGAAATATAGTGAAGTAAAAGTAAAAGTTATCAAAATTTTAAAAACTCAAGTAAGTACAAATTCTTCCAAAATGTACTTAAGTACAGTAGTGAAGTATTATTACTCCGTTACTATACAACACTGGTAGTGTGTGTGTGTGTGTGTGTGTGTGTGTGTGTGTGTGTGTGTGTGTGGTGGAGTGGGGTGTGTGAAGTGGTGTAAGGGATGTGCTGCTCTTAGGCTCCTGTGTCTGTGGGCTGATGGCAATCTGGAGGATGCGGTGTGTTTGATTGGTCAGTGAGGATGACACGGAGGATGCGGTGTGTTTGATTGGTCAGTGAGGATGACACATAGGATCAGATTAGTTTGATTGGTCACTGGAGATGACACGGAGGATGCGGTGTGTTTGATTGGTCAGTGAGGATGACACGGAGGATGCGGTGTGTTTGATTGGTCAGTGAGGATGACACGGAGGATGCGGTGTGTTTGATTGGTCAGTGGGGATGACACATAGGATTGGATTAGTTTGATTGGTCACTGGGGATGACACGGAGGATGCGGTGTGTTTGATTGGTCAGTGAGGATGACACATAGGAATGGATTAGTTTGATTGGTCACTGGGGATGACACGGAGGATGCGGTGTGTTTGATTGGTCAGTGAGGATGACACATAGGATTAGTTTGATTGGTCACTGGGCCACATGTTGTACAGCTCCTCAGGTTAACACAACAAGTCTGATGAAATGCACCCAAAATGTCACCTTCAAAGGAATTTCTGGGATCAAATGACTGGTGTTGCAGACTTTATCTGCTCGTTGTACAAGCCTGCTCTGTGATCCAGCACCCAAACATGACATTAGATGTGGATGTGACTTGCTTTAGTCTTCCCACTCGTATTAACACACACTTATATTAACACACACACTCACATACACACAAACACAGGCATACAGCATACACCCTGCGTCTGCCCTCATACACACTGAAACACAGCCAACCCCCACTCCCCATACACACATACATCCAGTACCACCTTGACCGCATACGCCCCCACACCAACCTTGGCACAGCAAGTCTTTGAAGAAGCCTGTGTTTATTCTTCATGTGCCAAAAGTACCCCCCCCCCCCCCCCCCCACTGCTCTCTCTCTCCCTCTCTCTCTCTCTCTCACACACACAAACACACACACACACACACGCATCACAGGCATATTAAGCCTTACAGAAAAAATGCTTATACAGTAATGCACCCACATTCACATTGGCACATATACAAACACACACCCACACACGCACAGACACAGATACAGACCCACACACACACACACACACACACACACACACACACACACACACACACACACACACACACACACACACACACACACACACACACAGTACCTGATCCAAAGCTTTGATCGAGAGAACCCTCATTGCTGCAGCTTTTATCTTTGCACACTGACATGCGCTTAAGCAGAGCGCCATCATATTCCTCTCAAACTTGTGTTTGATCCTCCACAGGGGCAGAGCTTTAAGGTGGGACTGGGGACACGTTGGCACTTCAATATCCTGCGTTAGGAGTCAAATATACAAACAGGGTTTAGTTTCCTACAGTAGAAATACCGCCCATATGATACAAATAGTCTTCTGAAGGTTTTTTTGCTTGATATAAGTGTAAATTACAATGAAAATAAATAAAGATCTTCAAAAATCCCCAACTGTGTCGGCCAACTAAATGTTTCTACCACAAAATGTGACAGCAGCAAAGTAACACTTTGAACTGTAATTTGATGTGAGATTTAAGATCTTTTGCCAATTCAGATGATAAAATGAACTGATGTAATCTTTTTATAAAAATACATTTCCGCCATGTAGTGCAATCTACATTTCACTGCTAATTGTACCTGTACAAAAATATGCATGTGACTAATAAATGTCTTGATTCTTGATGTTTCATGGTGGCCATTTCAAAAATTGCAACAATTGCGCCCTCTACTGTTGAGTGTCCGTACAGACGTCTTCTTTGTGATCTACTGCTTCCACCATGCATACCATGAGATCTCCTCAATTCTGTACATTCAATTACACAATTAACTCGCAATATCACTATAACATGATGTTTTCCCTGAGTTTTGGAGTATATGTGGTTAATTTTTAACATTTATTTTATATATGATCTTCACAGTTACAAGCATATAAACATTGTAAAATCACCGTTTGTTACTTAGTTGCTCATGATCTATATAATTAATTTTCAGCCAGTGTTTATTTACATGTATTTACCATCACAATTAATGATATGGGGGCACTAAAAAGTACAATCCTAGGCTGAAAGGCTAAATCACGATCAATGAAATTATTTACTTCATGAACACAAGAGGGCAGTGTCGGTCAATAATAATGCCTAATCTCTTTCCATGGATGACAGAATGTGCTAACTCAGAGCTATTCACGGCCTGGCATGTTTCATTCACAGTCAAATAAAGAACTAAGTTAGGAGGTACTGAATACTGGCAGTATATATTATTGAAATACAACAGTCTCTGTTTATTTCATGTTTATCATAACTTTTTACAGCTGGAAATGTAAAACCTCAGATCCATCTTTACATTTGTATGTATTCTTTAGAAAACAGATGTTTTTTTCTGCAACAAACACTATTTGTATGACTCCTCTGAGGTTGATTTTTTTTTAGGTTAACAAAACTGGAGAATATTCCCCGTTTTCAGTAATACTCTCTTGCTACAGTGGATCAGACACTACATTAATTTAAAAAAACAGTCAAATCCTTCAAGCAAATCTACACATTTTGCCCATCTCACCCTTTCCCTCTCTCTCTCTCTCTCTCTCTCTCTCTCTCTCTCTCTCCCTCTCTCTCCCCCTCTCTCTCTCTCTCTCTCTCTCTCACACACACACACACATTTTGCCCATCTCACCCTCGAGCACTGATATGTTACTATGATACTACTCACTCACGTCTCACACACTACCAGGTCACTTCTCACACACTACCAGGTCACTCACTTCTCACACACTGCTGACTCACTTCTCACACACTACCAGGTCTCTTACTTCTCATACACTACCAGGTCTCTTCTCACACACTACCAGGTCACTTCTCACACACTACTCACTCACTTCTGACACACTACCAGGATGTAGGGGGGGGGGGGGGGGGGGGGGGGCCTCGTCTGCAGCAGAAGAGCAGACGGACAGACCGCACGCAGAGTATATGGGCCCCCAATAAAACGACCCCCGCTAAAACATCCAGGGGCCCCCCGAGACCACATCCCGCCCGCTCGCTCAGCCCACTGAGGAATAACACAGCACAGGCAAGGCAGGGTTGGGGTTGGGGGGAGCGGTTACTGGAGCCTGACCCCCAGCTGGAGTGCGTTTGTTGACTTTTGCACTGGAGGGCTGGACTGGAGGGGTGGAGGGCTGGAGGGGTGGAGGGCTGGACTGGAGGGGTGGAGGGCTGGAGGGCTGGAGGGGTGGAGGGCTGGAGGGGTGGATGAGTGGAGGGGTGGGGGGCTGTAGGGGTGGAAGGCTGTAGGGTTGGAGGGCTGGGAGCCCCATTGCGCTTCCAGGCTAATCTCAAGGATTCCCAGTGCTGTGAATCAGGGCACGGAGGAGCATTTCTGTCTGCTTCTGTCTGAGTGTCCGTATCTCTGTAAAAATCCTCATTAATCCAGGTCATAGTAGTCACAAGCCCTACCAACAGAAGTCCCGCTGCCTACAACTTATCTCCCATCTATCTGATCCATATTTGACCCAGTCCCTGTAAAAGTCACACATAACAGTGATTAGTTTTGAACAACACTTATGTAATAGTGTCTCACAAGCTTGGATTAATGTCACACATTTTTTATAAAATGTCCTGTAATATAAAGAAAAAATGTGAATATATTGTATCATTGTCTGACTTCTAGCCTATGAAGTTCCTCAAAGGATTATCTCTGAATTAAGGTTATTTATAATCATTTCTGAGTTTCTGACTTGAAAACAAAAACCATGTTCTAGTATTGGTGCACTTTTCATGTTTACAGTATGCCTTGGGCAGGGCGGCAAAATGTAAAACATTACAAACGGGGTCTGGGAAAGTCATGAATTTTAATTACCCCCATGCCATCAGCATTTCCCTTCCACAGTGTTAGACGGGACCGTGCTGGAGAGACTTCCCAGGCATCTATTTCCTGTCCTTTCTGTGGCGGAGGGAGGGAGGGAGGTTGGATTTAGGATGAAGGTCCAGGGAGTCACATGGACTTAGGGGCTCTGATGAATGCTCAAACGACACTGTTGCACAGTTTCCTTTCGGCTTGTGAGAGATTGCTCTCCACTTTGGTGCTCATTTAACATTTTGCAATTGACTGCATTGTTTTTTGTGTGAACGTTTTTTAACCGAAGGACTACAACGCAGCTGTGAAGTGTTGTGATTTAGTGTGGATCATGTTGGAAACTTTTGTCCGCTTCAATTAAATTCCTCGCAATATAGACTTAACTTAAACCTGTCTCTGTGAGAAAGTTGTTATAACTAGTTAACAATGACCGAAGAAAGTAAAGCCGAACACCGGGCTGAAAGCGGGAAAGACTTGGAGAAACAACTCCGTTTGCGAGTTTGTGTTTTAAATGAACTTTTGAAGACTGAACGGGATTATGTTGGAACTCTTGAATTTCTATCGGTAAGTTATTTTGAAAAGCATAACTTGACGCTTGAGCGTGTTTCCATTGCCTGCTTTCACAACACTCACTTCAGAGCCTTTAACAACAGACCTGTTTAACATGCGTGGTACTCATGCAAAGCCGCTGCAGTCTTGCGGTGCACCTCAGCGCCCAAATCGTGAGTTGCCTGTCAATTCCAGACAAATGTTACGGGTTTGTGTATCGCAGGGTAAACCGCTGTTTAATTATGTAGTTAAATCGCCGAAATACCCCGTGAATGATATCCAGAGGTATCTGTCTACTCCGCAATAACTTAGCCTAACTCAGAGGCAGCTCCTCCTTTGCTGTCAGACAACAACACAGTCATGAATTGTGGAACAGTAAATTGTGTTATGGTTGATTTACAATCCACTTAATCGTTTAATTGCCACTACTGCGTAAAAGGCCATTAGAGACGCGAGGAAAATAGGGGGGAAACATTTGCAGTAGTAAACTAAACCGAGTTAAGTCTCTTGTAAATTTTTTATTGTACTTATTTTTCACTGCATGCAGAGTCTGGTCAAATGAAGGTGCTTAATCACATATATGTGGAAACTTTAATAATTCTGTGGTACTATAATGGCTATAGATTTCTCACGTTTGGGAATCACATTATTGCTGTCCCTGATGTTATTTACCCTTATTTAAAGCACAGCAAAAAACAGAGATCCGGAGGCTGCAAAATTAGTGTGTCCATCATGGAGCCTTGCTGTGCTGTAGACTATTAGAGTTCAGCTCACACAGCGTTTCAGTTGTTTTCCCCTGAGGTCCTCCCAGCCTCCGGTGCTTCCATGGAGGCAGGGGAAGGGCCTGGCCTGGCCTGGCTGGGGGCCGTGAAGCCTGGTGAATACCTGCAGCCCTGGTGCTGCCAAGGGCTGAAGTAAGCCCCAATGGCACAGGGCCAAGAACAGCACAGGTGGAGGAGAATTAAAACCACTTGGCTCGGCTGCCATGCTGTGTGAGAGTGTGAGAGTGTGAGTGTGTGTGTGTGTGTATGCATGTGTCTGTTTGGCTCTGTGTTTGTTTCCCTCTGTGGCTGTGTGCGTGTGTGTATGCACTGTGGTCTGTGCTGTTCTCCCTCTGTGGTTGTGTGTGTGTTTGTGTGTGTGTATGTGTGCATGCATGTGTCTGTGTTTGTCTCCGTCTGTGGTTGTGTGTGTGTTTGAGTCACTGGGCTGGATTGGAGGGCAAAAAAAGCAGTCATGTTAATGGCATTAGGCCTACTGTACAAACACACGGTCAGAGGAGGAAGGAAGGAAGGTATTGCGTAAGCAGATGTGTGATAAGGCATTCTATGGAAGGCCATACAAACATATGTTATGCCCAAAACGAGTGCTTGTGAAACGGCTATGCAATATGAAAGAATGGAATGTAACAGTAGTGGAGCCTGGTGGCGTTTATGTGTGTTTGTGATGCACATTTGAGAGCCATTTTGCCGTTTCGCTAGGCCTGATAAAGTGACAAACTGTTAGATGGGCCCCTTGAGATCAGCCCAAGTTATGTGTCCGAGACTCTGACCCCTGACTGACTGTAAGTGGTCTGGGAACCCTGGGGGCAATAGAAGAGCCAGCAGAGGGGTGGGGGGGTGGGGGGGGATGGGGGGGAGGGCAATGGCGGGAGGAGCCGGGGGGGGCACTCTGTTATGTGTCACTGCAGACACGGTTTTCCCAAGGCCCAGACATACTTGTCCACAGACACGGTTTTCCCAAGGCCCAGACATACTTGTCCACAGACACGGTTTTCCCAAGGCCCAGACATACTTGTCCACAGACACGGTTTTGCCAAGAATCAGACATAGGCGTCTACAGACACGGTTTTCCACAGTTTTCCCAAGGCCCAGACATAGGCGTCCACAGACACGGTTTTCCCAAGGCCCAGACATAGGCGTCCACAGACACGGTTTTCCACGGTTTCAGATGTAGGCCAGGCATTCCTTTCCAGCAGCCCCAGAGCTGCGGATGGTCTCAGTGTAGATAGCAGAGGGCTGCCTGCATGGGCGGGGGAATTGGTACAGGCTACAAGTACACGTTTCCTCAGAATGAGTAATTTTGGCGTGTTTCGCAGGGAGCAGCAGATAGGGATAATGTTTATGGAACGCTTCATTTCGACTTTCGATTCCACAGTGCTCGCTCGCCCCCCAAAGCCTGCTCTTTACGAGTCAATAGAGACCCCCCCTCCCCCCCCCCCACACACACATACACACACAGACACACACAGACACACACACACATGCACACACATATGCACACACACATACACACACACACATGCACATACAAAGTACAAGTGCCAAGATTTATGATAACACAACACGCTCTTTCCCTTAATTCCCCTTATATGCTAAAACCTCAAGTAAGAGGTACTGGCTATTTGGGTAATATTTGTGTGTGTGTCTGTGTGTGTGTCTGTGAGTCAGCATGTGAAATTGATTACTTCTGCCTTGGAGCATCGGTAACTAGCGCATAAAGGCACCTTCTTTTCATTTTTGCGCCGTCTCCACAAGTGGGGTATCAGCACATTGGGGTGCAGATATGGGGCTTTGGGCATTGGGGAGCAGATGAGAGGGCTTTGGGCATTGGGGTGCAGATATGGGGCTTTGGGCATTGGGGTGCAGACATGAGCGGCTTTGGGTGTTGGGGGTGCTGATAGGGGGGCTTTGGGCGTTGGGGTGCAGACACGAGGGGCTTTGGGTGTTGGGGGTGCTGATAGGGGGGCTTTGGGCATTGGGGAGCAGATAAGGGGGCTTTGGGTGTTGGGGGTGCTGATAGGGGGGCTTTGGGCGTTGGGGTGCAGACACGAGGGGCTTTGGGTGTTGGGGGTGCTGATAGGGGGGCTTTGGGCGTTGGGGAGCAGATAAGGGGGCTTTGAAGCAGATGAGTGCTGCATCTTTGGCCTCCTGCTGGTGACAGGTTTGGGCCAGCGCTTTTCCCTCTTATCACAAGAAGGAGGCTGTGGAGCATCACAGCAATGCTGTGTGTGTGTGTGTGTGTGTGTGTGTGTATCTCTCTCTCTCTCCTTCTCTCTCTCTATCTGTCTGCCTCTTTCTCTCTGTTGGTATGGGCGTTGAGGATCAAAGTGTTGGCTGGAGGGTTGGAGCCAAAGGAGGGCTCTTGACTTATTGCTGAAAACCCGATCTCCTCAGATACACAGCAAGACCCAGGGCTTAGTCTTGTCTTAGGCTTAGTCTTGTCAGCAAAACGAAGGCCTTAGTTGTGCTTGGCGTGTGTGAGAGTCTGTGTGTCTGTGAGGGTCTGCTAGGGTATCAGTGATGTGAAATCCAAATTAAGGGGGATATGTGAGGGCCTGTGAAGAAATCTGACGAAAGAAATCTGGTATGAGTGATGTGAAATCCAGGTTAAGATGGACATGGGAGGGTTTGGAAGAAATCTGTCCCCACCACACACTTTTTGTGACTTTTATAAGTGTCCCCAACTGTACATGCATGGAAAAAGACAACAGGCTGGTTGCAGACTGCTCTGTCCAGGTGGACTGCAATCAGGCCAGGAAGTCAGATTAGAAAAACTTCCATTTGTTTGTCCAGGTGTGTGTCACTCAGTGTGTGGATAATTAATACCTAACGCACTGTACACATGAAGCGGCTTGGGCTTAAATGTGTGGCCCAGTCCAGTACTATGATGAAGGAATGTGATTACTTCAGCTTAATAATATAATATGATAATCTGTACTTGTATAGCACAATTCATACATACAAGATGCAGCTCAAAGTGCTTTACAGTTTGGCAAGAACACCACAAGGCAACATTTCTTGCAGTCCAGTGGCGCTGGAGCGGACGGACACTAAGCTTAACAACCAATCAGATGGCATCTCCTTCCCCTGCTGCTAGAGCAGCGTGCTGATTGGGTGGAATGATGCAGTTTGTTTCCCATTTCCTGAGCCAGTGTCTCTGTAGGGAGTGTTTTGGAGTCCACGCAAAACAGATCACTATGAGGAGATTTGTTTGTCTGAATTATTTGATTGCTTACAGGGGATAGCATCAGCCATCTTAGGCTTATTGATGTGTGTTAAAAGCATGGAGGTACCAGAGAGCTCAGAAATGTTTTGTGTGTGTGTGTGTGTGCATATGTGTCTGTCTTCTCAGATTCTAGGAGTGAGTTAAGAGCATAAAGCTCAGAAATGTTTTGTGTGTGTGCAGATTTCAGCATGTGTGTGTGCGTTTGTGTATGCATCTATGTGTCTCTCCTCTGAGATTCTAGGAGTGTGAGTGTGTGTGTGTGTGTATGTGTGTGTGTGCATATGTGTGTGTGTGTTTGTGTCTATGTGTCTCTCCTCTGAGATTCTAAGAGTGTGTGTGCATGTGTGTGTGTGTGCATATGTGTGTGTGCATGTGTGTGCGTGCGTGTGTTTGTGTGTATGTGTCTCTCCTCTGAGATTCTAGGAGTGTGTGTGTGCATGTGTGTGCGTGCATGTGTGTGTGCATATGTGTGCGTGCATGTGTGTGTGTGTGTGTGTTTGTGTATGTATGTGTCTCTCCTCTGAGATTCTAGGAGTGTGTATGTGTGTGTGTGCGTGCATATGTGTGCGTGCATGTGTGTGTTGTGTCTATGTGTCTGTCCTCTGAGATTCTAGGAGTGTGGGTGTGTGGGTGTGTGTGTGTGTGTGCGTGCATACTGTATGTGTGCGTGTATGTGTGTGTGTTTGTGTCTGTGTCTGTCCTCTGGGATTCCAGGAGTGTGGGTGGCTCCTTCAAAACAATATGGCTCCCCGATGGCTGGGATGAGCCTTTGCCCTGAGGGGCCTGCTGGGCTGTGACGCCGGGGTCTGGGCTCGGTGCCTCTCTCCTGTAAACCATATTTCCTGGTGGACGAATTCCAGAGAGGTTAGCAAATGCAGGGAACAATGGTGCGGTCGCTGCTGGATGCCCTGCCCATGATGCCCTGCCCATGCAGCCCAGCTCAGCTCCGTATAGTAGGGGGGCTTATCGGCAGGCATCAGTGGCACCCCCATTACAGTCTGGGTAGGCGGCTAGGCAGGCATGGACACGCTAGGGGTTTTAGTGGAGTATTAATATTTCTGACATAGCATCCAAAATAACACACCTTCCCACCCCCAGCCTGACTGTCGCAAATGACACAGCCATCATACGCCGCACACATATGACGCACAATAGCGAACAGTCCTCACCACACTCTGAACCGGTTCTTCGCTCTACTCCCATTCTGTGCACGCAGAACCCTGGACTGAAATAAAGCACATTTTAGGAAAAGTTTTGTCCCCTCAGCTGTCACTGCACTCAACAAAGTCCTATGACAGTGACACATTCCCCTGTATTTTATTGTGTTGAGTTGTCTGCTCTCTGTGTGTGTGTGTGTGTGTGTGTGTGTGTGTGTGTGTGTGTGTGTGTGTGTGTGTGTTAGTCTGGGCCCGCTCAAACTGCCTGTGACACTGCATAGAATTTTGCGTTAAAGTCAGTCTGGCCAACCTGCCTACTCTTGGCTGTTTCTTTGCCAGAGAAATTGGGCAGCAATGACAAACGAAGGCTATGCATATGCCATCGGAATCAGTTGTCTGACTGGTTGAGCTCTGTCTGGTAGCATACACAGGGATGTCATAGACGTCCATTGATCTGAGAACTTTCTGTCTATGGGATCTTTGCAGAGGCGGGTGCGACAGCCAGGCTAACACATAGCGCCTTTAAACTGAGTGTAACTGATAGGCAGCTGTGGTCTAGTGGTTAGGGAGTTGGTCTTGCAGTCGGAAGGTTGCCGGTTCGAATCCCACCTTACCCATGGTTGAGATGCCGTTGAGCAAGGCATCTAACCTCACACTGCTCCAGGGCTTGTAACTGAAACCCTGTAAATATCTGTAAGTCGCTCTGGATAAGAGCGTCAGCTACGAGTAATGTAATGTAAAATGATAGGATGCTAGCTGTAAGTTGACATGTAGTCTTGTATTACTCATAAATAAGGACACATGGATTGCATCAGTGAGCTGGTGCCCCAGTTGGAGAGCCGATAGTTTAGTTTTGTTAGCGGTGGGGCAGTTGGAGAGCCGATAGTTTAGTTTTGTTAGCGGTGGGACAGTTGGAGAGCCGATAGTTTAGTTTTGTTAGCGGTGGGACAGTTGGGCAGCCGATAGTTTAGTTTTGTTAGCGGTGGGACAGTTGGGCAGCCGATAGTTTAGTTTTGTTAGCGGTGGGACAGTTAGGGAGCCGATAGTTTAGTTTTGTTAGCGGTGGGGCAGTTAGAGAGCCGATAGTTTAGTTTTGTTAGCGGTGGGACAGTTAGGGAGCCGATAGTTTAGTTTTGTTAGCGGTGGGGCAGTTAGAGAGCCGGTAGTTTAGTTTTGTTAGCGGTGGGGCAGTTGGAGAGCTCATAGTTTAGTTTTGTTAGCGGTGGGACAGTTGGGCAGCCGATAGTTTAGTTTTGTTAGCGGTGGGACAGTTAGGGAGCTGATAGTTTAGTTTTGTTAGCGGTGGGACAGTTGGAGAGCCGATAGTTTAGTTTTGTTAGCGGTGGGACAGTTGGAGAGCCGATAGTTTAGTTTTGTTAGCGGTGGGAGATGGATAGGTCCCAGGAGGCCTGGGCCTTGGCGCGGCATGGCATGTAGGTCTGCTATCTGAGGAGAATGATTTGTGGCAGTAGTGGAGTTTAAGTGTGTCCCCTCAGGGACTGTGGTGCAGAGACCTGCAGCCCATCTTATGTAAGAGATCATTAGGGTGAGGTTTGAGAAGCACAGAGAGAGCCTCGGTAAACATTGATGGTCCGACAAAACAATTCCCTCTTTACACTAACGCTTACTCTCACACACACACACACACACACACACACACACACACACACACACACACACACACACACACACACACAGACACACACACACACAACACAGACACACACACACACACACACATACACATCCACACGCACACATGCATACACACACATAGACACGTACATACACACACACAGCCAGCAAGCCAAAACATTTTGGCAAAAAAAGGTTGTGTAAGCACACTTTTAAAAGTTGTGACCCTTTTGCATCCAGTTTGAACTCTTCTCTCTCTCTCTCTCTCTCTCTCTCTCTCTCTCTCTCTCTCTCTCTCTCTGTCTCTCACTCAGAAGCATCTGTTCTCTTCTTTCTCTCTTTCTCTCTTCTTCTTTCTTTCTTTCTTTCTTTCTTTCTTTCTTTCTTTCTTTCTTTCTTCTTTCTCTCTTTCTCTCTTTCTTTCTTTCCTTCACCCATTCATGTACTATGTGCTCAATGCCTCACTCCCTCCCTCCCTCCCTCCCTCCCTCTCTCTCTCTCTCTCTCTCTCTCTCTCTCTCTGAAAAGCATCTGTTCTGTTCTGGTCGTGTTAGTGTTTTGGAGGAGCGATCTCTGGGCTCTCAGTGGGCACTTATGAGAAAAGCAGTCTGAGGGGTCGCACAGAAAGGAGGCCTTTCATGTTTCAGTTATAGAGGGAACAGAGTACATCGCACAGAGTAATATGTTCCTCTGGGAAGCCAGGCTTGTTCTGAAGTGGTTTGTCTGCCTCACTTTCCACTGCTGAGGCCTATGCAGGCTTTAGTGTAATGTCACATAATGGCTTAAAAACCCCATGATAAAGCAAACAGACAGAATGTGGTTATTGTCATGTGAACTGCACAGCTATGCTATAACAATTCTTTATGGAGTTGCAGCTCCTCTTTCATGTAGCATGTTGCTAAAGCGTTCTTTGGTATACCCATTAAGCGCTCCAGTTTGTTATGGCTGTATTATGTAAATCATAGATTATAAGTAGAGATAACATAAGCGCGAGGAAAATGAGCGTTGCTGGGGGAAATACTTCCTTTAGATGGGGCAGAATCAGACGCCAGTGATTGCAGGCATCTCTGTAATGATGTGTGTCTGTCTCTTGACTTTGGGCCACAACGCTCCTTGAATGCCTCATTGTACAGACTTGGCTCATTACAGTCTATTTACTCTCTCTCTCTCTCTGGTCTCTCTTTCTCTCTCTCTCTTTCTCTCTGTCTGTCTCACGCACACACACACACACACACACACACACACACACTTACATATATAACACCAGTAGAGTAGGGGAGAAGGCTGGTTGTGGTACCTGGTTCTGGTTTCCTATCTCAGACACACACACAACAAACATGCACACAAAACGCACACATGTACACACATGCTACACGTAGACGATACACACGTGCAGGTGGGGTGTGTGTAGTGAATGAAGTGCGTACTGTGTGTGTTTATGTTGAGCATTGTCAAAAACGCGCTGCGCGACGTGTGTGTGTGTTAACCCCCCCCACCCCCTCCCCCCCACCAAAACAAAACACAGGACACCAGACCTCATCCTCTGTCCTCTCTTGTCTGTTTATCTTCTGTCTTCAGTCCTGATGCCCCCTTGCGTGACCCATCACACCGCCAGCCTCCCCTCCTGTCTCCCCTCTCCGCCCTCTACACCCCCAGCATCCACTCCTGTCTCTCCTCCCCTCTCAGCCTCCACTCCTGTCTCTCCTCCCCTCAGCCTCCACCCCTGTCTCCCCTCTCCGCCCTCTGAACCCCCAACCTCCACTCCTGTCTCTCTCCCCTCAGCCTCCACTCCTGTCTCCCTCGCTTCACCCACCAAACCCTCAGCCTCTACCCCCACCCCCCCATCTGGATACAGGAGCAGAAGATGTTAACCCCCCACTCCCCCCAATCCCAGCCCCTTCTCCACCGCATCCCATGACCCCCCCCAAGACACAGGAGACATGTCGTCAGACCCCCCCAAAGACACAGGAGACATGTGTCAGACCCCCCCCTGCCCTCTTCCCCACAGGAGACATGTGTCAGGTCTCTTATCAGTCACGGTGGCAGGGGTGGGGTTGTGCTTTTCCGGACTGTGGAGGAGAGTCGGATGATTGACATGAGAGTGGAGTCCAGCAGTCTGGGCTGGAGAGCATGGCAGAGGAGAGGACAGGAAGGGAAAGAGTAGGGGAGAGGAGAGGAGAGAGGAGGAGAGGAGAGGAGGAGAGGAGAGGAGAGGTAAGGGAAAGGAGAGAGGAGAGGAGAGGAGAGGAGGAGAGGAGGGAAAGGGTGAGAGGAGAGGAGAGGAGGAGAGGAGAGGGAAAGGAGAGAGGAGAGGGAAAAGAGAGAGGAGAGGAGAGGAGGAGAGGAGAGGGAAGAGAGGAGAGGAGGAGAGGAGAGGAGAGGAGAGGTAAGGGAAAAGAGAGAGGAGAGGAGAGGAGGAGAGGAGAGGGGAAAGAGGAGAGGAGGAGAGGGAGAGGGAAAGAGGAGAGGAGGAGAGGAGAGGAGAGGTAAGGGAAAGGGGAGAGAGGAGAAGGAGAGGGGAGGGAAAGGGAGAGGAGAGAAGAGAGAGGAGAGGAGAGGGAAAGGAGAGAGGAGAGGGAAAAGAAGAGAGGGGAGGAGAGGAGAGGGAAAGAGGAGAGGAGGAGAGAGGAGAGGGAAAGAGGAGAGGAGGAGAGGAGAGGGAAAGAGGAGAGGAGGAGAGGAGAGGGAAAGGAAGAGAGGAGAGGAGAGAGAGGAGAAGAAGGCAAAGTGAGACAGGCGCGCCCTGACGATGGAGTCAGGATGAGCAGAAGGGGTTTGACTAGAGGTGACCTGTCTTGGCCACAGTGACAAGAATGGGAGGAGGAGATGTGCGGTGGTTCTCTCAGTGTTTGCTCAGCTTCTCCCCACTAAGGCAGTGTGTTAAATCCCTAGGATGTGCATTATGCTGATATCTGTCCTCTCTGATTTGAAGACCTGTATACCTCCAGTACAACCAGGAGCGAAACTTTTATTTTACATAGCAAAAGACTGCAAGAGCCAGACAAAAAGCACAAACAAAACAAACAAACAAACAAACAAACAAACAAACAAAAGAAGCGAGGAGGTGAGTGTGTGTGAATGAGTGTGTGAATGAGTGATGTGCTGAATGAGTGTGTGTGAATGAGTGTGTGTGAATGTGCTACCTTATCAGGCCCCCACTGCCTTCCTCCCATCCCTATTGTGTCATCACCAAACAGCACAAAGGAGGCGGGTCCGATCCCTCCAGCTTTCCCTCTCCACCCAACCCCAGGCCCCCCCCCCCACACACACACCACCCAAGCCTCCCTCCCTCACCCTCCCTCACACACACACACCCCACCCAAACACACACACACACCCCACCAAACACACAAACCACCCAAACCTCCCTCACTCCCCCCTCACACACACACCCCACCGCAAACACTAAATCAATCACTATGTATAGAATTGGTTTAGCAGAGATTATTTTTGTTAGGAAGGGAAGCAGTCTCAGAAAAGAAGGGTCTTCACAAGCTTTTTAAGGGTCGAGAGGGATGTTGCTGTTCTTGTAGCGACTGGTAAGTTGTTCCCCCATTGAGGGACAATGACAGAGAAAAGTTTAGAGTGACGTTGCTTTGTGTGAGGACAGGGCACGGCCAGATGGTTCGTATGCATGGGCTACTCCCTCTGCTCAGCTCAGTACTGGTGGCAGCATGGGAATGAAGGAATTATGGGAATTATCACAGTAGTCCTCTTATTCACAGTATTATACCACAGTAGTCCTCTTATTCACAGTATTATACCACAGTAGTTCTCTTATTCACAGTAATACCACAGTAGTCCTCTTATTCACAGTATTATACCACAGTAGTCCTCTTATTCACAGTATTATACCACAGTAGTTCTCTTATTGGCAGTATAAAATCACAGTAGTTCTCTTATTCACAGTATTATACCACAGTAGTTCTCTTATTGACAGTATAAAATCACAGTAGTCCTCTTATTCACAGTATTATACCACAGTAGTTCTCTTATTGACAGTATTATACCACAGTAGTTCTCTTATTCACAGTATTATACCACAGTAGTTCTCTTATTCACAGTATAAAATCACAGTAGTCCTCTTATTCACAGTATTATACCACAGTAGTTCTCTTATTCACAGTATTATACCACAGTAGTCCTCTTATTGACAGTATTATACCGCAGTAGTTCTCTTATTGACAGTATTATACCACAGTAGTGCGGTTATTGACAGTATTATTACCCCAGTAGTTCTGTTATTGACAGTATTATTACCCCAGTAGTGCGGTTATTGACAGTATTATACCACAGTAGTTCTGTTATTGACAGTATTATTACCCCAGTAGTTCTGTTATTGACAGTATTATACCACAGTAGTTCACTTATTGACAGTATTATACCGCAGTAGTTCTCTTATTGACAGTATTATACCACAGTAGTGCGGTTATTGACAGTATTATATCACAGTAGTTCTCTTATTGACAGTATTATACCACAGTAGTGCGGTTATTGACAGTATTATTACCCCAGTAGTTCTGTTATTGACAGTATTATTACCCCAGTAGTGCGGTTATTGACAGTATTATACCACAGTAGTTCTGTTATTGACAGTATTATTACCCCAGTAGTGCGGTTATTGACAGTATTATTACCCCAGTAGTTCTGTTATTTACAGTATTATACCACAGTAGTTCACTTATTGACTACGTTTACATGCACTTAAGTATCCCGGATATGAGGCTTTTCCTGGTTTTGATCAAATTCAGGATAAGTGACATAAATAATTATTAATAGTTATTATCCCTGTTTACATGAAAAACACTAGTATCATATCCCGATTTCTTGTTACACAGACAACGCTGTCACAGCATGCAGTATTTGGGATAAGGTGTTTACATGCCACAGTATCCCAGTTTCTTTCGGAGTACTCCACCTGTCATATCCCGATTTCTCAGAAACCGGGGTTAGGGCTTTTTTGGGATACTGAATTCGGGTTCAGTGTTTACATGCGCAAACGCAAAGCCAGGATACTTCATATCTCGATCCTATTCGCTATACTTAATTGCATGTAAACATAGTCATTGACAGTATAATTGCCACAGTCGTTCTCCTATTGACAGTATTAGGAAGCATTTTCAAATGTAAGGAAATAGTCAACTCAACTCAACTCAACTCAGCTTTGTTCCCAGAGGGCAGTTGCTTGTGTTGCAGGAAAAGGATATAGATCATTGTCCCTGTGCCCAAGCCGTCTGTAGTGTTTCAGAAAGAGAAAGGCCTCATCTTAAGCATGACAACGGCCTCAGCTTAACTACAGCT
>CM050203.1:3672500-3680000 GCA_027475355.1 Coilia nasus | reverse complement strand
GCCGGTGTGAAAGGTAGACAGCTTCCCAGTTGGCCTGTCTCCTTGGTTCCCCTCTGTGGTTCCCCTGTCTGTGGTTCCCCTCTATGGTTCCCCTCTGTGGTTCCCCTCTGTGGTTCCCCTCTGTGGTTCCCCTCCATGGTTCCCCTCCTTGGTTCCCCTCTGTGGTTCCCCTGTCTGTGGTTCCCCTCTATGGTTCCCCTCTGTGGTTCCCCTCTGTGGTTCCCCTCCATGGTTCCCCTCCTTGGTTTCCCTCTGTGGTTCCCCTCTATGGTTCCCCTCTGTGGTTCCCTTCTGTGGTTCCCCTCCTTGGTTCCCCTCTGTGGTTCCCCTCCATGGTTCCTCTCCATGGTTTCCCTCTGTGGTTCCCCTCCATGGTTCCCCTCCTTGGTTCCCCTCTGTGGTTCCCCTCCATGGTTCCCCTCCTTGGTTTCCCTCTGTGGTTCCCCTCCTTGGTTCCCCTCTGTGGTTCCCCTCCATGGTTCCCCTCCTTGGTTTCCCTCTGTGGTTCCCCTTTTTGGTTCCCCTCCATGGTTCCTCTCCTTGGTTCCCCTCTGTGGTTCACCTAGCCAAACGGTGTGCAGTGCAGTGCCTGTCTGAAGCGCAAGGCCAGTGTGGAATTTACAGTGTCTTCCCTCTTGGCCTGTCTCCTTGATTCCTCTCCGTGGTTGCCCTCCCTAACCAAACGGAGCGCAGCAATGCCTGTCTGCAGCACCAGGCCCATGGGCTCCTGTGTACACCCAGAACAGCCTTGTCCTGTCACATCAGGCGACACAGGTCCATGTTTGTGTCCTGCACACTATTACTGAAGAACCTTCGTGTGTCACTCTCATGGTGGGATTCCGGCATTCCGTGTGTCACTCTGATGGTGGGATTCCGGCATTCCCAGACGGTTAGACGACGCAGCTCTGTGGTCGGAACGTCTCTGTGATAAGAAAGGACTCCTTTTGACTGTCAGTGACGTGGCGTGCTCCTGAAACCTCATCCGATTCCTGGAGAGAACAGGAACTGCGGGAAGCAATTGGTCATTCGTGGCGGCAGTGGTGGCGGTGTGTGTGTGTGTGTGTGGATGTGTGTGAGTGTGTGCGTATGTCTGTCTGTCTGTCTGTGTGCGTGCGTGTGTGTGTGTGGGTGGGTGGGGGGCTTTAAAGAAATGGCAGACGCCAGGAGTGGAGTGGAGCCGACGCCGAGTTGCTCTGGTGCCATCTGGTTGCTATCACCTCACAGCAGCCAGAGGAGCCTGAGCGAGACAGGAAACAGCGTCCACCGCACGCCCCTTATTGTGGTCTGCTTCACAGATCTGATTACTGTGCGCCACCTAACAAACCTGCCGGCTGCTGGTGTTGGATGGCTTTGGGGTTAGGCTGCAGTTCCTGCGGGCAGTGCCCGGGCCCTAATTAAGCTGAGCCCTGCAGGATCTCTGCGGACACAAGCCCATTGTTTATGGTGTGCAATTACGCTTTATAATGCCACGTTTTGTGTTTCCACTGCCAGACGCCGGCCGTACGCCTTGTGGCCATGAGAGAGCAGCCTGAAGTTTCTCTCTTTGAACTTAGTTTTTTTCAGTGACTCTGGCCAGTGTGTGCTACTTGGTGATGTCTTCACCAATGTGCTACTCAAAAGGCTTTGACTTAGGCTTTGACGCCGGGTCGTACGGCTTGTGGCCAACTTTTCAGTGACTCTGGCCAGTGCTGCTTTGGTGATGTCTTCACCGACGTGCTACGAAAAAAAAGGCTTTGAATTAGTGGCAGTAAGTCGCATGTTGGTGTTAGCGTGTCTCTGCCCTCAGTCGCCTCTCAAACCAGACGCGTCGTTTTGAAGGTCTAGTGACATAGAGATGTGCTTGGATGTAAATGAAAGGCACGCTCTGCTGTGTGAGACTTGCTCTGTGCTGCCTTGTCGGGCTGGTGTAGGGGTCTGCTGACGGGCCTCTTTGCGTGCCGTGTCGATGGGGACTATTAGACTTGCTAATCAGAGGTCGCCCGACGCGGCCAAGCAGCTACAGAATGATAATCAGCGTGAAGTTAGTCTGTACAAAGAGCCCTCTTATTTAGCCACATCGTCACAATCAGCACTGCAGTTTGAACTCATCTCATTATCATTACTGCTCACCAGCGAGCCCCCCCCCCCCCCCCTCCCCAATAGGATTAGGCCTCCTCAGAAATTGTTCTGCAAGAGTCTAATTCAATTTGACGAAATATGTAAGTGGCTGCCCTTGTAATCATGTCGCCTGTGCCTGGTAATTAGTGAAGAGGAGGGGAGAATCTTGCTCTCTCCCTTTCTCTCACTCCCTGTCTTTTTACCCTGCCAGGCCTCCCACACTTTCTCTCTCTGTTACTCTCTCTCTTTTTCTTTCTTTCTTTCTTTCTTTCTTTCTTTCTTTCTTTCTTTCTTTCTTTCTTTCTTTCTTTCTTTCTTTTTTTCTTTGTCTGCTGCCCCACCCTCTTTTTCTGTCTCTGTCCCTCTTTCTCTCACTCCCTCTCTCCCCATAACAGTGCCACCTCTCTTCTCTTTCTCTATCTTTTTCTTGCTCTGCCTCTCTTTCTCCCTCTCTATCTCCCAGTCCCTCTCTCCCTCCCTCCCTCGCTCTCTCTCCCTCCCTTTCTCCCTCTCCATCTCCCAGTCCCTCTCTTTCTCTCTCCCTCTCTATCCCTCTCTCTCCCTCCCTCTCTCCCTCTCTCTCTCTCTCCCTCCCTCTCTCCCTCTCTATCCCTCTCTCTCCCTCCCTCTCTCCCTCTCTCTCTCTCTCTCTCTCTCTCTCCCTCCCTCTCTCCCTCTCTCTCTTTTTCTCTCTCTCTGCTTGTTCTTCCCCCTGGTCTCATCTCTATCTCCCCAGCTCTGCAGTCTGCTGAAGGCCTGAGTGAGTGAGATGTTCAGAGTGCACAGCAGAACCATAAGAGTGTTCCCTGGTCCACAGAACTATAAGAGTGTTCCCTGGTCCACAGAACCATAAGAGTGTTTCCTGAGCAGCAGAACCACAAGAGTGTTCCCTGGTCCGCAGAACCATAAGAGTGTTCCCTGAGTAGCAGAACCATAAGAGTGTTCCCTGGTCCGCAGAACCATAAGAGTGTTCCCTGGTCTGCAGAACCATAAGAGTATTCCCTGGTCCGCAGAACCATAAGAGTGTTCCCTGGTCCGCAGAACCATAAGAGTGTTCCCTGAGTAGCAGAACCATAAGAGTATTCCCTAAGTAGCAGAACCATAAGAGTGATCCCTGGTCCACAGAACCATAAGAGTGTTCCCTGGTCCACAGAACCATAAGAGTGTTCCCTGAGTAGCAGAACCATAAGAGTGATCCCTGGTCCACAGAACCATAAGAGTGTTCCCTGAGTAGCAGAACCATAAGAGTGTTCCCTGAGTAGCAGAACTATAAGAGTGTTCCCTGGTCCGCAGAACCATAAGAGTGTTCCCTGAGTAGCAGAACCATAAGAGTGTTCCCTAAGTAGCAGAACCATAAGAGTGTTCCCTGGTCCACAGAACCATAAGAGTGTTCCCTGAGTAGCAGAACCATAAGAGTGTTCCCTAAGTAGCAGAACCATAAGAGTGTTCCCTGAGTAGCAGAACTATAAGAGTGTTCCCTGGTCCGCTGTACTAACAGGAAATGCCCCATTTCCCTGCTGTGACATTACGTAAAATACTTTGTGGGAGGTGCGTGTCCTATCAGTTTTCCCAATCACTACTGAGAAACAGCCCCCCCACCCCCGTCTCTCTCACCACCACCGCCCCGTGTCTCTCTCACCCCCCCACTGGAAAAGCTGCCTGATTCTCTCAGATGATAAACACAGAACAAGTAAGAAGTGTTGGCCTGAAGGCCAGTAAATTGTTAGCAGTTAGCAGTTAGCCATTAGCCGTTAGCGGCGAGGGGAGTTCATCATGGGGGAGGGGACACTGGGAATGAAGAGGGAGGGGATCCAAGAGGCAGAGATGAAGCATGGCCGGGACGTGTGATCAGTCACACCCCCAAACTGTCGCTCAAACCGCTGGTCCGGACCTGGCTCTGCTCCGCTCCAGACTCGGCTCTGGCAAGAGGGAGGGGATCCAAGAGGCAGAGATGAAGCATGGCCGGGACGTGTGATCAGTCAGCCCCCCAAACTGTCGCTCACACCGCTGGTCCGGACCTGGCTCTGCTCCGCTCCAGACTCGGCTCTGGCAGGTTGGGCGCAAGATGTGTTACCTTCACCTGCCCGTGACTCAGGTGTGCTGACAGCCGTGTCTCGTTGATGGTGGGGCGGAGAGCAGAGCGCTTTGGCCCATTACGCCACTGAGCTCTGATTTAATAGGTGCTCTCGCTCTGTCTGCCTGTCAGGTGCAGAAAGCCTCCTTATGGTTTTGCAAAATGACGTACATTTGAAGACAACACAATGAATGCTGCAGTGACTACAGGGGTGAAAAAACCCGGAAAGTAAAAGCCCTGACGCGTGTCTGTTCCATCCAGTTGCTAAACCAGATGAGTCTAATCAGCGCAATTCAGTCAGTGAGATAGATAGGCCAAATAATGAAATCACCTATTTGGAGTTTACTTACTTAATGTCTGTGGTCTAACAGTGAAGACAGAGTTTACAGGTATTAAGACTCAACATGAAGTAGTTGCTTGTTTATGGCAAGGCATGTTGTCATAGAAACTTTCATTAATGTTATCATATATTGCACATTTTCCTAAAACTGCGCAGCCCTAGAAGAAGGGAGGTGCGTGTCCCATCATTTTTCCCAATGGCCCCTGGGAAACGTTGCAAACGCCCAGAGTTGCAGACCACCACCCCCTCCCTCCGTCCCTCTCACCCCCCCACTGGAAAAACTGCCTGATTCTCTCACATGATAAACACAGAGCGAGTGTTGGCCTGAAGGCCAGTAAAACGTTAGCCGGTAGCCGTTAGCGGCAGGGGTAGTTTATCAGGGGGGAGGGGACACTGGGAATGAAGAGGGAGGGGGGTTCTGGAGGCGGAAATGAAGCATGGCCGGGATGTGCGATCAGTCACCCCCCCATCCCCCATCTCCGTCCCCCACACGTTGGCCTGATCCCCTGGCTCTGCTCCGCTCCAGACTCGGCTCTGGCAGGTTGGGCGCAAGATGTTACCTTCACCTGCCCGTGACTCAGGTGCGCTGGCAGCCGTGTGTCGTTGACGGTGGGGTGGAGAGCAGAGCGCTTCAGTCCATTGAGCTCTGATTTCTCGCTCTGTCTGCTTGTCAGGTGCAGAAAGCCTCCTCATCATTTCGCAAAATGACCTCCATGTGAATGCTGTGATCACTACAGGGGTGGAAAAACCCGACTTCGGAAAGTAAAAGCCCCGTCCAGTTGCTAAGTCAACTGAGCCTCATAAGCACAATTGTTCTGTCAGATACACAGGCCAAATAATGAAATCACTCATTTGGAATTCACAGATGAGGCTTACGTACTTAATGTCTGTGGTCTAACAGTGAGGACAGAGCTTACAAATATATAGGGTCGACGTTTGGTATGCACTTGTTTATGGCAAGTCATGTTGTCATGGCAACTTTCATCAGTGTTATCAATGATATATTGCCCATTTTCCGAAAATTGTGCAGCCCTAGAAGTCATACATCAGATCTTCATTGGACGCAGAGGATGCTTCTGGTTTGACTTGGCAGGGGATCTCTGAACTCAGACAAATTAACGAGCTCAGCAGATTTTCATTTTTTTTCCTTCTGTTGCTGCTTTGCTGCTCTGGTCTGGAAACGTTTGGCGTCTGGCTTATTCTCACCTCTTTCGCTAGATAAACAAGTGTGATGTTATGTATGCTTCAGTCCTGTAATATTACTTCGGAACTGTATATTTTCTCACTTGTCAAAGAGATAACTTTTATTTCGTTGTTAACAAGCTGTCAGAAAAGTGATGAAAAAAGATGAATCTTTCTCTTTTCTTTGACTGCTTTTGATAACAAATTGCACGACACGGTAATGGCAGAATGTGATTATAAAAGGCTCTTGCAGGTAAGAGTGCGAGTCGAAGATAAGATAAAAACAGGATTAACTTCCACTGAGCCAGCGCTCCACTCTCTTCAGCATAACAAGATGCTGTTCACAGATATGATTTATAGTTGTTTACGCGATGTTTGCCTCCTGACTTCCTTGATACGAAGTGACTTGAGGACTGGCGTCGGATGAGGGGGGAAACGGTTTCCCTTTGGCTCAACCTGACGTCTGCTTGAGTGATATTTTGAGGCTCCTTGACAGCTGATGGAGGAGGCCAAGCGTGGTGGCAGCCGTCCACGTCCTTTGTCACCCTCCCAGTCGCTCCTGGTTAGGTTGTCAGCCGCTGAGCTGTTTTCTAGATGCCACATTGCGTGACGATGGAGAGGGAGGCCATTTTGTCTGTCATTCGAGGCCTGTACTTGTAGACTTTCCTCCCTCTGTCAGCATTACGACCGGCTCTTCTCCGGAGGGTCACAAACTGTTATTCTTGGTCTGGGAGTGTGATTAAGTCTCATGCTCCTTTTCACCTTCAGCGGGCTGGATGCACTGAAGGATTAAACATCCCAAGGAGCGTCTGAAGTCTGTGTGTGTGGTGAATGGCGGTCTCTAAGTGTCAGCTTTTTCTCTGAAAGGACATGACATGAAAACAACTTTTCAGTAGACAACCACTTCAACAAACTTCATGCTCTTTTTAACAAGCTCAGTGGTATGTTGAATATGTCTGACTTTTTTGCTCTCTCTTGCTTTTTTGTCCACAGGTGTTCCTGCATCGACTTAATCAGTACGCAGCAATGAAAATAGATAAGAACATCACAGAGGAGACTGTCAAGGTAAGGACCGAATGCCGTCAGACGTCATCGAACGATGCGGCGACACATGACCGATCGGGCCAGTCTGAAAGAGAAGTTAAAAGAATGCATCCTCCTTTTAGGGCCAGTCTGCATGAGAAATGAAAAGAATGCCTCCTCCTTTTCTGCCTCAGATGCTCTGTGCAAACCATGTTTTCACGGTCTAATCCAATAAGAGGGCCGGAAATTGCAAGCGGAGACCAAATAAAGCGAGACTCTTGTTTGAGAGAGCCTTTCAACCGAAAAAGGGGGAATTTTGAATGAAGGTGGAAAAAAGGAGAGGAGTGGAAGGGAGGGAAAAAAACGAAAAAAGAGAGCGATACAGGAAGCAGCTGTAAATATAGTCTATTTTTAGCCGTTGGCGGCGGGAGAAGCAACAATAAAAGAATGCGTCCTCGTGAGGGGCCGAGGTGGGAGTGGGAGTGTTTGTGAACGTTAGCGAGCATTTTTGCTTACACTCGGCGATAAACACACACTCATCCAGCCGCTCCTCTGCCCCCGAACGCCGGTGCACGCCACTGGTGAACATCCGCACACACACACGAGTGCATACATGTGTGTGTGTATGTGTATGTGTGTGTATGTATGTGTTTATATGTCTGTGTGTGTGTGTGTGTGTGTGTATCTGTATGTGTGTGTGTGTGTGTGTGTGTGTGTATCTGTATGTGTGTGTGTGTGTGTGTGTGAGTACGTGGTGTGCGGCCTAGGTCACTCAAGGGACAGG
>CM050203.1:3662500-3667500 GCA_027475355.1 Coilia nasus | reverse complement strand
TTCAGATCTACGATGAGTACTGTGTGTTTAACTCGTGTGTGTGTGTGTGTGTGTGTGTGTGTGTGTGTGTGTGTGTGTTTGTGTGTGTAACAGAAGGAGAAGTTTCAGATCTATGATGAGTACTGTGTGTTTAACTCGTGTGTGTGTGTGTGTGTGTGTGTGTGTTTGTGTGTGTAACAGAAGGAGAAGTTTCAGATCTATGATGAGTACTGCGGGAATCATGAGAAGGCCCAGAGGCTCCTGCTGGAACTCAACAAGATCAGGACGGTGCGCACATGCCTCTTGGTAAGCAGCACACACACACACACACACACACTCACACAAACACACATGTACACACACACACACACACACACATACACACACACACACACACACACACACACATGTACACACACACACACACGCACATGTACACATGTACACATGTACACACACACAGCACACACACACACACACACACACACACACACACACACACACACACATGTACACACACACGCACACACACACACACGCACACACACACATACACACACACACGCGCGCGCGCACATGTACACATGTACACACACACAGCACACACACATGCATGCATGCTCATTTAAAACATACCTTTGCAAACACACACACACACACACACACATTTGTCTAAAACTTTAAATGTATGTTACTCATGCCTTTTACACCAGACCATTGTAAAAGAACTACAGATACAATAAATGCTGAGCTCCTGCTGTTTGTGTTCTCCTGTGGACAGTGCTGGTCAAACTCAGTTCATACTCGTCAGTCTGTGTGCCACATCATAAACCTGTTTGCAGCAGCCTGACAGTAGTGTATCAGAGGCCAAGAGACACAGAGAGTGCTGGGGGTGGGTTGGGTGTGTGTGCGTGTGTGTGTGTGTGTGAGGGTGTGCGAGCATGTGTGTGTGTGTGCATGCATGTGTGTGTATGTGTGTACACATGCATGGATGGATGCATGCATGTGTTTATGCGTGCTTGCGTGTGTGTGTGTATCCCTGTGTGCATGTGTGCATGCATGTGTGTATGTGTTTGTGTGTGTGTGTGTGTGTGTGTGTGTGTGTGTGTGTGTGTGTGTGTGTGTGTGTGTGTGTGTTGGACTGCTGTATGATGTAGTGCTCCTGTGAGTCTTTGAACTGGCCTGGCGGTTGGCTACGGCCTTAATTGAGCTTGATTTAGGGCTGATTTTATGAGCCTGACCTTCATAAGACCGGAGGCATTGAGCAAGACCCTGGAGGCTCCCGTTACCAGCGGATCAAAAAAGGGAGGGAGAGATGGAGGGAGAGAGCGAGGGAGCGGCAGCACTGAGAGAGAAAAGAGGGAGAGCGAGAGAGAGAGAAAAAGAGGGGAAAGGAGAGCGAAAATGAGAAAGGCAGACTCCTGACCCATGTTCTCATCTGCCTTGCAATCTTTCATTCTGATCTCGTCAGATGTTCCATGCTGCTTTATATCATGAGGCAGATTCTGAGCCTGCTTTTGATTTTGCAATTGGTTCTTCGGTTCTGGTGTTACTGATGAGTTCCTGTATTTGGTTCTAAAGCTGCATGCGACTAATGTGTATCGTTTCTTGGGTTCTAGAACTGCATAGCATAAATGTGTTCTTATCTTGGGTTCTAAAGCTGCATGTGACTAATGTGTTCTTCTCTTGGGTTCTAGAACTGCATGTGCCTTTATTTCTTGGGTTCTAGAACTGCATGTCTCTAATGTATTCTTTTCTTGGGTTCCAGAACTGCATGTTGCTGGGAGGCCGGAAGAACACAGAGGTTCCGCTGGAAGGCTACCTGGTGGCCCCCATCCAGAGGATCTGCAAGTACCCACTGCTCCTCAGGGTAGGTACACCCAACCAGAGGTCAAAGGTCACCATGACATCAGTTTGTGCCATCCATGCATCGACCATATGACCCTTAGAAGTAGTTACTGCACCTATTTTCTCCACACTCACTTAGCCATTGACACAAAAGTATTGTCCTGGGCTTTTGTGCCTTAATAGCCATGGGATATTAGCCATCTAAAAGGGTTGGCACTAAATGCTGTGGTAGACTTACAGTCTCCAACCCTGGACCCCTCTCCAGTGCTCTGTGTTTCAGATGTGCTGGTCTCCCCCCTCCCCCCGTCTCCTTAATGACAGAATGACCATCTGCATGGGGTGCTGTAAGCTTCACCGCTAAACTGCTAATGGAACACTTGCCCTGCCCCAGCCCAAGGCTTCTAATGCCCATCCAGGGGGGTCCTGCCCCAGGGCCTCTAATCCCTAGCCAGGGTGCCTTACCCTGCCCCAGTCCCTCTAATGCCCCACTAGGGTGCCTTACCCTGCCCCAGGGCCTCTAATCTCCAGGCAGCGTGCCCTACCCTGTCCCAGCCCAGGGCCTCTCAATCTCCAGCCAGGGTGCCTCATCTGGCTCCATCAGACACAGCCAGCGTGGAGCCAGTGCTCCTTCACACTCATTTAAACCCCCCCCCGCAACAATTCATCATTGATCCTACCTGCCCATGTCTGCCAGTGGTGTGGAACAGCCCATGTGAAAGCTTTGGGGGGGTTGGGGGTGGGAGGGGGATATTATTTTATTATTTTGGCATGGGCCCACCTTAAATCGCCTCCTCGATCTGACAGATGGAGGGAAAGATCTGGGAGAGGATCTGTCAGAAGTGGTACCATTTCACATTGCTATCTGTTCTGGCTTTCCACACCAAACATTTTCTGAAAAGTTTTCACAGCTGAAACACCAACACCCTTAAGCTGGAGTCAAAAAAGTTAAAACAAATATAATTTTGCCATTTGCCCCTTGAAGCTTGGCATTTGAAATCTTACAGCTGGAACAGCCAAGGCATTTCTCACTGAATTACAGCCCGATAGGAATCTGAGCTTTCTCTCCAGCTCGGGAGCGCCTGGCCTTACGTGGACACACACACACACCACACACACACATCTCCTCTCCAGCGCCGAGGGAATGCTACTCGAGAGCGCCTGGCCTTACGTGGACACGCCAAAGTTGCTGCTGTTTAGACTGGGAAGTAGCGATAGCCATCTCCTCTCTGCACACACACACACACAGACACACATCTCCTCTCCAGCAGACCTTACACACACCCACACACACGCACGCACGCACACACAGACACACATCTCCTCTCCAGCAGACCTTACACACACACCCACACACACGCACGCACACACACACACACACACACACACACACACTGTAGTGGAGGCACTGAGTGTGAGAGGTGGTGTAAATAGTGAGACCCCATCGCACAACAGATCATCTTGTTCTTCCTGCCGCACTCACTTTCTCTTTCTCTTTTCTTCAGGTCACATGTATTACTTATTACATTACATTAAGCCGACGCTCTTATCCAGAGCAACTTACAGTTATTTACAGGGTTTCAGTCACAGTCCAGCAGTGTGGGGTTAGATGCCTTGCATCTCAACCATGGGTACGCGGGATTCGAACCGGCAACCTGCCGATTGCAAGACCAACTCCCTAACCCTAACTCGTGGCTCTGTTAGAGTTTTTCATCCGCAACCACATCACAAAACTCATCATCCGTCCGCTATCCATTTGCACCCATGGCTTCTGACCAATTTTCAAAACCGCACCCGCCGCCATATTTAACAATGTTCAGCATTGGGCTGATTCACTCCATAGAGCACTTTATAGTGAATGAGTGACAGTGAAACATTTTGCTTTTCCCCTTAATCTCCATCAGCTACAGTTAAAAAGCCCTTCACCTCCTTATCCAAAGCGACTTACAGTTATTTAGGTATAAGGTATTGGTTACAGTCCCTGGAACAATGTGGGGTTAGATGTCTTGCTCAAGAGCACTTTGGTCATTACCTACCAGTTAGGGTGGGATTCAAACCTGCAACTCTCTAATCCAAAAAGCAAACCCCCTAACCATTAGGCCACGGCTCCCCCTTAGGAGCTGCTGAAGAGGACCCCCAAGAAGCACAAGGACTACGCGCTGGTGCAGGAGGCTCTACAGGGGATGAAGGCCGTGTGCTCCAACATCAACGAGGCCAAGAGGCGCATGGAGAAGCTGGAGATGCTGGAGGAGTGGCAGTCCCACATCGAGGGATGGGAGGTACGTGCTGATTTAACACACACACACACACACACACACACACACACACACACACACACACACACACACACACACACACATACAGGAGAATGCGCCACTATGCAGCTGTGGTCCCTGATAAATGTACACGAAGGTCAAAGCCAGGCTAACTGCTCTCTGCTCCAGTGCTTGCTGTAATCACACACTCACACACACATCTCACCCGCCATAAAACACACTCACACACACATCTGACCAGCCATAAAACACACTACAAGATTCATTTCCTAACATTTACATCTACAGCTCACTTCTCAGAGCCAATTTTTTCACGTCGCCTTTACGCCAAGTAATGATGCATTCTGATACACACAGCCCTGTACGTGCACTTCATGCTGAGATGAATATTATCCTGGTAGCCAGCTGGTCATTTTCCGCACAGGGGGTAAACCTCACTCCCACACACCTTCGAAGACGCATTAGCACCAGGTGCCAGAACAAGCTATACGTTTTTACTTCCCTGCTAGTGAGCTAGCAGCCAGCCATAGGTATTAGCTTCCCTTCTAGCATGCTAGCAGCCAGCCATAGACTTTAACTTCCCTGCTAGCATGCTAGCAGCCAGCCATATATAGATAGATAGACAGACAGATAGACAGACAGATAGATAGATTTTCACTTCCCTACTAGCATGCCAGCAACCAGCCATAGATCTTAACCTCCCTGCTAGCATGGTAGCAGCCAGCCATATGTTTTAACCTTCCTGCTAGCATGCTAGCAGCCAGCCATAGATAGATAGCTAGATATATAAATATGTAGGTAGATGTACTTTATTGATCCCAAGCTGGGTGTAGCAGCAGCATGACATACAGGGACACGCAGAGACAAAACAACACAAAGAAGAAAACAGCAACATAGACG
>CM050203.1:3645000-3652500 GCA_027475355.1 Coilia nasus | reverse complement strand
CTTTATCTGAGCACGAGCAGCGGAGGAGAGAAAGTGTTTAATGTTGTGTTTTTGGAGCAGTCAATGTTATGTCTCCTGCTGCAGCTTCTCCCTGAGAGCGGGAACTGTGTGAAACCTTGACGCTTTCCATTCCTGTCTTTGTTTCTTGTGTTTTATTTTGTTCTTGATAATGTGTCTCACCGCAGCGGTGTTCTGTGTCTCGGTCCGCAGGGTTCTAACGTGACGGACACCTGCACTGAGATGCTCATGCATGGCGTCCTGCTGAAGATCTCGGCGGGGAACATTCAGGAGCGCAGCTTCTTCCTCTTCGATAACCTGCTGGTCTACTGCAAGAGGAAGAACAGGTCAGGCCATAAAAGCAGACTAGCATCTGAACCTTTATTTTATATAGCATCTCAACCTATATTTTATATAGCATCTGAACCTGTGTTTTATACAGAATCTGAACCTGTATTTTACATAGCATCTGAAACTATTTTTTATATAGCATCTGAAACTATATTTTATATAGCATCCGAACCTATATGTTATATAGTATCTGCACCTATATTTTAATTCTATCTAGCTATTTGTATCTATTTTAATTCCTATTCTTATATATTGTGTCTTCTTGTGCATCTGTTGGCTGCTCCAAACGACATCTCACTATACTTGGTGCAGTGACAATAAAGACTTCTACTGCTTCTACAGTACTACTACAAACAGCCTTTCCTCTGAGTCTCCTTACTGTCACGCGTACCAGCAAGCACATAAACACATAAATCTCATCATTTACTGAATGGTGTAATGGGATGTCAAGCAGAATGCTTCATCAGTCTGCTGGTCTGCTACTAGAGCAAGATCAGGCGGCAGAATTGGCTGAGGAGGATGTAATAAAGGTGGTAAATATAAAACAGTATAACAATAACAATATATATATAGCAATATAAAACACCTCCAAAACTCATGGCCTATAAAGCATTATTAACACATTTAATTGCATTGTAAATGCAAGTAATTACATTTTAAATTGTAATGTAATTGCTTACACCAAAACTGGGTGACATTGTGGCACTAGAAGGAGTCGTGCGGAGGATGGAGGGTGCTGCAGGTTGTTTTTAGAATACATGTGTGTTATATTTAATAAGTGCATGTAAAAGCAAAGGCTTCTTTCACTCTCTTTTTCCATCTCTCTCTTTTTCTCCCTCGCTCTCTCTTTCTCTCTCTCTCTCCTTCTCACTGCTTAAGACTTCAAAAACCATCCATGACACAAGCGCAGCATAGCTAAGGGAAACATACGGGGTGGTGTTTCTCAAGTCCAGGAAATAAAATGTCCAGGCCCCGACAGTCATCTGGATGCACTCGTTTTTTCTGATGCTGCGAGCCCATTGGCTGCTGTGGCTGGCCATCCTCCTCATGCTGTGAGCCCATTGGCTGCCGTGGCTGGCCATCCTCCTAATGCTGCGAGGCCATTGGATGTCGCAGCTGGCCATCCTCCCAATGCTGCGATACCATTGGCTACCGCAGCTGGTCCAGGACTCACATCAGCGCTCTGATTGGAAAAACGTGTTGGATTTTCAGTTGTATATGTAGCAGAACATTGACACCCATGTCTGCAAAGGTGACATTGCTTGTGGGGTGGTGTGGTGTGGTGTGCAGGGACTCAGAAACACTTCTGTACTTGTCTGTTCTCAGGCGTTTAAAGAACAGCAAAGCGAGCACCGAGGGTCCCAGGTACCTGTTCCGCGGACGGATCAATACTGAGGTCATGGAGGTGGAGAACATGGATGACGGTACAGGTACGGAACGTATTAGAACACCTCAAGTAGGACTGTGGGTTAGGGAGTTGGTCTTGGGATTGGAGAGTTGCAGGTTCGAATCCCACCCTACCCATGGCTGAAATGCCCTTGAGCAAGGCACCTAACCCCACACTGCCCCAGGGACTGGGACTGAAATCCTGTAAATGACTGTAAGTCGCTCTGGATGAGAGCGTCAGCTAAGTGTAATGTAATGAAACTCGCCAGATGTAACCCAACGCAAGAAGTGTAACACACCTCTACAATCACAGAATACACCTCAGCTGTGTGTAGTGTAGCTGTGTAGTGTGTCTTCCCAAACCCTCTTTTTTGATCCAACTTTTTCTTTACATACAGCCACGCACACACACACGCACACACACATGTACTGACATGGAGGCAGGTTTTTTATGCTCTTGCTCTCTGTCAAACACACACACTGACACACACTCACTCTTTTACTGAGACATGCCTCCAACACACACACACACACACACACACCCATTAAATCCCCATATCAGCGGGTGTCGCTCCATCATAAGCTGGATGGGGTGTGTCTGTGTGTGTCTGACCGCTTTCACAGCTAAAGGCCACAAACACACCACACTCCACACACTCCTACACACTCACACACACACACACATATACTGACACAGAGACAGGCTATACGCCACATTCCACACTCCTACACACTCACATGCACACACACACACACACACACACACACACTCACACACACACACACATATACTGACACAGAGACAGGCTATACGCCACATTCCACACTCCTACTCCAGCTCCAGCTCCAGATCCATCTCTGCCCCGGCTCACTCAGTGTGGGTGGCACAGCGAGGTCCGGCCCAACCCAAACCCCAGCCCATCCAAAGCTAAGCTTGGCAGCACAGCAAAGCAGCAACGCAGCACAGACACCCTGTAGACAGCCCTAATTATCAGGACCTGACTGACGCACAGGGGCCTGGGGCAGGAGAGTATGACGGAGGGGGTAGGGGTGTGTGTTTGTGTGTGTGTGTGTGTGTGTGTGTGTGTGTGTATGTGTGTGTGTGTGTGTGTGTGTGTGTGTGTATGTGTGTGTGTGTTTGTGTGTGTGTATGTATGTGTGTGTGTGTGTGTGTGTGTGTGTGTGTGTGTGTGTGTAGGGATGGGGGGGGGTTTCCCACAGGCCTAAAGATGAGAGCCACAACCCTCTCATTACTTTTGCTATTTAACTTTTCCATCATTTATCACGGCCCAGCCTAAACGCGCTCTCTAGTGGGGTAAGACAAGCGGCCCTAAAGGTTTCTGGCATCAAACATGTGTCTGTCTAATGGCCAGTGGATGATGTAGTGTGTGTGTGTAAAAACTATTTCTAATTTCCATCCTCCGCCATGGGCTGCAGAGCCCTGCAAAAAAGACAGAAATGAACTAATGAAGGAAAAGAAACAGAGACTTTGTGAGACGTCTCAGGATGGAACCAAGTTGTTATTTATTTATTTATTTATTTATTTATTTATTTATTTATTTTTGTGTGGAGGGTAGTCATGGGCTAGTGGTTAAGGAGTTGGACTTGCAGCCAAAGGGCCACAGGTTGAATTCCCCACACTGTTAGATGGGTGGAGGGAGTGAATGACCAGCGCTCTCCTCCATCCTCCCCTGTGACTGCGGTACCCTGAGCATGGCACCGTCCCCACACTCTCCTCCATCCTCCCCTGTGATTGAGGTACCCTGAGCATGGTACCGTCCCCACACTCTCCTCCATCCTCCCCTGTGACTGAGGTACCCTGAGCATGGTACCGTCCCCACACTCTCCTCCATCCTCCCCTGTGATTGAGGTACCCTGAGCATGGTACCGTCTCCACACTCTCCTCCATCCTCCCCTGTGATTGAGGTACCCTGAGCATGGTACCGTCTCCACACTCTCCTCCATCCTCCCCTGTGATTGAGGTACCCTGAGCATGGTACCGTCCCCACACTCTCCTCCATCCTCCCCTGTGATTGAGGTACCCTGAGCATGGTACCGTCCCCACACAGCGCTCCCCAGGCGCCGCTGTCATGGCTGCCCCTGCTCACACGTGTGAGGTGGTAAATGCAGAGGGTGAATTTCGTTGTGTGCACGTGTGGTGTGGTGTGTGATCATAATGACAAATGGGAATCACTTTCATCATTTTCCACATGTGTATGAGACGCCTGACATTGCTGTGTTATAAATATGTTATACAATATGTAATAACACTTGATATAACATGTGCTGTCTGTAACATGTGTAAGAGTACAGGGTACACTGTTAATTGTACAGTGACATAACAGTGACATATTGTAGTTGTATGCAATTGTCACAACTGCTCTCAAAACATATTACGGTTATCCAATAACACACGCAACAAAATACTCACAGGACTGTAGTCGAACCTAAAATGGGAACCTGTCATTTGAGAACGAATGAGGAGATGGATAATGGCATTCATGTGTCAACAGTGAAGCGAGGTCTATATCTCGTCACTCTAAGTTAACGTTACCTCAGACAAAATAAAAAACAGCATCAAGGACATTTCTCTTTGTCTGCTAAGGTGCACCGCTGATCTTCGTCTCAGGTAAATCATTAGTCAGGTGATTGGTCTGGTTTGCACGCAGGTCAGGTCAGGTCTGGTCAGGGTGAGGAGAATCAGTGTGGCTGGGAGCGTGGGCGTTGGAGCACTCATGGACATCGCAGTGCTGCTTCGCTTTCAGATCACTCCTGTGGTTGGGCTTTGTTTTAGCCAGAGGGAGGAAATTGATTTGTAAAGTTGATGCCCTCGAGCATGCCAAGATGCTGTTAAATATGTAAACAAGAGTTGAAACACTTGGTTGTTTAATATGGCATGCAGAGTAGAAGAAATGCTTTAGGAATATAAAGATGCACAGAAACATGGGTGGGCCACTAACACTGTGTTAGAATACTCGCTTACACTCCCATGTGCATGTTTCCCTCAGTAGTAATCAAACTTGATGTAAAATGGTTCATTGCACACATTCCCATTACAGGGATAAATTAGGCCTTCCAGATTTAACATGTCCTCTGACAATGGATTTAATTGTTATAGATGGTCACCAACCAGAGACCAGCCACCATGAAACTCAAGCACAGCACATTAGGAACAGCACGGGCTATGAAATCCGACAGAGGTTTCCAGAGGGTGGGGGCGGGAGACAGAAGTTTCTAGAGGTTGGGGGGCGAGGGATAGACATTTCTATAGGGCGGGGGCAGGGGATAGATGTTTCTAGAGGGTGGGGGCGGTGAGGGAGAGGAAATTAGGGAAGAGGATTTAAGCGTTCGGGTCCTTGTTTGCTCTCGTCGTTCCCTTGTGTTCCAACCACGAGGCCTTTCCCATTCCGTGTCAGTGGGCCGTAAGCCTTCTAATTATGGCAATCAACAAGGCCCTTCTCGCCTGTGATGTGTTTCATTCTGAGGGTGTTTTTTACGACCGTTGTTTCATGTGGTGGCGTTCATTTGTTCGGAACTTTTAGCACCCTCAACGGATTTTCGCACTGAGCTTTTATTTATTTATTTGTTTTGTTTTGGTTGTTTGTTGGTCGGGTCGTGCTATTTAAGTGCATCCAGCTTGTTGTGTGCATGCTGTTCATAGATAGCCTGTGACTCTAGGGCGGAGGGATCGAGGAATTCAAAGAGCTCTCGTGCGACTAGGCCACGTGGAAGCCAATAGGTCCCAGAACAGCGACAAAAACAACAGTGCCAGAGAACAACTCAACTCCAAAGAGAAATGTTTCACAAGTGGGGATGTGTGTGTGGGGATGTGTGTGTGGGGATGGGTGTGTGGGGATGTGTGTGTGGGGATGGGTGTGTGGGGATGTGTGTGTGGGGATGTGTGTGTGGGGATGGGTGTGTGGATGTGTCCTTGGTCTTTATTTATGCGTAAATAAAAGACGCAGAGTGCTGTCAGGGGCCTAATCTCTTCTTTTGCTCTGTCTCTCTGTCTCTCTTCTCTCTCTCTCTTCTCCCTTTCTCCTCTCTCCTTTCTCCTCTCTCTGTCCCTCCCTCCTCTCTCTCCTCTTTCTTTCTCTCTCCTCTCTCTCTTCTCTGTCTCTCTCTTCTCTGTCTCTCTCTCTCTGTCTCTCTCTCTCTCTCTCTCTGTCTCTCTGTCTCTCTCTCGGGCTGCAGCTGACTACCACAGCAGTGGTAACATAGTCAACAACGGCTGGAAGATCCACAACACGGCGAAGAACAAGTGGTTTGTGTGCATGGCCAAGACGCCCGAGGAGAAGCAGGAGTGGCTGGAGGCCATACTGAAGGAGCGCGAGCGGAGGAAAAGTGAGTGGAGACTCGAGAGTCGAGCCGTAATGTTTCTTAGTCTGTAACACCACCAGGGGAAAACTAACCACTAGGGACTTTTTTCCACAGCTGTAAAAGTTCAGGGACCACAGGAAACATTCTGCTGTTTCTTGTAATCTAGATGGAAAGTGAAAAGCATGTGTTTAGTGTTTTGGTCCACATAAGAATATAATAGAATATAATATAATAGAATGTAATATAATAGAATAGAATCGAATAGAGTACAATAGAATAGATCTTTATATGTATTTTAGCAGTAGATTAAGATTTGAAAGTAAGTGTTTAGAAAGTGCATTTATAGGTCTGTGCAAAGAGATGTTCACTGCAGGATAGTGACAGCCAACTGTGTGCTTGTGAATTATATGCATGTTTTAATGTACACCAGAGTATGCTACAGATTTTCCTTCAGGGACAAATAAAATATTTTATCGTATCTCAACCATGCTGCATAGTTTCACAGCCATAAACATTCTGCTTCCTGTGTAATAGGTCTTTTACAGTAACTTCAGTGTTGCCAAAGGTCATCATTTTACTATCAAATATTCCACCTCTTGGTTTGAGAAATGCACTTAAGGTTGTTTATGCCTGTGTGTGTGTGTTTGTGTGTGCATGTGTGTGTGTATGTGTGTGTGTGTGTGTGTGTGTGTGTGTTTGGGTGTGTATGTGCGTGTGTGTGCGTGTGTGTGCGTGTGTGTGTGTGTGTGCATGGCTGCCCCCTGCTCACGTGTGTGTGATAGATTAAATGCAAAGGTTGAATTTCAACTTTCACTTCACTTCAAATGTGGCCAGTGTCCCCAAGAGGAGGGTAAATATGGCAGGATGTGTGTATTATGGCCCTCACCAATGTCCCCAAGAGGAGGGTAAATATGGCAGGATGTGTGTATTATGGCCCTCACCAATGTCCCCAAGACGAGGGTAAATATGGCAGGATGCGTGTACTGTGGCACTTACCAATGTCCCCAAGAGGAGGGTAAATATGGCAGGATGTGTGTATTATGGCACATACCAATGTCCCCAAGAGGAGGGTAAATATGGCAGGATGTGTGTATTATGGCCCTCACCAATGTCCCCAAGAGGAGGGTAAATATGGCAGGATGTGTGTACTGTGCCACTCTCACTATCCAGGCAGAAAGAGGCATCGTGGCTGTGGGGCTAATTAGCCACGGCACAAGCTAGTAATCCAATGGCTGAGGTGTAACTGCCAATTAACACGTTTGGTGTGACAGTATTTGGTGTGACGTTATTTGTCTCCTACGGCGCCTCTGCGTCCTCAGATCTGCATATCAAACACGATCATCCACACCGCAAGCAGCCAAGCACACAGAGCCAGAGGGGACTGTGTGAGTGTGTGTGTGTGTGTGTGTGTGTATGCTGTATTCATTCCTACTTAGTATGCCAACA
>CM050203.1:3627500-3632500 GCA_027475355.1 Coilia nasus | reverse complement strand
GAGAACGGCATCATCCACCACGGTCAGTCACACACACACACACACACACACACACACACACACACACACACACACACACACACACACACACACACACACACACACACACACACACACACACACACACCTCTTTTCTACACACACCTCCACAGTCATCCACCACAGTCAGTCACGCACACACCTCCTACACACACACCTCCACACTCATCCACCACGGTCAGTCACACATGTCCCACACACACACCCTCTGTACAAACACCTCCACAGTCATCAGCTATATTTACATGGACACTTTTAATCTGATTAGAAATGAAACAAACTACTCATTTGGCATAAAAATGCACATATAACACCTGAAAGGAGTGGTGATAAGACGTCCATCTTTAACCTGCTACCCGCATGTGACAGTGGCTATTCAAATGTATTGTATCATTTTTGTAACTGTCATTTAAACGCTACATTCAGATCAGACGATTGGATTAGATCTATTTTGATGAGAAAAAAGCTGTGCATTTAGACGTAACTAATGACCACAGTCAGTCCTACTCTCTAGCTCTTCCTTCGTCTACACCCCCTCCCTCCACTCTTCGCTGTCCATTGGCAAGAGCTGCAGAAATCTAAACAGCAGGTCCATAGTGTCCCTGGCTATTATCTTCCACACTGACGCCCACTGCACTCCCATTGTTCCTGCCCCCTCAGTGACAGACCCACTCGTAGCCGTCACAGTTTGTTATTATCAACAGTCACTACTAAAATGACCCTCACAGGACACCGTAACAATGCCCCCCACCCCCCACCCCCAACAGCAGACCATCTCGTAGCCATCACAGTTTGTTATTATAAACAGTCTCTACTAAAATGACCCTCGCAGGACACCATAACAATGACTTCACCCCTGGACGTGCAGGTGGGAGTGTTGACAGGCGTGTGGAGCAGATGGCAGCTTCCTGAGCGGTGAAAGTGTGGCGTTTACTTTAGGGATTAGGGGTTACTTTAGGGATTATAAATATTCCCCACTGTTTGGCCCAATTGTTGCTGCCTGTCATTTGGTTATTGCTGGCAAGCAAAGGGACAGGAGATCTTATATTTATCTAATTTATATTATTTATTATATTTATATAATTACATATTTAATGCATTTACACATTACTGCATTTGGTTATTGCTGGCGAGCAAAGGGACAGGAGATCTTATATTTATATTATTTATATTATTTAATATATTTATATAATTATATATTTAATGCATTTACACCTTATTGCATGGTATGCACATCTGCTTGTGTGTGTGTGTGTGTGTGTGCGCGTATTTTATGTGTGTGTGTGTGTTGCTGGTACAATGTGAAGACAAAGACATGGGAATGAGAGAGACAAAGAGATTTCATGTGTGTGGTTAGAGAGTGTGTGTTTTACATGTTTTAGTGTGTGATTGTGTAAGTATCTGTGTGTGTGTGTGTGTGTGTGTGTGTGTATACTGTATGTCTTTATGTGTGTGCGTTTTCAAGTGTGTGTGTGTATGTTCATTTATGTGTGTGTGTGTGTGTGTGTTTTTCCTGAAAAGCGACTGGGCCCAGTCCAAGTGTGGCACTAAATCACTTTCCAGGCGCTTGGGAGCCTCATGTCAGCCCAGTGAGAAATTACTCAAGGACCACCTTAGCAACTCACCAGGATGTGTGTGTGTGTGTGTGTTTGTGTGTGTGTGTGTGTGTGTGTGTGTGTGTGTGTGTGTGTGTTTGTGTGTGTGTGTGTGTGTGTGTGTGTGTGTGTGTTGTGTGTGTGTCTGTGTGTGTGTGTCTGTATGTGTGTGCCTGTGTGCATCTGTGTGTGTGTAGTGGAATTCATAGGGTAACCCCAACCCAAGCTTGCCTCTAGTTACTTTTCTGGAAGTGAAAAAGCCCTAATCTCACTTGCATGTTTAGGAGAAGGATTGAGATGAGGATGTTTTTATTGCTGCAAATGCCTCTTCAGAGCTCTGCCAGCTGAAGGATTCAAAGCAGCTGTGCTATCTCAATATGCAGCCTTAGGATTACCAAACGTAGGTGTCGCCTTTTAGACAGAGTATATGTGTGAGTCTGTGTCTGTGAGTGTGTGTGTGTGTGTGTGTGTCTGTCTCTGTCTGTGAGTGTGTGTGTGTGTGTGTCTGTCTGTCTGTCTCTCTAAGTGTGTGTGTTTGTGTGTATCTGTCTGTCTCTGTCTGTGAGTGTGTGTGTGTGTGTTTGTGTGTGTGTCTTTCTGTCTCTCTGTCTGTGAGTGTGTGTGTGTGTGTGTGTGTGTGTGTACCCAGGCATGTGTGAATGTGTATGTGTGATTTGTGTGGTATGTGTGATATGTGTGGCTGTGTGTGTGTGTGTCTGTGAGTGTTTGTGCGTATGTTTGTGAGTGTGTATGTGTGATTTGGTGTGGCTGTGTGTGAGTGTGTATGTGTGATTTGGTGTGGCTGTGTGTGCGTGTGCCCTAACGTTGAGCCCTGTCATTAGCCAACAGAATGTTATGGTAGTTTCAACATTTGCAATTTGCTGCAACTCATAGTTTGCATAGTTTAAAGGCCTAGTGAAATGCAACACCTTATGGCATGCAAAATCACAGTTTAGGTACTCCTTGACCATCTTCTGTGACATTCGCCGTCACAGCTTTTCGCATAACAAAAGGAGAGCAGAATTTTTGAACTTCCCGCCGACAAATCTCGGGGAATTGTTTCTCTGCGTGGCCATTGTGGCCGGAGCTATGTGTGACGTCACGAGTTGGACCGCTCTCGAGCTGTTTGTATTCACTTGCGCTGTTTTCCGTCTCGACTATCGAAGTTTCTCTAAAGTTTTTGAATTATTATCGGCTTTCTGGTTAGCATATATATTCATATGTGAATAGAGGAGATTGTCTGGAATCTGGCAATATAAGAACCATGATGGTGGGATATTCAGTGGCTTATCAATGTTGATAAATATGTAGTCTGTGCCTGATGGAAATAAGGGCATATGTTCCATGTAATGAAGGATGTTATATCAGGATTATACAGGATTATGGATATTATGCAGAAATGTTCAGTCATTTCAAAACTGTATGAAAGGTGTCTTGACAGAAATGCATGCTAGCAGTAGAATGGGTAAGTTCTGCTATTATGCATTGACTGATAACTGGATAATTAAAATGGGCGAAGTAAAAATTTGTCGTCATTATATAAATAATGATGGCAAATATTGGATCCCTTGTTTTAACGTGATAAATTAACGTTATAATATGTAGGCTACTTGGTGTCGTTGGAAAGCTGAGGGTCTGTAGTTTGTAGTGATGTGCGTGTCTTATCTCTCCGATCACGGGTTCGTGAGTAATTTCATCGAGAGTAATGCATGTGCAAAGTGCTAACATGAGAGATTTTGGCGAGTCTTTAAATATTAATATCTCGCCGATACTTGGTCACAAAAATAAGCGGGAGGTCACGTTGTAAAGCCCTGGTTCTGTTGTTTTGTTTGGTATAAGTGACCAGTGATAGCCAATGATGTAGGATGTACCGTTCCGAAGTATTTCAACAGAGAAGAATGGGTGTAAATTTGGACGCATTTTGCGTGTATTGCTGGTGGATGCAGCAACACAAACGCCGAAGGGGTGTCGATGTGTCTGTTCCCGAAGGATAAAGGCAAGTTTATCATGGCGATTACCGATTGAGTTCTGTTTCGGTCTTCAGAGTAGTTGAAGTATTTTGCTAGGGCGTGGAAGCAAGCTAGATGTATTTGTGGCATTCTGGTTGTATCAGGTTGTAACCTGAGTGAGTGGCTGTGCGTGTGAGAGTGCTGGGATGCGTTTCCCAACACCATATTTGCTAACCAGTTAGCAACTTAGTTGGTTGGCAATGGGAAATTGCATTGCAACCAACAAAGTAGCTAACTTAGTAAGCAACTACGGTTTTGGGAAACGGACCCCTGATCAGCTGATAGGAGTCACTAAAAGTACCCAAACAAAAGCCTAATCCCCCTATTTATCGTCCATTGCCGTGATTGCGGCCACGCTCAGCATCATGGTGATGCCTAGGCTAGACAAGGTAACTTCAGGCTCGAATCTGTAAGGTTCTATCCCATGTAAAGTCTCTTCACTCTGCTCAGTTTGTTCCTCTTCCCTTTCTGTGTCTTCTTCGTCAATAAACGGATCAGAAATGCCGGATGAGGATGAATAATCGCTAAATTCTGCGCTCTCTTCGTCGTCAACTGTACGGTCAGCCATAATGTAAACACAATCTGTGTCCAACTCGTGACGTCACGGCCTTATAGTCTGCTACTTCCGGTTGGATCAAAAGTGGTTCGCATTAAGCGCTGTTCTTTGCCAGTTTTCTCGCTGTTTACTGTGCCAAAGGTGGCATCATTTCGTCAGTCAACACAAAAATGTCCCTAGAATTGATATATGAAGTTTACTTAGGAGGCATTTTTTCATTTCGCTAGGCCTTTAACTATACTTGGAGGGGGTCTCGCCCGGGGAGTAATTCAATGTAGAACCGCCACTGCTTTAGGTAATGCTTAATGAGGAGCCTGTCGTGCTGTTTCATAGACAGCTACACCTGCTCTTGACTGACCCATCTGCGCTGACAGCAAGTCACTGACGACCCAGCTCTGTCCATTTGCCAAAGCGCACAGATTGACTGCACTCTCCCAACATCATAATTTCCTGTGCTATCATTGTCATGTGTTCATCTAGTTGTTTTGTCTGCGGATCCTGCGGAATACGACGTTATTCTCCTCTGAACGTATATTTAGCTCAGTCCCGGTTTGCCTAACCTCTGGCTGAGCCAAGTTTCCACACGAAAATGTTACAATGTTTTATATCGTGTTTGGTGACGTTCAGAAATATTGACATTCTGCATTAAGAAGCTGTTAACAGTTAATACTGTTACATACCAAAGTATACCGTGGTATATACCGTCTACCGTCTATGGTTCAACTTATACCGTGATATAAATTTTAGGCTATACCGCCCACCCCTAGTGTGTGTGTGTGTGTGTGTGGCTGTGTGTGTGTG
>CM050203.1:3607500-3610000 GCA_027475355.1 Coilia nasus | reverse complement strand
ACACACATACATATAAATAGACATGCACACACACATGCACACACACACATGCATACAAACCCACAAACATACACAAACACATACAGACACACACGCACACACACACACGCTTCCTGTCCGCGTGCTAACCACAGCTGTGTGGCCACAGCTAAGTTGCTGATGATGGATGCGAGCTTAAATTGACTCACTGAACATAAACAGGATTGTTGTTCCTCGTTCTTGACCTCAGAGCCTTATTGCCCCAAAACAGGAAGATAAATTATGCTGCAGCTGTAATCTGAGTCCACAGGAACACTGGGAGTGTGTCGAGTGAGATTGCGTTAATAGCTCAATGCTGTGTTGTGCAATGCATCTTGGGTAGCTCTTAATGGTGTTCATTAAGTTACTGAAGTAATTACGTGCTCCCTCTCAGTCCTTATTGCATACATACTTCACTTAGTGTGCTTAGAACAGTGTGCGATTCAACAGTGGCACATACCCACAGTACACACACATACACAAACAAACACACACACACACACACATACCTACATGTGCATATGCACAAACAAACACTCTGTCACTCTGTCATGTGAACAGACACACACACACACACACACACACACAATAATAACAACAACAACATCATCATCATCATCAACATCATCATCATCTCTTCTCCCCTGCTGCTGACCTAGTGACCTTAGTAAGGTCACGGCCCCAGTGACCTCTGTAAGGTGACGACCCCACTGACCTCTGTAAGGTCACGATCTCAGGTCAGTCATTGCAAACAAGATACAGATTCCGGATCCCCTGCTGACCCCTCTGACAACATGTCTCCTCCTTCTAGAAGCCTCCGGGGAGTCTGTGAATGTAAGGAGTTGTTTGGAGTGTTTGCTCTGCAAATAAGGCGGTAAAGGGGGGTGGGGTGGGGGGTATATCGCTGGGTAAACACTGCTGCGGAGCGAAAGGCTTGGGAAACTTACAGTCGAGGATGACAGGGTGACAAGGCAACAGCTTCCTCTTTAGTGTGTGTGTGTGCATGTGTGTGTGTGTGTGCATGTATGTATGCATGTGTGTGTGCGGGTGTGTGGGTGTGTTTGTGTGTGTGTGTGTGTGTGTGTGTGTGTGTGTGTGGGGAAGGGGCTAATTAGGGCTGCCCCTCTTACTTAGTGTTCTGACAGAGGCCTCCGCTTGGCGTCTTTGCTCGGCGTTTGAACCCTCTGTGGTGCAGGCGGACGTTGAAATCCACTGTTGTGGTTCTGCAGAGCAAAAATAGAACACATGACAGACAAAAGAAAGAGAAAGAAAATGTCTTTGCATTTTTGAGGTTGTCTGTTTGATGTTTTGCATCTTTGATCCGGCCTAGAACATAATGATGTTGGAGGGGTTAGGGGTGTGTGTGTGTGTGTGTGTGTGTGTGTGTGTGTGTGTGTGTGTGTGTGTGTGTGTGTGCGTGCATGTGGTGTATCCCAGTGAGGAGGTTATGGACTGGATCTGGGTTGATACACAGGATGGCTAATCCACTCAAGACTTCTAATGAACTCTAAGAGAAATAGAAAAGGATGTGGCTCAAGACTGCAAGCTGCACTTAAAAGCTCTATTGTGGCTTCTTAGCTATAGAGAAAAACCCACAACCCAGTGTCTAATAAAGACAAACTATTCCCTGTTTATGAGGTATAGTATATAGAGATAGAAAGCAACCTTTGTCCACTAAAAAATGCTCCTCAGGGGAATGGTGTCTTGTGGAACTTGTACAGCCATATATATGCCAAATCCCAAGATGTCCGCTCATTCACTATGCAGCGTGCTATCTAATTAGTCAGTGCAACTGACATACTATCTACTACATAAAAAAGGAGTGATCTTGTCAGGCAGAGCCCAAGATAGATAAACAGGAACAGGAACATTTGTCCACTAAAAATGCTGCTCAAGGGTCACAGTGCCATGAGGAACTCCCAGCAGCCCTTGTTTAGAACACCCATGCAGAGGCCTATTGGAGTTGCGTTAGTGGGCTTTAGGGGGATCTAGATTGGGGGTTCCAGTGTGGAGACCCCCATGCAGAGGCCTATTGGAGGAGCATTAGTGGGCTTTAGGGGGATCTAGATTGGGGGTTCCAGTGTGGAGACCCCCATGAAGAGGCCTATTGGAGGAGCGTTAGTGGGCTTTAGGGGGATCTAGACTTGGGGTTCCAGTGTGTGGAGACCCTCATGCAGAGCCGTATTTGAGGGGCATTAGTGGGCTTTAGGGGGATCTAGATTGGGGGTTCCAGTGTGGAGACCCCCATGCAGAGCCGTATTTGAGGAGCATTAGTGGGCTTTAGGGGGATCTAGATTCGGAGTTCCAGTGTGTAGAGACCCTCATGCAGAGCCGTATTTGAGGCGCATTAGTGGGGCATTAGGGGATCTAGATTGGGGGTTCCTGAGTGTGGAGACCCCCATGAAGAGGCCTATTAGAGGAGCGTTAGTGGGCTTTAGGGGGATCTAGATTGGGGGTTCCAGTGTGTGGAGACCCCCATGCA
>CM050203.1:3590000-3592500 GCA_027475355.1 Coilia nasus | reverse complement strand
CCAAGCCCTGCCCTCTACCTGTGCACAGAGACACAGAGAATGGGCAAATAAGGTCAAAGCCTCTGCTCCCAGACTGTGTGTTTGTGTGTGTGTGTGTGTGTGTGTGTGTGTATGTGTGTGTGTGTGTGTGTGTGTGTGTGTGTGTGTGTGTGTGTGTGTGTGTGTGTGTGTGTGTGTGTGTGTGACATTTCTGCTCCTACACTGAACTAAACGGCAGCCTCCTAGTGGAGGAGTGCCACTCACTCCCTTTTCCGTTTTCACATTCTCTCTCTCTCTCTCTCTCTCTCTCTCTCTCTCTCTCTCTCTTTCTTTCTGTATCTGTCTTTTTCTCTCTTTCTCTCTCTCGCGCTCTGTTTCTTGGCCTCCTTCTCTCTGTTTTTATGTCTTGCTCTCTCTCTCTCTGCCTCCTTCTCTCTCTTTTTTATCTCTTGCTCTCTCTCTATTTTCTCTCTCTCTCTCCTCTCTTCCCACACAGTTCTTTTGGGGTGATTGAGTGTAACATTCTCTGCATAGTCAGATATCTGAGTGTGTTTCTGAGATAAGAGGCCCTCAGTCTCCCTCTCTTATACGGGATTTCTGCATAGTCAGATATCTGAGTGTGTTTCTGAGATAAGAGAGCCTCAGTCAGCCTCTTTCATACGCGATTCCTGCATAGTCAGATATCTGAGTGTGTTTCTGAGATAAGAGAGCCTCAGTCAGCCTCTCTCATACGCGATTGGTTCCTAAACCTCCAACACCAAGCGCAATAACATCCTGCAGTTCTGTAGATTACTGAAGCACCGTTACTCTGACACATTTAGTACCTTATAGATTATTGAAGTATTCTTGTTTTAAAACTTTTAATTATGTCGTTAAGAGGCATTTAAGAGGTCTTTTATACATGCCATTAGCCCAAGCACATGAGAGAAAGAGAGTTTTTTAGATCATATTATTTTTGCTGAGTCAGCTGTATGGCAGTGAAATGAGAAATCATTTCTGTCTCAGTCACAACTATATCAGTATAAACTTCATTACATTACACTTAACAGATGCTTTTGTTCAACGTGACTTCTAACTAAGGAAAGCGGCCTGTTTGCATATACATATTGGTGCTATGACTATCTGTGACTTCCTGTGATCTGTGCTTCCTGTGCCACAGAGGTCATGGATAAGTTCAACACCATCGCGCTGATCGACGGCAAGAAGGAGCACGTGAGTCTGACGGTGGACAACGTGCACCTGGAGTACGGCGTGGTGTACGAGTATGACAGCACGGCTGGCATCAAGTGCCACGTCCTAGAGAAGATGGTGGAGCCGAAAGGCTTCTTCAGCCTCACCGCCAAGGTAGGCCCCTCTCCCTAGTGTCAATAGCTTCTTTAGCCTCACCGCCAAGGTAGGACCCATCCCCTTTAGTGCTAATAGCTTCTTTAGCCTCACTGCTAAGGTACGACCATCCTTCTAGTCCCAATAGCTTCATCAGCCTCACCCCACCAAAGGGCTCATTCACACTGACTTGAGCGTGTACAGTACGTAACCATGTAGAGTATGTTTGAATATGTGACAGAATACGCTCGGATCACTCATGCGGTGTGAATAATCTAATTTGTTAACATGCATTGTAAACGAATATGGACAGAAAATGGGCACGCGCTGTATACAGAGAGTGTTTGGTGTGAATGAGCCCTAAGGTAGACCACATCCTCTTTAGTCCCAATAGCTTCTTTAGCCTCACCGCTAAGGTAGTCCCCTCTCCTTAGTCCCAATAGCTTCTTTAGCCTCACCGCTAAGGTAGTCCCCTCTCCTTAGTCCCAATAGCTTCTATAGCCTCACCGCTAAGGTAGTCCCCTTTCCTTAGTCCCAATAGCTTCTTTAGCCTAACTGCTAAGGTAGTCCCCTCTCCTACGTCCCAATAGCTTCTTTAGCCTAACTGCTAAGGTAGTCCCCTCTCTTTAGTCCCAATAGCTTCTTTAGCCTAACCGCTAAGGTAGTCCCCTCTCCTACGTCTCAATAGCTTCGTTACCCTAACTGCTAAGGTAGTCCCCTCTCCTTAGTCCCAATAGCTTCTTTAGCCTCACTGCTGAGGTAGGTTTAGCCGAGGGCCGAAGAGTAAGATTCGGGTTATCTTTGATGAATCCTCCCTTAGTAAGATTTGCCTGCATCCGCTGCCTATGTGCTAAAGACAACATAGTTTCTGCACAGCTTGTGCACATTTCTGTATAAATGTCACCGCACAATCATTCATGTTAATTACTTTAATGAATGCTGTTTCGTCTTCTGCTCTGCATTTCCTGCTCCGAAAATAAGCCGCGGTGGTGCACTGAACAGTGTGACATATGGTCTAATCATTAGGAGAGCTTAATGAAAACATGCATCATCGGGTCGGCATTAATAAACGCTCTCATTTCACAACACATATCCACGTCTGTGTTTGTTTGGGGGAAAAAAAGAGCTTTGTTGCTACAGTGTGTTGGGATGGTTCTGAAAAGTATTACATGTTTTGAAGATTAAAAAGCGGGGCTGT
>CM050203.1:3582500-3585000 GCA_027475355.1 Coilia nasus | reverse complement strand
GTTGCCTGCTGTTCTGCATCAGTGTGCTCCCTAAATGTGGTGTGTGTGTGTTTGAGTGTGTGTGTATGGGTGTGTTTGTGTGTGCGTGTGTATGTCTGTGTGGGTCTGTATGTGTGTGTGAGTGTGTGGACCTTGTTTCATTTGAAAGGAAACATTCCTGCTTTAAGTTGGAGCCCACAGGGCCGAGATGCATTTTTCACTGTCCCCATGTTTACCGTGGCTGAGCATTCTGATGTATGGCCTGGCAGCTTCAAACACATAAGCAACCATATCGAAGGAACATGTTAATGCACATACATGCACACACACACACATACACACACATACACACACACACACACACACTCAAACAACCACACACCCATACACACATACATGCACTTTGATGCACGCACGCATGCACACACACACACACACACACACTAATACACACACGTACATACACACAAACAGCCCTCACCCATACACACATACATGCACACATGCACTTGGATGCATACACACACACACACACACCCAGACTGATATACACATGTACACACACACACATACACATACAGCCCTCAAAAAGAAGAGAAAAAAGCTGTGAATGTGAAGCGTAAGAAGACAGCTATATAAACAAGCCTTCCACATGATGAATCGCATCCTATTTCAAGCTACAGCAGCACGGTCCACACCGACTGATCTGGGTGCGTAAGACATCTGCTATGATGGATGTCGATAGTTGGGCTGCTCTCAAGATGTTTGTGTAAACACCCTCCATAGGCTCAGAGGATCTCAGAGGATGTTTGTAGCACGCATGTCCCATGGGCAGCACATGTCCGCCATGTGTTTGTTTGCACCACTGTAAACTTCTCAGTCAGCATCGCACTCAGACAGGAGAACAAGAGTGGCTGCACTGGTGTGTGTGGGTGTATTTGTGTGTGTGTGTGTGTGTGTGTGTGTGTGAGTGTGTGTGTGAGTGTGTGTATATACGTGTATCCATATGTGTGTGCTTACATACATGTTATGGTGTATGTGTGCATAAGTGTGTGTGTGTGTGTGTGTGCATATGCATGTGTTAGGGTGTGTGTGTGCATGTGTATGCATGTACTGTATGTGTGTGCATATGTGTGTGTGTTTTGGTGAGAATGTGCGTGTGTGTGTGTGATGGATGTATGCGGTATGCATTTTGAGAGCGGAGAGCTAAGAGTCAGCATTGTCTGCATTGTCTGCAGAGTGTGCATATGTGTGTTTGTATGTGTGTGTGTGTGTGTGTGATAGATGTATGCGGTATGCATTTTGAGAGCCAAGAGCTAAGAGTCAGCACTGTCTGCCCTGCTTATGTACAGTATGTGCATATGTGTGTGTGTGTGTGCTTATGTGTGTGTGTTATGGTGAGTATGTACATATGTGTGTGCGTGTATGTGTGTGTGTGTGTGTGTGTGTGATGGATGTATGCAATATGCATTTTGAGAGCAGAGAGCTGAGAGTCAGCACTGTCCTTATGGGCAGGTGGGAGTCCACCACCTGCTGTATGCGCTTGAAGACGAGGCGAGTTTTGGCTCGAAGGCGAGGCGAGTTTTCGCTTGAAGGCGAGACGAGTTTTGGCTTGAAGGCGAGACGAGTTTTCGCTTGAAGGCGAGGCGAGTTTTTGCTTGAAGGCGAGGCGAGTTTTGGCTTGAAGGCGAGGCGAGTTTTCGCTTGAAGGCGAGGCGAGTTTTGGCTTGAAGGCGAGGCGAGTTTTTGCTTGAAGGCGAGGCGAGTTTTGGCTTGAAGCACCAACAAAAGCCTCCTGCAGACAGCAGCAGCAGCAGGGAGCCTCACAACTGTCCAAAAACCAGATGCTCAGGCTGCACTCTGTGGCGCACAGGACGAACGGACTTGTGTGTGATTTTGAAGGCGTGGATATGGGAGGCCAGTTGGAGGAACAAGATGGACTTGTGTGTGATTTTTAAGGCGTAGATATTGGAGGCCAACCGCGTTTAAATGGCGGTTGCTCTGAATGTTCTGCCAAGTGATGAGCTAGCATTGTTGGGTCAGGTTAGGTTTCTTTATTGGTCTCCTCCAGGGAGATATCGGTCTCGGAGATCCAGACAGTTGCAGCAACAAAAATAACACACAAAGGCACGACGTACGGTGCAAACAGTACAACATACAGTAGAAACATGACATCAGAGAAAAAGACACAGAGCAAAAAGATCAGCATTGAATAGACTCCCACAGAGTTAATTGTTTATAGCTTCACACTCTCCAGAATTAAATTAACACCTTCACAATGTGAAATAACCCCAACCCTGGACACCATTTCAATCTGAAAATGTTAAAATTACACTTTAGGAGTTAAAATCAACTCCAAAATGTTTAACCCTAAAATTTGAACTCTCCAATTTTTGCTGTGCAGACGTGGAGTAGCCACAGGCTAACACTGAACCCTATGTAGGTGTGTGCAGAGGTGGAGTAGCCACAGGCTAACACTGAACCCTATGTAGGTGTGTGCAGACGTGGAGTAGCCACAGGC
>CM050203.1:3570000-3580000 GCA_027475355.1 Coilia nasus | reverse complement strand
GAGAGAGAGAGAGAGAGAGAGAGAGAGAGAGAGAGAGAAAGAGAGAGAGAGAGAGAGAGAGAGAGAGAGAGAGAGAGAGACTCACACACACACACTGTCCCACATAAATTGTACTTAGCCTGGACCTGGAAGCTCCTCGCTGGGGACCTGAAGTGTATCCTATGAGATCTAACTTAAGGAAATAACACAAACACACACACATGTAACACACACTGCCCAGTCCGCAAGCAACATTTATTTACAACGTTTCGGTCTTAGACCCTCTTCAGGTTGCTTTACAACCTGTGAAGTTCAGCCTGAGTTGTTATTTCCCTAATCTTCATTGTAAAAGCCAACCTGTCCGTGTCCCTATCCCTGTTGTGTGTGCAGCAGGAAGCTGGTTCCACAGCCGAGCAGCATAGGAACTGAAAGGCATCTACCTCCTTGTCTGAAGTCTGTGTGCTGGATGACAGACACACATTTTGGCCCAAAAATGCACTACTGAAAGATTGTTGAGAGCATATTACTGGTGTTGCAGACTTTATAATCTTCATCCTTCGATGTATGTGACTAATTTAAAAAGAGATTTACGAGTTACATGTGTCCGTGTTGTGTGTGTGTGTGTGTGTGTGTGTGTGTGTGTGTGTGTGTGTGTGTGTGTGTGTGTGTGTGTGTGTGCAGCAGGGAAGCTGGGCCCCATGGTGTATGCCCAGCACACCATCACCAGCATGGCAGCGCCCTCGGGCCACAGTCTGGGGCGCACGGAGGGCCACGGGCTCCGCTTCCTGCTCCGCGAGGACGACCAGCTCACGCTCGACGCCTACCAGAGGCTCCTCAGCAAACTCACCACCGTCGTCAAGGAGATGGAGAACTACGCCGCCCAGATTCACGAGTGAGTACTACACCGTCTCCAGGCCCGACATCCCGGGTTCAGAAAGTAAAATTCCTGCTGCATAATTGTTCCAGCCAATTCACTGAACCAGCTGATCTTATTAGCATCTCCAATACATGACATACATGGTTTGCATCTTTGCTTTCGCGCGAGCTGTCCTCTCCGCTCAGCTCTCAAGCTCTCACTACGTCTTGTTGCGTTGCTTCTCAGATCTGCACATCAGACCTGTTTCTGCGCAACAGACTCCATCACCTCATCAGCCAGGTAGATGAACTAATTAGTGAAGTCACCTGTGTTAGGAGCACAGACAGAAGGAATATATAGCAGTTTACTTTCTCAAGCCTGTTTGTCTGCCTCTGACTGTCTCTCTGGACATCCATGTTTATGTTAGCACGTGTTATTCTGGTTTCAGATTGAGCATAAGGCTAATCCTCAAGGTTTCACATCATTGTGCTAATCCCACAGGTTACAGCTTTTACATGTAAGCCAGTACTGCAGGTGCACAGGGACATGACAGAGTGCATGGCAGATTACGGCAGTGCTGTTGCCACGGCAACGTAAGTCCGTGTACGCCTGCAGGTTTATTGGCTTGGAAATGGAAGCAGCTACTGTGTGCGTGAGTGTCTGGTAAAAGTGAACTCGGAATAATTAAAATCGCGTTTATCTGTAGAGAATGGCCGGCAGCAGCAGTGATTCATTTTTGTTTCTGGTGTTGTGGCCTCTGGCTCGGGGTGTCAGCGGCAAGCATGTGCTCATTAACACGCTAATATTATTATCTGCACACGAGAGAGAGGGAGAGAGATAGAGGGAGAGAGAGAGAGATAGAGGGGGAGAGAGAGAGAGAGAGAGAGAGGGAGAGAGAGAGAGAGAGAGATAGAGGGTGAGAGAGAGAGAGGGAGAGGGAGAGAGAGAGAGAGATAGAGGGGGAGAGAGAGAGAGAGAGAGCAAGAGAGAGAGAGAGAGAGAGATAGAGGGGGGGGAGAGAGAGAGAGAGAGAGAGAGAGAGAGAGAGCAAGAGAGAGAGAGAGAGAGAGAGATAGAGGGGGAGAGAGAGAGAGAGAGAGAGACAGAGAGAGAGAGATAGAGGGTGAGAGAGAGAGAGATAGAGGGAGAGAGAGAGAGAGAGATAGAGAGAGAGAGAGGGAGAGAGAGGGTGAGAGAGAGAGAGAGAGAGAGAGAGATAGAGGGGGAGAGAGAGAGAGAGATAGAAATAGAGAGATAGAGAGAGGGAGAGATAGAGGGGGAGAGAGAGAGAGAGATAGAAATAGAGAGATAGATAGAGAGAGGGAGAGATAGAGGGTGAGAGAGAGAGAGATAGAGGGAGAGAGATAGATATCTGCCTGAGATATTTCATTTGGAATTCTGTAAAGGCATTTTAGGGGTACACAGAAGTTCCCCAAACTTAGCTTGCAGGGCAGAGCTTGGAAGATACCCTCTTCTTATTAATATCCAAAAAAGAGCAGCGAAATTCTGGCACCACCTGCAGATAAGCAAACCTGAGAGGTACCATCACACTGCTGCCCAGCTAAGAAGTAGTCACCCTGAGGAGGACCCCCTAAATGACCTCATCCAAAAATATAATCTAAACACAACTGATCTAAGTATTGTGTCAAAATTAAAATATTTAGAAAAAAGCACTAAGGAACAATATGTGAATGATTGGAAGGAAAAAATTAAACTAATAAGCAAACTAAATTATTACAAAGTAATACGAAAAGATTATAATTTGGCACCATATTTAATTCAAATTAAAAACTATCATCAAAGAAAACTATTAACCAAGTACAGGTTAAGTGATCATAACCTTGCCATCGAAAAAGGGAGACATAGACAAACCTGGGTGTGTCGAGAGCATAGAATATGCAAACACTGTAATACCGGGGAGATAGAGGATGAAGGACATTTCCTTACAAAATGTACCAAATACCATAACATTAGAGAAACATACTACAGAAAAATAGAAGACATTTGCCCTGAATTCATTAATTTAGACAATGAGCAAAAAATACCGTTCCTCTTGGGAGAAATCGATACCCTTACAAAATTAGCTGCTGAATATGTAGAGTCCTGCCACATTTTAAGAGAAGAATGCTCCTGACTATCAACTAGTGATCCATGTACAGGTGCTGTTTTTTCTTTGTTTGTTTGTTTGTTTTTCCTTATCTTTTTTTTTTCTTTTCTCTCATATTATTATTATTACTAGTATTACTTTTCATGATATGACCTTCTTTTACTTGAGGAATTGTATTTTTTTTTAATTATTATTATACTATTATATTATTATTATATACTATTATACTATTGTACTAGTAAGTGGTATAAGGTTTCTTTTCATTTATTTCTTTACTATCCAGTATTAATTATTACTGTATTACACTATTCAGTATTATGTCTTACTATTACAATCAGTGCTTGATTACTGCTTTGGCAATATTGTATTTACATTCATGCCAATAAAGCTATTGAATTGAATTGAATTGAATTGATAGAGAGATAGAGGGTGAGAGAGAGAGAGATAGAGGGTGAGAAAGGGAGAGATAGAGAGAGAGATAGAAATAGAGAGGGAGAGAGAGGGAGAGATAGAGGGTGAGAGAGAGAGAGATAGAGGGAGAGAGATAGAGAGATAGAGGGTGAGAGAGAGAGAGATAGAGGGTGAGAGAGGGAGAGATAGAGATAGAGAGAGAGATAGAAATAGAGAGATAGAGAGAGGGAGAGATAGAGGGTGAGAGAGAGAGATAGAGATAGAGAGAGGGAGAGATAGAGATAGAGAGAGAGATAGAAATAGAGAGATAGAGAGAGGGAGAGATAGAGGGTGAGAGAGAGATAGAAATAGAGAGATAGAGGGTGAGAGAGAGAGAGAGAGAGAGAGCAAGAGAGAGAGAGAGAGAGAGTGAGAGGCTCACAGTAATTTAATTGGACTGGATTGGATTATCATTCTTCGACCGTGGAGGCCTTTCATGCTGCCCAGTCATTATAAATCACGACACCCTCTGCTTACACACGGCACCCCTCTACACCCCTCTACACCCCTCTACACCCCTCTACACCCCTCTACACCGCTCTACACCCCTCTACAGCCCTCTACAGCCCTCTACACCCCTCTACACCGCTCTACACCCCTCTACACCCCTCTACACCCCTCTACAGCCCTCTACACCCCTATACACCCCTCTACAGCCCTCTACACCCCTCTATAGCCCTCTATAGCCCTCTACACCCCTCTATAGCCCTCTACAGCCCTCTACACCCCTCTACACCCCTCTACAGCCCTCTACACCCCTCTACACCCCTCTACACCCCTCTACAGCCCTCTACACCCCTCTACACCCCTCTACAGCCCTCTACACCCCTCTATAGCCCTCTATAGCCCTCTACACCCCTCTATAGCCCTCTACAGCCCTCTACACCCCTCTACAGCCCTCTACACCCCTCTACAGCCCTCTACACCCCATACACCCCTATACACCCCTCTATAGCCCTCTACAGCCCTCTATAGCCCTCTACAGCCCTCTATAGCCCTCTACAGCCCTCTACACCCCTATACACCCCTCTACAGCCCTCTACACCCCTATACACCCCTCTACACCCCTCTACACCCCTCTACACCCCTCTATAGCCCTCTACACCCCTCTACAGCCCTCTACACCCCTCTACAGCCCTCTACACCCCTATACACCCCTCTACACCCCTATACACCCCTCTACACCCCTCTACACCCCTCTGCTTACACACGGCACTCCTCTACACCCCTCTACACCCCTCCGGGTACTAGTGATTATAAATCACAGCATCCCTCTGCTTAGTCATTATAGATCACGACACCTCTGCTTAGTCATTATAGATCACGACACCCTCTGGTCACTAGTCATTATAGATCACGACACCCTCTGCTTAGTCATTATAGATCACGACACCCTCTGCTTAGTCATTATAGATCACGACACCCTCTGCTCACTAGTCATTATAGATCACGACACCTCTGCTTAGTCATTATAGATCACGACACCTTCTGCTCACTAGTCATTATAGATCACGACACCCTCTGCTTAGTCATTATAGATCACGACACCCTCTGCTTAGTCATTATAGATCACGACACCCTCTGGTCACTAGTCATTATAGATCACGACACCTTCTGCTCACTAGTCATTATAGATCACGACACCTTCTGCTCACTAGTCATTATAGATCACGACACCCTCTGCTTAGTCATTATAGATCACGACACCCTCTGCTTAGTCATTATAGATCACGACACCCTCTGGTCACTAGTCATTATAGATCACAACACCTCTGCTTAGACATTATAGATCACGACACCCTCTGCTTAGTCATTATAGATCACGACACCCTCTGCTCAGTCATTATAGATCACGACACCCTCTGGTCACTAGTCATTATAGATCACGACACCTCTCTGCTTAGTTATTATAGATCACGACACCTCTGCTTAGTCATTATAGATCACGACACCTCTGCTTAGTCATTATAGATCACGACACCTCTGCTTAGTCATTATAGATCACGACACCCTCTGCTTAGTCATTATAGATCACGACACCCTCTGCTTAGTCATTATAGATCACGACACCCTCTGCTTAGTCATTATACATCACGACACCTCTCTGCTTAGTCATTATAGATCACGACACCTCTGCATACTAGTTATTATAGATCACGACACCCTCTGCTTAGTCATTATAGATCACGACACCTTCTGCATACTAGTCATTATAGATCACAACACCCTCTGCTTAGTTATTATAGATCACAACACCTCTGCTTAGTCATTATAGATCACGACACCTCTGCTTAGTCATTATAGATCACGACACCCTCTGCTTAGTTATTATAGATCACGACACCTTCTGCTTAGTTATTATAGATCACGACACCTTCTGCTTAGTCATTATAAATCACGACACCTCTGCTTAGTCATTATAGATCACGACACCCTCTGCATACACACAGCACCCCTCTACACCCCTCTTGTGTGCTGTCTCTGTGTCTGTGTCTGTGTTTTTGTGGGTGACTTTTAAATAGCTTCCTTCCACTGCTGTGCAGTTGTTCTGGTGTGACTAATTGTTCAATTATTCATTAAGGCTCAAAGAAAAGAAAATGTGCGCGCGTACAAACTGCGTCAGCCAAAGTAATGAGGATTTGTGAACGTCACTGGATTGATTGCATTACAGTTTTTGCCCAATGCTTGAACGCAATAGACATATGCTTAAACCAACGTAACATAACTTGAAGTTGTGTTATCATGCCTTAAACACAGTGTAGCCATACCTTAAACACAAACGCTGCTTTACACTTTAGTCGCAATTCTGCAACACACTTGCTCCTTTTTGCAACACACTTGCTCCTGCACACTACACACTATTTCATACATAAGACACTTCGTTCAAAAATGAAATACCGATGTATCATTGGCAAAACACATCTATTCAAAATACAAAAAACAGTGTTTTATATAAAGTAGACTAGTGTGTTGGTGCTGATGTGACAGTGTTTTCATAAAATACAAGTGTTTGCAATTTTGTCATGAGAGTGACATTTTGGCGAAGGATTGTTAGGTTTTGATTGCAGAGTTTCAATTTGACACAGATGTGAACGGTTTATTTCCAAGTGTTGGGTCCTATGTGCTTGGGTGTAGAGTTTTGGCACAGCGAGCCAAATTTTGCAAAATGTGTTTAAGCAATGGGCAAAAACTATAAGTACAGATCATATGGCACTAAAACTAATCTCAGCTGGACTGTGTCTGCTGGTGTCTTTTTGACAAAGATCTAGTTCTTGTTCTGTGCTGTGGAAAGTGAATGGGCCAAGAGACCAATATGCCCATGTACACGCCAGACAAGAGACCAATATGCCCATGTACACGCCGGACTGAGGGTTATGGGGTAGTGTTTTGGTGAAGGTTATTTAAGTAACAGTGTTAGTTTCAGTGACTCCATCAGACCTTTGAGACCGCACACAGAGAGTGGCTTTAATAGTATGCTGGGCCTAACACACACACACAGAGCATGTCTTAAATAATATGCCTGACACACACACACACACATACACATACACACAGGGAGTGTCTTTAATAGTATGCTGGGCCTGATACACACACACACACACACAGTGTGTCTTTATTAGTATGCTGGCCCTTACACACACACACACACACACAGCGTGTCTTTAATAGTATGTTGGGGCTTATACACACACACACACACACACACTGAAACAGGAACTGGTGCCGAATCTGCTTTCTCCATCAGCTACCCCCTTTTCTGTGGTTGTTACTGTGACACCTGGGTGAATGCATATGTTACTAGGTGTGTGTGTGTGTGTCTGTGTGCGCGTGCATGTGTGTATGTGTGCGCGTGCATGTGTGTATGTGTGTGTGTGTGTGTGTGTGTGTGTTTCAGTGTGTGTGTGCGTGTGTGTGTGTGTGCGTGTGTGTGTGTGTGTGTGTGTGTGTGTGTGTGTGTGTGTGTGTGTGTGTGTGTGTGTGAAAAATGGCTTTTGATGGCTTCATTGTGTGGAAGCCTGTCGCCCCCCATCAGGAAATGGGACACTTGTAGGTCAGCGCAGGCTTCAGACAGGAAGAGACGCCGCAGAGAAAAGGCTTTAACAGGAAGCCCACAGAGAGAGACAGGAGCCTCAGCGCCACAATAAAAGTCAGCCGCAGTCAGAGAAACGCGTGAATCAGGAAGGCTGCCGTTAACGTTGGCATTGTTTGCAGTAAAAGCAGCCTTTTACAATCCGCTACAGTGGATGCAGACAAAGAGGCAGATCTTCCTGCAGTGGGGTGGGTGCAGGGGTGGTGTGTGTGTTTTAAGCCGTATTGCAGTGGGGTGGGTGCAGGGGTGGTGTGTGTGTTTTAAGCTGTATTGCAGTGGGGTGGGTGCAGGGGTGGGTGGGGGTGATGTGTGTGTTTTAAGGTGTATTGCAGTGGGGTGGGTGCAGGGGTGGGGGTGGTGTGTGTGTTTTAAGGCGTATTGCAGTGGGGTGGGTGCAGGGGTGGGGGTGGGTGTGTGGTGTGTGTGTTTTAAGACGTATTGCAGAGGGGTGGGGGTGGTGTGTGTGTTTTAAGGCGTATTGCAGTGAGGTGGGTGCATGGGTGGGTGGGGGTGGTGTGTGTGTTTTAAGACGTATTGCAGAGGGGTGGGGGTGGTGTGTATATTCTAAGACATATTGCAGTGGGGTGGGTGCAGGGGTGGGGTGGTGTGTGTGTTTTAAGGCGTATTGCAGTGGGGTGGGTGCAGGGGTGAGGGTGGTGTGTGTGTTTTAAGGCGTATTGCAGTGGGGTGGGTGCAGGGGTAGGTGGGGGTGGTGTGTGTGTTTTAAGACGTATTGTATTTCTTAGCCTATGGTGAGCTAGGGTGCACTTGCATGTGAAAGTCAAACACAAAATGACATTAAATATTGGTTCTGCCACCACAGTAGAAGCAAATTGCTTGTCATCTGAGGGTAGAGAGAGAGAGGGGGAGAGAGAGAAGTAGAGAGAGAGGGGGGGGGGGAGAAAGAGAGATGGAGAGAGGGAGAGAGGGAATAAAAGAGATTGAAAAATGGGAGGGGTCAAAGGTGGAGATGGAAGAGACAGTTCTGGTGATTCTGACAGTGATAAAGGGAAAGAAAACCCCAAAAGAGAAAGAAAAGAAACCATCAGAGAGAGAGAGAGGGGGAGAGAGAGAGGGAGAGAGAGAGAGAGAGAGAGAGAGAGGGAGAGAGAGAGAGAGAGAGAGAGAGAGAGAGAGAGAGAGAGAGAGGGAGGGAGAGAGTATAGGAAGACAAAAAGAAAGCAAGATATAAGAGCGAAGCTGTGGTTTTCTCAAACAGAGGGAGAGAGAGAGAGAGGGTGAGAGAGAGAGAGAGAGAGAGAGAGAGAGAAGCTGTGGTTTTCCTTGTCAGCCATGTCAGTTTTAATCACTCTGGCAAAGGGTGCCTTCGGATAGACTGGGGCTCTCGGCTCTCAGCTGTCAGCGCTGGGAAGGGCCCTTCGGTAGGCTGGGATGAGCCCTGGTGTTTGAGGGCCATACGCTGTTAGCTCTCAGCCCTGGGAAGGGGGCCCTTTGGATAGGCTGGTATGGCCCCTTTGTGTGGGTGCTGTGCGATGACCATACGCTCTTAGCTCTCAGCGCTGGGAAGGGGGCCCTTTGGATAGGCTGGTATGGCCCCCTTGTGTGGGTGCTGTGCGATGACCATACGCTCTTAGCTCTCAGCTACCAGCGCTGGGAAGGGGGCCCTTTGGATAGGCTGGTATGGCCCCTTTGTGTGGGTGCTGTGCGATGACCATACACTCTTAGCTCTCAGCTACCAGCGCTGGGAAGGGGGCCCTTTGATAGGCTGGTATGGCCCCCTTGTGTGGGTGCTGTGCGATGGCCATACACTCTTAGCTCTCAGCCCTGGGAAGGGGGCCCTTTGGATGAGGCTGGTATGGCCCCTTTGTGTGGGTGCTGTGCGATGACCATACGCTCTTAGCTCTCTTGCTACCAGCACTGGGAAGGGGCTGTTAATGGCCGACTGCAGTGCAGCAAAGGCCTTGCTCTGCCACTGATGCCATTTATGGAGTCATTACTGCCTGCTGGGGGGCACAGCAGCTCATTTGCTCTGCACTGGTTCTCATTTCACACCCTTACATGCAGACACACATGCAGGTCAACACACACACACATGAGTACAAGCACACACACACACACACCCACATGCACGCACATGCACACACTCGCACAACAAAAACACCATAAAACCAACATATCCATACAGGTGTATGTAAACACACAAACACATGTACACAAATACAAACAAATATACACACAGTTGCATGTGCATACACACACACACACACACACACACACACACACACACACACACACACACACACACACACACACACACACACACGAGTTAAGGGCTGCTGTAGTGGATTGAAAGGGATATTGATTCCACCCCCCTCTCCACCTCCGGCGTGTCAGAGGAGCAGTAAGGCCCAATCAGCCGGATGAGGCCTCCAGACAGCAGACACACACACACACATGCACACACACACACACACACACACACACACACACACACACACACACACACACACAGGCACCATCTGACAAAGCTCTGCTCTCCCTTTCTGTCTCTCTCTTT
>CM050203.1:3560000-3565000 GCA_027475355.1 Coilia nasus | reverse complement strand
TCCTGTGCATAATAGCAGGGGAAACGAATGACAAATGTAAGTGAAGTATGTGTGTGTGTGTGTGTGTGTGTGTAGGGTCTGTAAGTGAAGTATGTGTGTGTGTGTGTGTAGGTTCTGTAAGTGAAGTATGTGTGTGTGTGTAGGGTCGGTCTACAAACGCTAGGCCCACCGCTTAACGTAAAGCAGCCCCCCGTCACGGCCTTTGGTGTGCCGTGTGGCGTAACTTGGGGGGGGGGGGGGGGGGGGGGGCTGGTGGCTGTCACCAGATCGCTGTCAGCAACAGCAACTCCAATCGCCGCGGCAACGCTTGGAAACTTTCCAGAATCCTCCACATGAATGAGAGCTTTACACAGCACCCCAGGTGCATTATGGGAAAATACATTCTACATGACAGAACCCAATATCGGACAAATGTTGCCTTTGCAGCATAACCAGGCAGAGCTGTGCTGTTAACCCTTTACATGGACTATATGTCTTCATTGTATTTCCATTACAATTTACATTACGATTTCTCTCGAGCAAACTGGTAATACATTACAGTGATTTATGATTGTATTATATCATTACAGTACATACATGCACAAATGGAATACATATTTGTTACATGTAATGTTGATGGATTGCTTTTGTGCTCACTCCCTGTACAGCTATTGGTGCATTTTACTGTCCAGGGCATTGATATGTACACATAACATGAATGTAGTCGTTAAGCATGCTCCTCATGCATGTTGTCGCATGTGTGATTGCAGTGACTGCAACAGCAACAGGAACTCCATCGCCTCCTTCACCAGCATCTGCAGTAGCCATTGCAGCTCCTATGTGCACAGTGATGAGATGGACTCAGGTAACCACACACACACACATGCACATGCAGACACACCAACACACACACACGCGCACACACACACACACACACACACACACACACACACACACACACACACACACACACACACACACACACACACATATGCACATGCAGACACACACACACACACATGCACATGCAGACACACGCACACACATATGCACATGCATACAGACACACACACACACACACATGCATACACGTACACACCTACACACACACACACATAGTAGGCAGGGCTTACTGACATGCTGATATAGCGGTAACAGAAGCAAACACATGTGATATGAAACATGGCCTCCACCTTACACCAGGGTCACACACATACACACACATACACACACACACACACACACACACACACACACACACACACACACACACACACACACAACATGAGACATGGCCTCCACTCCAGCCCAGGGCCCCCACTGGGCCTCAGGCTCCCCTAACTCTCCCGCTCTCACACATGAATCACAGTGCTGTCGAGCTTGTGCTGGGTGCTAAATTGATGACTGCAACATGCTAATTAGCCAGTAGCTCTTACTTAGCCTCAGGCTGTCTGGAGGAGGGAGGCTGGAGCCACTGCTCCCTGTGTGTTTCACCTCCTCAGCCCAGAGGTTTGGACTCAGTACATTACCAGGGCCCACTTCTGCATTCAATGCAACAGTATCAAAATGAATGTAATCGGGAACAAACTGATTTTGCCGCAGTTCATTTTGAAAGTAGGCTCACATTATGAGGCCTTAATTCTGGGTTGTTAACTTAATATTAATACACTCAGCATATGAAATTCATGGGGAAATTATGGGAAATGTCAAAGTCCAAGGAAATTAAATTAAATGTATATCGTCTATATTGGGTCTATATTGAGACTGTATTGAGTCTGTATTGAGTCTGTATTGAGTGTATATTGAGTCTGTGAGGTGTCTGTTGCGCTGCAGGGGACGAGATGCCGACCAGCGTGTGGATCTCCCACGACAAGCAGAAGAAGCTGCACGGCTTCCTAGAGCACCTTTTCAGCCAGGTGTGTACTTGCAGGGGGTTCTGGGAGAAAAGTTCATACACACATACACCACTTATAAATAATAATGCACACATGTAGGATTCAATGCACGCCTTTATGCACACATTTATATGATTCAAGCAAACAGATTCGAAGACACGTACAAGCAAATCCACACATACGTTGTATTCACACACAAGCATGTAATTTATAAAAAAATACACAAACATATGCACTCAGGCACACAAATACCACACATGCATGCATGCATGTCCACATTCACATACCCACCCACAAGCATCAACACTGTGGTGTGAAATATTTTGGTGTTTTTAGAAATACTGAAAATAAGCGTAAATCACAGCGCTGTGGCAGTTCCTCTGTAGAGATTGTGGGTGTGCGGAGTGATGTATAACCACTTTTTATCTGACCTTTGACCTCTCCTGTGTGCGTTATTTAACATAACACATGGGGCTCAAGGGACCACTCAGGTCTCAACCAAAGCAAAACCTCCTCCATCGCTCACCCCCCATCTCTACACACACACACACACACACACACACACACACACCCTGGGAAAAACAGAATCGTCCGTGGGGGGCACCTAGGGTGAAAGTCCTAGCCAGTGGCCAATACCGCTAGGATTTTGCAATATGTTTAACTTAGTTACAGAGCATCTTGCACTCTGTTAGTTGTATTTTATACATTGCCTGTAATAAGCTAATGTTCCAGTCATTGAGCTTAGCCAGTGACCACAGTATGGGTGTGGCCAGTTTAGCATGTTACGACTGTATGGCTATGGCCAGTTCAGCCCTTGACCACAGTATGGCTATGGTCAGTTTAGCTCAGGACCACAGTTTTGGCATGGTCACTCCAGTGTATACCCTAACCTAGATTATTATAGAGAGGGCACATTTCCAAGGAAGAAGGCATGTTTCCAAGGAAGTCTCTCTGTGGGTTTGTTTTGCTAGGATGTTATTCTCCATCAGTCGTGTCCCACTGAGGTCCTGCAGGAGAAAAAGAGCAGAATATACCGCCTGAGCACACACACCTTCTCTCCATATATATATAGCAGGATATACCGCCTGAGCACACACACCTCTTTCCATATATATAGCAGGATATACCGCCTGAGCACACACACCTTCTCTTCTCCATATATATATATAGCAGGATATACCTCCTGAGCACACACACCTCTCTCCATATATATATAGCAGGATATACCGCCTAGCATAGCATACCTCTCTCCATATATATAGCAGGATATACGGCCTGAGCACACACACCTCTTCCCATATATATAGCAGGATATACCGCCTGAGCATAGCACACCTCACCTCTCTCCATATATATAGCAGGATATACCGCCTGAGCACACACACCTCTTTCCATATATATATCAGGATATACGGCCTGAGCATAGCGCTCCACACCTCTCTCCACATATATAGCAGGATATACCGCCTAGCATAGCACACCTCACCTCTCTCCATATATATAGCAGGATATACCGCCTAGCATAGCACACCTCACCTCTCTCCATATATATAGCAGGATATACCGCCTAGCATAGCACACCTCTCTCCATATATATAGCACGGTATACCGCCTAGCATAGCGCTCCACACCTCTCTCCATATATATATAGCAGGATATACCGCCTGAGCACACACACCTCTCTCCATGAATATATATAGGGGGATATACCGCCTGAGCACACACACCTCTCTCCATATATATAGCAGGATATACCGCCTGAGCACACACACCTCTCTCCATGAATATATATAGGGGGATATACCGCCTGAGCACACACACCTCTCTCCATATATATAGCAGGATATACCGCCTGAGCACACACACCTCTCTCCATATATATAGCAGGATATACCGCCTAGCATAGCATACCTCTCTCCATATATATAGCAGGATATACCGCCTGAGCACACACACCTTCTCTCCATGTCTCCTGCTTTTTTGGTTAGGGGCCAGCCAGCTTCCTCTAGCATCATTTACATGTGTGTGTGTGTGTGTGTGTGTGTGTGTGTGTGTGTGTGTGTGTGTGTGTGTGTGTGTGTGTTTGAAGTCTCTAGTTGAGGAAAAACTCACTTAACTGAAAAACACTGACTGTAGTTTGTGGGACAATAAACTACATTTATTTCTATATTATCTTATCAAGAAAAAAATGAGGATGTTATGAGAATGTTATGAGACAGCACGATCACTGCATGTGCTGTATTTACATAGCCTATTTCTGGAGTGGAGTATTTAAATAGCCTCTCTACCTATCTGGCTTTGCAGGTGGAGTATTTAAATAGCCTCTCTACCTCTCTGGCTTTGCAGGTGGAGTCAATAACCAGCTTGCTGAAGGGACCCGTCGTGGCCAAGGCCTTTGAGCAAACAAACTGCTTTATGCCCAACAGAGGACTGCAAGGTAAAGAACCTCCATGTGCCATGACATGATATGCAGACCTAGAATAGAATAGAATAGAATAGAGTAGAATAGAATAGAATAGAGTAGAGTAGAATAGAATAGAATAGAGTAGAATAGAATAGAGTAGAGTAGAGTACAATAGAATAGAATAGAATAGAATAGAATAGAATAGAATAGAATAGAATAGAATAGAATAGAGTAGAGTAGAATAGAATAGAGTAGAGTAGAGTAGAGTAGAGTAGAGTAGAATAGAATAGAATAGAATAGAATAGAGTAGAATAGAATAGAATAGAATAGTATAGAATAGAATAGAATAGAATAGAATGCCTTTTATTGTACACTCTACAGTGTACACTATACACATGTACAATGAGATTGAAAGCAACTCCTTCTCCAGTGCAGACATGTATGTAAAATATTTTCAACACTGAATAAATAAATAACAGTGCAAGAAAAGATCAACAATAAAAGGGGGGCGGGGGTGCACAGTTCTGAGGCCCTATAGCCTATGCCCAAGTATTTACGGAACAGTAGAGTCTCTAAGGGAAACCTTAAGGGAACCCTTACACAAGAAGCCCTGTTACACAGGATGGTGGAGGGTTGGCTAAATAAGTGACTGAGAAGTGGTACCTTAAATGTGCATCATGAGCCATGTCTGGTTCTGATGGACTCTTCAACAGAGGACTGCA
>CM050203.1:3552500-3555000 GCA_027475355.1 Coilia nasus | reverse complement strand
CGCATCTCTGTAGCATTAGAGTCTCGCATGTGCCGCGCTGCTTCAAAGCCCCCTCAGCCTACTGCTTTTTAAGGCTCCCCCATGGCTTAACACACACACACTTACACACTTGCACTTACACACACTTACACACTTGCACTCACACACATACACACACACTCTCTCTCTCACACACACACACACACACACTTGCACTTCCACACACTTACACACTTGCACTCACATGCATACACACACACTCTCTCTCTCTCTCTCTCACACACACACACACTTGCACTTGCACACACACACTTGCACTCACGCATACACACACACACTCTCTCTCTCTCACACACACACACACACACACACTTGCACTTGCACACACACACTTGCACTCACACGCATACACACACACACTCTCTCTCTCTCTCACACACACACACACACACACACACACACACACACACACACACATGAAGAGAAGTGTACCAAAAGCAGATGCTGAAAGAGTCAGTCGGGGTGGATTACATGTCAGTGTTGCAGCTAAGCGTTCATGCTCCAAATACTATTAAATATGCAGAGACTATTAAATATGCTATTAAATACTATTAAATATGCAGAGAAGGAGCCTGTTCCAAATGGCTAAATTCGCTGCCTAAGTAGTTACCTAACGCGGCAGCGAGTCATCGAGTGCTGTTCCAAACGGTTAAAGTTCTTATTTCCTGTCGCAGCAGTTGCCTTCAAATTGTCCGCGCGACAGGCAGTTTTGAAGGCAGCTTCGATGATTCCTTCAAATCACCCAGAATTCTGTGCACTAACTTTCAAACAACTGTGAAAAGTAAATAAAGATTGCGGCCGACATGAATCTTACGGTTGCTGTCGGTATCAATATCTTATTTGTTTGGCACTGTATCGCTTGTATTTTTACAATTTAGATGAGAAATCAACAATGTACTATCTAAATATCCAACCACTTTAACTATTAATAGCGTATTGTAGGATTTATGTACGGTCTGTCAGTCAACTGACTAACGTTAGCCAACTAGCCTACATCAGCTAGTTTCACGTTCTTGCTACGTGCTAACGTCATACCCCAACTTTTGCTCTCTTAAAATCCCGTTCCAAACCAGTATTTATAGAAGTTGCCTTCACCCCGTAGTCATATCTAATTAGGCACCTCTCTATTAAGGGAGGGAGTCATCGAGGCAGCTGCCTTCCGTTTGGAACAGAGCCAAGATCCCTGATCTCAGTCGTGCGTCGCTCATAATAGTCCCCCAAACCTGACCCAAATGCAAGAGTTCCTCATCTGAGTCGTGCGTCACTCATATAGAGCCCCCAAACCTGACCCAAATGCAAGAGTTCCTTATCTGAGTCGTGCGTCGCTAAATAGTCCCCCAAACCTGACCTAAATGCAAGAGTTCCTTATCTGAGTCGTGCGTCGCTAAATAGTCCCCCAAACCTGACCTAAATGCAAGAGTTCCTTATCTGAGTCGTGCGTCACTCATATAGAGCCCCCAAACCTGACCCAAATGCAAGAGTTCCTTATCGGAGTCGTGCGTCGCTAAATAGTCCCCCAAACCTGACCTAAATGCAAGAGTTCCTTATCTGAGTCGTGCGTCGCTAAATAGTCCCCCAAACATGACCTAAATGCAAGAGTTCCTATTACCCAGTTCCTCCTGACTGACAGTGTTTCCTCTGAGCAGCTGCACTATTTATTTGGGTTTATTTACTTGCACTCTATAAAGTCAGAAAAATGACTTTAAAATTCTTCCGCTTGCATGTGTTTCCAGTGTTGGGGCAAAGACAACACCTTATTTCTCCCAAAAACAAGCAATAAACTAAATTAACTTAATATACTTGGTCACATAATAAAACTGATGTTTATTGTTCCAGAAATGGAATGGAACAATAACTCACTTAACCCGATCTTTTGCCTTTGCATGGCAATGTTGTGCTTCACTCAGGGGAACAGTGGTGACACACACACAAACATACACACACACACACACACACACACCTACACACACATACACACACACAAACATACACACACACACACTCACCTACACACACACACACACACACACACACACACACACACACACACACACACAGACAACCGGTCCTTTGCTTTTGCATGGCAATGTTGTGCAATGTTGTAACAATGGTGGCAACCATTTATACAGTCAACCCTGCAGACCAAACCCACCAGTGTCTGGTGTTGCATACACACACACACACACAGACACCTGTAGTATTAGTGTTCATACTTGGTTAGTTTGGTATACCCTGTTCTGATTGGGTACTTCATCATATGCAGAACACATGCAGATCCAGAAATGAAAAAAGTGTACCTGAGAACATCGATTGGCTTGCTTGTAAGCGCAATTAGAACACAGTCATTTTTCTTGGAGAAAGTTGTTTAAAAATCTTATGGAAAACAGCAGGACTACTTAATTAGACATCAGAGGCCTCATTAGACACTCTATGAAAAACAGATGGATCTGTGTTTGTTTGT
>CM050203.1:3547500-3550000 GCA_027475355.1 Coilia nasus | reverse complement strand
CCATACCACACAAAACACACACAACCCCATCACACCACACCATGCCACACCACACCATGCCACACCACACCACACCACACTACACCACACCACACTATACCATACCACACAAAACACACACAACCCCATCACACCACACCACACCACACCACACCACACCACACTATACCATACCACACAAAACACACACAACCCCATCACACCACACCACACCACACCACACTATACCATACCACACAAAACACACACAACCCCATCACACCACACCATGCCACACCACACCATGCCACACCACACCACACCACACTACACCACACCACACTATACCATACCACACAAAACACACACAACCCCATCACACCACACCACACACAACCCCATCACACCACACCATACCACATTACACCACACCACACCTCACACAACCCCATCACACCACACCACACACAACCCCATCACACCACACCACACACAACCCCATCACACCACACATACCACACCACACCACACACAACCCCATCACACCACACCATACCACATCACACCACACCACACCTCACACAACCCCATCACACCACACCACACACAACCCCATCACACCACACCACACACAACTCCATCACATCACACCACACACAACTCCATCACATCACACCACACACAACCCTATCACATCACACCACACACAGTCCCATCAACATCACTATGTATAGTCATCACACCACACCACCCCACATCAGACCACACACAACCCCATCACACCACACCACCCCACACCACACCAAACAATGCAGGTCCTCACGCAGACCATCGCCAAGTTCGTGGAAGGTCAGTCCCCAAGGTCACCCACCACACCACACACAACCCCATCACACCACACCACACCACACCACACCACACACAACCCCATCACACCACACCATACCACACCACCACCACACACAACCCCATCACACCACACCACACACAACCCCATCACACCACACCATACCACACCACACCACACACAACCCCATCACATCACACCATACCACACCACACCAAAGTGTACAGGCTATCACACAGACTATCGCCAAGTTTTGTGGAAGGTCAGTCTCCAAGGTCACCCACCGGCTGCCGCATGGCTGAGCCAAAACAACCAAACCAAGCCACACACCACACCAAACACAACCACGCTATACCATACCAAACACAACCACGCTATATGACACCAAACACAACCACGCTATACCACACCACACCAAACACAACCACGCTATACCACACCCAAACACAACCACGCTATATGACACCACACCAAACACAACCACGCTATATGACACCCAAACACAACCACGCTATACCACACCAAACACAACCACGCTATATGACACCAAACACAACCACGCTATACCACACCACACCAAACACAACCACGCTATACCACACCACACCAAACACAACCACGCTATATGACACCAAACACAACCACGCTATACCACACCAAACACAACCACGCTATACCACACCAAACACAACCACGCTATACCACACCACACCAAACACAACCACGCTATAACACACAAACACAACTACGCTATACCACACCACACCAAACACAACCACGGCCTCACCACACTACAGCACACCATACCACAACACAAGAGACCATACCATACCACACCATACCATACCACACCACACCATCACACCAAACACAACCCCCATCACACCATACCATACCACACCATACCATAACCAACACCATAACATACCACACCATCACACCAAACACAACCCCATCACACCATACCATACCACACCATACATACCACACCATACCACACCACCAACCCATCACACCATACCATACCACACCATACCACACCACACCATCACACCAAACACAACCCCATCACACCACAACCATATCATACCACACCATACCATACCACAGAGAGGAAGAGAGAGAGACAAAAGTACAGAGAGACACATGAGAGAGGGAGAGAGAGAGAGAGAGAGAGGAGAGAGAGAGAGAGAGGGAGAGAGAGAGGGAGACACACAAATAACAGCAGTCACATGACACTCCTGGGAAAGCAAAATGCAGTATGGTGAGCTGAAGCAAAACAATCAGTGGAATATTACATGTCTGTTGTGTGTGTGTCGTGGGATCCCTTGCCTCACGGTCAAGGCTTGTTCAGTGTGTGTGTGAGAGTGTGGTGGTGTGTATGTGTGTGTGTGTGCGTGGTGTGTGTGTGAGTGTGTGTGTGTGAAAGTGTGTCTGTGTGTGTCTGTGTGTGTGTGTGTGTGTGTGTGTGTGTATGTGTGTTTATGTGTGTGTGTGTCTTGAGGTCCCCCTGCCTCAAGGTCATGGATCTTTCAGTGAGTCCCTAAATCTGTCACAGACAGCCACTGGAATCCCACACGCCTGCAGGAAATGACAACAGAACACAGAACACATCTTTCTGTTTGTTTACCTCTTCCAGCTCACAGTGTATGAGAGAGGGAGAGAGAGAAGAAA
>CM050203.1:3540000-3542500 GCA_027475355.1 Coilia nasus | reverse complement strand
GACCTTGTTAATGGGCAGCTTTCTTTGTCCCCATAGCTGTCAGTGAGCTCCCCCGCATTCTAGAACTAGATCTGCCCACTGCATTCCGTGTTCCGTGTTCCGAAGGCCCGTGCTGGGCAGCGGTCTTTAATAGCCAGCGATGGTCGATGATCACTTCTTGTGAGACTCCACCCGCTGGTCGATGGTGAGGGAAACTCGACCAAAGAGGGAAAAGCAATTATGCGAAGCGTCATTTACCGTCTTCTCACAATTCCTGCAATTCTCAGAGGTTAATGGAGCAGCTTCATGCCAGGCCCCTTTTTAATTGCTCATATTTGAAAATGAAATTAAGCATTGCAGGACCAAGGGATGGAATTGAGAGCAAAGGCTGTGTCATGTCTGTGAAAAAAATACACACCGTATTATCCTCAGCCAGGAGATTAGCCATGTAAGGAACGGCCTGGGCTCATTCGCCTGCATTGATTGGATTAGCTGGGTTGGCCGGGTGAGTTTTAATAAGGCATAGAGAGAGAGAGAGAGAGAGAGAGAGAGAGAGAGAGAGAGAGAGAGAATATGGTATTTGGAATGTCAGCAGTTTGCAGTTGCCTGCTCCGAGAGAGCATCCTTGGGCTGCCAAGTGTGGTCCATTAGAGAGACAGGGAGAATGAGGGATATGCCCAATGACTGGATTGGACTGAGAGAATGAATGAGTGATCTGCCCAAATGACTGGATTGGAATGAGAGAATGAATGAGGGATCTGCCCACTGGCCGTATTGGACTGAGAGAATGAATGAGGGATCTGCCCACTGGCCGTATTGGATCTAAGGGTGCTTTCACACTGGCAGCATTTGGTGCGCACCAAACGTCTCATTCGAACCAAAAGTTCTTAGGTTCGTTTTCGTTGGTGTGAATGCAATCTCGGTACTTTGGTGCGCACCAAATCAACCGGTCCGAGACCGCTAAAGAGGGGTGGTCTCGGACCGCTTTATCTGCCCTATTTTGGTACGGTTCCTCTGGTGTGAAAGCAACCAAACCAAATTGGACGGAACAGTAGAGTTTAGTGCATTATTATTATCGAAAGTGGCGCGTTTTAGTCCGGTTGCGGTGGCGATGATCTTCGCTGTCTATTTTGGTTAGTTTAGAACTATGCATATGTGAAAGCAAACTGTACCCACGTCTGTTTGCTACATTGTAACATTTTTCTGAGTAGTGCGGACCAAAGCAATCGAACTAAAAGTCTGAAAGTGCCCTAAGAGAATGAATGAGGGATCTGCCCACTGGCCGTATTGGATCTGAGAGAATGAATGAGTGATCTGCCCACTGGCCGTATTGGATCTGAGAGAATGAATGAGGGGTCTGCCCACTGGCCGTATTGGATCTGAGAGAATGAATGAGGGGGATCTGCCCAATGACTGGATTGGACTGAGAGAATGAATGAGGGATCTGCCCACTGGCCGTATTGGATCTGAGAGAATGAATGAGGGGGATCTGCCCAATGACTGGATTGGACTGAGAGAATGAATGAGGGGGATCTGCCCAATGACTGGATTGGACTGAGAGAATGAATGAGGGATCTGCCCACTGGCCGTATTGGATCTGAGAGAATGAATGAGGGGGATCTGCCCAATGACTGGATTGGACTGAGAGAATGAATGAGGGATCTGCCCACTGGCCGTATTGGATCTGAGAGAATGAATGAGGGGGATCTGCCCAATGACTGGATTGGACTGAGAGAATGAATGAGGGGGATCTGCCCAATGACTGGATTGGACTGAGAGAATGAATGAGGGATCTGCCCACTGGCCGTATTGGACTGAGAGAATGAATGAGGGGGATCTGCCCAATGACTGGATTGGACTGAGAGAATGAATGAGGGGGGTCTGCCCAATGACTGGATTGGACTGAGAGAATGAATGAGGGATCTGCCCACTGGCCGTATTGGATCTGAGAGAATGAATGAGGGATCTGCCCACTGGCCGTATTGGATCTGAGAGAATGAATGAGGGGGATCTGCCCAATGACTGGATTGGACTGAGAGAATGAATGAGGGATCTGCCCAATGACTGGATTGGACTGAGAGAATGAATGAGGGATCTGCCCACTGGCCGTATTGGATCTGAGAGAATGAATGAGGGGGGTCTGCCCAATGACTGGATTGGACTGAGAGAATGAATGAGGGATCTGCCCACTGGCCGTATTGGATCTGAGAGAATGAATGAGGGATCTGCCCACTGGCCGTATTGGATCTGAGAGAATGAATGAGGGATCTGCCCACTGGCCGTATTGGACTGAGAGAATGAATGAGGGGTCTGCCCAATGACTGGATTGGACTGAGAGAATGAATGAGGGATCTGCCCACTGGCCGTATTGGATCTGAGAGAATGAATGAGGGATCTGCCCACTGGCCGTATTGGATCTGAGAGAATGAATGAGGGATCTGCCCACTGGCCGTATTGGATCTGAGAGAATGAATGAGGGATCTGCCCACTGGCCGTATTGGATCTGAGAGAATGAATGAGG
>CM050203.1:3497500-3532500 GCA_027475355.1 Coilia nasus | reverse complement strand
GTAAGCTGTTAGCACGCGGCCAGGCTCTCCTGTGACACTGTAATGGAGTATCTCTCCAGCACTGAGTAGATATCAATTAGCGGATGAGAGGAGTGGAGGAGAGAGGGAGGGATGGAAGGATGGAGAATGGGGGGGAAATACTGTGGTAGTGGCCATGGCAGGGTGCAGTACAGGGGTTTGGTGGTGGGTGGGTGGGTTGGGGGGGGGGGCGTGATGGCAGGGCGCCTTGTAAAAGTGTGGCATCGATCGCGCTCCGCAGGTTGTTCTCATAAAAAGGTCAGTCTGTGCCCTTGGCAGGGGTTATGGATCTCCTCTGACAAGACGTATGTGCTCGGGAAGTGTAAATGTCTTTGTGAGGGAGTGTCTGTGTGTGTGTGTGTGTGTGTGTGTGTGTGTGTGTGTGTGTGTGTGTGTGTGTGTGTGTGTGTGTGTGTGTGTGTGTGTGTGTGTGTGTGTGTGAAGTGTGTGTGTGAATTTTTCAGAGTACTGTGAATCAAGAGCACACCTCCGCAGTCATCAGCAGGACATGCCATGACACCCTGCTGTATATATGACGCGTGTGTCCTTGATGTTAAATGTGCACATGAGGGGTCCAAACCTGCTGACTCACAGTTAAACTGTCGGCACAGCAGCAGAAATATTTAACTCATGACAAAGTTTTCCAGTAGTTTTGTATTTCCCTCATGCGTATTAAATTAAAAGTATGTTTTTTTTTACCCCAAAAGCACATTCTGTTTGTTTCTCTCTGGTGATTTGATTAAATATGGAGCCACTGTAGCAGAGTCTCATTTCAGATAAGAGTGAAACATTGAATCTCTGTGTAGTTTACCCTCCAGCTTTTCCTCATAATTATGAGCAAAACAAGGTTACCCATCCAGAGTTTTATGTGGCTGACTTCAGATAAGAGCCAAACAAGGAGACCAATTCAGTTTTTACACAGTCTGACTTTAGATAAGAGTGAAACATTTCCTTCCTGTAGTTTACCTTGTAGCTTTTCCGCATGATTATGAGTAAAACAAGGAGACCAATTCAGTTTTTACAGAGTCTGACTTTAGGTAACAGTGACACATTTCCTTCCTGTAGTTTACCTTGTGGCTTTTCCTCATGATTGTGAGCAAAACAAGGAGACCGATTCAGTTTTTACAGAGTCTGACTTTAGGTAACAGTGACACATTTCCTTCCTGTAGTTTACCTTGTGGCTTTTCTGCATGATTATGAGTAAAACAAGGAGACCGATTCAGTTTTTACAGAGTCTGACTTTAGGTAACAGTGAAACATTTCCTTCCTGTAGTTTACCTTGTGGCTTTTCCTCATGATTGTGAGCAAAACAAGGAGACCGATTCAGTTTTTACAGAGTCTGACTTTAGGTAACAGTGACACATTTCCTTCCTGTAGTTTACCTTGTGGCTTTTCCTCATGATTGTGAGCAAAACAATGATATCCATCCAATTTTTAGTGTGTGGCTAGAGCTGATGGGATGATTGATCTCAGTGATCCCAGTAATAAAACAGCACTTGACGTCTCAGTGATCCCAGTAATAAAACAGCACTTGACGTCTCAGTGATCCCAGTAATGAAACAGCACTTGACGTCTCAGTGATCCCAGTAATAAAACAGCACTTGACGTCTCAGTGATCCCAGTAATAAAACAGCACTTGACGTCTCAGTGATCCCAGTAATAAAACAGCACTTGACGTCTCAGTGATCCCAGTAATAAAACAGCACTTGACGTCTCAGTGATCCCAGTAATAAAACAGCACTTGACGTCTCAGTGATCCCAGTAATAAAACAGCACTTGACGTCTCAGTGATCCCAGTAATAAAACAGCACTTGACGTCTCAGTGATCCCAGTAATAAAACAGCACTTGACGTCTCAGTGATCCCAGTAATAAAACAGCACTTGACGTCTCAGTGATCCCAGTAATGAAACAGCACTTGACGTCTGCCCCATGCACAGCTGCAGAGGAGGATGGAGTTTTAGACTGAAATGGAATCTCACTGGCAACACACACACACCTCTCTCACACATACATGTGCATGCACAAAAGGACACACACTAAGGCTCACACACATGAACACACACATGCACACAGATGGGACACATGGAGATGCGGGAGAAGGATACACATACACACACACACACACACACACACCATGCACATACACACGCACACACACACACACACACACACGCACACGCACACACACACACACACACACACACACACCATGCACATATATGAATGACTTTGATACACTGATGTACTGGAGCTCTCAGGTTGATTGAGTCGTTGGCATGTGGGATCCATGTTCCCGGACACACCTCTTTCCCCTTCACAAGGGACGCGCCTTTTACAGGGTCATTGTCACACTGTGAACACACTCCTCTCCTGTCGTCACTGCCCTCTCCTCTCCTCACACTGTGAAAACTTACCCCACTCCTCTCCTCACCTCTCCTCACTTCCCGATCATCAGTCTGTTTTCTCTTCATAAGGGACATGTCTGTTTTCTCTTCATAAGGGACACATCTTTCACACTGTCATTGTCACACTGCAAACACACTCCCCTCGTCTCCTTACTGCCCTCTCCTCTCCTCATACTGCAAAAACCCATCCCTTCCCCACTCCTCTCCTCTCCTCACCTCACTCCCTGATCCCTCTGTTTTCTCTTCATAAGGGACACTTCTTTAATACTGTCATCGTCACCCTGCGAACACACTCCTCTTGTCACTGCCCTCTCCTCTCCTCACACTGTGAAAACATATCCCTTCCTCCTCTCTCTCCTCTCCTCTCCTTTCCTCTCTCCCCTCCTCCCTCCTCTCCCCTCCTCTCCTCTCTCCCCTCACCTCCCCTCCCCTCCTCTCCCATCCCCACCTCTCCTCTCCTCTCCTCCCCTCACTCCCCTCCTCTTCTCTCCTCACTCCCCTCCTCTCCTCTCTCCCCCCTCCCTTCCTCTTCTCTCTCCTCTCCTCTCCTCTCCTCTCTCCTCCATCCCCTCCCCTTCTCTCCTCTCTCCTCTCTCCCCTCCTCCCTCCCCTCCCCTCCTCTCCTCTCTCCCCTCCTCCCTCCCCTCCCCTCCTCTCCTCTCCCCTCCCCACCTCTACTCTCCCCTCCTCTTCTCTCTCCTCCATCCCCTCCCCTTCTCTCCTCTCCCTTCTCTCCTCCACCCTTCCCTCCTCTCTCCCCTCCCCTCCTCTCCTCTCCCCTCCTCTCCTGTCCTGTCCTGTCCTCTCCTCTCCCCTCCTCTCCTCTCCTCCTCTCTCCTCTCCTCTCCTCACTGCCCTCCTCTCCTCTTCTCTCCTTTCCTCCCTCCCCTCCTCTCTCACCTCCACCCTCCCCTCCTCTCTGCCCTCCCCTCCTCTCCTCCTCTCTCCTCTCCTCTCTTCTCTCCTCACTGCCTTCCTCTCCTCTTCTCTCCTTTCCTCTCTCTCCTCCTCCATCCCCTCCCCTTCTCTCCTCTCCCCTCCACCCTTCCCTCCTCTCTCCCCTCCCCTCCTCTCCTCTCCCCTCCTCTCCTGTCCTCTCCTCTCCCCTCCTCTCCTCTTCGCTCCTCTCCTCTCCTCTCCTTTCCTCTTCTCTCCTCTCCTCTCCTCTCCCCTCCCCTCCTCTCCTGTCCTCTCCTCTCCCCTCCTCTCCTCTCCCCTCCTCTCCTCTCCTCTCCTCACTGCCCTCATCATCTTACTCCCCTTTCCTCTCACTGTCCTGATCATCAGTCTGTGTGGACTGTAGGACTGGAGGTGTAGGCGCTCAATATCTCATGTCTGCTAAAACCCTTCATCATGATTGCAGGCTGTGTTGAGCTGCGCTAATGAACAGTAGCTGCGCTCCAGAGTGAGTTGTGCTGAGACTCGGCTGATCTGGTCTGTCTCGGTTTTACTGTCAGTATCGAGCTGAGAGAGAAAAAGAATCGCGTGTGAATCGACTCGGCCGTGAGCATTGTTTCCTTGGGCATGATTTATGATTTATTCTCGTGCCAAACACAAAGCTCACTCATACCGCTTCTAGTGGAATGCTCAGCATTCTTCTTTATCTTTTTGGAGGCACAGCATTCTTTATTTAGTGCAAGCTGGAAGGAGAGATGATAGAAGAACTAATCAGCTCAAGGCAGCCACGTGACAAGAGTACACATTCAGTCTGAGGGCATAACTAGAATGTTTGTTTTCTGAACACAAGACTTTTTCTCTCTTCGTGCAACAATATGCCCCACTTCTTCACCACAGTATAATCACTGAAAGAGATGCCTCGCTACTGACTGTGTTAGTGTCACAGAGTTAGAGTTTCACCTTCTCAACCTGATGTGACTTCCTCCTCTCTCTCCGCAACTCCCCAAGACACTTTTTGGCTGGCTCAAAACTCTGCATGCAAGTCTTTGACTTTGCGAAGCGCGTAGGCTAATATTTCATCTGCGGATGTCAGACGGGCGCGCCGCCCTGCTTAATCTCCTCCCAGGAGCCCCGTGTCACGGCCGTCTCCGTGGCCACCGCGCAGCATCTGTCACTTCCTGTTCCGATAACAACAGAGACACTCACCGTGACACAGCACAGCACTTGTGTGTGTGTGTGTGTGTGTGTGTGTGTGTGTGTGTGTGTGTGTGTGTGTGTGTGTTTGTGTGTGTGTGGACACCATGTTCACAGGCCAAGCCGTGCGCTGGCACAGCACTCGTGTGTGTGTGTGTGTGTGTGTGTGTGTGTGTGTTTGTGTGTGTGTGGACACCATGTTCACAGGCCAAGCCGTGCGCTGGCACAGCACTCGTGTGTGTGTGTGTGTGTGTGTGTGTGTGTGTGTGTGTGTGTGTGTGTGTGTGTGTGTGTGTGTGTGTGTGTGTGTGTGTGTGCGTGCGCGCGTTTCTGTGTGTGTTTGTGTGTATGTGTGTGTGTGTGTGTGTGTGTGTGGGCACCATGCCCACAGGCCAAGCCGTGTGCTGGAATATTAATGCAGAATAGAAGTAGACATATGTCGCCTAACTTATGTGGGAGGGCGGTGCGTGTGTGTGTGTTTCTGTGTGTGTGTGTGTGTGTGTGTGTGTGTGGGAGGGCGGTGCGTCACAGCCTGAGGCAGAGGACCAGGTGAGAGGTGAGCTGGTAGATAATTAGATTGGTCCTGAAGCTGGGGAGTGTGTCCATGTGATTGATGGATTAAGATGGATGGATGAAGGGATGGGTGGATGGATTAAGCGATAGATGGATGGATGGATGGATGGATGGATGGATGGATGGATGGATGAATGGATGGATGGATAGATGGATGGATAGAGAAATGGATGGATGGATAGATGTGAATGGATAGATATATAGATGGATGGATGTGTGTATGTTTGCCCTGTCTCCCTCTTCATTCCCCCACTCCTGCTCCTCCTCAGTCCTCCTCAGAGTGAGATGAAGGGCAGAGCCCAGTGCTTCTATGCTGTCACACCAGCTAACTGAATGTGGCTTCGTGATGACGTGGTCAGCATGTATGTTTCTTGGTTGAATAGTGTGGTTCTCCAGTTTATCACTATACTGTTTGAGTTTGGCCCTCAGCTGTGTAGTCACTCCAAGAATGTTTAAATATGAATATGTGGATTTGGAAATCACACAGAAACTATCCAGTATACTTAGTGAAAAAGAATAGCATGCATTTGTGAACATGAGTGTGCAGGTTTTCATTTAAACTGTATAATATGCAGTTAAAAAAGCTCAAGGTTTAAAAGAATAATGAAAAAGTTAATGATCTCAGATGAGGTCATTGCTCAGAATCGGTTTAGCAGTATTTTTCCGAAATAAAATGTATGATGTTTAACGAGCATCAGTGTGTTCCATGAGGTCACAGACAGAATTATTCTGAAGTTTTGCAACCATGGGGCCTCGGTAAAGTCATTGCAGCCAGTGGGTGCTTAGCAGTGAGATGATGTGGCCGCTACCCAAGAGGTGGGGTTGGCCTCTCTGCAGTGGAGATGGTAGAATGATATTTTCAGCACAGCCTGCTTTAGACAGAAGCAGTAATACCTTTGACCTGGAGTGGTACACAGCAAAAAGACCGGAGTCAAACAAACTCCAATAGAAGTTTTAAAATGTGAAATAACCCAGACTCTGGACAATATTACTCTTCTGCTTTTCCCCATCATGGGGGAAATAATAGATCTTGTGCTTGTGTGCTCAGGTGTACTGGCAGGTGTTGTGTCCTGAGGTGTACTCATAGGTGTTGTGTTTGTGTCCTGAGGTGTACTCATAGGTGTTGTGTCCTGAGGTGTACTCATAGGTGTTGTGTCCTCAGGTGTACTGGCAGGTGTTGTGTTTGTGTCCTCAGGTGTACTCATAGGTGTTCTGCTTGTATCCTCAGGTGTACTCATAGGTGTTGTGTTGTGTCCTTAGGTGTACTCATAGGTCTTGTGTTGTGTCCTTAGGTGTACTCATAGGTCTTGTGTTTGTGTCCTCAGGTGTACTCATAGGTGTTGTGTTTCTGTCCCTCAGGTGACCTTTGACCTCTTCTGCTTGTGTCCTCAGGTGTACTCATAGGTGTTGTTCTTGTGCCGCTCAGGTGTGCTCTGGGCGTGACGCTGGAGCAGGCATGTACTCATAGCTCTTGTGTTTGTGTCCTCAGCTGTACTCACAGGTGTTGTGCTCGTGTCCCTCTCATGACCTCTTCTGCTTGTGTCCCTCAGGTGACCTCTGACCTTTTGTGTTGTGTCCTCAGGTGTACTCATAGGTGTTGTGCTGTCTCCTCAGGTGTAGTCATAGGTGTTCTGTGTCCTCAGGTGTAGTCATAGGTATTGTGTTGTTTCCTCAGGTGTACTCATAGGTGTTGTGTTGTCTCTTCAGGTAACATCTGACCTCTTGTGTTTGTGTCCTCAGGTGTACTCATAGGTGTTGTGTTGTTTCCTCAGGTGTACTCATAGGTGTTGTGCTGTCTCCTCAGGTGTAGTCATAGGTGTTCTGTGTCCTCAGGTGTACTCATAGGTGTTGTGTTGTGTCCCTCAGATGACCTCTGACCTCTGACCTCTTCTGTTTGTGTCCTCAGGTGTACTCTGGGCGTGACGCTGGAGCAGGCGATCCTGCTGGCGCGGAACCACGGCCTGCCCCCCCGCTGCATCATGCAGGCCACCGACGTCATGAGGAAACAGGTGAGAGCACACACGCACACACACACGCACACACACACACACACGCACACACACACACACACGCATGCACGCACACACACACGCACACACACACACACACACACACACACACACAGAACTATATTTGATATACACACACTGACATACACATGCAGAAAAATACCCATGGTCAGACAATATCTCACAAAACATCACTCAGAGACTGACAAAGCAATGCAATCACTATATGCATACAATATAAGAGCACTTTATTTTAGCACACAGATACACAGAAGCAAACATCTGCATGGGGACACAAGTGGGACTGCACGCATTTGACATCTGTGCTGTGTGTGCCCCCATCTTATGGTTGTTAAACCCTTTTATTTGTGTGCCCCCATCTTATGGTTGTTAAACCCTTTTATTTGTGTGCCCCCATCTTATGGTTGTTAAACCCTTTTATTTGTGTGCCCCCATCTTATGGTTGTTAAACCCTTCGTGTGACAGGAAATATGAAACACACAACAGTATGTCTTTTCCTACGTAAGAAAACTTGTTTGATAAGGACTCGTTTCCAACAAAATTAACTTTTTGAAACTATGAATGAACTATGTGATGCTGCTTTTTCATGTATATGTCTTAGACAATACATAGCCAAATATACAAATAGCCCCATTTCCAACGGAGATGTGTAATATTGACTGTAAATGATGTCAACGGTGTAAAAACTCACTGTATTATAAATAAAAGCTGAATAATCAACTGCCTCTCCGTTAGCCAACACTAGTTTGCCTCTGTCAAGTCATCCAGGCAATTAAGCTCCCTCCCTTCGTGAGGAAGGGAAACCTACATGCTGCATTGTGCTGCAGTGTACCGATATGCTGCATCTCGTTAACTGTACACCGAATGCTAATCGCTCCTGCTTCAAATCGAGCCCACGTCTGGGCGAATATTTCTCCCACTCTCTGTGAAGAGGCTAGTCAAAGCCCGAGGCTCCCGCTGGCCCCCATTCCTCTCTGATAATCCCCCTGCCCACTTTTATAATCCCCCTGCCCACTTTTATAATCCCCCTGCCCACTGCGGCCCAACGCAGCTCTGTGGGGAAGGCAGTGCCAACAAACGCCTCGCCATCATTAAGGTGGCTACTCAACCCTCAGGTTTGGAAGGGAGAGAGGGTTAGAGAGAGAGAGAGAGAAGGAGAGAGACAGAGACAGAGACAGACAGAGAGAGATGAGACACCAGACACAAAAATGTGTTAGGATATACATGTAAACACACACACACAAACACACACACACCCACACACACAGACCTTTCCTTCTGCTGGACTGTGTCCTTAATCCAGTAGTGGGAGCATATCCTGGCACACACACACACATACACATACACACACACACCCACACACACAGACCTTTCCTTCTGCTGGACTGTGTCCTTAATCCAGTAGTGGGAGCATATCCTGGCACACACACACACATACACATACACACACATACCCACACACAGCATTTCTTCTGATGGAGTGTGTCCTTGATCCAGTAGTGGGAGCACATCCTGGCACACACTCACACACACACACACACACACACACACACACACACACACACACACACACACAGCTTTTCGTCTGTGGGAGTGTGTCCTTGATCTAGTAGTGGGAGCATGCTGGCTGTTGTTTTGTTCTCTCTGCACATCAGGAAAGGGCTTATCCAAGACTGGCATATCCAAGAGCCAGAAATACTTGCTGATACACACATAAACACATACACATGGCTAAAGTCCCTCTCTGTCACACACAAACACACACACATAGACACACACACACCTAAAGCTTCTCTCTCTCTTTCTCTCTCTCTCTCTCTCTCTCTCTCTCTCTCTCTCACACACACACACACAGACACACACACACTCTCTCTCTCTCTCTCTCTCACACACAAACACACACACACACCTAAAGCTTCTCTCTGTCCTTCTCTCTCTCTCTCTCTCTCTCTCTCTCTCTCTCACACACACACACACACACACACACACTCTCTCACACACACACACACACACACACACACCTAAAGCTTCTCTCTGTCCTCTCTCTCTCTCTCACACACACACACACACCTAAAGCTTCTCTCTCCTCTCTCTCTCTCTCTCTCTCACACACACACACACACCTAAAGCTTCTCTCTGTCCTCTCTCTCTCTCTCTCTCTCTCTCACACACACACACACACACACACCTAAAGCTTCTCTCTGTCCTCTCTCTCTCTCTCTCACACACACACACACGCACACACACACATACACACGCACACACACAGAATCGAGGCCATGGCCACCTGCCAACCAGAGGCCAGCACAAGATGAGCACCTCGCCCTTGACTGAAGGTTTCTTGCTCGAACAGCAGCTTAGGAGGGAGTCCGCTTCTGGCGGTCATCAAAACTCCATTTCCCATGATTCCCCACCACCCTCAGGCGTACGGTTATCAAGGCCTGTCAGTCTTCTGAAGGACGTTGCAGAGCCCACACCAAGCACTAAAACCATCGCATAGATATTACATCATCTCTTCACTGGGTAGTAAGGAAGTAAACAGGAGACGGGTAGTCAGACTTTCATGTATTATGTATGGATTGATTTGCTACATAGCGGACAGGCCTAGAGGGAATAGGAGTTAGCAGTCCTGGTAGCAGTTCATTCTGTCACAGTTACACTGTCCTACAAAGCCAAAATGCAGTAACTACATATTATGTCAAATTGTGTTTAGACTGGAAATTGACTTCATAACATCTCCTTTCCCTTGTGACTAAACCTCTCGCTTCTTGCTATTAAGAAAGTACATACAGTAAAAGCATCACCGCTGTTATACCTAAAACATGTTTGACTGGGCAGTATGACAACATGAAAGGCATTTTTCTCAGTTCCTGTGTTTACATAGTTACTGCACTTTGCCTTTGTAGGGCGGCACAGGCCTGGGCCCTTACCAGACTCAGGCCAGGTCCGCATCCGATTAGTTCTGCAGTCGGCTGCTCATGTCTAACAGGCCAGTAAGAGTGTCTGCTGTTGCAACCTGCATTGTGCCAGAGAACACAGTTCCTCACTGTACTCAAAGTCAAATCATTATATACAGGACAGCACATTAAGTACATCAGAGTTGACCCAATTTGGCCTTTTGCCCTTGAAAAATATCTGCCAGAAGGCTGTGGCCTAGTGGTTAGGGAGTTGGTCTTGCAATCGGAAGGTTGCCGGTTCGAGTCCCGCCCTACCCATAGTTGAGATGCCCTTGAGCAAGGCATCTAACCCCACACTGCTTCAGGGACTGTAACTGAAACCCTGCAAGTATCTGTAAGTCGCTCTGGATAAGAGTGGATAAGTGTAATGTAATGTAAAAGGCCACAGTGGCCCTGATGCTCTTCACAAAATTGACAACACAAAGGCCCAAGTGGCCTTGCCCCTAAAATTACGAAATTCCAGCCCTGCTCACAACCCTATAGATGTAAAAAGTGTTACTGACGATGCTAAACCCTACGCTAACACATCTCTAGCATCTCTTGAGGTTGTCAGGTTCAATTTTAGATGTAAGTGCTGCACCGCACTGTACTCCTGTGGTCAGCTGGTGTTTTATTAATACACATGGCATTTGCTACAACTCCCCCAGGCCAAGTATTAATTCATTTACATATAAACACGGTGTCACGCCTTTTAGTCTAAAAGACGTCATCCATCATAACTGCACTGACACGCAGTCCAGCGGGCCCCAGGCAGTGATGAATAGGCCAATAGTGCCATTTTGGGTCCCCAGCGCTTTTTATTTGATTTGTGCTTCTGCTACCCACCACACAGAGGAACCGAACTCCGGAAGCGGAGGTGTGTTACCAAAGATAGCCTGTCAGAGAGCATGTGTGTGACGAGCCCCTGTCTCCGACCTCTCTCTATAGGCCGCGAACACTGTTGGGGCTGTTTGAGAGTGTCGGCTGAATATTTCATAAGCGCCTTGAATGAACCAGACAGCATTGAGCTTGGCAGACCTAGACTAGAAATGCAGTGTTGTGGGTGAACACTATAAACGGTACCAGTCACTGAAGCGCGACCGCCAGCCCATTCATAGCGCTGGTGACTGCAGTCCTGTCCTTGTCCTGGCCTTCAGAGGGGCTGAGGGCACTTAAAGTGAACATTTGGAAACAGTTCAGACAGACGGCTCAGATAGCCGGCCCCTAATTGCCAATGCTATCCACTCAGCCAAACTCAGACATAGGGATAACGGTAACGGGGAAGGGTAACGATAAGATTTATTTGATCCCCACTGGTGAAACTCACTTGGCACAACAGCCAAGGGTTAAATGAAACAAAATAAACTATATTAAAGAAATGATTAAATTACATATTAAAATATAGAGTATATGTAAAACATAAATAATTATTGATTACTACATAATACACCAATGCAGTGGCTATTGCACATAAGATAAGATAATATAAGATAAAATACTGCACAGTCATAAAAGGTCTAATGTGTAACAGATAACCTTAAGTCTAGGAGAGTCAGTTGGAGGCTAACTCTGAGGCCATTAGTGGCATTCCGATAGAGGCAGTCTAGGTAGAGTCGAGCGTGGCGTTTATCTGCTCATCGCCGGGCTGATTGCTCTCAGCACGACTCTCGACTGAGTGAGTCAGGGACAAGCTGGGCTGAAGTGAAGTGCAGGGAAATCTGCAGTCACACAGCTGGTGAGTCCACCCACTCATCACAAAGCCTCCTCTCGCATGACACTCAGACATTTTGTCTCTCAGTCTCCCAGTCATTTTGCTCACCCTCTCTTAGTCTCTCAGCACCCCCACCCCCCCCCCCCCCCACCCCCCCAGTCTCCTAGTTATTTTGTCTCATTCTCTCTTAGTCTCCCAGTCATTTTGTCTCATTCTCTCTTAGCCTCCCAGTCATTTTGTCTCATTCTCTCTTAGTCTCCTAGTCATTTTGTCTCATTCTCTCAGTCTCCCAGTCATTTTGTCTCATTCTCTGTCATTTTCTCTCATTCTCTCTTAGTCTCCTAGTTATTTTATTTTATCTCATTTTCTCTCAGTCTCCCAGTCATTTTGCTCACCCTCTCTCAGGGCCCGTCCACACGACAACGTTTTCGGGTGAAAACGGTAAAGTTTGTTTGCGTTTTGGCCTTCCGTCCACACGGCGCCGGCGTTTTGGGTGACCGAAAACGATAACTTTTGAGAACGGGTTCCAAAGTGAGAAAGTCTGACAACGCCGCCGTTTCGTTTTCGTGTAGACAGGCAAAACGCAACCTTTTGAAAACGATGACGTCGTCGCCCATTCACCTTGCGCTGCATAACAACAACTTCAAACTTTTCCAAACTGGTTGCTGTCAAATAAATTGTGATTTGATTAGCTTGTACTGTAGGCTGGCTGTTGTGGCTGTGCAATTGTTTCTATAATTTGCCATTAAACTGTCTGTATGGCTAGTAGGCTACTTCTTGTAGGCTTTCATTATTCTTAATTAATTAAAGAGCAACTGTCGCTGCTTTCAGCTCCCCTCAGTAACAACAGGCATTGCTAAAATCAACATATGGCATGTTTTAAGCGAATAATTGCAGTTGTCTCAAGTTTATTTGCAGCTCCTTCTATTTTTTCATGTTCTGCTCCGTATCGCTTAAATTGGTCAATTTAACGACGTGACATCTCACAACAGCGTCAAACTTTTACAAACAGGTTGTTGTGGGATACTTTGGGGTAAAAATCGTCTGCAGTGTAGGCTATGTGTAATGCAACTGTTTCTACCTTCTGACATTGAACTACAGGATGTTTTTGTATACATCGCTAGTTCAGCCCAACAAACGCTTTTCACGTTATTCTTTTTAAATAGGGCAACTGTCGCTGCATCCGACCCATCTAAACTAGAACCCACATTGCTAAAATCAACATACATTACATGTTTAAAGTGAATCATTGGCTTCTGATCATGCCCCTCAAGCTGGGACAGCGCACCTTCTGCAATGAAAACGCAATGAAAACGTTCCCGTGTGGACGTAAATATTTACTGCTCCGTTGTCGTGTGGACGCGACTTTTTTTTTAACCCGGCAAGAAAAAAATCCAGGAACGTTGTCGTGTGGACGGGGCCTCAGTCTCTCAGTTATTTTGCACCCACCCCCCACCCCCCTCAGTCTCCCAGTCATTTTGCTCACCCCCCTCAGTCTCTCAGTTATTTTGCACCCCCCCCCACCCCCCTCAGTCTCCTAGTTATTTTGTCTCATTCTCTCTTAGTCTCCCAGTCTCACTACTATTATAAGATTTTCCTCAAGTTCTGCCTCTTCAGTGTATAATGTTCTACACACTAACATTACTGAGAGGCTGTTGTATAAAATGTTGGAGGATTTTACCTTACTTCCTAGGTACATAGAGTATATACAGAAGTTTTAATCAGCTGCAGGTATCATAAACAAAGTACATAACTAGGAAGGTAATGGATATCAAGTTTCTTTTGAGTCTCAAAATCGTGTGCTCCAAGCTTAAATCTTCGCATCTGAAAATAGTCCGACATACCCTGCCTGGTCCGAGCCTAAGCAACGTGATCAGGAGGAGGGGCAGGTGTATGTGGTCCAGACCCAAACCCAGAGCGGATCTACTAATGGGGGCAAGTGTATCTGGTCCAGACCCAAACCCAGAACGGATCTACAGTACTGATGTGGGCAGGTGTATCTGGTCCAGACCCAAACCTAAAGCGGATCTACTGATGGGGGCAGGTGTATGTGGTCCAGACCCGCACCCAGAAAGGATGTACTGAGGGGGGGCAGGTGTATGTGGTCCAGACCTGCATACAGAGAGGATCTACTGATGGGGGCAGGTGTATCTGGTCCAGACCCGAACCCAGAGTGGATCTACTGATGGGGGCAGGTGTACCTGGTCCAGACCTGAACCCAGAGCGGCTCTACTGACGCTTGGCAGCTCTGCTGCTGCAGTGTGAGCCACGATGCTGGCTGAGGCAAAAACATTTTTCCTATTTTCCCACTCCAACGGTGGGAGTTATTTATGGGGGCAGTTAATGTTCGCGGAACACAGAGGATTTATACGCTTCTCTACCGTTAGACTCCACAAAAGTGGTCATGCGTCACTCCACCAGGTCATGCGTCAGCCCACCCCATCTCCATCTCTCCGTGACCCCCACCCCCATCACTCTGTGACCCCCCCACCCCCATCCCTCCGTGACAGAGTCATACTCTGGTTTTGTGTGTGTGTGGGAATGAGAGAAGTGGGAATGAGGGCATATGGTTTTTGGAGGAAGTAGTTGGGGTTGAAAGTGGGGATGAGGGTATTTGGTTTTTGGAGGAAGTAGTTGTGGTCACGCCCGATGTGTTGAGCGCGAGTGTGATGGGGGGTGGTGATGGGGGGGGGGGGGTTTGCAGGAAGTAGTTGTTGTCACGTCTGATGTATTGAGCGTCGTCGGTCGTAGCTTATGCGCCAGAAGGAAGTTGGCATAACCTGCTGGGTCTGCATCCCTCTGTCCCGGCCGCTGCGATTTATGCCCAGGAACAGGCTTATTTAGCAACCCGACAAGGCCACCGCTCACAAACTACTCCTGACACTGTTTGGGAGCTCCCTCATAAGTCCTTCCTCCGAGCCAAAGAACTGTCAGCACAAGTTTTCATTTATGTCTCTCCATGCTGATGATGCATGCTGCATATTTTCAGAGAGCGGGGTTGACATAGCTGACTGACAAAAGCCGTCCAAAAAACCTGTAAAGTACTTTATAAATTGCTGTATGGTAGTACTTTATAAATTGCTCTATTCAAGCAAAAACTTGGAAAATAAATGACACACAGACTTTGAGAGATCTTTGTCTCCTGAACGCTCCTGAACTTGAAAAGTGCACACTCTTCCTCTCCTAGGACTGAGAGGATGCACAGCCAAGGGTTGTTGGGGTCAGCTGGGTGGGATGGGGGTTTAAGAGCATAAAGCGCTCTCTGTCATTTCGGCAAATGTCATCTGGAAAAAAAGGAACTAAAAAGCAATTAGCTGCTCTCCCAACACCAGGGCCCCAGCCCCCCCACCCCGCTGCTCCCCACCCCGCTTGTCAGTGGTGCCACCCTGAATGTGTAATCCAAGCTTAACGTCATGCTCACACTGTTCCATTCTGCAGGATCCATCTCTGTTCCCAGGGCAGGCAGACTGCCTCTCCTTCTATTACACACACACACACACACACACACACACAGCTCCCAGTGCTCCCAGTGTAGGCTCTGTCTCTCCTTCTGTTACACACAGGTGTATAGTCTACTCCACCCCAGCCTGTGTGCCCTCTGTGTGGAGGTGTCTACTCTGCTCCATCCGTGGGGCTTCTGACTGCCTGGCCAGTAAATCAAAATTATGCCTTCTTATTTTTAGGGAGCCAGAGTGCAGAACTCGGCCAAGAACTTGGGAGTGAGAGACCGCACCCCGTCCTCCGTGCCAAGGTAACCAAAATGGAGGAGTCACCAGCCTCCTTCTTCTCCTTCTTTTTCTCTCCTCCTTCCTCTCTGTGTTGTGTCACTCCATTTGTGTGGAAAGGAACAGGGTTCACTCCCCTGCACACTGCCCCTTATCCAGAACCCACAAGGGTGACATAAAAGATTCAAAAAGCTCATTTTGGCTGTGTCCTGTGTTAAATATGCATGAGTATGAAGACAACAGTAGCAGACTAGAACTTTGTAGAAGTCTGACGTAATGTAGTAGCATACATAGTAGCATACAGGAACTTTGTAGAAGTCTAATGTGATGTGTTTTTTTAATGTGGAAATGTTTTGTTGCATGCCCAATGTTACTTGATTTTTTTTTACTTGAATAGTAAATTTTAATTAGCCATTTCTTTCCCTAAAGCAAATTCTTATACTCTGCAATAAAGAGAATTATGTACAGTTTCAGTTCAATTCCAGTTTGAAGCTCTCGGATCTATACATAGTTATTCCCACAATTATGCAAAACTGGGTGAAAAATCAATTCAGAATGCTACTGAGTCAGGAATAGATGTAATCCTTATGTGTGAGACTAGGGCAGTGTTTGACTGAATAAGTGGGATCCTGTATGCACCTATTCTGTCTAACATGTGTAATTCCCCTCGCTTTTAAAATAGCAAATGAAGGGCTGATCCTCTTTGCAAGGATGTTATTTTCTAAACCCCAGCACTACTTCAGCCAGTTAGACACACACACTCATTCACACACACACACACACACACACATTCACACACACACACGCATGCATGCACACATACACACAGATTCATACTCACCACATACACACACACACACACGCTATGAACACACAGCTATGAACACACAGCTATGAACATGCACCATACACTCTTTGTTTTTGTCTTTCACACAAAATGACACACATAATGACACGCGCACACACACACACACACACACACACACACACACACACACACACACACACACACACACACACACACACACACACACCTGTGGGGCTGCTCTGTTGTTGTGATCCGCCTCACTGTGTCCCCTTAGTGGAGATGACAAACACAATTAGAGCGAGCGCATGCGTACGCCATTAGCAGGCCCGCCACCCTGCAGCTGGAGCTGACTGTAGTCTCAGTGGCTCTTTGGGCCATAATTGGCATGACTGACTGCCAGAATCAGACAGGACATCAGCGGATCAATGCACCCGCAAAGATGTCTGTGTGTGTGTGCGTGTGTGGGTGGGTGTGTGTGTGTGTGTGTGTGTGTGTGTGTGTGTGTGTGTGTGTGTGTGTGTGTGTGTGTGTGTGTGTGTGTGTGCGTGTGTGTGTGCGTATGTGTGTGTGTTTCGGGTTAGGGAGGGGGAAAGATTGCAGTGTGGACCCAGACAGACGGATGGAAGTGAAGGGTCCTGATAGAGATGTGGTTGCCATGGTAACGCAGATGATGCTGACCAAATAGGCATTTTGTTTGTTTTTTAATATTGAAGTCCACAGTCCCATAGAATACTAAATCTCTCTCTCTGTGTTTGTTTGTTTGTGTGTGTGTGTGTGTCTGTGTGTGTGTGTGTCTATGTGTGTGTATGGTGTGTGCACGTGTGTGTCTGTGTGTGTGTGTGCATGTGTTTTCTTTCAACAGATTGTATAAGCTGTGCCAGCCGCCACCCCCAGATGGTGATCCTTGAACCCCCGTGCTTCCTGGGCAGAGCTGAACCCTTTTACCCCGCCCCCTCCACACACACACCTTCCTCCTCCTTGTTTATCTTGCCCCACACACACACACACACCCCCTCCTTTATCTCTCTCTCTCTCTCCTCTTTTCATGCTCTCCCTCCTTTCTGCCTCCATCCCTCCCTCTCTTTCTGTCTGTCTCCTCCTCCCCCCTTCCTTGCTCTCCTTTCTTCATCTCTTCTTTCCTCTATTTTTCTGTCTCTCCTCTATCTCTCTCTAACTGTTTTATCTTTCTTTTTCAGTCTTTTTTCTGTCTCATGATGTGCCATTCCTCACACTTGCTCTTTTTGTCCGTCTTTTCTCTTTTACTCTTCATCTGTCCATTTATTCTCTCTCTTTTTCTGTGTTCTGTGCTTCTTTCCCTCTCTCCATGCCCCCTCTTCCTCCCCCTCTTCCCCAGTCTGGCTTTGGCCTCTCTCCCTCGGGCCCTCTGCTGTGTAAGCAGAGACATGTCAGCTCACCTGTCAAAACGTGTGTCTGGACGACATCCTCATCAAGCTACATTTCAGTGCATCTCATTATCTTTTTTACTGTTTGTAATACAGAAACCTACACTACTTGTGCATGTACACGGGGTTAGGTCTCACCAGCCTCAGTGATTCCAGCTGTGAAGACATTACATCTGTATGATTAGTACTCTCAGGCCTGCTCACTGGCTATTTTAAAAGGAGAGGGGGTCTTGCTTGGACAGGGTAGAGGTGGCCACCACTATGCCTGTGTAGAAGTCTCACTTCCTCGGCCCTGTGCTTACTGATTTATTTCTGCTCTGCTTTATCAGCTCCACTCCTTTGACAGAGTAGACGCAGATTTGAAAAGGAAAGTGAATGTTTGTAAAAGAGGTCTCAGTCAGATGTCAAAATGTGCCTTGGATTTTACAGTTTTTTACACGTGTCTTAGAGAGTGGGGCTGATGTTTAGTTCCTTTGTTTTGCTTGCTTACTTACCACATATATTTTTATACAATTGTTGAGGCGTGAAGAGACGTAACACAATATTAAGCTATGTATGTCGTGTGTGGCAGATGGACAGATGGCCTGTCTATTTTCAAGAAGAGGGCAGACTTGCCAAATGCTTGATCTTTGTGTGTAACTGAAGTTTTCAATTTGTTGGCCAGATGATAAAGAAAAGATTTTTTTAAAGGATGTGTCATCAGTGTTATAACTCTATACACATTGTCAATGTCCAGCTCATGTAAGTAGAATTTATGTATAAATATATATACACATATCATACGAAATAAACTCATACTTCCAGTACTCAGGAGAATTACAGTTTTATGATATCTAGGTATTACTTGAGTGTTACTAAGCATCATGAAGGAACTCGTTTATCTCTATGCAACTGTAGACAAAACCTTCAAATCGGGAGGTATGGACGACTGTATGAATCATTAAACTATTGTGTGCTGTACCTGTCATTGTATCCTTTACTTTGTAGTTGTCTGAAGAGCCTCTGTCTCGTCTGTTTTTAGAAATATCCTGTCATGAAGTATCCATTTGAAATGGTCAGCTCTAATTTGTGCTCAAGAGAACGTACATCAAAACAGCGAACGATGTAAAGATGTCACTGTAAAAAAATAAAAATAAATACAACTCATCGTTAAACTTTGACTGAAAATGACAGTAATTTATTTTGTTTATTAGATGTACTCACTACAAAACATATCCTATTCCTTTATTCCTGCTTGAAGCTTTTGAAATGTGCTTTTTTGCTACATGCTTTTTGAAAGTATACTGTTGAATACCGTAGTTATTAATTTGAATTAAATTGGTCCATAGAAAAGAACTTTTGTGTCTGTTTTATTCTTGCAATCATGTTTGTGTTGACAGACTTGTTTGGTTTTAAGGAGCTCAAACCCTTCCTATTCACCTCTCCTCAACATTTAAGCGCAACTGTAAACTAAAAGGAGTGTGTTCAGTCTTAGTGTCAGGGTTTGAAAGTATTTCTGATTCTGGATCTAGCTATTTACAAGATGGTTACTTAGTTTGCACATACCCTATTATACATAAAAATGTCAACAAATGACAGCGTGTAGGCTAGGCTAGTAGGCTAGCACAATTACAAGCAAAGCTGAATAATGTTTCACACTGATTGCTGGATTTTGTATTTTGCTGTCAGTTGTGTAATGATTGATTGGATGAACTCATTCATTTGCCTACAAGTTGTTTTGACGAAATGTGCTTTTTGTTGCCTATTTTTAAATGTTTGGCACGTAAAGCCTTTTGCAAAGAAAATTTTTAATTTTGATAAGTGTTTCTGTTTAGACCTGTGTGATAACTGTTTTAAAAATACAGACTCTTGAGTTAACTACAGTATCTCACAAAAGTGAGTACACCCTTCACATTTCAACAAAAAATGTGCTCTATCTTTTGAGGGCACAATACTACCCAAATAAAACTTGGATATGGTTTCAAGTAGTCAGTGTACAGCTTGTTTAGCAGTATTAATTTACTGTCCTCTGAAAACAACTTTACACATAGGCATTTTTGTGTAAATAGTAGGCCACAAAAGTGAGTACACCAAGAGTAATAACTACATATCATTCAACCATGAAAAGCCACTTGTCCAATTCATCATTTATGTATTTTTGTCTGCTCAACTCTACCATACACATTTGTGTATCATGCATGAGCGCTATTCATTTTAATGTTTTAGCAACAATTCTCTAATACCAGCCACAGGATGTCCAACATGACTCTTCGTGGCAAAAAAAAAACTGTCTAAGGATTTAAGAAACTGCATTTTTGAGTTTCAAACAAGATGGTCTATGCTATAAAAGATCAGCAACACCATGAAACTGAGCTACATCATCATGGCCAGAGTTATTAAGTGGTTTTCCAAAACAGGGTCCACTTGGAACAGGCATTGACATGATCTGTGGGGAACTGTAGTTCATTGAAGGAATCATGGATTCCAACATGTGCTGTAGCATTCTGAAGCAGAACATGATGCCCCCCTTCTGAAAATGGGACACACAACAGTCTTTTCAACATGATAACAAGGAGGCAATTGAGTGGCCAAGTATGTCTCCAGACTGGAACCCTATTGAGCACCGGTGGGGCATTCTTAAGCAGGAGGTGGAGGAGCACCAGTGTCTAACACCTGCCAGGTCCGTAATGCCTTCATGAAGGAGTGAAAAAGGATCACAAAAACAACCTGTGCAGCTCTGGTGGATTTCATACTTAGTAGGATTACGGTGCTATATAACAATGGTGCTCACACAAAATATTAATGATTTTGACACAATTGGACATGTTCACTATGGGGTGTACTCACTTTTGTGGCCTGCTATGTAAATAAAAACGCCTTTGTGTAAAGTTTTTTTTCCAGAGGGCATAAAATCTATACTGCTACACAAGCTTTACACGGACTACTCAAAAACATGTCCAAGTTCCATTTATATAGGCTAGTATTGTCCCATATTTGTGCTTTAATGTGAAGGGTGTACTCACTTTTGTGAGATACTGTACAGCATCAGAGTAATGCAGGAGAAGTGTAAGGTGCTGGGTCTGTATAACGCTGTAGGGGCCTCCAGTGCAGACACATAAGTGAGCACCCATGCAACGCTGGGTCCAAAACAACACACCCATGCAACGCTGGGTCCAAAACAACACACCCTTGCAACTCTGCTTAGCCCAGCTGGTGCATAGTCATCATCCAACTACACCGCCTAAGCAGAATCTTTCACCTGGCTGCAAGTATTTCATCTTACAGATGTAAAATAAGTCACTCTTGACCACTGGTGTACAGAAATAAAGGGGGTGTCGTTTCTTTCGTGTTGTTCTATAGTCTATCTGATGTTTTGTGCAGTTTATTTACCAGGTAAACATGTTGGTGTTGTATGTTAAAAAAAACAATCATTGAAGTCAAGCTTTCAGACCATGTTTTTTTTTCTGAACACCAGGCAACAAATTCAGATGTTAATATACGTTTGCTCTTTTGGAATAGTATGTAGGCTATTTCATAGCTAAGAAACTTTAAGTTATGAATCATGTAACTCCTAGCTCTGACCTTTTATGTGAAAGAAAACACTGGTTTGAGTAAATGTCAGTGGGCTCGATACAACGGACCTGCCAAGAATTATTCCAGAACCTCGCCGCTCGCCAGCATTGCAGTTTTTATGAAGTTTCTGTAACAGTTAACCCGAGGCACCTCGTTCACCTCTTGAAGGGCGGAGACCATATGAACACAGGTAGCGCTTTGAAGCCACGGCTCCTTCCAAACACGCCCACGTGAACACGACAGGGCACACTCTTGTCTACACCGTGTACAGCCAATGGGCAGGTGATTTCCAATCACTGTTAAACAACAATCTTCACTATTGGCTTTAAGAGGGGCTCCGTCGCTAGGAGCCACTCCACCAAAGCAAGAGGGGACGGTCCCGTTTAGTAGTAACCGACATAGGAGACGCGCTGAATGGTACTTTCAACAATGTGTTTTGTGGCAAAGCTAACTTTCTGTTCTTGACATTGTCAGTTTGTTCACGTTGTATCGAGTCCTAACCGTTTTGAAAGGAGTGGTCTGCACGAAGGTGACTGTAAATGTTTTCATGTTTTGGTCGCGTAACGTTTTATAAAATATATACAGTTTCCTCATGGCGTCTCAACAACAGTCGAGAATTCAGTCCTACCTGGAGAAGAACAAAATCGGACCTTTGTTTGAGGTAAGCTGTTGTCTCTGGGTCAGTTTTGCATTCACAATCTAACATCGCATCCTTACAGAACAAGCCAGACTAGCCTTCTGCCGGTCTGCGGCATTTAGACAGCAAATTCGAATTTCCTCCTTACTGATCATACCGCTGTTTTTGCACCGCGGTATCAGCACATACACTCCCAGAAACAAGGTCTGCGAGATTTTAATCTTACTTTACCATATTCTAAGTTCAAGATTTTAACTAAAAAGACCATACTGAACCTGTGACAATGTGACTGTCTGTGAATAATGTAGCGATATTACTTTTAAAGCTCCGCGTCAGCTAATGAAGTTTTTGCATATCACATGTAGGTGTGCTGAGTATGACACATGGGTTGATTTCTATGGACCCGAGAGTGTGCTGAGTTTGTCAGACAAGGTAAATTGAGGTAACGTGCTGCTGACTGGACGCGTGAGAATCTCACATTTCTTGGCATCATCGACAGCCAGCAATGATTTCTCTGAAGTAGAATTTAGGTCAGTATTTTCAATGCTGGATTTAAACCGAGAACTTTAAGATTCGGTCTGCTTAATCTTTATTTCGTGACAGATTGAGTCCTGTTTGGGCTACAACAAAAAATAAACGTTACATGTTTATATCCACAACATGTAACCTAGGCTACTGTTCGGACAGCCTACACATTAGCCCTTTTTGAAAATGAGAGATAGAAACAAAAAAATAAAATTCTCAGTGGCTTTTGTAACTTATATTGCCAAAGGAAAGCGTCACAGATAATGTATTCTAGTGTAGCCCTAGATAAGGTATTCTAGTGTAGCCCTGGAGTCTTGTGTGCACCTATAGTCATAAAAACAAAAGAGAAAAAACATGTTTACCGAGGGAGCTGATGGCAGCTGTGTTGCCAGGCATTTAAGAGTTCATAGTCCCTGTTGTGTTTGATCGTTCCTGAGCCTACAGCATCTCAACTCTTTATCTGAAGCTAAAGGGCACCTTACTGGCTTAGCAAGATAAATAGCCTAAGTGTGGCAATTGTAACATGCAGCAACTTCCATCTGAAATTTGGCTTCATTTTGTTACAGGTGGCAAAACCAGATGCTGGTATATTTTGCTACATGCTGCCTCAGTCGCAGGGATGGATATCAGATATTCTGATTTGCATTTTTATGTGACATATTCGTGTCTCTAAGAACATATTGAAAATTGCCCATCCGAACAGGACACGTAAATGGCCCTTAAGATTGGAAATTGTATTGTGCAGAGTGTGTGAGGAAGTGTTGTGTGCCCGCTGCTGTGCATATCTCGTTTGGGACCAAGGCTACCAAACTGCTGATGAATCAGAATCAAGTCCTGAGTGGTCGCCCCCGTGTACGGAGAGTGAATGCTAAACAGGCAGAAAGTTGAAGCCGAGCGAATCCCACTACCGGGAAGCGGAACGGCCCAGCACCATGGACAGCAGCCCGGGCGCTGCGTTCGCTGCCTGTGTTCTATCACATGAAAGCTGGCGCCGTCACGCTGTCAGGCAGGCGTTAGTGCCGCTCTGTTCTGCTTCTGACATGATCATTCCCTAAACGAACGTAGCGTCTCATCCACGGTGGGTGAGGAGGGCGACGGAGGGGCGAGCCTGCCGCTGATGCAGTGCCAGCAGGATGACTTTGGCGCGGGATGAAAGCACTAGGTTGCACGCCTTTGTAGGGTTTTTCCCATGCAGGATGAGATAGAGTTCATGTAATTGCAGTGTAGCTGTTGCCCAGAGCAAGTACCCTTCAGTTTTTCACTGAACAGCTTGTCTGTCTTCATAACAAGTTCGTCATATGAATCATGTCTTCTTTGCTCTGATCGGCTTTTGCAAGATATTAAATGGATTCACCACAACGGTGCTACTCTGCTATTAAAGCAACACAGCCCGTCTAAAAGCATTTTTTAAAATGTATTACCCTTTTACTGAAGTGTGCAGCTGAGAGAATCTTAAAGATCTGACCTGTATGCATGTGTGATAAAACAACATGAGTGCAGTTCAACTAAGGATTACATATACCCTTCTTGAATCAAACATTTCTTTTTGAACACATGTGCTCATAGCACGCATGTCATTTGGCCAGAAAAGGCATAAGAAAAGGCATCAGAGCTTAGATTGAAAATGCACTGGCTGTATGTGATCTAGAAATTGAGGTCATGGCACATGCAATATGCATGCGTAGTGATGGTGGAGGGGGTGCACAGATCACTGGAGATCTCCTGCTCTTGCTTTGAACACAAGAATGGCTGTCCCATAGAAACCTTCAACACAGGATAAAGGTATTTACCTAAATAAATCATACACAGAGGTGCTGACATGGGTGAAGGGGATCTTTAAACTCAGCCTTTCAAGATGAGCTCTCACGCTGGGGTGACAGGGAAGTTGGGACAGCGAAAGCTCTAAAGAATGTTGGGGTACATTCTTTCCGTGAAATAGAATCTTAAATTGTTGTAGAAACAGAGCCATCTTTCTATGGCTCTGTGTAGAAAGCATTCCTTTATAGAATGTTCAAAAACACACACCTTTAAAGGTTAGGGAAGATAGCTGGAGTCTATTTCTAAAGATGCCACTGAACGACTTTCTGATTTCAGAAACCAGTGTCCTCATTCTCTGATCTGTTGGTGATTTAGAGTAGCATAGATCTGCCATCTGGGACATCAGACAAATATACAGCTGCTTTTCCATTCAGGACTTCACTACAAATTAACTTTTCTCCTGTTCAAAAGCACATACAGTATATTTAAAGACTGACAATGATGCCTTATGTTGAGAAATACTACAGGGTCATTCCATGTCAAACCAACAAATGGCCGACAGTCACCCTCTCCAAAAAATCTGAAAAAAAAAAAAAAAATCACAGCTGTTTGTACATCCTACCTATGCATAAATCTTAAATATTAAGTCTGTATCACTAATAGCACCAAAACTACAGCCCTTTGAAATTTCAGTTCATTTTGGGAATTCTGGTGAACAAGCCTTTTGCCCAACTTCAGACATTGCTGGCTCTTTTAGTATTCCACACACATTAGTGTAACTATGTGAATAGAAATGCATTTTCCTGTAGAATTAAAAAATTAAATCAGATCAGATGTATCTTGTGTAATTCTCCCCTTCGGAAGCTGTGAAAATGGCTATAGATTCAATATGTGAAATGACACCACCACTTTTGAAGGCTTCTCGTTCAAACGTATGGCACACAAATTTATCAGATTATTTTTTACAGTCATATACGGATTATAATTTCATGCCTATGCATTAACCTTTGTTGATATTGATTTCATATGGTTAGTGTATTTTTTTGAAGTTAGGCTTGATTTTCAAAAAGGCTGTTTTCATCTTGTCATTTCACCATGTGGACAGTTCACAGGAATTTTTAAACATTTTTCCATAATCATCCTGTATGTGAGGATCATTTGTCCAAAATTTGGATTTGTTGCTGAGTCTCTTTATTGAGATATGATGTTTTGAAAAAAATGTCAGTAATTCCATGGAGTTGGATTGGTCTGCAGTACCTCATCCCACCACATGCTGTGCTCTTTTGCTACAATGGAAGTCAATGGAAGTGAGAATGTAACTTATGTGCTGCACATATCCAAGCTTAACAATTTACATTGAATTGAACATACTCATTAATAAATCTTATTTGGTTAGGTGAATAAAAAGCACATATCAAGTCTGACTGTTCATCATACATGCAGTGAGAGGATTTACCATAATTTCCATCTATGTAACATATTTTCTACACCAGCTGCAACCCAGCACTATGTGAGTAGTCTAATAATCACTACCAGCTGGTTAGGCAAAGACTATATATGCAGGCCTCTGTTAGACAGACACAGAGCATCAAGATGGAGATTAGTGCCTTGCCTCCATGCGATCTTGGGAAGAAGTTGGACACTGAGTGTCATAAAGATGTTTATTCAAGACAAAAGGGACTTTTGAAATTCAGCACATTGTCAGATGCAGACAAAGCTTTACTTCAGTTGAGATCAAGTATTTCACTTGATGAAGATGACCATGTGTGTTTCCATCACATGAAAGTATTTGTAACAAGGTATGAAGGCTTGCAACGCTATTGTGTGGATCCAAGAGGCATTCATAAAAAGAAGATAACTCGTAAGTATATTTTCAAAGTACCTGTTTTCAAAATGCCTTAAAAATAATGAAAAAACACACATGCTCATTTATTTCCATACAAATTAATTAGAGTATAAATCAATACACAGCTGCAAATTTTCACTGATTTGTCTAATTTCATAGGATCACTCCGCTGTTTAAATGAGGACAAAGCCAAAGTGCTCGGCCTGATACCTGGACAGAAGGTCTGTTCATCTTGCTGGAAAGAGCTTTTCAAAGATGATCAACCAATCAGTGAACAACCCAAAGAAGCTGAACCAAGCACCAGTCTTCATACAGAAGCCTTCCAACCTGCAGATCATCTTTAACGAGATTTGAACATCTCTCTCGGCATGCTAGGCTGTCAAGTCAATCAAGTATGTGCGCACAGGGAGAGAGAGCACTTATGTTAAAAGAAAGACTAAAAAAATTAAATCAGCTGTTGAAGACAAGTTATGTCAATTGATAGACATACCAAAAATGTATGTTGAGACGGATGTATGTGATTGTGAGGATTTTACAGAGGTTGTTGAATCTCTTGTACAAAAATGTAAAATATCATCAAGAAAAGAGAAGATTCAAATATTAACTTTAGTTCCTGACAGCTGGAGTATTACAAAAATCCCGACCACATTTGGAGTAAGCCAATATTTGGTTAGACGAGCCAGGTTGTTGAAAAGTGAGAGAGGCATTTTAGAAAAAGCTTGGTCATGCAATGTTAGAAGAGACAAAAGAAAAAGTTAAGCAGTTTTTTGAATCTGATGAATTTTCCAGACTCTGTCCTGGCAAAAAGGAATATTTGTCTGTCACTACAGCTGAAGGGAAAATTCACAAACAGAAACGCTTGCTATTGGCCAATCTAAGCGAGCTATATGCAGCTTTCAAAGCTAGGCATCCTGATAAAATTGGATTTTCCACTTTTTGTAATTTGCAGCCTAAATGGTGTGTAGCTGTGGGTCCAAAGGGTACACATTCTGTGTGTGTCTGTCAGTACCACCACAATGCTAAATTGTTGGTGGCAGCATTACCAGCAACCGTTAATTATAAGGATGTTCTTTCAAAGCTTGTGTGTAGTCTGCAGGATCGTGACTGTATGTTACATACTTGTGACAAGTGTCCTGAAAAACAGGCCCTACAAGAGCACCTAAGCTGCCTATTTGGTAAATACATTTAAGGGAAAACTTGACCCAAGTGAAGAAATAATACTGCTTGATTTTGCTGAAAATTACGCTTTTATTATTCAAGATACTGTTCAGGGGCGTCATTGGGATAATTCACAGGCAACTGTGCATGAGAAGAGTTTCCCTTGGTGAGGCCTATTCTACTATAGACATGCGTAAAGGGACAGATGTGCAGGATTGGGGTCAGTTCCAACCAGGGAAATATGTTGCATGCATTTATGATGGCAACTGGTATGTGGGAAATATCAAAGACCGCTCAGATGAGCATTGTGACATTCTTGTTTCATTCATGAAACAATCTGAAAAGGAGATTCTGTCCTGGCCCAGATCTCGAGAGGATGAATGTTGGGTGCCCTTTCAGCATGTGCTTTGTCTCATAAGTGCACCTAATGCTCAAGGTAGTAGTGCTCCTAATTACACCATTAGTTCTACTGACCTGGAAAAAATTAACACATTGTTCCCTCAACTTTATGCAAGATTAATTATACCTCTGTGTTAACCTGTAGAAATCAATTCATAGCATGTGCCCTTTTGTTGAGGACGTTTAAATTTAAGATATGCATAATATTTTGTGATCATGAGTGTGAATGTCTGTGTCTTGCGTTTCATTACTTTAAAAATATGAGATCTTAGTTTTCACATTCTTGATGTTTGCATAGCATATTGTTACTGTTTATGATCTTTAAATTGATAGCATTCCTGTTTATGGTCCTTTTGTGTTTGTATTATAATGCCATTTTTTCAGTTTTGCCTTGCTTTTTGTGTGCTGTACAATAAAACCCTGCTCAAAAATGACCTTGACAGTGCAATTGGTTTAATTGTAACACAAAGTTTGTTTGGCAGCTTTTCCTGTAAATGACATGCTACCCTATCGTTGACTTCCATTGTATTAAAAGAGCACAACATGTGGTGGAAAGAGGTACTGCCGATCAATCCAACTCCATGGAATTACTGACATTTTTTTCCAAAACATTATATCTCAATAAAGAGACTCGGCAACAAATCCAAATTTTGGACAAATGATCCTCACCTACAGGATGATTATGGAAAAATGTTTAAAAAATCCTGTGAACTGTCCATATGGTGAAATGACAAGATGAAAATCAAGCCTAACTTCAAGAAAATACACTGACCATATGAAAACAATATCAACAAAGGTTAATGCATAGGCATGACATTATAATCCGTATATGACTGGGAAAAATAATCTGATAAATTTGTGTCCCATACTTTTTGAACGAGAAGCCCTCAAAAGTGGTGGTGTCATTTCACATATTGAATCTATAGCCATTTTCACAGCTTTGGAGAGGAAGAATTACACGAGATACATCTGATCTGATTTGATTTTTGAATTCTGCAGGAAAATGCATTTCTTTTCACATAGTTACACTAATGTGTGTGGAATACTAAAAGAGACAGCAATGTCGGAAGTTGAGCAAAAGGCTTGTTCACCAGAATTCCCAAAATGACCTGAAATTTCAAAGGGCTGTAGTTTTGGAGCTATTGGTGATACAGACTTAATATTTAACATTTATACATAGGTTGGATGTACAAACAGCTGTGATTTTTTTTCAGATTTTTTGGAGAGGGTGATTGTCGGCCATTTGTTGATTTGACACGGAATGACCCTACAGTATATTCTGTGCAGTTTCACAATTTAAATTTTAAAGTTTAAGAAACCATGAAGTATATAGGAGCAATATGTCCCCTTTGTATTGGTGGTTTATTATATGTAGAGATCTATTTGACTAAATGTTATGATTGAACTCATAAGTTTGTGCAATCTCACTCTCCTTACTAAGAGGTAGTTTAGAGGGGAAAAAAGCCCCATGGTCAGTCTGTTAGGACGTGTGTTAGTGACGCAGACAGACTTCAGGGCATAGTGCAGTTTTATTTCTGGTCTTATTTCGGTACGCTTCAGGAGAGAGCATGTCATAATGTGTGGGGGAGCAGCACCTGGCCAAGCCCTTTGAAAAGGAGCTACAATGGCTCTCAGTAGTGTACCTATTTCTGGCATATATTTTTTACCGCCCAAAGGAAATAACAAAAGTGTAATCATCACCCCCCAGAGTAGACCCCGGTACCTGTATACTAGTGTTCCTTTGCCTATTATTACGTCAGGGTGTTGCGGTCTGAGGTGTAGCTTAATCGCGAGCTGTACTGGGAGTACTCCACAGAATCACATAGCTTGCACAGTCGGTGTCAGGAAAGAAGCGTGATACAATAACAGAGAAGACATATTTTACATGTAAACATACTAAGCTTTCTTTGAGGAGATACTGCATGTACTCTTGCATGTAAACATACTAAGCTTTCTTTGAGGAGATACTGCATGTACTGCTCCTTTGTCAAGGTGGTGTCTTTGTCAGTCTGAATTGTAGCTTTTTCAAAAGGTGTATTACATGCCCTTCCTGTGACCCTTGGCTATGCTGTGCTGTGTGCTGTGCTGTGCTGTGCTGTGTCATGCTGTGTTGTGCTGTGCCGCGCTGTGCTGTGCTGTGCTGTGTTCTGCTGTGCTGTGCCGCGCTGTGCTGTGTTGTGTTGTGCTGTGCTGTGCTGTGCTGTGTTCTGCTGTGCTGTGCCGCTCTGTGCTGTGCTGTGCCGCGCTGTGCTGTGCTGTGCTGTGTTGTGCTGTGCTGTGCTGTGTTCTGCTGTGCTGTGCTGTGCTGTGCTGTGCTGTGCTGTGCCGCGCTGTGCTGTGCTGTGCCGCGCTGTGCCGTGCTGTGCTGTGCTGTGTTGTGCTGTGCCGCGCTGTGCTGTGCTGTGTTGTGCTGTGCATCCTGCAACTACTCTGTACCTCCAGGCTTTGCTCCAGGCCTAAAAATACCAAGATTGTTGGGTATACGCCATGAAAGCACACTTTATAATAAAATAAATACAGTGCCTCTCATATATGGAAGCATGAACATGAAAACACACAAATGATTCCCAGGGTCACATCTTTAAAATCACTGACAAAAGTTCAAGACAATGAATCACATTCAGCTGTGACTAATGCAGTGGGTGGATGTATGTTGGTCATTTAGTTAAACGTTTATCTGCTGTTTGAAGGTGAAGTTCTGACTTTTCAGCTTTTTGTCATAAAAGAGACTTATGCACAGCTCTTTACAAAATAACCTGCCGAGGGTCTAAAGATTGAAACGCTTTGTGTTAAATGAATTGCTTTCATGGATATTGGATTTCAAGTGGATAGTTGGTGGAGTTTATGCTACAGCTGTAGCTATTTTCACTGAAATTTGGATACACTTAATCCTGTGCTGTATCCTGTAAATGTCAAGTCCCAGTAAAGTATATTAAGAAGTGAATTAATAGATTTAATGAAACCTTGATAGTTTCCACATTTTCACCACCACCTGCAAATGGGCAATAAAGGCTTCGTTTGAAAGTTTTATACCATCATTGCTTGTTACGGATTGTTATGGAAGTTAATTTCTGTATGCCTTGTTTGAAAAGTCTGGAGATGACATTTGTGCAGGTTGATTGTGAGCATTTCTGCCTGCTTCTTTCCTGCATGATTTAGGCACAAAGCGCAGCTGCGTATGAGTCACACTTGGCGAAATAAACAACATTCCTTGACCCTTAATGCGTCAGTGGGCAAAATCGTCTGAGAGGTAGGAATGTGTTTGACTAGTTTATTTTAAGTTTCGCTGTTGTATACAAACACACACCTGGGACCTTTAGGCCTTGCTAGTGCCTCGTAAGCGTCTTGTAAGCGCCTCGTAAGCGTCTTGTAAGCATGTACCTTGACTAAGCCACTCACGCACGACAGAGTCTGCTGCACAGCGTCTCTGTGCATGTCTCGCTCTGACAAGACTGATCACCTCTTGCAGTGAGGCATCTCTGCAGGTGAGTTTCATCAAGAAGCCATATCTTTTCAAACAGTGACAAGAGCTTCACCATAAAAATAGCAAAAGCTGTGTGTCTGCGTCTTCATCGTTTGGGCCGTGCCAGTGTGTTGTGTCTCTGCCTTTGGGGGATAAGGTTGGCCAGTCTAATAGGAATCATTAATACATTTGGCCACGCTAACAGTAAATAGGAATACATTTGGCCACGCTAACAGGAAATAGGAATACATTTGGCCACACTAATAGGAATCATTAATACATTTGGCCACGCTAACAGTAAATAGGAATACATTTGGCCACGCTAACAGGAAATACGAATACATTTGGCCACGCTAACAGGAAATAGGAATACATTTGGCCACACTAACAGGAAATAGGAATACATTTGGCCACACTAACAGGAAAAGGAGCCAGAATGGTTTGCATCACTTCAAGATATTTGGTGGCGGCATTCAGCATTTACAGCAACTTCTGGGAGCTTTGTTTAGGAGGGTGTCAGCATCACACAAAAACGGTGTCTGAAATACCCAAACCTCCCCCCTCTTTTGGAACTATACACACTGCCCCCTTTTATATAGGAGTGTGTTGACGTCACACAAAACGGTGTCCCTAAAAATACCTTAACCACCCCTCTACATACAAACTACACCTCCTTACCCACACCCACTCAGCCACAACATCTGCCTGTGAAGTCTAAAGGGGACAGTGCTTTTACTGTAGGCTATTGCTGTACGTTCATACCAAAAGAAGTGACTAAAGCTGTAAAATCATCAGAAGTCATTTACTTTCTGTGGGCAAGAGCAACACAAGTTGAGACTCTAGAGCGACTAAAAAAAGTTGAGGGCAGCTGAACTTTATGCAAATGAGCTATGACACGTTTCGGCTGTAAAACACTGACAACCGATCAGAATGCAGACATCCTTTAAATGGATAAGCATAATTGAATGTTTGAATCTTTCACGTAATGGGTGACTTGAGCGACAAAAGTGAACAGGACTACTATATTATAATAAAAATTAAGCACTAAAAACTGAATTTTGTCAAGTATGCTTGTTGTTTTGACCGAACTTGCTAAGAGCAAGAAGAGGAAGGTAACTGGCTGGAAGTCTTTGAGTTAAATGTTATTTTTACAGATCCGGGTAGGGACTCCTCTTCTCCCCTTCTCCCCTGGAGATACTGCTAGAAGGCTTGTCTTTGTACACTCATTCCTAGTATCCATCTTACAGACTCAGAATGCTGTTTCCTACCAGCATGATTAGGGTGTGTGTGTACAACAAGTGATGTATTTTCACAGTGGTAATATTAAAATCTCTTTGACTTTTTTGGGCAAGGATGTGTAATCTTGTCTTTTGTATGTACAGTATCACTCATCACTGTTGTGTTTTAAACCTTGATGTGGGTCCCTAATGGGAATGAACATGTTGGTTGGTAGGGTAGTAAGATTGATGCTTTCCCACTGTGCGCACCTCTGCATTGGTAGTCATATCCTCATATTTCAAAGCAATTGACCACAAACACGGCAGAGGCGATGTGTTTTCAGAAACATCTGTGTGGTAGTGCAGCCATTTCCCTTCCCTACGTTAGTAACACACTTGTCATGTACTCTCCTGGGGTGTTTGGCATAATTCAATTACTGGCTGAACCAGCAGCAATCGTATGCAGGAGCTTAGTGAGAATATGCATGCACGTCTCTCTCTCATCTCTCTCTCACTCTCTCTTTCTCTCGCGCGTGCACACTCTCTGTCTCTCTCTCACTGTCTCTCTCTTTCATTCTCTCTCTCTCACAGTCTCTGTCTCTCACTCTCTCTATCTCTCTCACTCTCTTTCTCTATCTCTCTCTCACTCTCTTTCTCTCGCGTGTGCACACTCTGTCTCTCTTTCACTGTCTCTCTCTTTCTCCCTCTCTCACTCTCTCTCTCACGGTCTCTGTCTCTCACTCTCTCTATCTCTCTCACTCTCTTTCTCTATCTCTCTCACTCTCTCTTTCTCTCGCGTGTGCACACTGTCTCTCTTTCACTGTCTCTCTTTCTCTCTCTCTCACTCTCTCTCTCACGGTCTCTGTCTCTCACTCTCTCTATCTCTCTCACTCTCTTTCTCTCTCTCTCTCACGCTCTCTGTCTTTCTCTCTCTCTCTTTCTCTCTCTCCCTTTCTCTCTCTGTACATCAATCCTCTGTAGCACATTGTTTGATATAACACCCTGAGGAGTCTCCCGACTCTTGAACCCCCGGCTGTGTTGACATGTGTCGCCTTGTCATGTGTCGCCTTGTCATGTGTACTACTCGTGCACTGCTATGGGCTAAGGGAAAGACTCATTACTGTGCTTACTTTGGGCTCATGTTGGCTTTCTAACACTGGTGCTTTGATGGGGGCAATTACATCACCCCATTGTTCGCCTAGGGCAGTGTGTGAAAGCAACACTACAAGTCTTGAGCTTTGTTACCAGTAGTAAGTAAGGCGGTCAATCTTTAAAATGGCTCCAAGCTCTCCGACTGCATTAAGGCCATCTTATGGGCATACTACACAGGGCTCTAGTCCAAGTGGGCTGGCCAGACTGCAATGATGCCTGTCACATACATACACACACACACACACAGATACACACAAACGGGTGTGTGCACACATATACGAGTGCTCACACATGCACACACACACAAACTTGCACTCATACACACACACACACACACATTTGTATTGCTTCTGCATCGGTGCAGTGGGTTCATGGGCAGGGCTGAGCTGGTGCAGCCTCTGTAGACTCTGTGGCCATCGACTGGCTTGAAATTGTGCAGCTCAGCATCTCCAATAGAGGTCAGTAACCCACACACACACACACACATACACATACACTCTCACACACACACACATACGCATGCATGCATGCAGGAAAAGTACCCCCCCCCCCCCCCACACACACACACACACACACACACACACAAGAACAGCATCAGCTGAGCGGTATTGATTCAGTGCTTAAGTGGATAATTTATATAAGTCAATGGAATTGCATTTTGGGAGCATGGCCACTGGCCAGCCTTGTAGTCTATAGATGTACGGTCATGTGTGTAAGGACTTGCTTGCCTCCCTGTGTGTGTGTGTGTGTGTGTGTGTGTGTGTGTGTGTGGGTACTGTACGTCTGTGTACTTGGTGCAGATGTGTTTGTGGCATATTTGAATTTTTTGCAAGCCTTGCATTTTTCTGTCTCTCACACACACTCTCTCTCTCCCTCATTCTGTGTGTGTGTGGGTGTGTGATGTGCTACACATGATGTGCTCACGGTGTGCTGATACAGTGTTTTGTGTAGGTGCAGGACATCTGCATACATATGTGGAGTGCAGCCCAGCAGGTGTGCCCGCTTGTTATGCTAGCATCAGCTTAACCTCGCTTATTATGCTAACATCAGCCTAGCCAAACCTAGTACAGCCCTGCTTATTATGCTAACATCAACCTAGCCACACTTATTATGCCAACATCAGCTTAGCATTGCATCGTTGTGACATTGTATTATTGCGTTGTGACATTGCATTAACGGGGCATTGCGTCATTACATAATTTCGTTATTGTGTTCATCTGCTCCGGCGCCACTGGACTGCAAGAAATGTTGTCTTGTGTTCCTCTTGCCAAACTGTAAAGCACTTTGAGCTGCATCTTGTACGTATGAATTGTGCTATACAAGTAAAGATTATTATTATTATTAGCCAAGCCTAGCCCAGCCCTGCTTATTATGCTAACATCAACCTAGCCCCACTTATTATGCTAACATCAGCTTAGCCAGACCTAGCCTCACTTATCATTATGCTAACAGCAGCCTGCCCTAGCCTGGCTTATTGTGATGGCACAGCCTAGCCCCACTTATTATGCTAGCATCAGCCTAGCCTAGCCCCACTTATTATGCTAGCATCAGCCTAGCCAAGCCTAGCCTAGCCCCTCTTGTTAGGCTAGCAT
>CM050203.1:3470000-3487500 GCA_027475355.1 Coilia nasus | reverse complement strand
CACTCTGTGTCCCGTAAAACGCATAAATTGTAGGCTACTGTAACGGACCTCTTGCTGTGAAGTTAGTGTAATTACCTGTTGCACTTCAGAAGCCGTGTGTGTGCAGTCTGTGAGGGAGTGAGTGCGTGTGTGTGTGTGTGTGTGTGTGTGTGGGTGTGTGTGTGTGTGGGTGTGCTATGTGTGTATGCATGTGCACATGCGCCATTTGTCTGTGTCTATGTGTGTGTGTGTGTGTGTGTGTGTGTGTGCAGTGTGTGTGTGCTTTGTGTGTATGCCTGTACGTGTGCACATGCGCCGTGTGTCTGTGTGTGTGTGTGTGTGTGTGTGTGTGTTTGTGTGTGTGTGTGCAGTGCGTGTGTGCAGTGTGTGTGTGCTTTGTGTGTATGCCTGTACGTGTGCACATGTGCCGTGTGTCTGTGTGTGTGTGTCGTGTGTGTAAAGTTGCCCCACCCTCGCTGTTCTTTTGAAGGTGAATGGAAATGGTGCTGAGGAGCAACGCATTGACTGAAGAGGAGAGCAGAGAAAGTTATTTGTTGTTGTCAAATAAAAATGGCTTCCAGACCTGTAATAATGAGGTCACGTCTGATTCTCTGTCTGCAGTCTTTGTGGGAGGCTGCTCAGGGCATTGCTTCCTCATTCTTCACACTCTAAAGATGCTACAGGCTGACTGAAATAGAAATGAGAAACAGGCAGTTTAAAAATCTGGTAACACTTTCTATGAAGTTTGTATTCATAAAACTTTATAAACACATTCGAGAAGTGTTTCCTTCCTTCATAAAGCTTAACTAGATGTACCGCATAGCGGTACATGGTATGACCGCCGCAGTATATTGAAATGTGGGAACTGTTGGTGTGATGAGTGTGTGATAGAGCAGTGTTGTGAGGTGAGAATTTCTGTGGAAATGATTTCCTGTAAGTGGGCATGGATGTGGCTTTTGAATGTGTAGTGTGAAGGACTGATTTGTGAAGGCAAGGAATCGGCAAAATGAGATTTTGTACAATTACAGCGCCCCCTATGGACCAAATTTTATGGCATGTTCTGTGGTGTTAGAGGTCTTTGTGGTGATCGTGCATAATGCATTTTGTGCAGTTCCCACCTTCTCGGTCCAAGATATTGGCAACTCAAAATCCCAATTTTTGCATTTACCCTTATCACTAGGTGGCGCTATGCTTCAAGTGAGAGTTTATGGGCTGGGTCAATATGCCTCTGTAACACCTACATACTAACACAAAATCGTTGTCTTGGGCAAAATTGTTGATGAGTTATTTAACAAAAACTGTTTTTCAACACCTAGCTTCGGCGATAAACATCGCCCCGTATGACGAAATGTCACAAAATTTAGTACACATGAAAAGAAAGATGTTTAGAGATGGCATGTCAACTTTGACCAAATTTGAGCAATTAAAAGCCAAGATACGGCCATTTGAAGAATTTTAAGCTACGTGTTAAATGTTCATTGACGTGTACCTTCGGAACGGTTTATCTCAAGATAAATCCTTTGATAACTTTTTGTCAGCATTGTCTGTAGATGACATATACCAAATTTGGTGAGATTCACATGAACGGCCTATGACGAGTTCGTTCAGATTCGTTTTCGCAATATTAAAATTTCACGGAAATTGTTCTCATTGGAAGTGGGCGTCGACCAGTGTTTTCAATGCGTGAGGGTCAACAGATTTTATGATAAAAAAAAAATAGTTGTAAACGTAAGCATTCTCTAGATAATAGGCAAAATGACATTTTCTACAATTACAGCGCCCCCTATGGACCAAATTTTATGGCATGTTCTGTGGTGTTAGAGGTCTTTCTGGTGATCGTGCATGACGTATTTTGCACAGTTCCCACCTTCTCGGTCCAAGATATTAGCAACTCAAAATCCTAATTTTTGCATTTACCCTTATCACTAGGTGGCGCTATGCTTCAAGTGAGAGTTTATGGGCTGGGTCGATACATCTCTGTAACACCAACATACTAACACAAAATCGTTGTCTTGGGCAAAATTGTTGATACGTTTTTTAACAAAAACTGTTTTTTGACACCTAGCTTCGCCAATAAACATCGCCCCCTATGACGAAATGTCACAAAATTTAGTACACATAAAAAGAAAGCTGTTTAGAGATGGCATGTCAACTTTGACCAAATTTGAGCAATTAAAAGCCAAGATACGGCCATTTAAAGACTTTTAAGCTACGTGTTAAATGGTCATTGACGTATAACTTCGGAACGGTTTATCTCAAGATAAATCCTTTGATAACTTTTTGTCAGCATTGTCTGTAGATGACATATACCAAATTTGGTGAGATTCACATGAACGGCCTATGACGAGTTCGTTCAGATTCATTTCCGCAATATTAAAATTTCACGGAAATTGTTTTCGTTGGAAGTGGGCGTCGACCAGTGTTTTCAATGCGCGAGGGTGAATAGATTTCACGATAAAAAAGAAATTGTTGTAAACATAAGCATTCTCTAGATAATAGGCAAAATGACATTTTCTACAATTACAGCGCCCCCTATGGACTACATTTTATGGCATGTTCTGTGGTGTTAGAGGTCTTTGTTGTGATCGTGCATGACGTATTTTGTGCAGTTCCCACCTTCTTGGTCAAAGATATTGGCAACTTAAAATCCCAATTTTTACATTTACCCATATCACTAGGTGGCGCTATGCTTCAAGTGAGAGTTTATGGGCTGGGTCAATACATCTCCGTAACACCGACATACTAACACAAAATCGTTGTCTTGGGCAAAATTGTTGACGAGTTATTTAACAAAAACTGTTTTTTGACACCTAGCTTCGCCAATAAACATCGCCCCCTATGACGAAATGTCACAAAATTTAGTACACATAAAAAGAAAGCTGTTTAGAGATGGCATGTCAACTTTGACCAAATTTGAGCAATTAAAAGCCAAGATACGGCCATTTGAAGATTTTTAAGCTACGTGTTAAATGTTCATTGACGTGTAACTTCGGAACGGTTTATCTCAAGATAAATCCTTTGATAACTTTTTGTCAGCATTGTCTGTAGATGACATATACCAAATTTGGTGAGATTCACATGAACGGCCTATGACGAGTTCGTTCAAATCCGTTTTCGCAATATTAAAATTTCACGGAAATTGTTTTCGTTGGAAGTGGGCGTCGACCAGTGTTTTCAATGCGTGAGGGTCAATAGATTTCACGATAAAAAAAAAATAGTTGTAAACATAAGCATTGTCTAGATAATAGGCAAAATGACATTTTCTACAATTACAGCGCCCCCTATGGACCAAATTTTATGGCATGTTCTGTGGTGTTAGAGGTCTTTGTGGTGATTGTGCATGACGTATTTTGCGCAGTTCCCACCTTCTCGGTCCAAGATATTGGCAACTCAAAATCCCAATTTTTGCATTCACTCATATCACTAGGTGGCGCTACGCTTCAATTGAGCGTTTATTGGCTGGGTCGATACATCTCTGTAACACCGACATACTAACGCAAAATCGTTGTCTTGGGCAAAATTGTTGGCGAGTTATTTAACAAAAACTGTTTTTTGACACCTAGCTTCGCCAATAAACATCGCCCCCTATGACGAAATGTCACAAAATTTAGTACACATGAAAAGAAATCTGTTTAGAGATGGAATGTCAACTTTGACCAAATTTGAGCAATTATTAGCCAAGATACGGCCATTTGAAAAATTTTAAGCTACTTGTTAAATGTTCATTGACGTGTAACTTCGGAACGGTTTATCTCAAGATAAATCCTTTGATAACTTTTTGTCAGCATTGTCTGTAGATGACATATACCAAATTTGGTGAGATTCACATGAACGGCCTATGACGAGTTCGTTCAGATTCGTTTTCGCAATATTAAAATTTCACGGAAATTTTTTTCGTTGGAAGTGGGCGTCGACCAGTGTTTTCAATGCGTGAGGGTCAATAGATTTCACGATAAAAAAAAAATTGTTGTAAACGTAAGCATTGTCTAGATAATAGGCAAAATGACATTTTCTACAATTACAGCGCCCCCTATGGACCAAATTTTATGGCATGTTCTGTGGTGTTAGAGGTCTTTGTGGTGATCGTGCATAACGTATTTTGCGCAGTTCCCACCTTCTCGGTCCAAGATATTGGCAACTCAAAATCCCAATTTTTGCATTTACCCTTATCACTAGGTGGCGCTATGCTTCAAGTGAGAGTTTATGGGCTGGGTCGATACGTCTCTGTAACACCGACATATCACAAAAATTTCATGTTGTTGGGTGAAACGTTCATTGAGTTATTCAGCAAAAACTTTTGCCGGTCTCCCCCTCTTTAACGGACACTGGCACAGCGGGGGGGGTGGCCCTGGGGGACCAAAAGGCGTTATTCGCTCACAAACTTCTTGGGCTACATGCCTACAAACATTCATGTCTCCCCGAGTTTCAGTGTCCCGGGAATCGTTGACGAAAAATCGGTGAAAAAAAAAAATAAAAAAAAAAAATAAAAAAAAAGGGAAAAATTTTGCAGCAACTCCAATATGACCGCTTTCGCTAGCTTCGCTAGCGGCGGTCATAATAATAGTTGAAAGTAGTGTTCATGACAATTTATGCATTCTCATGACTGCACCCGTCGGCTTTATTACCAAGGTAAAGCTTTATTACCAAGAATGCATTGGGCAATAGGTCATATGACATAGCATTATAATGCCTTTTGAGTAGTTTATATACTTTATAAATGCTTTATAAGCCTTTATGGATGTGTTTATAGAGTCTTGTGAATACAAGCTTCATAAAAAGTGTTACTGAAATTCTTTCTATCTCCTCTTTTTTGTTTCATCTGTGTTGCAGGCCTAGATGTTTATAAGTCTATATTTACTATACCAGCAAGTACTAGATGTTTATACGTCTCTATTTACTATACCAGTGAGTACTAGATGTTTATACGTCTATATTTACTATACCAGTGAGTACTAGATGTTTATACGTCTATATTTACTATACCAGCAAGTATTAGATGTTTATACGTCTATATTTACTATACCAGCAAGTACTAGGTGTTTATAAGTCTATATTTACTACACCAGTGAGTACTAGATGTATATAAGTCTATATTTACTACACCAGTGAGTACTAGATGTTTATACGTCTCTATTTACTATACCAGTGAGTACTAGATGTTTATACGTCTCTATTTACTATACCAGTGAGTACTAGATGTTTATACGTCTATATTTACTACACCAGTGAGTACTAGATGTTTATACGTCTCTATTTACTATACCAGCAAGTACTAGATGTTTATAAGTCTATATTTACTATACCAGCAAGTGCTAGATGTTTATACGTCTATATTTACTACACCAGTGAGTACTAGATGTTTATAAGTCTCTATTTACTGCACCAGCGTGTACTACACCGCTAATGGTGCCATTACTCATGGCAGCGTCTAGATCTGTAACGGCTATCTGCAGGACAACCAGGTGTGTCGGCCATAACCAACAGGACTATAAAATCACTTTATTTATTTATTCCCTTGTTTTTATCACTCTGTCTAAGAAGACTGTTTCCCTGCTGTGTAACCTGGAATTGGATTTTGCAGTGTGGGTGCTTACTCATGGTGACAGTGTGGAGGTCTACTCTTAAAAGCAGTCATCGAACCTTCCTTCCACACAGGACTGGGTAAATGCTGTGGCTGGCTGCATTGTGCTCAGTGTCTACAGTGCTAGCTGCTGTCACTATTCTACTGAAGTCAAATAGAGTTCATGCCTTTCAGCAGCACAATACAGTCCTGCTAGGACACACAACACAGAGATGCTCACACACACACACACACACACACACACACACACACACACACACATTTTGCAGTCTCCCCAAGATTCTCATCTCACTGTCGTAACAATACCAGCCCAGTCATCCAGCTCAGCTCTGCGCCCTCTCTGACGTCTGTCTCTGTCGCCGCCCTGCAGGAGATGATGACCAAGCTGATCACCGAGACGCCGGACCAGCCCATCCCCTTCCTCATCGGCCACCTGCAGAGCAAGCAGGACAGCCCGGGCAAGCTGCAGCGGGCACTCTCCGGCTCCGCCGCCCTGTGGGCCGACACCGGAACAGCGGGTGAGGGGGGCATGGTGGGCATCTGGGGAGGGGGGGTGGCACCCTGTGGGCAGAGGGTGAGGGGGGCATGATGGGACATCTGGGGTGGGGGGGGTGGCACCCTGTGGGCAGAGGGTGAGGGGGGCATGGGCAGCTGGGGGGGGGGGGGGGGGTGGCACCCTGTGGGCAGACACTGTAACAGCGGGTGAGGGGGGCATGATGGGGCATCGGGGGTGGGGGGGGTGGCACCCTGTGGGCAGAGGGTGAGGGGGGCATGATGGGGCATCTGGGGAGGGGGGGGTGGCACCCTGTGGGCAGACACCGGAACAGCGGGTGAGGGGGGCATGGTGGGGCATCTGGGGAGGGGGGGTGGCACCCTGTGGGCAGACACCGGAACAGCGGGTGGGGGGGTGATACCCTGTGGGCAGACACCGGAACAGCGGGTGAGGGGGTCATGATGGGCAGCTGTGGGAGGGGGTGGCACCCTGTGGGCAGACACCGACCGGAACAGGGGGGTGATACCCTGTGGGCAGACACTGTAACAGTGGGTGGGGGGGTGATACCCTGTGGGCAGACACTAGCGGAGCAGATATGGGGAGGCAGGGGACAGAGCAGCCTGGGACTGTGGGGGTGAGGGGGGCATGATGGGCAGCTGTGGAGGGGGGGGTTGGTGCCACCCTGTGGGCAGAGGGTGAGGGGGGGCATGATGAGAGCACAGCGGGTGAGGGTGGCTGACGGAGCAGATGGGGGGGTGGCAGGGGGTGGCTGTCCGGCTCCGCCACCCTGTGGGCAGGCACCAGCACGGGGTTGGGGGGGAAGGAGGGGCTGATAGAGCAGCCAGGCGTTTGTACGGGGTGGGGTGGGGGAGGGGGTGAAGCTGGGCAGATGCCAGCACAGTGGGTAAGGGGGTGGGGGGTGCTGACGGAGCAACCAGGCACGGCGGGGGGGAGGCGGTCATGATGAGAGAGGCTGGCCATCTTTTTGCAGCTGTGATGGGGAACATTACACAGTCACATTGTCTCATTGTCACAGACATTGTCTAACAGTTTATATAATGTAGTTCACAATGCAGTGCACTGACAAGATGATAGGTGACAATGATCCTTGTCATTAACGTTGCAATTTTTTAAGCAATTTAAAATGTTATCAGATGAAGCTGATAATGACTAACAGGGGTCTTGCTGTGTTTTGGCTGATGACTTGGTGGTTGACAATAATGTCACCTACAGTGCTGCTCCAGAAGTTTCTAAGGGTGTCATCAGTCCACTGATACACCTCATTCACTTCCATTGTCTCCTCCCTATGTGTGCTGCAGGTAGATTGACGTTTTGAGTTCCTGCTAAAACAGATATCTCAATTTTTATGGATATTTAGAAATCATGTTATTTTAATGTTATGCATTGCAAGCAATATCAACCAAACATTTTGTATCATGAAAAAATAAAGCCATTACATGCAATTTCTTTGCCATTTCCATGCATTGTCATGACATATACCTTGCAAACAATACATCTATATTCCTGATTAATTAAAAAATTAAAATTAAAAAGCATTTCTGTTTGAGAATAAACCCTTCATATTCTTTAGTGTAATGAGCACAGAGCGCATGTGCAAAGATGGCTAGAGGAAAAAATCTTCCTCCTTGAATTAATTTTCTTTTATTTCCCTCTTTGTTCTGCTTCTGTCTCTCAGTACATCTATTTCATCTATTATTCTCTATGTATCATCTCAGTCACTCTTATTCTGTTCTTACGTTCTCCTTTATGGGAGTCACAGACACGTGCACTTAAGTAGATAGATAGCTGCTAGCAGTGTAGATAACTGGCAGCAGTGTTAGCATCTCTTAGCATTGTGCTTTGGCTCTGGGCTGTGTGGCTCCATTACAAAATCCACAGCGCACATCACTCTTCCCTGGCTGAGCAAGTGTGTGTGTGTGTGTGTGTGTGTGTGTGTGTGTGTGTGTGTGTGTGTGTCTGGCTGTGTTTGTGTGTGTGTATGCATGTGTTTGTGTGTGTATACGTGTGTGTGTGTGTGTGTGCGTGCGTGCTTGTGTGTGTGTGTGTGTGCAGAAAGCAAAGGCAGCCGGCGGGAGCTCAGGAGCTATGAGAAGCCGTGGCAGATCCATCCCAAGAAGCCCAAGAAGTCCAAGAGCGACCTGGCCATGTCCAACATCTCCCCGCCCTCCCCAGAGTCTAAATCACGTGAGTAGAACATCTCCCCCCTCTCTCCAGAGTCAAAGTCATGTGAGTGCATCTCCTCTCCCTCCCCAGAGTCTAAGCCCTGTGAGTAGAGCATCTCACCCCATTCCCAAAGTCTAAGTCCTGTGAGTAGAACATCTCAGTAGGTAGGTGGAGCAAAATACTTCATGGTCGTTCATGTCTATAGGAGCAAAGTGGGGATCAGTTCTGGTCTGGCCGTAAGGTTGGCCGACTGACGTTTCTGCGCCTCAAGGCCTTGTGGTTGGTCCTCGCACAAGGGGCGGCCACTAATCCCCCTTTATGCAGACTGAATAAAGGGGGAATTTTGACCCCTCTCCATGCGATCATGGTTCCAGGAAGGGGCTCGTCATTATGAGTCTTGGGATATCTACCATCTTTGGTGCTGCGACTAAACTTGTTTTAGTGTGACCTGTAGCCATAGTGGCCTTATCCACTCCCATCTCCTCTCTCACCAGATTCAAAGTTGTCCAAGTATGACGTTGTCTCCACATTATAGTTCGACTGAGCAATGTATGACATCTCCCATACAAACTGAGATGCACATACCCCAAAAATCAGTTTCAACTGTCAAAACGAGAAAAGAAAATAAAGCAGTAAGTTTGCAGTCTAAAGGACAGGCATCTAAAATGTACCAGACATTAATGGAAGCTGTGTGGTAAGCATTAGCATAACTGCGTGCTTTATTGGCATCATTGGCCTAATTAACATCATTAGATAACATAATATTAGATGAACATAACTTCATTAGACTCAGTTGTTTAGGTATGTCATACTCAGTAGCTCCTCTTAGCTGACAGAGCCAGGTGCTAACAGCATCAGAGTGATGTGCTTTGATCCCAGCAGATGCTGACTTATTACCTAACTGATTGCAGGTTGATCAGCACCATCCTGTCAGTGCCTTCGCCTCATCTGTAAGAGCTAGGGGCTAATAAGGTCAGGGTGATGACCAAGGTCATAGGGTCAGTATCCAGGGTCATGTCCAGGGTCATGAGGTCTGTGGCCATGCTGGCCGTGTACTGGTGAAGATGTATTTTTGTCCTAAGCTGCCTGGTAGCTCTGGATGGAAGAGTCTGGTGAAATGAGCAAAATGTAAATAATACGGAGCTGTCATTCTCAAAGCCATCGCCATTAGATGAGCTACAGCACAAACGAGCCTCTGATGACAGCGAATGCGTGTGTGTGTGTAATGGTGGGGAAATTTATCGTCCACTTGGGGGCCTCTGGGGAGGCAGGAATTAAATAATTTAGCTTTGCCCTCTGTCACTGCCAGCGCATCTATTTCAGGCCTGGTGATACCATCAACCCATTTCCACCGCCAGCAAATGGCGGCGAACATTCATATCTCTTTCACGCCCTGCAGTTTTTAATGGGATTTGTGTTCACTCATATTTCTCAGACCCTCGCTAGGATGTATAACTATTATCACTTGCACAAATGGAAGTGCTTTATATATATAGTATATTATACTATATATATATATATATATATGTATCTATATATAGTATGCTGTATGCAATGCATATCAGTCAACTCGCTTTTTTGTGTTTGTGGAGTAGCAATGCACATTGCAATAACTTTGGAATCAAACCAAGTTATAAATTACAGTATCGTAGACATTACAGTAGCTTATGAGATACAACAGCTGATGAGTTCGCCCTTATGACTTGTGAATTACAAGACCTTAGGAATCTCACCAGGTGGCAAACTGCAGGCTATTGATTTCTTCCTGTGACTCTAATGGGGAGTGAAATATGTTTTGTAGCCATCCTGACAGCTGGCTCCCAGATCTTAGTGTATCCCCCTTCTCTCACACCCGAGTGATCAGACCCAATCTGCCTGTGTAATGCAGGCCAGACGGCCACATTAGCATGCTCGCTCGTGCCTTTAGCCCCGAGGCTAACGGGAGATTAGCGCCACAGAGCCGAGCTGTCCGGGCTTCCTCCTCTCATGACGGTGCCCTGCCCTGCCAAGCCGTCTGCTGTGTGCCCAGGCTGCTGTGCGCTCCTCTCAGACGCTCAGACTGCATTCATTATGTGCTCAGTAGACCTGCTCTGCTACCAGCCGCTGTGCCCTGCCCTGCCAGCCCTCCTCTCATCTCTGTGCCCTGCCCTGCCCTGCCACCCTTCCTCCTCTCATCTCTGTGCCCTGCCCTGCCCTGCCCGCCCTCCTCCTCTCATCTCTGTGCCCTGCCCTGCCCTGCCAGCCCTCCTCCTCTCATCTCTGTGCCCTTCCCTGCCCTGCCAGCCCTCCTCCTCTCATCTCTGTGCCCTGCCACCCTTCCTCCTCTCATCTCTGTGCCCTGCCAGCCCTCCTCCTCTCATCTCTGTGCCCTGCCCTGCCACCCTTCCTCCTCTCATCTCTGTGCCCTGCCACCCTTCCTCCTCTCATCTCTGTGCCCTGCCCGCCCTCCTCCTCTCATCTCTGTGCCCTGCCCTGCCACCCTTCCTCCTCTCATCTCTGTGCCCTGCCACCCTTCCTCCTCTCATCTCTGTGCCCTGCCAGCCCTCCTCCTCTCTCTCCTCTCATCTCTGTGCCCTGCCCTGCCACCCTTCCTCCTCTCATCTCTGTGCCCTGCCAGCCCTCCTCTCATCTCTGTGCCCTACCAGCCCTCCTCTCATCTCTGTGGCCCTGCCAGCCCTTCCTCCTCTCATCTCTGTGCCCTGCCCTGCCCTGCCAGCCCTCCTCCTCTCATCTCTGTGCCCTGCCAGCCCTCCTCTCATCTCTGTTGCCCTGCCAGCCCCCCTCCTCTCACCTCTGTGCCCTGCCCTGCCAGCCCCCCTCCTCTCACCTCTGTGCCCTGCCCTGCCAGCCCTCCTCCTCTCATCTCTGTGCCCTGCCAGCCCCCCTCCTCTCATCTCTGTGCCATGCCCTGCCCTGCCAGCCCTCCTCCTCTCATCTCTGTGCCCTGCCAGCCCCCCTCCTCTCATCTCTGTGCCATGCCCTGCCCTGCCAGCCCTCCTCCTCTCATCTCTGTGCCTGCCAGCCCCCCTCCTCTCATCTCTGTGCCCTGCCCTGCCCTGCCAGCCCTCCTCCTCTCATCTCTGTGCCCTGCCAGCCCCTCCCTCTCATCTCTGTGCCCTGCCAGCCCCCCTCCTCTCAACCTCTGTGCCCTGCCCTGCCAGCCCCCCTCCTCTCACCTCTGTGCCCTGCCCTGCCAGCCCTCCTCCTCTCATCTCTGTGCCCTGCCAGCCCCCCTCCTCTCATCTCTGTGCCATGCCCTGCCCTGCCAGCCCTCCTCCTCTCATCTCTGTGCCCTGCCAGCCCTCCTCCTCTCATCTCTGTGCCCTGCCAGCCCTCCTCTCATCTCTGTGCCCTGCCAGCCCTCCTCTCATCTCTGTGCCCTGCCAGCCCCCCCTCCTCTCACCTCTGTGCCCTGCCCTGCCAGCCCTCCTCCTCTCATCTCTGTGCCCTGCCAGCCCTCCTCCTCTCATCTCTGTGCCTGCCAGCCCTCCTCCTCTCATCTCTGTGCCCTGCCAGCCCTCCTCTCATCTCTGTGCCCTGCCAGCCCTCCTCTCATCTCTGTGCCCTGCCAGCCCCCCTCCTCTCACCTCTGTGCCCTGCCCTGCCAGCCCTCCTCCTCTCATCTCTGTGCCCTGCCAGCCCTCCTCCTCTCATCTCTGTGCCCTGCCAGCCCTCCTCCTCTCATCTCTGTGCCCTGCCAGCCCCCCTCCTCTCACCTCTGGTGCCCTGCCCTGCCAGCCCTCCTCCTCTCATCTCTGTGCCCTGCCAGCCCCTCCTCTCATCTCTGTGCCCTGCCCAGCCCTCCTCTCATCTCTGTGCCCTGCCAGCCCTCCTCCCTCTCTCTCCTCTCATCTCTGTGCCCTGCCCTGCCACCCTTCCTCCTCTCACCTCTGTGCCCTGCCAGCCCTCCTCTCATCTCTGTGCCCTGCCACCCTTCCTCCTCTCATCTCTGTGCCCTGCCAGCCCTCCTCCTCTCATCTCTGTGCCCTGCCAGCCCTCCTCTCATCTCTGTGCCCTACCAGCCCTCCTCCTCTCTCTCCTCTCATCTCTGTGCCCTGCCAGCCCTCCTCCTCTCATCTCTGTGCCCTGCCCCTGCCAAGCCGACTCAGTGCTGTGCGCTCCTCCCAGACGTTCAGGCTGCATTCATTAGGTGCCCAGTGGACCTGCTCTGCTACCAGCCGCTGCAGCTCATACTGTAGCTCAAAGGCAGCTCATACTGTAGCTCAAAGGCAGCTTATACTGTAGCTCAAAGGCAGCTCATACTGTAGCTCAAAGGCAGCTCATACTGTAGCTCAAAGGCAGCTTATACTGTAGCTCAAAGGCAGCTCATACTGTAGCTCAAAGGCAGCTTATACTGTAGCTCAAAGGCAGCTTATACTGTAGCTCAAAGGCAGCTTATACTGTAGCTCAAAGGCAGCTCATACTGTAGCTCAAAGGCAGCTTATACTGTAGCTCAAAGGTAGATCCAGTTTTCCAGTGCTAGTGCTGGTGCCCAATCCGGAATGGTTTTTTGCTTTGTGACCGCAGGATTGCAAGTTCGGATCCTGGGTCGTCAGCAGTGCTGCTGAGGTACCCTGAGCATGGCAACCGTCCCCACGCACTGCTCCCTGGGCACCGTTGTCATGGCTGCCCCCTGCTCACGTGTGTGATGGGTTAAATGCAGAGGTGAATGTCGCTGTGTGTGATGGGTTAAATGCAGAGGTGAATGTCGTTGTGTGCACTGTGTGCTGTGCTGTGCCGTGGGATCACAGTGACAAAATTGGACTTTCACTTTAACTGCCACAGTGCCAGTGCCCAATCTGAATCTGGTTCTGCTTGTTTGGACTGAAAGGTGACAGGCGCTGGGGCCAAAAAGCTGGCACGAGTATGGGTCACTTACTGTAAGGTTGCTGGACCCAAAGTCAGAACCACAATGTCACAGTGCTCGGTTCTGAAACCTGTGGAAATGCGTGGTGGTGCTGAATACCAGTGCTTGACAGGAATTGGCTAAACATTAGCACTGGCACCAGAACCAGCACGGTCCTGGTGGCAAAGAGGTGATGGAGGTAAACAGGGTGGCCCATTAAGAGGGATAAATATGACAGCTGTGCGTGGCCCAGCCGCCAGGTGGGCCCCAGTCAATCCAAAACCATAGGGGTTTTTTTGGACGGGGGGGGCAATACTTTTCAGGGGCACAGCCATCTCTCTGGGCAGGCCTGTGTGTGGTGTCGCTGTGTGTGTGTGTGTGTGTGTGTGTGTGTGGTGTGTGTGTGTGTGCGTGTGCGTGCTCGTCCTGATAAGAGCATCATCACGTACTAACCTCCTCATGCCATCTCAGCTGCTAAAATTATTTGTTTCTCCTTTGAATATGCTGCATTTTTAAATGTTTAGTTTTGATTAATTTGCTCTCTTATATTCCCTGCAAATATGTAATATTCTTCTTTTGTCTTAATGTGATTGGAATCACTCTATTTGAAAGCTAAACTACAAGTTGAAATAACAAATGTACCATACTTTTTTTTGGCCACTTTGTTATTCCTCAGTAAAACGAATCTCCTTGAATAGTGTCAGAGATTCAAAACAAGCAGGCCATGAACTAGCTAAAGAGGAGATGGAGAGGAGATGGAGAGGAGAGGAGGAGGGAGAGGAGATGGAGAGGAGGAGGAGGAGAGGAGGAGGAGAGGAGGAGGAGATGGAGAGGAGAGGAGGAGGAGGAGAGGAGGAGGAGAGGAGAGGAGATGAAGAGGAGATGCATAGGAGGTGGAGATGGAGAGGAGAGGAGAGGGAGAGGAGGAGGAGGAGGAGGAGAGGAGGAGGAGGAGAGGAGGAGGAGATGGAGAGGAGATGGAGAGGAGAGGAGGAGGAGGAGAGGAGGAGGAGAGGAGATGGAGAGGAGAGGAGGAGGAGATGGGAGAGGAGATGCAGAGGAGGTGGAGATGGAGAGGAGAACATCACTATGTATAGAGAGGAGGTGGAGAGGAGGAGGAGGAGAGGAGGAGGAGAGGAGATGGAGAGGAGGAGAGGAGATGTTGAGGAGATGGAGAGGAGATGCAGAGGAGGTGGAGATGGAGAGGAGAGGAGGAGGAGGAGGAGGAGAGGAGGAGGGAGGAGAGGAGGAGGAGAGGAGATGAGAGGAGATGGAGAGGAGAGGAGGAGGAGATGGAGAGGAGATGCAGAGGAGGTGGAGATGGAGAGGAGAGGAGAGGAGGAGAGGAGGTGGAGAGGAGGTGGAGAGGAGAGGAGGTGGAGAGGAGGAGGAGGAGAGGAGGAGGAGAGGAGATGGAGAGGAGGAGGAGGAGAGGAGGAGGGAGGAGGAGGAGAGGAGATGGAGAGGAGATTGAGAGGAGATGGAGAGGAGATGGAGAGGAGCGGAGATGGAGAGGAGGAGAAGATGGAGAGGGGAGGAGAGAGAGAAGGAGAGGGGAGGGGAGGAGATGAGGAGAGGAGAGGAGGATGGAGAGGAGGAGGAGAGGAGGAGAGGAGGAGGTGAGGAGTGGACGAGAGGGCTCTCTAAAGTGGAGTGAGAGGTGAAGAGGAAGCACAGGCCTGAGTGGCTCTGTTCCCCTCTCTCTGTCCCCCTCTCTCTGCCACCCATTCTCTGTCACCTTCTCACTGTCACCCTCTCTGTGACAGACATGCCTCATATCACACTTGTCAGAGTGGCAGAATCTTGGCCCCAGGTCAGCACAAGGCAGAGAGAGAGAGAGAGGGGGGGGGGGGAGTGAGGCGGAGGTGGAATAAATGATGGAGGTGGAGAAAATGAGTGAGAGAAAGAAAAAAGAGTGAAGAAGTGATGAGGATGAAGTGGGAGAGGGAAGAGGAAAGAGAAAGAGTAAATGAAAGAGAGAGAGAGGAGAGAGAGAGAGGAGAGAGAGAGAGAGAGAGAGAGAGAGAGGAAGAGAAGCTAGACTAACAGCATCTGTGTCACAGACAGTTTCCTCATGTCAGATTCCATTTACAGCAGTGTGGAGGCCTGTCAGTTAGATTGTCAGGACTGCAGATGAAATACGTCAAGTTGGCTTCTCTCTTTGTCTGTCTCTGCCTCTCTGTCTGTCTGTCTGTCTCTCTCTCACTCAATCCCTCTCCCCCTCTCTCTTTCTTACTCTTTTGCTCTTTTCTTTCTCTCTATCTCTTCCTCTTTCTCTATCTGTTTTCTGCTCCTGAGGGATCCACAGGCAGGCAGGTATGCAATTCAGACCCATCAGCCTGCTGGTAGTGAACTGTTTTTGTTCTTTTTATAAATCTAAAACAATACAACATAAGTATAAAAACCCTCAACAAACTCCTTCCTCAAAAATAAAAAGCTACTCTCACAGCACACACTTACAATTCAGTCCTGCTTAGCATTAGTTGGGTCTTCTTCAGGGCGACAAAGTGAACTGCTGTCTGCATATCAAACTACACCTACCCCCAAAAAAGCATTTCCCTCCACCCCAGTGGAAGCATGGTGAAATATACATGAGAGATGATCGATATATCCATGGGCACAGTTGCTGTCTGCTGTCCGTACTGCCCTACAAAGGCAAAGTGCAGTAACTACACAAACATTGAAATTGAGAGAAAAATACCTTCAAAAGTTGTTCATACTGCCTAGTCTGGCATGTTGTAGGTATAATAGTGGTGATGCTTTTATGTACTTTCTTAATAGGAAGAAGCAAGACATTTAGTCACAAGACAGAGACGTATTCGACAAAATATGTAGTTACTGCTTTTTCACTTTGTAGGGCAGTGTAGCACTGGCCACTTTCTTAGGTGTAGATGGTAGCATAGTGCAGGTTTATGGGAACATCACTATGTATAGGACACTGTCTTGGGTGTAGTCAAGTCAAGTTTATTTATAAAGCACTTTAAAATACACAGAGGCAGCTGACCAAAGTGCTGGGCAAGTAGGTAAAAAGCACTAAAACACAAGGACACCATGACTAGAGGACAGCATAAAAACACAGAGATGACAGTACAGTAGATGACCAATACAACAAAATAATATGTTTGCAAAATAAGAAGCATATAGTATAAGAGGCCAAGGCGTAAAATGATTTAAGGGTAATAAATAACAGAGAGAAAGTAGATGTAGATGGTGTAGATGGTAGTGTAGCGCAGGTTGATGGTTAATGAAGACTAGGTGATATCTGGGCACTGTCTTAGGTGTAGGTGGTGGCATAGTGCAGGTTGATGGTTAATGAAGACTAGGCGATATCTGGGCACTGTCTTAGGTGTAGGTGGTGGCATAGTGCAGGTGATGGTTAATGAAGACTAGGCGATATCTGGGCACTGTCTTAGGTGTAGGTGGTGGCATAGTGCAGGTTGATGGTTAATGAAGACTAGGCGATATCTGGGCACTGTCTTAGGTGTAGGTGGTGGCATAGGGCAGGTTTGTGGGTAGGGAAGACTAGAGGGTTTTTAGGACATTGTCTTAGATGTAGGTGTTAGAGAAGGTTTATGGGTAATAAAGACTACAGGGGCTCTGGACGCTGTCTTAGGTGAAGATGGTAGCATAGTGCAGGTTTATGTGTAGGGAAGACTAGGGGGTTTGTGGACGCTGTCTTACCGGCATTCATACCGGCTTGAGCGTGTACAACATGTAACCATGTACAATATGTTTTGTATAGTGACAGAATATGCTCAGATCACGCGTGCGGTGTGAATAGTCTAATTTGTTACTGTAACATGCATTCTAAATGAATACGGACAGAAAATGGGCACGCGCTGTATACGGAGAGTGTTCGGTGTGAATGAGCCTTAGATGTAGACTGTAGCGTAGTGCAGGTTCATGGGTAGGGAAGACTAGAGGACCTCTGGTCACAGTCTTACATGTAGGTGTAGACAGTAGCGTAGTGCAGGTTTATGGGTAATAAAGACTACAGGGCGTCTGGACGCTGTCTTAGGTGTAGATGGTAGCATAATGCAGGTTTATGGGTAGGGAAGACTAGAGGAACTCTGGTCACAGTCTTAGGTGTAGACAGTAGCGTAGTGCAGGTTTATGGTAGGGAAGACTAGAGGACCTCTGGTCACAGTCTTAGGTGTAGACAGTAGCGTAGTGCAGGTTTATGGGTAATAAAGACTACAGGGCGTCTGGACGCTGTCTTAGGTGTAGATGGTAGCATAATGCAGGTTTATGGGTAGGGAAGACTAGAGGAACTCTGGTCACAGTCTTAGGTGTAGACAGTAGCGTAGTGCAGGTTTATGGGTAATAAAGACTACAGGGCGTCTGGACGCTGTCTTAGGTGTAGATGGTAGCGTAGAGCAGGTTTATGGGTAGGGAAGACTAGAGGGTTTGTGGACAC
>CM050203.1:3450000-3460000 GCA_027475355.1 Coilia nasus | reverse complement strand
AAAACCGCTTGAAGAAACTCCACACTCCGTCGGTAGTACAACAAAGGCCCTGATATTAAAAAACGAGGCACTGAGAACTTTGTAAGTGTACACAAACATTTATTAATAAAACAGTTTTGACAAGCAGTACTACCGATGGAGTGTGGAGTTTCTTCGAGCTGTTTTAATGGTTTTAAAAATAGCGTAGTTGTCATTGCTTCGTCTGAGGGCACCTACCACTTCCATTGTTAGCCTTCTGGGACAAACGATAAAAAATAGTTAAAACTCTGAAATGCAACAGGCTAAATCAATTTTGCTCCTCAGTACACATACCAACTCGGTATGATGTTTTTAACATGCCAATTTTCATTTTACACCGAAGTTCTCCTTTAATAAACCCTCTAAGGTTAGCAGTTGTCTGTATTGTGCTGTGTGGTGGTAGTTAAATAAACCCTCTAAGGTTAGCAGTGTCTGTATTGTGCTTGTGTGGTGGTAGACGATGGTACCTGCTTTGTGTATTTGTGTGTGCATGTCTGTATTGTAGAGAGACAGTTGTGTGTGTGTGTGTGTGTGTATGTGTGCATGTCTGTATTGTAGAGAGGACAGTTTTGTGTGTGTGTGTGTGAGAGACACTTGATGTGTATGTGTATGTGTGTGTGAGAGAAAGATAAAAACAGAGAGACTGAGTGTGTGTGTAGGCCATTATTATTCATCCGCTCAGGAGGCTGTTAATTGTCTGGAATGGTACCTGCAATTAGAAACCCGACAGAAGGCCACAGTCAGACCAGACAGACAGACGACAGACAGACAAGACAGACAGACAGACAGACAGACAGAAGGCCCCAGTCAGAGACAAGACAGACAGACAGACAGAAGGCCCCATACAGACAGACAGACAGAAGGCCCCAGACCAGACAGAACAGAAGGCCCCAGCCAGACTGGGACAGCGACAGACAGCCCCCAGCCAGACAGACAGACAGACAGAAGGCACACGAGAGAGACAGACAGTCAGGCCCCAGACAGACAGAAGGCACCCAGCCAGACAGTGGACAGACAGACAGCCCAGACAGATAGGCTCCACGCCTCAGACAGACAGGTACAGAAGAGGCCCCAGAGAGAGACACAGAACAGAACAGACAGACAGACAGAAGGCCCCAGCCAGACAGACAGACAGACAGAGACAGATGGCCCCAGACAGACAGACAGACGGCCCCCAGTCAGACAGCCAGACAGACAGAGACAGATGGCCCCCAGCCAGACAGACAGACAGATGGCCCCAGTCAGACAGCCAGACCAGACAGATGGCCCCAGCCAGCAGCCAGCCAGCCAGACAGACAGACAGACAGACAGAAGGCCCCAGCCAGCCAGGCAGACAAGCCAGACAGACAGCCCCAGACAGACAGACAGACAGACGGCCCCAGCCAGACAGACAGTCAGACAGTCAGACCAGACAGACAGACAGACAGACAGACAGACAGAAGGCCTCCAGACAAACAGACAGGCCGTGGCATGATTCTATTAGGTCATTCGTTTTTGCACAGATTACAGACGAGTGACTTCGCCAGGGGTCCCTGATTAGCCAGCCAGTCAGGAGGGAGCCAGCCCAGCCAGCCGAGCGAGGACACACACACACACACACACACACACAACACACACACACACACACACACACACACACACACACACACACACACACAGGTTCCCTGTAGCCGAGCCAGACACACACATACACACAGGTCCCCCCTAGGGGATGTCACATGCCAGGCTCATTATGCTGGCAAAGGGACAGAGGAGGTGGCTCTAATCTCAGACCTGCGTCCCTGAGTTCACTTTTTAATAAGAGCCACCATTGGGCAAGGCCTGCAGATACCTGTCCCACTGCCACATCTCACTTCAAATCCCACACGCGACTCCAGCTGTCTGGCTTTTTTGTCTGGCTCAATATTAAATATTCAAAATATTCAGCCACAACAATCTAAAAAATGCTAAAAAATGAATATAAGGGTTTTGGATAGAATACTGCAGATTCATGGAAGAACAGGGTCTCAATAGTAAGTTCAATATAGTTATGCTGCATCAGGGGTCCTCACACATTTACCAGTTTCATACTTCAAACTCAAGTTTTTTGCTGAAGATAAAAGGCAGGAAGGCTAATTAGCTAACAGAGGAGAGGAAGCCCCTGATGGAAAAAAACAAATCCCTGAACACTGCTTATTCTGATTTGAATATGACCACAAATAACTTTATAAAAGCTGGATAATAAGTTAGATTAATACAACAGTCACTATGTATAGTGTGCTATAAAAACACACAAAACACAAAGCTGTGAATTCTTGCTGTTCTTGTGTTTCCGAATGCTTGTTGTGATGTTTTGTCTGAAGCGGGTTGTTGCCGCAGTTGAGTCCACAGTTAATGACTGTGGGTGAAGTCAGCACCCTAAAGCAACATTAAAGCACTTTTCCTCTTTGGTCGCCCTTTTAAAGCGGAATTGTCTTTATTATGTCTCATTCGAACTACAGATCTAAGCGACCTGCTTCTGCAAACCTGCATAGTGCAGTTATAGCCCATGAAAGGCCGCAAAGGGAATTCAGAGGTGCCATCTACCCTGTTATGAGTTGATGGCCCATTGAAATGATTTTGGAAACATTACTTTAAGGTAAGAATAAATTACTTAGTGTTGCTGGGTCACGAAGTGGATGGTGTGCAGTCAACCAAACTCAGCGATGGAGATTTTAATGATTATCTTTTAGTTTTAGTTTTTATTCATTCTTATTTATTTTCAGTAATTATATAAAGTTTAACCTTTAATTTATTCATATTTCATTAGGGTTAAGTAATTATCCCAAGTTTAAAAGTGAGATTAAAGAGTAACAGGAGCACAGACATGGTCGGCCATTTTACCTCCAGCGTGTGACTCTCTGACCTCCTCTGTTAGTGACGAATAATGTTCAGTCATCACACACAGATGTACACCACATCCTCCATGGTCAGGGGACGGCTTTACATGTGTGTGTGTGTGTGTGTGTGTGTGTGTGTGTGTGTCTGTGATGTGTGTGTCTGTGTGTGTGTGTGTATTATTAGAGCGAGGTGTGATGACCACACTCTCACACTTCCTCTCTCTCACACTCCTCATCCCTTCTCAGTCTGCCAGTCAGGTGAGTGTGTGTGTGTGTGTGTGTGTGTGTGTCTGCCAGTCAGGTGAGTCACCCCCCAAACAAGGTGTGAACAAAAGGCTTATGTGTGCTGTCTGTCTGGGGTGAGGGAGGGCACACACACACACACCACAGACACACACACACACACACACACACACCCCTTCTCTTTTTGTTTCTCTGGCATGGGTTATCTGTAGACGCTACATTGCTAGATGGAGGGAGAAAGGGAGAAGCGGGCAAATGAGCCGATATCTTAAGTGCATTCCAGATTCCCCTGTTTGCACAAGACATGAAGAAGTGAAAAAATGGCAGGGGCCCCTCATTCTTTTCCCTCCACCCCCTGTGTCTGTATCTCTCTCTACCGTGACCTGGATGAATGAGGATCTTCACAGACATGTAACTCTCTGTCTTTCCTCTCTGTCTCTCTCTGTCTACCTCCCTCTCTATCTCTCCGTCTCTCTCTTTCTCTGCACTATCTCCTGTTTGTCTATCCGTTTCTCTCTGTCTACCTCCCTCTCTATCTCTCTATCTCTCCGTCTCTCTCTCTCTGCACTATCTCCTGTTTGTCTATCCGTTTCTCTCTGTCTACCTCCCTCTCTATCTCTCCGTCTCTCTCTTTCTCTGCACTATCTCCTGTTTGTCTATCCGTTTCTCTCTGTCTACCTCCCTCTCTATCTCTCTATCTCTCCGTCTCTCTCTTTCTCTGCACTATCTCCTGATGCATGTCTGTCCGTTTCTCTCTGTCTACCTCCCTCTCTATCTCTCTATCTCTCCGTCTCTCTCTTTCTCTGCACTATCTCCTGATGCATGTCTGTCCGTTTCCTGTTTAGCTGCTAGCGGCTGGGTGTTGTGTTGTGGTCAGAAGTCAGGCGGCGTTGCCAGGGAAACGCCCGTGCTGTGCACAGCTCATGATGCCAGAGCCTGATAAACACTACCTGCAGATAGCAGACGCACGCCTTCCACTCAGTTTGCTTTTATCTCCCCTCTCTCTCTCACTCTCTCTCTCTCTCTCCCCTTCTCTCTCTCTCCCCCTCTCTCTCTCCCTCTCTCTCTCTCCTTCTTTCTCTCTCTCCCCTTCTCTCTCTCTCTCTCTCTCTCTCTCTCTCTCCCTCTCTCTCTCCATCTCTCTCTCTCTCCCCTTCTCTCTCTCTCTCCCCCTCTCCCCCCCCCCCCCTGTGAGTTGGATATGAATCTATTGTGCACTGAAAGATCAGACATCTGTCTGCTGTTGCGCCAGCCTGGTGCATGTCTGACCTAACGCCCTTCACCAATCTGCCTCATGACAAATATATCTCTCTCATCTTTCCTTCCTCCTTCCTTTCTTTATTTCTCTATCTCTCTTCACTTTCTTCTATCTGTCTATCAGCTAGCAAATGTTTGTGTGTGTGATATGGTGACCTGAAGTGTGTGTGATATGGTGACCTGAAGTGTGTGTGATATGGTGACCTGAAGTGTGTGTGATATGGTGACCTGAAGTGTGTGTGATATGGTGACCTGAAGTGATGGTGTTCTTTAAAGAGGAGAAAACAAATGTGTGTGTGTGTGATATGGTGACCTGAAGTGTGTGTGATATGGTGACCTGAAGTGATGGTCTTCTTTAAAGAGGATCAGCCACTGTGAGAAACACTGTACATGTTGGATGGTATTGGGTTCTCTCTCACACACACACACACACACACAGACACACACACACACACACACACACACACACACACACACACACACACAGAGGTATGCCTTCTATCTACCCACCTCCTAAGGCTGACCCTGACTTATTGCTTCCTGCCCATGACAGTACACCTCACCTCTACAGACATGTGGCTCTGTGGTGGACACACACACACACACACACACACACGCACACACACACGCACACACACTCACACAGGCATACACACACACACTCACACAGCTTCCCACGCAGAAGAGGAGGAAGAGGCTTTTAGCGAGGTTGCAGATGGACGCTCTTTGTGGCTGCCTGTCACACACACACACACACACACACACACACACACACACACACACACACACACACAGCTTCCCAAGCAGAAGAAGAAGAGGAAGAGGCTTTTTAGGAAGGTTGCAGATGGATACACACACACACACACACACACACAGATACACAAACACACAGACACACACACTCACAAGAGGAAGAGGCTTTTTAGCAAGGTTGCAGATTGATACACACACACACACACACACACACACACACAGATACACAAACACACAGACACACACACACTCACAAGAGGAAGAGGCTTTTTAGCGAGGTTGCAGATGGATACACAGACACACACACACACACAGATGCACAAACACACAGACACACACACACTCACAAGAGGAAGAGGCTTTCTAGCGAGGTTACAGATGGATACACAGACACACACACACACACAGATGCACAGACACACACACACTCACAAAAGGAAGAGGCTTTTTAGCGAGGTTGCAGATGGATACACACACACACAGACACACACACACACACACAGATACACAGACACACACACACTCACAAGAGGAAGAGGCTTTTTAGCGAGGTTGCAGATGGACACTCTTTGTGGCCAGCTGTCATCGCCTGACGGCGTTCTGCGCACCACCGTGACCAAACTGCTCGGCCCAGGCGCCCGCGCTTTCAACGGGCCCAGGAAGCCGCTGGGGACGAGAGGCTAGTGGTCAGCAGGCATACCACCCAGAGCAGCAGAGCGGATATACCACCCAGAGCAGCAGAGCGGATATACCACCCAGAGCAGCAGAGAAGAAGCCATGTGTTGATGGAGCAGTGGGGTAGTTAGGGGCGCGGGCCAGCACAAGAAAAGGGAGCTCTCATTTGTCAATGTCCCACGTAAACCTAAAACTCCTAAATAACTCAATAGCAACGTGAACTTGGTTCGCCACCCAGAACGCATCAGTGTCGGATGTGTGAGTCAGGGTCACACGTAAACCTAAAACTCCTACATAACTCAATAACAACGTGCACTCTCCGACTCGGTCTCGACACCCAGAACGCATCAGTGTCGGATGTGTGTGAGTCAGAACCTGGGAAGTCGTGTCCCTTGTTGTGTAGTTTTCTAGTTCCGATGGCTTGAACCTGTGTTGTGAGGTGAGTGTTCTCAGTGGGGTGGTTTGGAAGTGTAACGTAGGTGGTCCGATGAGGTGAGCAGATAGATTGTGTGTAATCTGTGGAACTGAATGCTGCAGATGGGTGATAAGAGTAGGGAAGGGAAGGTAGTTTCCAGAGTGGAATTCTGGGATTGAATGGTGAAACTAGCGTGGAAGTAGTTTGTGGAGTGTGGCTGTGTGTGTGTGTGTGTGTGTGTGTGTGTGTGTGTGTGTGTGTGTGTGTGTGTGTGTGTGTGTGTGTGTGCCCACTAAGTCCTCAGCCTCTTTCAAGTGTTAAGCACAATGCCAGTCATCTACACTCTTCTACCCTCCTCTCCTCTCCTCTCCTCTCCTCTCCCCTCATCTCCCCTCATCTCCTCTCCTCTCCTCTCCTCTCCTCTCCTCTCCGCATTTTGCCGCTCATCCCTTCTCCCCTCCATCCCTCTCCTCTCTTCTCTTCTCTTCCCCTCCTCCCTCCTCTCCTCTCCTCTCCGCATTTTGCCGCTCATCCCTTCTCCCCTCCACCCCTCTCCTCTCTTCTCTTCTCTTCCCCTCCTCCCTCCTCTCCTCTACCCTCCTCTCCTCTCCTCTCCCCCTCCTCTCCTCTCCTCTCCTCTCCCTTCCCCTCCTCTCCTCTCCCCTCCTTTCCTCTTCCCTCCTCTCCTCTCCTCTCCTCTCCTCTCCCCTCCTCTCCTCTCCACCCCTCTCCTCTCTTATTCTCCCCTCCACTTTCGTCTCCTCTCGTCTCCTCTTCTCTCTCTCCTCTCCTGTTGTGGCCTGTCATCTCTATGTAACCATTGCTGTGGTTTAGCGCAGTCATCCCCACAGACTTTATAGACTACTAGTAGACTACACATGCACATGCACAAATTCACACACAAAAAAAACACACACACTCATATATGCAAATACAGAACAACACGCTCATACAAACACACACACACACACATGCATGCACACACACAAGAAATACAAAACCACACACACACACACACCCGCACACTCACATATGCAAACACAGAACAACACACTCATAAAAACGCACACACACACACATACAAACCCACACACATGCATGCACACACACAAGAAATACAGAACCACACACACACACACACCCGCACACTCACATATGCAAATACAGAACAACACACTCATAAAAATGCACACACACACACATACACACATACAGACACACACACACATGCATGCACACACAGGCAGAGGCATGAAAGGCTTTCTGTAAGGAGCTCTCTGCACGTTGGGATTGTCACAGAGGTGAAACTACACACACACACACACACACACACACACACAGACACACACACACATGCATGCACACACAGGCAGAGGCATGAAAGGCTTTCTGTAAGGAGCTCTCTGCACGTTGGGATCGTCACGGAGGTGAAACTACTCAAGAGCGGGGGGACAGCTCGGGCTGCCTGCTCGTAAAAGTGCTGCGCTTTGCCACGAACGCGGAGGGAGGGATGTTTTCATTTGTCTTTCCTCCCCCACTCCTTGCCTATATTTTTTATTGCGTACACAAAAAAGGCATGCAACTGCAGAACAAATGGATCTTATGTGGAAGAGGCCTGTTATTACAACTAGATGTCTTTTTTATGTATTTATAGCTTGAAATTGGACAAATTGAGGAGTGAGACAAGGATTTCCTGAGAACAGTGTTTCCATCCGCTCCGAGTTTAAAGCAAATTTTTGTGTGTTGCACGCACGCACGCACGCAGTTGAGAAAAATGGGCACTTAAAAACTTCAGATGGCTGGCTTAAAGCAAGACAGCCGGAGAGGGCCGCTTGTGCTCCTTTGACGGTCGGCGTGCTGACAGCTAGAGCGGTCTTCAGAGGGCTCATCTGGTGCAACGGTTAGGCCTTCCGTGTCTTCCCAGCCCACAACGGCTTGCTGGGAAGCACATACTCTGGGCTCCTAAACAGCGTAGCAGATAGCGGAGGAAGATTTATAGGGGAGCGGGTCTGACGGTAGGATAGGATAGGGTAGGATAGGGTAGAATAGGATAGGATAGAATAGGATAGGATAGGATAGGATAGGATAGGATAGGATAGGATAGGATAGGATAGGATAGGATGGGATGGGATAGGATAGGATAGGATAGGATAGGATAGGATAATAATAATAATAATAATAATAATAATAATAATAATAATCTTTAATTGTATAGCACAATTCATACATACAAGATGCTGCTTTACAGTTTGGCAAGAATACCACAAGACAACATTTCTTGCAGTCCAGTGGCGCCGGTGCAAACGAACACAATAACGAAATGACATAATGACGCAATGCCCCGTTAATGCGGGATCTTGCGTGACGCAATAATGCATAGGGTAGGATAGGAGAGGACAAGATAGGATAGGATAGGGTAGGATAGGGTAGGATACGTTAGTGTTGGACAGGATATAGGATAGGATAGGATACGATAGGGTAGGATACGTTAGTATTGGACAGGATATGGGATAGGATAGGATAGGATAGGATAGGAAAGGACAGGATAGGATAAGATTGGTTAGGATAGGATGGGATAGGACTGGTTAGGGTAGAGTAGGATAGGATGGGATAGGACAGGAGAGGAGAGGATCTGATAGGGTAAGATAGGATAGGATAGGATAGGAAAGGGAGTATATCCGTGCTATCTGTTAAACCTGGCGTTCGGCCTCTCCCCTATGCTATCTCCGACTGCATTTCTCGCGACCCATATCCCCGTGTCCCTCTGCGGCAGATAACGCAAACGCACCCATATCCCCATGTCCCTCTGCAGCAGATAAGGCGAACGCAGCGAACCACACAGCTCCTCTTTTGTCTCCTCACCCCCTTTCACGAATAGAGACAGAGTGTCTCAGCGCACTCCCAGCTGGGCCAAGATGGCGGGGAGGAGGAGGAGGAGGATCGCTGCGATGTCACAGCAATATCATTCTTCTGTTCGGAGCACCATTTTTCATCCTCCTTTTCTTCCCGAAGCGTGGCAGAATATGATAGCATTGTTTTCACCTAAGCCCATCTGCAGTCGAAGTGGGGGGATGAAATATGGCACTGCAGCATTCAAGGGCCTGGCTGTTGTTCTGTGGGTGACTCTGCATTGTGTGTTGTTCTATGAGAGACTCTGCATTCTGTGTTCTGTGAGTGACTCTGCATTGTGTGTTCTGTGAGTGACACTGTTGTGTGTTGTTCTGTAAGCGACTCTGTGTTGTGTGTTGTTCTGTGAGAGACTCTGTGTTGTGTGTTGTTCTGTGAGAGACTCTGTATTGTGTGTTCTGTAAGCGACTCTGTGTTGTGTGTTGTTCTGTGAGAGACTCTGCATTCTGTGTTCTGTGGGTGACTCTACATTGTGTGTTCTGTGAGAGACTCTGTGTTGTGTGTTGGTCTGTGAGTGACTCTGCATTGTGTGTTCTGTGAGTGACACTGTTGTGTGTTGTTCTGTAAGCGACTCTGTGTTGTGTGTTGTTCTGTGAGAGAGACTCTGTGTTGTGTGTTGGTCTGTGAGAGACTCTGTATTGTGTGTTGGTCTGTGAGAGACTCTGTGTTGTGTGTTCTGTAAGCGACTCTGTGTTGTGTGTTGTTCTGTGAGAGACTCTGCATTCTGTGTTCTGTAAGCGACTCTGTGTTGTGTGTTGTTCTGTGAGAGACTCTGCATTCTGTGTTCTGTGGGTGACTCTGCATTGTGTGTTCTGTGAGAGACTCTGTGTTGTGTGTTGGTCTGTGAGAGACTCTGTGTTGTGTGTTGGTCTGT
>CM050203.1:3437500-3440000 GCA_027475355.1 Coilia nasus | reverse complement strand
GTTTGCAAAAAATCAAACCGTTTGGCGAACTCTGACTGGGACCACAACAAGTGTAACGATGTTGCAGACACAACATGAGGATTAGGAAAAGCGCCGCCATGTTCCCAGATCTTCAAAGATCCGTGTGTGCAGCAGGAACTCTGGGATTGGTTATCCTTCAGAGGGAACGGGAAAACCGACTGGGGAACGCCACAGCTGTAGAGCTGCTGTCATGAAATGACAGTTCATCAGTCATTCCGCTTCCAGGGAAGTTGAATGAGAGGTTTGGGAATGGGGTTGGGGGCGTAAAGAAATTCATATTGAATCCCCCCTCCACCCTGCTTTTATACACACATATATACACACACATACACACACAGAGACACACACACACCCACACACACACACAAACCCTTAGACATTCACGTACACAAAAGCACACACACTCACACACATGCATGAACACAAACATGCATGAACAAACATGTACAAAACTTACAAACGTACATGTACAAACTTACACTTAAGTACACACACATGTATAAACACAAAGACACACGCGCGCACACACACACGCACACACGCGCGCACACACACACGCACACACACACACACGCACACACGCACACACACACGCACGCACACACACACACGCACACACGCACGTACGCACGCACACACACACACACACACACACACACACACACACACACACACACACACACACACACATACACACATACACACAGTGGGCTCATATCCTGAGAGTAAACAGCTCGGATCCTTTTAACTGGCTTTTACTGCCGGGGATTGTGGGATTAGAGTGCTGTGGCCGCTGGTGTTGTTACTTCCTTTTGCACTGGGTGGGCCCTGCTGCCTCTTACAGACTGACACCCTGCCCATGCCACCCCACTCCCCCCATGCTGGGTTAGTGTGGCTAGGGGCCTGGGGCCTGGGGCTAGGGGCCTGGGGCCTGGGGCTAGAGGCCTGGGGCTTGTAGCTTGGGGCCTAGGGCCTGGGGCCTGGGGCCTGGGGCTAGAGGCCTGGGGCCTGGGTCAGGCCAGAGCAGGGCTCATTGCACAGATGCTGTAGAAGTGGTGCAGCGGGGGTGGGCCCTGGTGCCTCTGTCCCAGACTCCCTTGGCTGTCCCACCCTCCCATGGCACCCATGTCCCCTGTGCTGGGTTAGTGTGGCTAGGGGCCTGGGCCTTGGGGCCTGGGGCTTGTAGCTTGGGGCCTGGGGCCTGGGGCCTGGGGCTTGGGGCCTGGGGCTTGGGGCCTGGGGCCTGGGGCTTGGGGCCTGGGGTCTGGGTCAGGCCAGAGCAGGGCCCACTGCACAGCTGCTGGAGAGGTGGTCAGTTAGAGCAGATGAGACTGTGATTGTGATATCTCATGCCCAGCTCCTGTAGCTCCTATGGGCCCTGCTAAAAAAGAGAAAGAGAGAGAGAGAACAAGAGAGAGAGAGAGAGAGTGAGTGATTCGCAGAGTGTGGTGCAGGTAAGATTTAAGAGCGAGAGCAGATGGCACTGACACGGTGATGTCTCATGAGGCTTCTCCTGTGTCTCCTATGGACACTACTGAAAGAGAGAGAGAGAAAGAGAGACAGAGAGAGAGAGAGAAAGAGAGAGAGAGAGAATGAGAGTTAGGATAAGATGTGAGAGCAGATGCGACTGACACAGTGATGTCTCATGAGGCTTCTCCTATGTCTCCTATGGGCCCTGCTGAAAGAGAGAGAAAAAGAGAGAGAGAGAGAGGGGGAGGGAGAGAGAGAGAGAGAGAGAGAGAGAGAGTGAATGAGGGTTAGGATAAGATGTAGGAGCGAGAGCAGATGCGACTGACACGGTGATATCTCATGAGGCTTCTCCTGTGTCTCCTGTGCACCCTTCTGCACTTCTGCACACATGCTACAGCCCATAGAGGAAAGACAGAGAGAGAGATGGAGAGAATGAGAGAACGAGAGATAAAGACAGAGAGGCCTGCATCACCCCTGTCTGTGTGTGAGTGTGTGCGTGCATGTGCCTGTGTGTATGTCTGTAGAGTGTATCGCTGTCCACATTAGAGCCTAGAAACCTCGTATGACTTTAATCTCATCACAGTACTCTCCTGTCGTACTTGACCCCTGGTGACCCCTAGGGCCAGAAGAGCATCTGGAGCCATCTTGTGTGGGTCATGTGTGGTCAATGCTCTGGAGACATCTTGTGTGGGTCATGTGTGGTCAATGCTCTGGAGACATCTTGTGTGGGGCATGTGTGGTCAATGCTCTGGAGACATCTTGTGTGGGGCATGTGTGATCAATGCTCTGGAGCCATCTTGTGTGGGTCATGTGTGATCAATGCTCTGGAGACATCTTGTGTGGGTCATGTGTGATCAATGCTCTGGAGACATCTTGTGTGGGGCATGTTGGATCAGTCCTCTGGAGACGTCTTGTGTGGGGCATGTTGGATCAGTCCTCTGGAGACGTCTTGTGTGGGGCATGTTGGCTCAGTCCTCTGGAGACATCTTGTGTGGGTCATGTGTGGTCA
>CM050203.1:3412500-3425000 GCA_027475355.1 Coilia nasus | reverse complement strand
GTAGGCTGTAACAGTGGATCTGATCTCTGATCTGTGGGACTATGGGCTCTTATGAGCTCTTGCTGTTCAGCTGAACTATAACGGTAGGCTGTAACAGTGGTTCTGATCTCTGATCAGTGGGGTATAGCCTCTTACTGTTCAGCTCAACTATAACTGTAGGCTATAACAGTGGATCTGATCTCTGATCAGTGGGACTATGGGCTCTTACTGTTCAGCTCAACTATAACTGTAGGCTATAACAGTGGATCTGATCTCTGATCTGTGGGACTATGGGCTCTTATGAGCTCTTGCTGTTCAGCTGAACTATAACTGTAGGCTGTAACAGTGGATCTGATCTCTGATCAGTGGGACTATGGGCTCTTATGAGCTCTTGCTGTTTAGTTTGAACTGCGACGTTTGTTTTGCTCAGTGCATCTCCAGTTGGGTCTCCAGACGAGTTGTTAACGCTTTCATTAGGTTTTTTTCTGGGGGCAGAGCCGGGAAGCAATGAGGATTGCATATGTTTTAAATGGTGGAATTGCGTGCTGTGGCCCCATAGGTCTGCACTGAGTGCTTTCGCACTGTGATCAAAGGCTGTTTATAATAGATTAGATTGCCCCGCTCTCTCAGTCTCTCTCTCTTTCTCTCCCCTCTCTCTTTCTCTCTCCCCCCTCTCTCTCTATCTCTCCCCCTCTCTCCCTCTCTCTTTCTTTCTCTCTCTTTCTCTCTTTCTCTTTTTGTCCCTCTCTCCCACTGTAACTTCTCTCCTTTTTTTTTGCAGTCACCAAATTTGCCGTCTCCAGCTTAATCACAAGCAATCCCGAGCGAGTCCATTCTGCTTTGCCGTCTCCAGCTTAATCACAAGCAATCCCCAGCGAGTCTATTCTGCTTTGTCGTCGGTCCTTGGCCTGGCTTGCTCCTGGTCCCGCTTGCTATTCTCCAAATACCGTCCGATCCCAATCAGTTATGGAAAAGAAATGCTGAATCAGCCAATCAGCCATATTGGCCAAACAGAACTGGCCAATCAGTATCCTGCCAGTGTAAACATTTAGGAGCCATTTTGTGGGCTCAGGCAGAGTGGCGTTCTTATCAGCAGTGTTGATGTTACTACACAATGCCGATCTATTACAAACATAAAGCTATCATATGGACAGCGTACATTTATTGGTGCTGATGTGCGGCTGTACGTGGGTGGTACGGCCCGGTGCTTAATCCCATCTGTCTCGTAAATATGTTTTTATGTGGACACGCCGGGAATACTGGGATACCGAGGCAAGGCCCTGGAGGAAGGCTTGGTTTGTAGCCAAGATCACAAATAAAAAAATAGCCCCCATAATTCTGTTATCGTGAAATCATCTTGACAGCAGCATACTGATGAATAGCTATAAAACTGCTGGAAAACTGTAGCAGAAAATATACAAATAGACAGTTACAAACGCGCACACACACATACACACACATACACACACACAGACACACACACACACACACGTACACATACACACACACAGACACACACACACACACACACACACACACACAGACACACCCACACATGTACACACACACACACACACACATACACACACACAGACACACACAGACACACACTCACACACACACACCACACACACACACCGATATATGGTAATGTTTAAAGTGTGATTCAACTATTTATATGAGCATGATCTTTCCCATCTAAATACGTGGGAGTGCTAATAATAACGTGTACAGGAAGAAGCCATTCATCCAGCTGCTCTGTTTACTACCGTGCCTGCAATCCTGTTACTCCTACAGGCGTAGGCCGGGTCAAACTCAGCGCCCTTTGCTCTATAAACATGACGCTAGTGGCAGAGACAACACATAACTGCAATAGATGACTCCACAGTCCGCCGCAAGACTAGCTAGGCTAACAAGGCTAGCCGGTTCACACTCAGGCAGCAGGTTACTGTGCTTACATTACATGATGTGCGGAAAGCTACGGGGCTTACACATGCTTTTGTAATTACACAGAGTTGAATTACATTTTTACCCACCTGCATATCAAACCACAGATCTGTCAGCGTAGATATTATTTCAACCCCCCTATTCCTGTAATGTAGCCATTAAAGCCCTACAGATTTATATTAGTACGGTTAATCATAATTTAAGTAAGATGCGTCAAAACACAGGTGGACATCTGTTTAAGGCAACCTACTCACATATGGGAAACCAGAGCCATTACACATGACAACAGGACAGCGTTTTCAGCGTAGGGTTTGATTAAGCACAGGGAGAGTAATTAAGAGGGTCGTCATGGAGGGAAACGCAGGGATGACGGGGAAGAACGTTATATGAAACAAATCTGGAATCGTTCTGCGTAGCGCGAGCCGTTCCCTCGAGCATCTCTGACTCGAAGAGCTGTTCGGCCGGAGCATCTGCGTATTAAGCTAATACGCGAACATGTGTTTCGCATTCTTACGGTGCAGAAAAATGAAATGTTGTTTGCGTTGGAGACGTCCGTGTTTGCTCATGTAAGTGTTTGCGTGGAGCATAATGAGCTCATGTGTGGCGTTTGTCAAACGTTACGCACAGCACCACACACTTCCCTGGGAACCATCGCTGGTCAGATATTTGCATGATGAGTTCTTGCTTGTGTTTCCCCTCCCTCCCCCTCTCCCCCTCCTCCCCCCACCCTCATCCCCCCCCACTCCTCAGGAAAGAAACCAACAGCTTCCAGTTGTGTAAAAAAGCAAGGAAGTAGTCGCCCAGATGTTCCCACTGGTAGTTGGCAGCTGATGTTCTCTCTCCCTCTCACACCCTCTCTCTGTCTTTCACAAACAAAAATGTTTGAACAGCTACCAGTAAGACAAACAAATATCTGCCTGTGTTTGAGAGCCACCCCTCGCTTGCGGTCACATACACCTCACATCATCTCTTCGCCGCGGCGGAGGAAAACACAGCCACACAGTTTATGCACTTAGTAAATACTGCTGCCCAGGACCAGTAAAAAGCCCTTGAAGAAAAATACGGGGCAAACAACCAAGCTCTCTCTCCGTCCCTCTCCGTCGGGAAAAACACCGCAGCCTTTGAGTCCCATCCAGACATTAGGAGCACACAAGGGTGTGACTGCGTGGGACGTGATTGGTCGGCCTGCGTGTGTGTACTCTGGCTCTACCAATCCTGGCAGGAGAGTGAGAGTGAGGCATGATGGGAGAAACATTATTTATTTGGTGTGTGTGTGTGTGTGTGTGTGTGTGTGTGTGTGTGTGTGTGTGTGTGCGTGCGTATGTGCGCACACACACACACACACACACACACACACACACACCTGCTCCTGCGGTGTGTTGACTGTAGAGTGACACACACACACACACACACACTCCTGCGGTGTGTTGACTGTAGAGTGACACACACACACACACACACACACCTGTCCTGCGGTTTGTTGACTGTGCAGTGATGGTGCAGTCCAGAAATACTTCTGTTTAGTGTGAGGAAAAGGTCCTGACACAAACAAGCCAACACCCACAACTACACACACATATGCACGCACACACACACACACACACACACACACACACACACACACACAAACAGATACACACATACACACAACAGTGTTTGGATTGGGTCCAAACAATGATACACAGATGTGTGTGACTATGTGGTGTATCATCCAAGGCCTGCACGCCATCTACACATACGTGTGTGTGTGTGTGAGTGTGTGTGTGTGTGTGTATTTCCAAGGCCCATCCCTCTGCAGCTGGATAGAGTGTATCCTTTACGAGCACACATGCTCTTTGACCGTCTGTCTGACACACACACACACTCACACATGCCTTTGTATACTCTGTGTTGCTTTAGCTTGCTGTATCCTCCTTCTGTAAGTCGCTTTGGATGAAAGCGTCTGCTAAGTGTAATGTAATGCGATGTTCAGCCTTTGTCCCCGTAGTCTTTAAAAACACCTCGGTGCAAATGAGTTCCCACAAACTTATTCACACTCTGACCTCTGGTCGTTGCCATTTGGAGAGGTGGAGTAGGACCTGACCAAGCTGTATCCTCCTTTTGTAAATGGCTTTAAATAAAAGTGTCTGCTAAGTGTAATGTAATGTAGTGTAATGTAATGTAGTGTAATGTAATGCAGTGTAATGTAGTGTAATGTAATGCAATGTAGTGTAATGTAATGCAGTGTAATGTAGTGTAATGTAATGTAATGTAGTGTAATGTAATGTAGTGCAATGTAATGTAGTGTAGTGTAATGTAATGTAGTGTAGTGTAGTGTAATGTAATGTAATGTAGTGTAATGTAGTGTAGTGTAATGTAGTGTAATGTAATGTAATGTAGTGTAATGTAGTGTAATGTAATGCAATGGTTGCTGCTGTTTGCAGAGGTGGAGAAGGGCCTGGCCAAGCTGTATCCCCCTTTTATAATTGGCTTTGAATAAAAGCGTCTGCTAAGTGTAATGTAATGTGGTGTAATGTAATGTAATGCAGTGGTTGCTGCCGTTTGCAGAGGTGGAGAAGGACCTGGCCAAGCTGACGGAGAACTCCAAACTGCCCCTCCGGAGCCCCAACAGCCCCCACCACAGCAGCCTGCTGTTGGCCCCCCTTCTGCACAGCAACCTGCCCCCCCTGGGCCCCACCTCAAGGCCCCAGTCCCCCAGCAGCCTGGCGGGGGGCCCCAAGACCGGCACCCTGCCCCCCCTGACCCCCCTGCTCAGCGGCAGCGGCAGCTGCAAGCCCACCTCCCTGGCCATGGGGCGCACCACCTCCCTCAGCAACCCAGGCAGCCAGACGCACAGCCCCAGCGCCGTGGGGGGCAGCCGCACGCCCGGGCGACCTTTGACCCCCAACAGCCTGATGACGCGCTCGCTCACGCCGGGGAGCCACAGCAGCAGCAGCGGGGGTGGCGGGGGCGGCAGGGAGGGGGGGCTGCCGCTGTTCGGGAGCCCCAGGAGCTGCAGGAGTAGACCGGTGACCCCCACGGGCCAGATCGCCCGACCCCTCCTGACCCCGCCTGGCCTCAGCACCATGGACAGCCTGGCCAAGATCACTGGGCCCCGCAGCGCACTGTCAGAGGTAATACACACACACACACACACACACACACACACACACACATAGACATACATGCATCAGCACCATGGACAGCCTGGCCAAGATCACTGGCCCCCGCAGCGCACTGTCAGAGGTAATACACACACACACACACACACACACACACACACACACACACACACACACACACACACACACCAGCCAGATCGCCCGACCCCTCCTGACCCCGCCTGGCCTCAGCACCATGGACAGCCTGGCCAAGATCACTGGGCCCCGCAGTGCACTCTCAGAGGTAGCGCAACACACACACACACACACACACACACACACACACACACACACACACACACACACACACACACAAGGCTGAGGTCGAAGAGTGCACTGTCGAAGGTAATGCAACACACACACACACACACACACACACAAACATCAGCACCGTGGAGAGCGATGATAGGATCTTGGGGCCGAGGCGCACACTGTAAGAGGTACACACATACACACACATACACACACACACACACTCACTCATCTCAGCACCATGCAGACATGGGACAGATGTTCAGGAAAAGCACTGCGGGAGGTAAAAGAAAGATACACAGATAAAGCGATATGGCCTTACACACACACCACAGATACACAGATAAAGCGATATGGCCTTACACACACACCACAGATACACAGATAAAGCGATATGGCCTTACACACACACCACAGATCAATTACTAAGGGCCACTTGTACTCCACTTCGGGGAATGGAATAAACACACACAACATGCAGCCACACATACAGGCACACACACACACACACACACATACACACACACACACATACACACACACACACACACACACACACACACACGCTGCCTCCCTTGGTCTAGCTGTCACTAACACCGGACTAGATCATTGATTCAGTCAACATCTGCGCTCTCTCTCTCTCTCACTCACACACACACACACACACACACACACACACACACATATCCCCAGGTGATACATAAATAATATGCATCATGCTGCCTTTTTCTGTTGGCAAGTCTTGCCCCTCTCTCTCTCTCTCACACACACACACACACACACACACACACACACACACACACACACACACACACACAAGGCCTCACAATCTAGATGCAATCTCTTTGGACCTCACAAACATCAGTATCAGGGCCCGGCCTGCGGAAAGCGGGGGTTTCCTGTGCGCCTGTGAATCAGAACCACGGATCCGATCCGAACAGAGACAAGCCTTCCCTCTCTGACCTGACAGGAACACAAGCGGGGCCCATTAACGAGCACCAAACAGCCCATCTGAGAGCATGACATACGTGCACTGGTCTCTGCAGTGCTGTTTAAGAGATACAAGCAGCCTAGCATTTAATTATCTTCCAGTAATCATGCAGTCCAGCATTTAATTGGCTTACAGTAATCATGCAGTCCAGCGTTTAATTGGCTTACAGTAATCATGCAGTCCAGCGTTTAATTGGCTTACAGTAATCATGCATCTCAGCGTTTAATTGGCTTACAGTAATCATGCAGTCCAGCGTTTAATTGGCTTACAGTAATCATGCAGCCCAGCGTTTAATTGGCTTACAGTAATCATGCTCTGTACGAGTCACGTGCCCACCAGATTATATCCAGGAAACAATCAAAGATGTAACGTGCACGAAGCATAAGGCATCACAAGATCGGATGGTTATAACTGGTGCGTCACACGTGGTGATTAGTTGTTGTAAGATTATGGTGTAGCTTTTGATAGGAAGGGAGTGTGTGTGTACAGTGTTGGTGTTCGGGTGACCACACAATGGGAACGTGGGCTTAAGGAGAGCTCCTCTCAAACACACACACTGTCTCTCACTCTTTTTTTCCCTCCTTCTTTCTCTCTCTTTCTCTTTCTCTGTCCCTCTTTCTCTCTTTCCTGAACACCCATCCAGACTCTCACATTCACACAATTACACCACCTCCCCCTCTGACACGCGCGCACACACACTAAACACCAAGTTGGACTAAGAGGCTTGGCATTTAGCGGAAAGTTGTTTTTCCTCTCCGGCTGCCACTGGTTGTAGAGGACTGTAGAGGGCTGTAGGCCTTTGGAGGCCTTTGGAGGCCCATGTAGTCTTTGATTGCCCTTAAAACGCCTGCAGTTATGAAGAAGAGCACTTTCTAAGCCCCATTTTAATGTCCCTCAGCTGAGCTCTGCGGGAGTAGGGGGGGTGATTTGAGGCGTGCAGGGAATCCTTCCAGACAGTTCTGCGGGAGTAGAGTAGGGGGGATGATTTGAGGCATGTGGGGAACCCTTCCAAAACGTTCTGCGGGAGTAGGGAAGGGGGGGTGATTTGAGACATACGGGGAACTCTTCCAGAACGTTCTGTCAGGCAGGCAGGCAGGCTCCACTCGGATGTTGGTGGCGTGCAGAGAAGCAGGCTTCTCCCAGATCTTCAGACCTTCAAGTCTTTTTTTCCTCTTTTCGACAGGTTCTTTTATTATTATTATTATTTCCATCTCTTCGTCTTTTTCCTCTGAAGCAGCATGACAGCACCCCCGTTAAATCTGAAAGCTTTATTCTGTGAGCAGGAAACTCTCTATTTCTGTACATACACACACACACACACACACACACACACACACACACTTACACGCATGTACACCTGCACACACACACATGCACAAATACACGCATGTGCACACTTGTATGCTCACTCGCACGCACACACACACACATACACATGCATTAACACACACACATGCACCTGCACACACACACACACATGCATAAACACACACACACACATGCACATACGCAGGCACACACACATATTTTGCTCCACCCTGACGGACAGTCTCTTTGGTGGATGCCCAGCGCGTGTCTCCCTAGTGCCAGAGCCCTAAATCCTCCCTGATCTAACTCACCTGTACTTTATTGCTATTAAACAACACCAGCCTCCTGTGCTTTATCGCCCCTAAACAACACCAGCCTCCTGTGCTTTATTGCTATTAAATAACACCAGCCTCCTGTGCTTTATCGCCCCTAAACAACACCAGCCTCCTGTGCTTTATTGCTATTAAATAACACCAGCCTCCTGTGCTTTATCGCTATTAAATAACACCAGCCTCCTGTGCTTTATCGCCCTTAAACAACACCAGCCTCCTGTGCTTTATTGCTATTAAATAACACCAGCCTCCTGTGCTTTATCGCTATTAAATAACACCAGCCTCCTGTGCTTTATTGCTGTTAAATAACACCATCCTCCTGTGCTTTATTGCTATTAAATAACACCATCCTCCTGTGCTTTATCTCTATTAAATAACACCAGCCTCCTGTGCTTTATTGCTGTTAAATAACACCAGCCTCCTGTGCTTTATCGCCCTTAAACAACACGAGTGCTGAATCAGAGGAAAAACTCACAGGGCACACACAGGGGAAGGAAGGAGGAAAAGAGATGAAGATGTTAGCGGATTTCTCTCTCTCTCTCTCTCTCTCTCTCTCTCTCTCTCTCTCTCTCTCTCTCTCTCTCTCTCTCTCTCTCCACCTCTCCATCTCTCCACCTCTCCATCTCTCTCACTCTCTCTCCAACTATGACTTTCTTCATCTCTCCCTCTCACGGTTTCCCTCCATCCCTTTCCATTTCTCTATCTCTCTCTCTGTTTATCTCTCACCATCTTTCATTTTCTGTCCTCTCTAATTCTGTACTGCTCCTTGTCTATCTCTCTCTCCATATCTCACTTTCTTTTCATCTCTCTCTCTCTCTCTCTCTCTCTCTCTCTCTCTCTCTCTCTCTCTCTCTCTCTCTCTCTCTCTCTCTCTCTCTCCCTCTCTTTCTCTCTCTTCATTTCTTCTCCAATGTCCCCATAATCGGTCCCTTAGTCTCTGCATTGTGGGGAGCAGAAAAAGGACAAGCCCCGGATCTACACCTCCTTTTCCACACTGAAAAATAACAACACGTTTTAAGAAAAGAAATGTCTTCGTAAGGGAACACAGGGCAATTTATTTATTAGGCTTTGGCCCGGAGGATTGCACTCCGAGGCACACTTCATTCGAAGGAAAACAAAAACATCTGCAGAAGTAATGGAGCTGCCACGCAGTGCTGCCAGCCCTCTACGTCTTTGCTTTCCAGTTCACGCAAGAGCTGCACTCCTTTCTGACAGCCTCACACACACACACACACACACACACACACACACACACACACACACACACACACACACACACACACTCAACAAGCCAGCACACCTTTCCTCCTAGTACCATTAGGCCAGCGCTCTACGTCTTTGCTTTCCAGTTCACAAAAGAGCTGCACTCCTTTCTGACAGCCTTACACACACACACACACACACACACACACACTCAACAAGCCAGCACACCTTTCCTCTTAATACCATTAGGCCAACGTGCTACGTCTTTGGGAGCTGCACTCCTTTCTGACAGCCTCACACACACGCACGCACACACACACACACATACACACACACACACACACACCGAGAGAGACAGAGAGAGAGAGAGAGAGAACAGAGAGAGGGAGAGAGAGAAAGAGAGAGAGGGAGAAGGAAAGAGAGAGAGTGAAGAAGAGAGAGATAGAGATAGAAAAGGACAGAGAGAAAGAGCGAGGACAGAGAGAGAGAGGTGGAGAGACAGAGAGAGCGAGAAGGAGAGAGAGGGACAGAGAGAGTGAGAGAGAGAGAGCGACAGAGAGAGAGAGAAGGAAAGAGTATCCTGTCATTTGTCCATGGCCAAGTGGTGCTGTAGTGATAGTTGTTATGAGATGCTTAGACACACTCTCTACATCACCACTCTCTCCACATCACCACTCTCTCCACATCGCCACACTGTCCACATAGCCACTTTCTCCAGATCGCCACACTCTACGCATTGCCACACTCTACACATCACCACTCTCTCCACATCGCCACTCTCTCCACATCACCACTCTCTCCACATCGCCACACTGTCCACATCACCACTCTCTCCACATCGCCACACTCTCCACATCGCCACACTGTCCAGATCACAACACTCTCCACATCGCCACTGTCCATATCACTACACTCCCCAGATCGACACACTCTCCATACCAACACACTCTCCAGATCACCACTCTCTCCACATTGCCACTCTCCAGATCGCCACACTGTCCATATCGCCACATTGTCCAGGTTGACACGCTCTCCACATCGACACACTCTCCACATCACCACACACTCCACATTAACACACACTCTCTCTCTCAGGTTACGGCCTGAAAATGAGGTGCGTGTCTGTGAGGTGGAATGGGATTTTTTTGAGGGGAGCTGATTGCTTGGACCATCCGACAAATAATCTGTCAGCACACTCCCCCCCCCCCCCCCCCCAAACATCAACAGGCCCCAAAAATCTGCATCGCCCTGCCTGACCTGTGACTTCCTGAACTCAGGCACTTGTACACTACAGATATGACTACTCGGGGCCTCTCGGGCATTTGGTTAGTGTTTATACAATGCGTGCGTATTATCAATCCTTTCTTACACGCAGTATTTATGTTATGGGCGTGGAGTGTTTACACGTACGGTGGATATGTTAGCAGCAGCAGTAGAGGAGATTGGGATGTGATAGTGCAGCACTCAGGGCAGTGAGTACCCTGGAACACCACACCCTCCACGAAGAGCCCCACTGCTTGTTTGTAAGCAAGGCTCTCTGTACATCTGAAGAGGTTTGCACAGGTTTAAATGACTGCTGAAGATGGAAGATAGAAGGAAAAGCCCTGCATTTGTTTCATAATATGAAGAGTTCAGATGCAAAACTCTCAAAGTTCTCTCTTCCTTCTCTCCTCTCCTGTCCTGTCCTGTCCTCTCCTCTCCTCTCCTCTCCTCTCCTCTCCTCTCCTCTCCTCTCCTCTCCCCTCCTCTCTCCTCTCCTCTCCTCTCCTCTCCTATTCTCTCCTCTCCCCTCTCCTCTCCTCTCCTCTCCTCTCCTCTCCTCTCCTCTCTCCTCTCCTCACTGCTCCTCCTCTCTCCTCTCCTCTCCTCTCTGGTCCTCCTCTCTCCTCTCCTCTCCTCTCCTCTCCTCTCCTCTCCTCTCCTCTCCTCTCCCCTCCCCTCTCCTCTCCTCTCCTCTCCTCTCCTCTCCTCTCCTCTCCTCTCCTCTCCTCCCCGCAGGATGACTTCTACCATCAGCTGCAGGCCATCAGGCAGCCCTGGCACATCCCCAGTGACACGGAGAGTGACATCCTGGAGCCACCGGAGCAGGACAAGTGTGAGTCATGCACATCACACATCACAGCACACAGCACACATCACATCACACATCACATCACACGTCACACATCACACATCACACAGCACACGTCAAACGTCACACATCACGTATCACGTATCACATCACATCACACATCACATCACACCTCACACATCACATCACACATCACATCACACATCACATCACATCACACATCACACATCACATCACATCACACAGCACACAGCACACGTCAAACATCACATCACACATCACGTATCACGTATGCACATTACATATTACTGATTACTCATGCACATTACATATTACTGATTACTCATGCATATTACATATTACTGATTACTCATGCACATTACATATTACTGATTACTCATGCACATTACATATTACTGACTTACTCATGCATATTACACATTACTGATTACTCATGCATATTACATATTACTGACTGATCATATCCATACTTTAACATGTCCATACTTCATCATATCCATACTCACATATTTATACTCCATCATATCCATACTCTCATATCCATACTCTCATATCCATACTCTCACCCTACTCTCATATCCATACTCTCATATCCATAATCTCATATCCATACTCTCACCCTACTGTCATATCCATACTCTCATATCCATACTCTCATATCCATGCTCTCATATCCATACTCTCATATCCATACTCTCACCCTACTCTCATATCCATACTCTCATATCCATACTCTCATATCCATACTCTCACCCTACTCTCCTCTCTTTTCATCTGTCGATTCCTGTCTTACATTCTTCCCTCTGCCTCTCTCTGTCTCTCTCTCTTTCTTTCTCTTTCTACATCATTATTCTCTTATTTGTCTTCCTCTCTCTTTCTCTCTCTCTCTTTCTCTTTCCCGCTCTCTTTCCTTACCTCATTCCCATCCTCTGACCCTACTCTCTTTCTCTCTGTTCCTGCCTCACATTCTCCTTCTCTGTCTCTCTATCTTTCCATTTCTGTCTCTCTTTATCCTCCTCTTCCTGCCACTAGCTATCTCATGTGTGATCAGTCCGCTTTATTTATTATGTTCCCGTTCGCCCTTATTGCTTTCGTTTCTTTTCCTGGAACTTCCATTTCCCCCTCGTCTTCCTCCAGCTCTATTTTTCACCCTCTCTTCATCTGCCGTACCGCATCATTTTTCTTCTCTCGTTTCCTCTTTTCCTCCTTTCCTCTTTTCCTTTTAATGTCCCAATCTTCTGTCCTTCTGTTCTTCC
>CM050203.1:3365000-3405000 GCA_027475355.1 Coilia nasus | reverse complement strand
GCCTTCATGTGGTGTAGGAAAGGGCCTGGCGATATTTCACAGTGTGAAAGCAGACAGGTCTGGAGGTCTGGAAGGAGACTAGACAGGGATAGAAGGAGTGATGGAGAGAGAGAGAGAGAGAGAGAGGGAGGGAGAGAGAGAGAGAGAGAGAGAGAGGGAGGGAGAGAGAGAGAGAGCGAATGACAGAGAGTATAGGGGTAAGAGAAAGAGAGACACAGAGTGAAGGAGAGAGAGAGAGGAGACAGAGAGAGAGAAAAGGAGAGGGAGAGAGAGAAAGTGAAGGTGAGAGAGAGAGAGAGAGAGAGAGAGAGATGGAAAGATGGAGCAGGAGAGAGAAGAGGGCAACCAGGAGGAATGTTCCTAAGCTATCAGAGCGCTATTACGGAACCAAAGATACCCAGCCAAACCTTAAAGGCCGTCTGCACTGACATCATCATCGGACAGACAGATAGATAGATAGACAGACAGACAGACAGACATATACCCGCAGACTCCCATCGACATGTCACATCCATCATTTTCTCCTCCACAGACACACACATACACACACACACACACACACACACACACACATACACACACCGTATAGGGAAAAAAAGCAAACTCAGACACCCCCTTACCCACACACACACAGTGGTGGGCAGTGGGCACCAGCTTTTCCACTTAATGTTTGTCTTTGACATGCTCAAGCAGAGAAGAGGGTTTTTTTGTTGTAATTGCTGTGGTGGCTGGTGGTCTTGGTGGTCACTCGCGTCTGATTGGTGGTTGCTAAGAGACAGTGTTTCCCCTCTCCTCTCGCCCGCCGCAGGTCTGTAGCGGCATGTCACCCTGGAGACGAGCAGACGAGATGGACCCATCCACTCCTAGTGGTGCGTCACCCTGGAGACGGACGAGACGAGCCCATCCACTCCTAGCGGTACGTCACCATGGAGACAGACGAGACGAGCCCATCCACTCCTAGCTGGGCGTCACCCTGGAGACCAATGACCCATCCACCCTTATGCAAGCTCCCAGGCCATTTTCAATACAGCATACTGTACAGAGGAAAAGACACTGACTATTTTTCTAACATGAATGAATTGTGAATTGTGTACTTTTTTCCAGAGATTCAATATTTCTTAACACTGTCTGGGTTATGTGGTTGTTGTTCTGTGTGATTGTGTGTGTGTGTGTGTGTGTGTGTGTGTGTGTGTGTGTGTGTGTGTGTGTGTGTGTGTGTGTGTGTGTGGACATATGAAAATAATAAACAACAGAATGTACACTGTTATTTTTACAGGAATGAAAACAATGTAGCCATTAAAAAATGAAAGCTAGTTTTTGGGCATGTATGCATTGCGTTGCGGAATGAAGAGGTATTTAGTTGCCATGCGGCCTTGCTGAAGTAGACACAAACACACACACACATCGTTGCATCCTTCGGTCGTCACTGAATGCCCACGCCTTCATCACACACCAGTGCCAGGGTTAGTGTAGCTTCGCAGAGACGGTTGAGTTTGCATCAGGCATGCTACTTTTCTCTTCAATTTACTATCTTTATTATAGCAAACACATTTTTACTTTTTGATTTTCTGCTTGTGTTTTTGGGAAAATGTTGGACTGTTAACTTTGGATCTTCAGTTCTTTATTTGTAAACTGTCTCTCACCTGTTTCTGTGCAGTTCAGTCAATAACCAGATAAAGTAGTTTTTAAAATAAAACAGTATGTTTGCTATAGTGTTTTCTCCTGTGTACGGTTATAACTACATAACTTTTGGTGTTTTAAGGATTCCTCTATATCTATCTATCTATCTATCTATCTATCTATCTATCTATCTATCTATCTATCTATCTATCTATCTATCTATCTATCTATCTATCTATCTATCTATCAGTGTTGGGGTCGTTACACAAAAAAAGAAAAAACTAATCCATTACTTTACTTCTTTACTCCTTATGTAAAGTAACTCATTACATTACTTTGCGTTACTCATCAACAGCCTTCAGCAAAACACATAATTTCCTATTGCAATGAGCAAAATGTACCACTGTCATGCCATTTAATGAAAACAGGCTACACCACAAAGTTTGTGAAAATCTATAGAGCGCTGCACAGGGTCATATCAGTATTGCACTGCTGGAAGACTTATATCGTAAAAAAACAAGCCAAAAGTCTAAAACAGGCTAACTTGAAGTGGGTGTCAATAGCAGGAAGTAAGATTGTCAGGATGAGGAAGTGGGTGTCAATAGCAGGAAGTAAGATTGTCAGGATGAGCAAGTGAGAGTAGCAGGAAGTAAGATTGTCAGGATGAGGAAGTGGGTGTTACTAGCAATAAGTGAAATTATTAGGATGAGGAAGTAAGTGTCAGCATGAGGAAGTGAGAGTCAGTAGCAGGAAGTGAGTGTCAGTAGCAGGAAGTGAGATTGTCAGGAAGTGTTGGTGCCACCTGCGTCATGTATGCGAGCACCTCTAATAATGCAAGGACAAGCAGGAAACATATAAACATCTCAGCTTGTCTCCACACCTTTGGATCTTCAGTTCTTTAATCCTCTCTAATCCTGGATTGGACGTCACGTGACTTTTGGCATGTCAACAATGCCGCAATTTTGAACAGTGCTACTTTCATCTGCAGGCCATAGACAGTATCAGCATCAGCCACCAAAACACCACCAAACACTTTCCGTTTACAGCGCGTAGACAGCAAGTGCCTGTTTTCTGTCGGTATTCATTTAGAATGCACGTTAAAGGAGAAATTCGGTGTAAAATGAAAATTGACATGTTAAAACATTATACTGAGTTGCTGAGGAAAAAAATGTAGCTAGCCTGTTGCATTTAGAACTTCACTCTTTTTTACTGTTTGACCCAGAAGGCTAAGAGTGGAAGTGATAGGCACCCTTACTGGAAGCATGAAGATTATGCTATTTTTAAACCATTTAAACAGCTGGAAGAAACTCCACACTCCATCGGTAGTATAACAAAGCCCCTGGCATTCAAAACGAGGCACTGAGAACTTTGTAAGTGTACACAACATTTATTAAGGAAACAGTTCTTACCTGCAGTAGTTTGCAGTTGTTTCTCACAGTCCAGACAAGTCGATTGATGGTCACAAAGCAGCGGGAAAAATAGGAGGACAGGTAGTACAATCGACTTGTTTGTACTTTCATCATGGCAGCGACAAGAAACAACTGCAAACTACTGCATGTAAGAACTTTTTTTTAATAAATCTTGTGTATATGGCCCATTGACGGCCGCTTGTTTACAGGTGTACCTGCACTGTTTAAAATGGCACTGCTATGCACACATTGCCTACAATGCTAGCCATGAGTCTGTCCAATCCAGAAACAGAGATCGGTGCTTGTATCTTATGACCATATAATTAGTTTACCCTAAGAATTATACGTGTGTCTGATGCAGTGCACAGCAATCGCTTTACATTTTTGTAGCAAAGGTGAGGGGAAGTCCCCCCACCTGGTTTCGAGCCGCGGTCTCTGGGGTACCAAACGTGCGCTTTCCCCAGCAACGCCAAAGAGTCAGGCTTGTTGGTGTGGCAGGCAGAGCACACCCACAACTCTAGTGATGGTCACTCCATCACACTGCCTTCCACTTCGGGAGGTGCGCCCGTGCTCATCACACACTGGTGTTCCCCACGCATCCCCCACCATACTTTTCCACACCAGGGTGCCTCACATATTCAGCGTGTTTACATGGGAGTGTAATGATTCGAATCATTGGCTTAATTTGACTAAGATCGAGTTACTGTTTTCATGTAAACACCTTAATTCGACTAGAAATTGGACAACCATAGTCAAATTAACACCCCGAGATAACTCGATTGTTAATCGGATCAGGGGTGCATGTATACGGTCAACCGGATTGGGATTAGGACTTTGTTCTGCGGACACTGCGTACGCTGCGTTCATCTCATTACTGCTTTAACCACGGTGATAAGCCACGCCATGAGAAACATTGCTTCTACCTCGTCGTTCGCCATCTTTCAGGAATGCTTGACACTGTTGTTGTTATTGGTGGTGAAGAGGTCTACCGGAAGTAGCTCTATTAACACTAGTTGAAATTGGTACAGCGCTACCTATCATACCGGGGTACTAGATGCTTTCAGCCAATGATTCGAATTACTCACTGCCATGTATACTCGGACAATTGCAGTTGCCCCCCTTAATAAGATAGTCAAATTAAAGCTATAATCGAGTTTTTTGCATTAAGTAACCGCACTGACTGATGCTTCACACATCACCGGGGCCCCTCACACCGGGGCCAACAATGGGTGCACCTCCGATGACCTCACGCAAGCCATCCTACTTCTGACACCATTTGTAGCAAGGGAGAGGGGAAGTCACCCCACCTAGCTTCGAACCCAGGTCTCCGGGGCACTAAACATGTGCTTGGAGTGCCACACTAAAGAGACAGACTCCTTGGTGTTGTGGGAAAAGTGTGTGTTTGGTACCCTGGAGACCTGGGTTCAAGGCTGGGTGGGGTGATCTCCTCCCCTTTGCTACATTTTTAAAACAACAGACCCAACAGCATATGTAAAATATAACACAGCACAGGTGTCTTCAGCCAGCCGGCAGACCAGTGGTTACCCCTCTCTGCTGAGCTCTCAAAGGTCTAATCTGTTAACGTGCATTCTAAACGAATACGACATTAAACGGGCACGCGCTGTACACGCAGAAAGTTTGGTGGAAATAAGCCCTCAGCGACAATGCTGTATGGTGGCAGGTTTCTAATTCTGCTGCGCGACACAATTCCCCACTGATTCTCTCTTCTCCTCTTCCCTAAGCCATTGCACTTTAACTTCAGCAACGTCTCTCAACACATTAAAAACAATGAGCATATCCCCACCCCCGAACGTTATGGTAGACGGCTTAGCCATTTCCCTCAATTTATTTATCTATCTATCTATCTATCTATCTATCTATCTATCTATCTATCTATCTATCTATCTATCTATCTATCTATCTATCTATCTATCTATCTCCTCCTCTCTCTAGCTATCTCTCTCCTCCTCTCTATCTCTCCTCCTCCCTCTCTCTATCTCTCTGCTCCTCTCTCCTCCTCTCTCTCTCCTCCTCTTTCTATCTCTGTCTTTGCTCTTTCATCTCTCACTGCCTATCCTTACACACTCTTTAATACCCAGCCACACACACTCTTCCCCCCCTTTATCTCTCTGCCTGTGATCCACACACACACGCACACACACACACACACACACACACTATGAGGGTTCACTTACAACCCTTTACATACATTCCCCATCCTTTTCTTTCTCTCGCTCTGTCCCACGCACACACACAGACACATACACACACACACACACACACACACGCATATCTGATATCCCCCAAACACATTTCCCCTCTCTCCTCTTACCTCCTCCCCCCTCTCTCTGCACACACCTCTGCGATTGCATCCAGGGTGGGCTCAGTCCCAGGTCACTCACTCACACACACACACACACACACACACACACACACCTCTGCGATTGCATCCACGGTGAGCTCAGTCCAAGGTCACTCACACACACACACACACACACACACACCTCTGCGATTGCATCCAGGGTGGGCTCAGTCCCAGGTCATGGTGGCCATCTTCCCACCATTGCTGCTGACTACACACACACACACACACACACACACACCTCTGCGATCGCATCCACGATGGGATCAGTGTGACGCCCCTCTGTAATACCTGCGGGCCCTCCCCTCTCTTGTCAGCGTTTGCTCCTCTCTCACCTTTTTTCGCGTACATCTTTTTTGCACACACACCACGCTACATTGGCCATTCCTACTTACAGACATCCGACACACACGCATTCATACATTTTTTCCCCCTAGACGCTTTTGTTTCTGCATTGTCTCTTACTTACAATAAATACATACTTTGTGAACTTGGACCCAGTTTGTGTGCCTCTTTTATGTTGCGTCGGTGACGAGCCAGGCGTAATATAACATTGGGGGCTCGTCCGGGATATTTGCTTGTTTTCTCGCTTACGCTGTGAGTCGGTTTTTACTCATTCATTGAGAAATCCCAGGTCATGGCGGCCATCTTCCCACCACTGCTGCTGTGTACACACACACACACACACCTCTGCGATCGCATCCACGGTGGGCTCAGTCCCAGGTCATGGCAGTCATCTTCCCACCACTGCTGCTGACTACACACACACACACACACCTCTGCGATCACATCCACGGTGGGCTCAGTCCCAGGTCATGGCGGCCATCTTCCCACCACTGCTGCTGTCTGCACACACACACACACACACACACACACACACACACACACGCGCACACAAGTGCCTTCAGCACGCTGCACTCGGTGACTGTGAAACGCGAGAGGTGCTGGCTGCTGCTTCCAGCTGTTTTTCTTTCCTCTCTTCTCTTTTCTCTCTTTCTCCCCTCCTCTTGTCGTTCTGGGCATGAATCTCTCCAGCCCTGACTCACCTCTTTTACACCGGCCCTGTTCCAATCGCTCTGCTCCCCCTCTCCAAAACACCAAAACACCAAAACACTGACACAACACTCACACAACACTGGCACAACACTCACACAACACTCACACAACACTGGCACAACACTCACACAACACTCACACAACACTGACACAACACTGGCACAACACTCACACAACACTCACACAACACTGACACAACACTGGCACAACACTGACACAACAGAGCTGCTACTTCACAGAGACATATCCGGCCCTGTTCCAATCGCTCTGCTCCCCCTCTCCAAAACACCAAAACACCACAACACCAACACACTGACACAACACTGACACAACTGCTACTTCACAGAGACGTATCCTGCAAAAAAACATCCATAATAAAAACAACATCATCTTGACAGCCTCTTGACAGTCTAAACATCCTCTGGAACTGTTCCCTTCCGTTTGAGAACATTTGTTTCTCTTTTCCTCCCCATTCTGGCCTGTACTTCCTATTTGCTAGCGACAGCATTGTTCCCAATGCCGAGTGTGATCTTCATCATCCGCCTCCCCCCCCCGCCCCCCCCCCCCATGCCGAGTGTGATCTTCATCATCCGCCCCCCCCCCCGCCCCCCCCCATGCCGAGTGTGATCTTCATCATCCGCCTCCCCCCCCGCCCCCCCCCCCCCATGCCGAGTGTGATCTTCATCATCCGCCCCCCCCCCCGCCCCCCCCCCATGCCGAGTGTGATCTTCATCATTCACCACCCCCCCCTTCCCCCTTCCCTCTCCCCATTTCTTTTATAGCTGCTGTTAGCCCCATCATCCAGGGCTACCCCCCACCCCCCCTTCCCCCAACCCCACCCCCGCCCCCCCCACCCCCTCCTCTCAGTCCCCCCCCTGTTTGTTTTATAGCTGCTCTTATCCCCATCATCCAGGACTACCCCCACCCCCCCACTCCCCTCTCACCCTCCCCAGCCCCCCCTCAACCCCACCCCCACCCCCCTGCTCCCGTCTCGGTCCCCCCCCCTGTTTGTTTTATAGCTGCTCTTATCCCCATCATCCAGAGCCTGTGGGTTATGCTGAGATTGCTGAGACATTGGCCGATGACATCATCACGCAGTCCTGACTGAGTGTGTGTTTGCCGTGCCTTGCCACGCCACGCCGGTTTGCTCCGCTGGCGACAATCCCAACCTCCCCACCCCTCTCCTCCGCTCCCCCCCCCCTCCACTGTTTGTTTTATGGCTGCTCTTACAGTAAGCCTCGTTAGGGCTCCTATTGATCTGGCCTGGGGTGGGACACACATGAGAAGGATCCCGCTGATGGCATGCATGAGAAGTCTGAGACGGGTGTAAAAGGGGCTCGCCTTCTTCTTGTGGGGGGGGTGGGGCGTCATCGTTAGCTCTCTCCATCTCTGTGGTGTGTGAGGCCATCACTGTACAGACACACACACATACACACACGCACACACACACACACACACACGCAGTGAAACAGAGGGTGGAGTAGCAGGGGAGAGCATGCCCGCTAGACGTCAGCTTGTCTGGTGAGAAAACGAACTCCGTCACATGCACACACACACACACACACACACACACACACACACACACACAAACCAAAACACACTCCAACATACACACTAGGCTGAAAACCTGAAGTGCGGCCCCTGACGCCCTATCAGCCAAAAACAGGATGTGATGGAGAGAAAGAAAGAAAGGAAGCCTCTCCTCCTCTCTTCTTCTCTCTTCCCCGCAAAAGTTGATGATGGAGCGCCCATCAAAGGGCACATTAATTCCAGAGTGTGTCCAAGAGGGGAAATCTCATGAAAAAGGGTGTGTTTGGGTGTGTGTGCCATCTCCGCAAGCTGTTCCTCTCCACTGTTTAGACTGGTGCGATCGCAGACAGGATGTGGCCAGGGGGTGGGAGGGGAAGGGGGGTAAATGCTGTTGAACGTACCTTTACACAAAAGAAAGAGAGAGAGAGAGAAAGGAAGAGAGAGAGAGACAGAGAGAAAGTAAGAGAGAGAAAGAGACAGCGAGAGAGACAGAGAGAAGGAGAGAGAGAGAGGGAGAGAGAGAAAGAGAGACAGAGAAAGAGAGAGAGGGAGGGAGAGAGAGAGAGAGAGAGAGAGAGACAACTCCTCTCTGAAGGACCTTGGGGAGGGAGTTACTGCTGCGTGTATTGCCTGATTGAGGTGGAGCTCGAGTCAACAGAGAGAGTGCTGGACCGCAGCTGCCCCAGACGAGCCAGTTCCCAGAGTTCATCGCCCAATGACATCATCCTCGCCTCAAAAGTTCACCCCCACGACAAACCGCCGCGGTTCTGTGCCAAATGTGCCGAGAATGAGCCTTGCGAAACACAAACGTGATGTGCTCCACTCCACTCCTCTGCTGCACTGCGCTGGCCTGGTGAACCAGCCCCTCGAACTTCATTTCATTTTGTACAGAGGGCCTGGCCTTGCCTGGTAAACCCCTCCCTCGTACTTCATTTCATTTTGTACAGAGGGCCTGGCCTTGCCTGGTGAACCAGCCCCTCGAACTTCATTTCATTTTGTACAGAGGGCCTGGCCTTGCCTGGTGAACCAGCCTCTCGTACTTCATTTCATTTTGTGCAGAGGGCCTGGCAGTGCTGTATTAGCCTGGTAAACCAGCCCCTCGTACTTGCTGCATTGAGAACCGATTTCTTCCTGGAGGTGTGGACTGTGCTGTAGTTTAAAACAAGTGGCTCTGCCTTTACCCAATCGCTAACGTCTGGTTGTCGCGTCTGCAGTTAGCCTACCTACACACTACAATTCAAATGTAGCACACAAAGTCAACATCATGGCTCATGAACACACCCTCTATTCGGTGATTGGATCGGAGTTGCTCGGTCCGCTTACATGCTCCTTAACAGATTCCGGTCCAGACCCTCTGTACAAAATGAAATGAAGTACGAAGGGCGGGTTTACCAGGCTAGTGTGGACTCTGCTGAAGTTTAAAACAAGTGGCTCTGCCTTTAGCCAGTTGCTCACGTCATGCAATGCAATGCATGGTTTTGCTTTGTCTTTATTTATTTATTTGTTTGTTTATCTATTTATTTGTGTATTTATTTCTCACGTGGCACATCAGTAGTGCATCAGTGGTACTGGGGGAATGACAGAAGAGGCTAATTTGGGCTCTGACGAGACATGAGTGTGTGTGTGTGTGTTTGTGTGTGAGTGTGTGTGTGTAAGGCGCGGGCGCTGCAACACAGATGTGTGAGAGGAATGTGTGTGCGTCTCTCGGGCCTAGCAGAGAGTCTGTGTCTGTGTGTGTGTGTGTCTCAAACCTAGTGGAGGGTGTCTCTGATGTGTGTATGTGTGTGTCTCTTGGGCCTAGCAAGTGTATTTCTGATGTGTGTTTGTGCGTGCGTGTGTGTGTGTGTGTCTCTTGGGCCTGGCGAGGGTATTTCTGATGTGCAATTGCTCACATGGGACCCTGCGTGGCTCACCCAAGCGTTCAAAATCCGCCTCCACGTCATGGAAAGTCACTTTGATATCACTTCACTACACCCCCCCCCAACCAACCCCAGGCCCTCTCTTGCTGTGTGTGAGTCTCTCTCCGTAAGAAATTGAAGCAGGCAAGTTGTGGATGTGTGCTTCGCTGTAGATTTAAAACATATAGCAGTCGGAGTTGATTATCAGAGCGAGGGGAAATCAAAGGGGGCTTTGCGCTGCGCCACTTGTGTGTGTGTGTTTGTGTGTGGCAGCGGGTTTGGTCTCCTGCCCTGACTAATGACATGTATTAGAAGCAGCGAGGGTTATCTTCTCTGGGGGGGCTTCGACCACCCCACTACCCCCCGCCCCTTTTACCACAGGGTCCCCAGCAAGCGAACACTTTCAACAGCCGCCGTGGGTCAAGGGCCACCCAGAAGTCTGCGGGCGGCGTGAGGATTCGTGACGTGCTACCCTGCCACCGCAACGCACCAAGCCACGGACCACCATCGGCGGTCAGCTGACCAGGCCCTGCTACGCATTTATGACAGAAGAAAGTGAAATTAATCCTGACATAGAGCGACTTGTGTGTGTGTGTGTGTGTGTGTGTGTGTGTGCGTGTGTGTGTGTGCGTGCGTGCGTGTGAACAAAGCAATATTAATCCTGACATGGAGCACAAATAAATCTATGGTGGCGAACAAGTATGCTTTGAAGCAGTGTTCGTGACAATCCTTGTTCCCAGGGTGTGTTGGGTGAGCGTCTGTGTATGCACGCATACACGAGTGTGTGTGTGTGTCAGAGAGAGAGAGAGAGATGTACGTTAAGACAGTGGTGGAGTGTGTATGTTCGATCTTGTATACATAGAGAATGCATTTGTGTGTCTGTTTTGAGTGTGTGTCTTAGCCTACCCATGCTTTCTATGCTCTTTCTGTGTGTGTGTGTGTGTGTGTGTGTGTGTGTGTGTGTGTGTGTGTGCCTTCTGTGACATATTAATGTGGTGTTTTTTTTTTTTAACCCCATAACATACTGATGTATAAGTGAAAGAAGAGGAGAGTTCTGCTCCATACGAGGCGTGTTCTGCTCCAATGCTAGGTGTGTTCTGGCGGAGCGGAGAGAGTGGAGCCGTATGAGTCTGTGACAGCTCAACAGATCAGCGCCGGGTTGCTGTGCTCTGCTGATGTGGAGACCACCATCCCGGATTAATTACGCTGCGGAAAAAAGAGGCCCCACAATCTGAGGAGGAGGATGTTTGCATGGATGATTTTATGATTCGTTTGATTGAAAACACAATTATGCACTCTTTCCCCCTTTCATTCTCTCTCTCGATCTCTTCCTTGTGATTTTTCTTCATACCGAGTTTTCTCTGCACTGCAAATGTTCAGCTTCTTCCTGCTGTCATAATTAAACATTTCCCTGGTGTGTGTGTTATTTTTCTCAAGCAGGCCTGGCTTGCTTGTGTAAAATCCTCCCCTCAGAAGTGCCGGAAAACAAATGACTGACTTTAATTGTTGCGTCGCTTAAAAGAGCTACGAGTAATTAAACGTATTTGATAGTTGCTTTTTGTGCTCATTTTTGTTGTCAGATGAAAAAGCCATGACGCAGGGCACTGAGAGGCAGGCGAGAACTATTTCGATGCTACGCTATGCTTGCGGTTAGCCACAGTGCGCCTGCACTAGGGAGCAGGTAGTCCAAGCCACGAGTCCGACACACACGTGTTGCCAATCTCTTTCCCTGCCTGAGTGTGTGCATCACCTCCTCAATGTGCTGCTTTTTATGTACAGCCTGTTTGGCTTTAGGCGAAAAGCACAGCGGGAAATAGCTACGAGGTGAGTGCATGTGTGTGAGTGAGTGTGCTGACTGATAACTCTCCCCAGCTCACCTGCGACCTGTCAAACAATCAATCATTCAAATTACCGCATCTTGCATGCAGGACAGCGCTATCTGTCTGTCTGCATGGTGTTAGCCTGATAAACTGCTGCTGCCGTCTGCCCACACTGATCTCCGTGAGGCTAATGTTGGCTCTTTATGGAGCTAATTGCCCATCTGATTACATTAATTGGTCCCATCTGTGCCGGGGATTCGCTTCTTGTTGCTGCCAAACCCAGCCATTCATGCTTTGACTCTAGAGAGGAGGCTAACTGGACGAGCCCTGCTGGATCGTTTTAAAGGAGTGGCGTCTTCATAGTTTATACCATAAGGTAAGGTTCTGATGATCGCACGACCAGTCAGCAAAACAAACAACACTGTACAGATATTGAGGGATTTGAGTTTTTAAAAAGTCATATTTTTGCTGTGTGCTAGCCAGGGGTCACGCTAAATGGCGTTAAGGCTGCTATCCCAATGTAATCATAGATTTGAAATAGCATGTCGCTATTCTGTCAGCGCTCCAAGACGTGCCTAAATGTGGACTGATGAAGTGTGCTGCCCGCCAGAGCATTTTCCCTTCATTCTCATCACTAAATATGGACATTTGGGAAACTTCTATATCGGCTGGAGTGGAGTAGCCTATGGCGTGGAGATTTGCTTGAAGGAAGACCGCACTGTTCCATGGCCCAAACTAGACAGGAGATAATAATGCTGAAATGGATCTGACCTGCATCTGGCACACCAGAACGCCACATTAGAAGCGGACCTATGCCCGATCCAGGCCAGATCCATCCAGCTGATAGGCAGCTGCTGCAGACCTGGGCTTTTGTGAACCCCCCTCCCCATGATGCATGTACACACAGACACATACACACACACACACACACACACACACACCACTTACACCTCCAAAAGGGGTCTTGCTGTTCTCCTGCTGTGACCGAGGCCTTCTCTGATACCTTCCAGGTTGTTTTCCAAGACCCTTTGATGCAAAGCTGGCGGCCATCTTGAGTTCACCTAGTTAGGTTGACTCCAGGCCGCCAAGTTCCATCCGCTGACGGCCGACCCGCTTTCGCATAAGGTTTGAATGAGCTCTTGGTCATCACTGCTCGAGCGCTCGCAAAGATTTAAGACTGGTCTCTCTGTATCTAACCCCAAAGACGGAGTTTAGACCAAAGCATTCCTTATCTGCTTTATGACGTCCTGTGTGATGGCTTCTGAGAAAAATGTCTCTGGTTAGTGACCACCTTCCACTGCGCGATAAGATCCATCATCCTAAGGATTTGTTTGAAATAAAGATGCTAATATTTTCCACACACTCGAGTGCTTCGCCAGTGTGAACACTTTGGTGGGATCCCAAGAGGTTGTTTTTGCCTAAGTGCTTTCCACAGCTTTATTTATTTTCATGCGAACGATAATTCTTCAGACGTTCCCTTAAGCCATTACAGATGTAAGTGTACAAGTTTTTACAGGGCTCCTCCAAAAACACTGGGAACGCTGTTCTCCGGGTTGGTCCGGTCCGGTCTGGTGCAGCACAAAGCATGGACTTGGTTCCTGGCCCGATAGCCTGGCGAGAGTGCTTGTGAGTGCTGCTTGTCTGGCGTTTCCTGGTGCGGTCGGACAGAGGTCAGAGGGAGAAGTCAGGCAGAGTGCACTGAGATAGCTGGCCCGACCACAGCCTTTCTCACTACACTGTGAGGTCTATCAATCTCCGCCTCTTGGGTCAGATATTTAACAACTGTGCGTGTGTGTGTGTGTGTCTTAGGAAGTGGTGTGTGTGTTTGAGTGCTGGTGTTTTGGCTTGTGTATCAACATATCAGAGTGTGTTGTGTGAGCTTAGTGTGTGTTTGCACAGGTTGCGGTTGGTGCCTGTTTCCAATGTGAGTGTGTGTATCAGCATACTAGTCTGTGGTTTTATGTTGGTTTTGTGTTTGCAAGGTTGTGTGTGTGGGTGTGTGTGTATGCGCACGTGTGTGTGTGTGTGTGTGTGCGCTTGGGCGGTGCTGTAGATATGTTTTCTTTTACTCTGTGTGCAATGGTGTGTGTTTGCATGCATATTTGATGACTATATACTGCATGTTTGTGTATATACTTGTGTGATTGTGTTTGTCAGTATGTGTGTGTGTGGTGTGTGTATTTTTGTTCTCTTATGTAATGTGTATGTCTTAAGGTTGGGGATGTAACACACGTGTGTTAGATTGTTTGGTGGGAAGCCACAGAGCAGAAGTCCAAATGGGACCGACCAGACCGGTGTCAGACCGGTGTCAGACCAGTGCCAGGGTGTAAAGGTGAGGGGGTGTAAAGGTGAGGGGGCGTAAAGTTGTAAAGGTGAGGGGGTGTAAAGGTGAGGGGGCGTAAAGTTGTAAAGGTGAGGGGGTGTAAAGGTGAGGGGGCGTAAAGTTGTAAAGGTGAGGGGGTGTAAAGTTGTAAAGGTGAGGGGGCGTAAAGGTGAGGGTTCCTCTGCCGATCTCCACACTGCAGCTGCCCCCCAGTTCAAGTCAAGTACAAGCGCAACATACAATATGGTGATATGCATATCGCAAAGCATGGCTTAACATGCAATATGGTGATATACATATCGCAAAGCATGGCTTAACATGCAATATGGTGATATACATATCGCAAAGCATGGCTTAACATGCAATATGGTGATATACATATCGCAAAGCATGGCTTAACATGCAATATGGTGATATGCATATCGCAAAGCATGGCTTAACATGCAATATGGTGATATACATATCGCAAAGCATGGCTTAACATGCAATATGGTGATATACATATCGCAAAGCATGGCTTAACATACAATATGGTGATATACATATCGCAAAGCATGGCTTAACATGCAATATGGTGATATACATATCGCAAAGCATGGCTTCATCACACATTTTTCCAGTAGCCAATATACACAGTGTATAGTGAGTCGGTAGTTAACATAGCTAACAGGTGATAAAACAAGGCCGACCCTCACCTCTGCTTAGCCTGGTAAACCCACCCCTCGTACTTCATTTTATTTTGTACAGAGGGTCTGGACCGGAATCTGTTCAGGAGCATGTAAGCAGTCCGAGCAACTCCTATTCAATCAGCAAAGAGAGGGTGTGTTCGTGAGCCATGAAGTTGACTTTGTACATTTGAATTGTACTGAGTAGGTAGGCTAATTGCATACGTGACGACCAGACGTTAGTGATTGGGTAAAGGCAGAGGCACTTCAACAGAGTCCAGACCTCCAGGAAGAAATCGTTTCTCACGGCCTCTGCTCCAGACCCTCTGTACAAAATGAAATAAAGTACGAGGGGCTGGTTTACCAGGCTAACCTCTGCTGGCTCCGGACCGCGTAGCACAGCGAAGGCCGACCCACTCCTCTGCAGGTTATGGGCCGAGCAGCGGAGGCCGACCCACACTTCTGCTCGTTCTGGACCGAGCAGCGGAGGCCGACCCACACTTCTGCTCGTTCTGGGCCGAGCAGCGGAGGCCGACCCACTCCTCTGCAGGTTATGGGCCGAGCAGCGGAGGCCGCCGACTCTCTCTCTCTCCGTCTGAGGATTTTTGTGGGGTTTGGTTACAACCAAAAGCAGACACACCTGTTTTAAACTTTTAATATTGCACAGGCATCCAAAGGGCTTGAACCACAAGAAACGTGCTCAGCTAGGTTTGTAACTACGCCCTGGAGAGGGGGTGCATTTCTAAGAATGTGTATTAATGCTGTTCATGTTACTGAAGATCACTGCAGCTAATCGTTGTGTGAAGTGGCAGCAGAAAGGTCTTTAAGTTTATTCTGTAAGTGCTCTGCTAGTCACGTTCTTCTGGTGACCTTATGTTGGCTGTTTGTTTGTTTGTTTGTCTGTGTTTTTTGTGCACTGATGGCTTTTTCATGATGTGTGTGGGGGGGTTGTGGGTAGTTTTTGATGTCTTGCCTGCAGGGCACGCACCACTGCGCTTACCAGAGTGCAGATGTGGCTCTTAAAATGACTTATCAGAAATGACAAAGCCACACACACACACACACACACACACACACACACACACCACACATGCGCTTACATACAGGCTTGTATGCACACAAATACTCCTTCCTCCTTATATGCACTGACTTCCTCCTGTTTATCCAGCAAGAGAGCTTTTCTCAGGGGCCCGGTAACACGTTTGGCCCGAATGCGCCCCGGAGGCCGCTTGTCTCCCTGGGTCTCCACATGTTCCCCTCTCTGCTCCCGTAGTCATCCGTCAGCTATTATTGCACTTACATATTTACCGTAAGGGGTAACTAGATCTGAGCTAGCTCTCCAGCACACTGTCTCTCTCTCTCTCTCTCTCTCTCTCCGCAGTGTTTTTCTACCAATGCACCTCTCTCTCTCTCTCTCTCTCTCTCTCTCTCTCTCTCTCTCTCTCTCTCTCTCTCTCTCTCTCTCTCTCTCTCTCTCTCTCTGTGTTCTGTTTTCCTAGCAGTTCACCTCTCTTCTCCTTTCTCTCTCTCTCTCTCTCTCTGTCTGTCTGTCTGTGCGGTGATTTTCCAGCAGTGCACCTCTCTTCTCTTCTCTGCCCAGGTCGGTCTGGACGGACATAAAACAAAGTATTATGGCAATAACGCAACGCTGGGCCAATGTGCTGATATTTATACCAATTGTAAAGTAAGACAGCGCAGTGATGGATGGCATTTTCTCTTCTCACCACCCCTCCTCCTTCTCTTTTGCTCTCTCTGTCTACCCCTCTGTCTCTATCTATCGCTCTCTCTCTCACACACACACACACAAACACACATGGGGCAGAGCCCTTGGGCCGTGTGTGTTTAATACCTCCTGCTGTAATGAATACGTCTGTGTTTGTTTCACACCCTGCATCGATCCTGTGCTTTCCTCGGTCAGTCAGCCAGATCGGGGTTTTTATGTGTGTGTGTCTGTGTGTGTGTGGTATTCATTTATTGACAGTGTCAAGTTGCGTTGTGTTTGTGTGTGACAGACGCATATGGGATTTTATTTAAATCATATTTATTGCGTGTGCTCACGCTGTTTGGTTGTAATTTGTTGCCAGAGCTGTGAGGCTTTATGACGATCATCGTCCTGCTAAAGGTAGAAGCCAATTAGGACGAGGGGGGGGATGAGGAGCCAAACACACACACACACACACACACACACACACACACACACACACAGATACTTGCATTTCCCCACACAAAAATACACATATACATGTGCGCACACACACACACACACACAAACATGCGCGCACACACACACACACACACAAACATGCGCACACACACACACGCACACTCACACACACACACAGACACAGACACAAACATGCACACTCAAATATTTATTCTTTTGTGTTTAACTTCCTCCTACTCATGAATTGACTTTTCACTTTTAATTCATTTTGCTGCAGGAGTTCAGTTCCATTTGAATCAAGTTCAACTTTTGTCAGCATCTCCTCGCCTCTTACCACCTCCCCGTCGCCACCCCCTGTCTCTTAACCACCCCCCCCCCCCAAACACACAGAGATACTTGGATAGCATATACACACACAAAAACATGCACACTGTAATATTTGTTATTTTTGAGTTCTCATTTTCAGTTCATTTTGCTGCACGGGTTCAGTACCATTTCAATCACACTCAACTTTTGTCAGCATGTCCTCTCTTCCTCTCTACAGCCCTCCCCCTTGCCCCATGTTCCTTCTGTGACTACAGCCCCCCCCCCTGCCCCATGTTCCTTCTGTGACTACAGGCACGCCACAGAGTCCGTTTGCGCTCGCTCCCGCGCACGCTGTTGTTCTTGACACTTCTATCAGTTTTTTAGATAAAACATTTCCAGCTCAAAAGGATTAGTGTTGTTTGAGGGGGCGGCTGCTGATTTCATAACGTCTCCGGTCGTGCCAACCCCTGTGGCGGCTGGAAGAGAGAGAGGCCCCTCAACAGATGTTGGACAAACGCAGCGCTCTCTGTTCCTCTGCCTGATCTGGCGTGACTAAGAAAACAAGATCAGAGAGGCTACTCGGCGCATCATAAATAGCCTTTGACACAATCCTAATAGGAATCAACAGGGTCCTGGCCGCATCCATATTTATTTATACCCTTTTGAAAAAAAGGAGGCTCTTGCTCTCTGGGTTCTAGTCACTAATCTTGCTCTCTCATTTCTAGTCACTGATCTTGATCTCTGGTTCCTAGTCACTGATCTTGCTCTCTGGTTCCTAGTCACTGATCTTGCTCTCTGGTTCCTAGTCACTGATCTTGCTCTCTGGTTCCTAGTCACTGATCTTGATCTCTGGTTCCTAGTCACTGATCTTGCTCTCTGGTTCCTAGTCACTGATCTTGCTCTCTGGTTCCTAGTCACTGATCTTGCTCTCTGGTGCATAGTCACTGATATCCTGGGACTGTGGGCGGGACAGAGGAAGGGAGGTCATTCAGGAGGAATGCGTCGTCCCAAAGGAGGACAGGTTTGGCATGCAATCTTGCCTCTTTTGTTTGTTTTTGTGTGTGTGTTGTTTAGACCTGCTGTACCAGGGTGGCGTCAAGTGACACGTGAAGTATGACACAACATATGCCCCGTTGCTGTCCCTGTGTACCAGGTATCAAGTACCCAAACACTGAGGGCGTTTGCTGTCTAACATTTCTAATTGCCCGAATAGGCAAGCAGCCTATAAGTTGTGCAAACCTGCCCAGAGAGATGGCTGAGCCCCTGAGAAGATCCAATTATTGGGGCCCCCTCCCCCTAAAAAAACACCCTGTGCTTTTCAATTCACCTGCCAATGCAGCACAACACAATGCAACACAGCGCAATGTAACAGCGCAATGCAACACAGCGCAATGCAATGCACGAGAGCGTCTCCACAGCTGGTGAGCACCTGCCTCTGGTTGTGTACAGGGCCGCAGGGATGCGCGGGGGCCAGGAGGGGAGGGGAGGGAGGAGAGGAGAGGAGAGGAGAGGGGAAAGGAGGGGAGGGGAGGGGGCAGGGTCCGCCAGAGGCCCCCAAGGGTCGAGGTTCCGCACCTCACGGTCAGACGACAGCAAAGCGGGGGCAGCTGGTGACCGACCGCACCGCTTACTCGCTGCTCGGGGAGGGACACACTGCACCACGCCGCTCGTCCGCTGATCGGTGAGGGAAACAGAAGTAGACACTTTAATTGGGGCCGCTTGATTTGTACTGGATGTGTTTACTAAATGCTGGATGTATCTATCTACAACAATCCCCCCAGCATCCAACCCACACCCCTGGGTGACTTGTGCTCGATGTGTTTACTAAACGCTGGATGTATCTATCTACAACCATCCCCCCAGCATCCAACCCACACCCCTGGGTGACTTGTGCTCGATGTGTTTACTAAACGCTGGATACATCTATCTACAACCATCCCCCCAGCATCCAACCCACACCCCTGGGTGACTTGTGCTCGATGTGTTTACTAAACGCTGGATGTATCGATCTACAACCATCCCCCCAGCATCCAACCCACATCCCTGGGTGACTTGTGCTCGATGTGTTTACTAAACGCTGGATGCATCTATCTACAACCATACCCCCAGCATCCAACCCACACGCCTGGGTGACTTGTGCTCGATGTGTTTACTAAATGCTGGATACATCCATGCACAACCACCCCCCAGCATCCAACCCACACCCCTGGGTGACTTGTGCTCGATGTGTTTACTAAACGCTGGATGCATCTATCTACAACCATACCCCCAGCATCCAACCCACACGCCTGGGTGACTTGTGCTCGATGTGTTTACTAAATGCTGGATACATCCATGCACAACCACCCCTTCACCCCTGGGTGACTTGTAATGGATACATACATAACCCCCCCAGCAACCAACCCCCACCCCCGCTGAATGTGTTTACTAAATGCTGGATACATCCATACTGCCCCCCAGAAACACCACCCCCACCACCACGTCCACCCCCCAAGCCCCCCAAGCCCCCCGTTTCCCACCACCTTTTTCCCAGGTCCCAGGGGTGACACTGCGCTCTGTCAGCATGGTCTCAGGGGTGACACTGCGCTCTGTCAGCATGGTCTCAGGGGTGACACTGCGCTCTGTCAGCATGGTCTCAGGGGTGACACTGCGCTCTGTCAGCATGGTCTCAGGGGTGACACTGCGCTCTGTCAGCATGGTCTCAGGGGTGACACTGCGCTCTGTCAGCATGGTCCCAGGGGTGACACTGCGCTCTGTCAGCATGGTCTCAGGGGTGACACTGCGCTCTGTCAGCATGGTCCCAGGGGTGACACTGCGCTCTGTCAGCATGGTCTCAGGGGTGACACTGCGCTCTGTCAGCATGGTCTCAGGGGTGACACTGCGCTCTGTCAGCATGGTCCCAGGGGTGACACTGCGCTCTGTCAGCATGGTCTCAGGGGTGACACTGCGCTCTGTCAGCATGGTCCCAGGGGTGACACTGCGCTCTGTCAGCATGGTCCCAGGGGTGACACTGCGCTCTGTCAGCATGGTCTCAGGGGTGACACTGCGCTCTGTCAGCATGGTCTCAGGGGTGACACTGCGCTCTGTCAGCATGGTCCCAGGGCTGACACTGCGCTCTGTCAGCATGGCTCTGCAGCTGCCAAAAGTCTGAGCTCAATTTCTGTGCTGTGGATGATGGGAAGAGGTTGTACAATCGCTTTAGGACTTGTTAGCCTGACGTGAGGGGAGTTGGAGAGGCAGGTGTGTGTGTGTGTATTTGTGTGTGTGTGTGTGTGTGTTTGACACAGAGAAGGAGAGACAGAGAGTGGGGGTGATTGGATGCAAATGGACAGAGGGAGTGAGTGAGGGGGAGCGAAAGAGAAGGATGGGTGGAGAGCGTGAGACTGGACGTGATGGATGAACTGCGGAAGGAGGGACACGAACGGGAAGTGTTTAGGGGGGGTCACGGGGTAAGCGGGGGGGGGGGGGGGGGGGGGGTGGGGGTAAGCAAGGGTGGAGGTGGGTTTGGAGAGTGTGTGTGTGTGTGAGGGGGATGGGGGGGGTTAGTTGTCGAGTTGGATTAATCCTCTGGAAGCGTGAGCTTGACGTGAGTCAGAGGGAATGACAGCGGCGGCTTATTTTCCCCATCCTCTGCACAGCTTCAAACAGAATCCTGGCGGAATGTGACTCCCAAAAGCAGCCGAGCCTGGCCGGCCGAGCCGATTCCCGGATTCTCGTTTTTATATCCCGATGAAATGAGGACTGACTGGATGTCAAAAACAGCTGTCTTTAGCTGACACTCTGCCTGCCCACCCGCGTGACCGCTCAGCTCTCCACTCTGATTTATTTATAAGCGCATTATTGAATGTGTAATGTTTACTTACCAGCCGAATTCCCTTCAATACAACAGTGGGGTCAAGCAACCCAAAGTGCTATTGGATTTCCAAACAGTGCAAAACATTACTTGTCAAGGTACGAAGGTTAATAGTCAAAATAGGAAAGAGAGAGGGAGAGAGAGAGCAAGAGCAACTTTAAATTGAAGGGAAATTTCATAAAAGCACTTGGAAGCACAACTTAAGGCTGAAAACACGATCTGTGGCCTGACGCACAGCCAGGTGGGGAATTTTCTAGAAGCTCTCACATCTTCACATACTCGCTCTCTCACGCTCTCAAACTCACACGTTTGTGCACACACACACAAACACACACACACACATTCCCCCATTCCCCCACCCCCACACACGCACCTTTACAACACAATACATTTCCGAATAAAGTGTTATCAGAGGTGTTTGTGCGTGTGGACACACACACACACACACACACACACACACACACACATTCCCCCACCCCCACACACGCACCTTTACAACACAACAAATTTCTGAATAAAGTGTTATCAGTGGGGTTTGTACGTGTGGACACGCACACACACACACACACACACACACATTCCCCCACCCCCACACACGCACCTTTACAACACAATAGATTTCTGAATAAAGTGTTATCAGTGGGGTTTGTACGTGTGGACACACACACACACACACACACACACACACACACACACACACACACACACACACATTCTCCCACCCCCACACACGCACCTTTACAACACAATAGATTTCTGAATAAAGTGTTATCAGTGGGGTTTGTACGTGTGGACACACACACACACACACACACACACACACACGAGTAATCTTGCTGCGCCCGCAGGTAGGGGCATGTCCTATGACGGCAGACTTTCCATGCGTACGTAGTCTCTTCTTGGCCTGCTCGTGACGCCGTTGAGCTCTGCCTCCATGTTGTTACTCTGATTAAAAGTTTCCCTTTGAGGATGTGAATGGCATTAAATCTGCTGTTGTATTACCATGGCAACAGCCGTACCTGTTATTTTTTGAACCCGAGACTGATGACATGTCAGACAACACTTAATTGCTTCATGTTGTGGTTTGTTGTGAACTTTTTCAGTAGTTGCTAGGATTTCAGCTGGCAGAGGTATTAAAGAACTTCACCGTGTCATCAGGTTAAGATTATGCACAGAGAGCCGAGGGAACAAAGCGGCAATTTCTTTGGTCTCTAGTCCATCGTTCAGGACTTAAAACGAACCTGACGGCTCTGAAAATTAGCTACGCAGCCATAAATATACATGAGGTAAAGCAGAGGTCTGCTCTGAAAAGCGAATTTGCCAGGACTCTCCAATCAGCTTTGGGTTTCTGATTGATTGCAGTGACCCTGGCCTCCATTCTCAGCCCTTAATATCGTAATTGATTAGCAATGCTTCAGCCCTTAATATCGTAATTGATTAGCAATGCTTCAGCCCTTAATATCGTAATTGATTAGCAATGCTTCAGGACCCTTGTGTCACTCAGGTTCAGTTACTCGTTCACGGGGCTGATTCTTCTCTTACTTCTCCCTTTCTTTGTGCGTTTGGCTCTGAGCGATCCTCTATTTTTACCCTCCCTGGCTCAGCCTATAGTACGGCTCTCATGAAACAGCCTAGAGTACGGCTCTCATGTCTGTCTGTGGCTCTCATGTCTGGGCCAGGGTCCTTGCCTAGAGTACGGCTCTCATGTCTGTTGGTGGCAGGTTTGGAACAGTCTAGAGTACGGCTCTCATGTCTGTCGGTGGCTCTCATGTCTGTCGGTGGCAGGTTTGAAACAGCCTAGATGTCTGGGCCAGGGTCCTTGCCTAGAGTACGGCTCTCATGTCTGTCGGTGGCAGGTTTGGAATAAAATCCTTTAATATTGGGTGCCGCGCCCCCGCATCGTTGGTTCTGAGGGCACTGATGCGGGCACAGCTGGCCCGGTGCCGTGAACCCAGTGGTTCCGATTACAGGCCCAGTACTTTTCAGGACGTTTCCCCATTTGTCGCCCGAAGGAACAAAACTCTGCCTTGTAAATCCCGTTGTCATAGTCACTGATACGCTTACCACCCCTCCGAAATAAAAACAAAAAACAGAAAAAATGTAAATGAGTGAGAGAGACCCGAGAGAGAGAGAGAGAGAGAGAGAGAGAGAGAGGGCAAGCGCTGATACTTGTCTCGCTTTAATCGTTTAAGAGTGATTTTGAAGGCCTGGCTTTGGCTGCGTTATGTCAGCGGAGGGCCTACTTCACAAGTTGGAAATGAATTTATGGAGCTGAACTTTCAAACAGCCATTTAAGCCCAGTCAAAACACCAAGCTGTAGCTGATCTTATTCTCTCTTAACACGTTTCCATAAAACTGAGAAGCTGGTCGTTGCCAGCATGAGCGAATTTGTGTGTGTGTGTGTGTGTGTGTGTGTGTGTGTGTGTGTATGTGTGTGTTTCTAACCATCTGTGTTTCTTAGTATATATGTTTGTGTGTGTGTCTAACCAGCTTCTGTGTATGTCTTTGGTAGTGCGTGTGTGTGTTTGGTAGTGTGTGTGTGTGTGTGGTTGTGTCTGTCTGTCCGTCTGATTCTCCCCATCTGTTTGTGTGTGTTTGGTAGTGTGTGTTTCTAACCATCTGTGTTTCTTAGTATGTGTGTGTCTCTAACCAGCTCCTGTGTGTGTGTTTGGTAGTGTGCGTGTGTGTGTCTGTCTGTCTGTGTCTGCCCATCTGTGTGTGTTTGGTAGTGTGTGTTTCTAACCACCTGTGTTTCTTAGTAAGTGTGTGTCTCTAACCAGCTCCTGTGTGTGTGTCTGGTAGTGTGTGTGTGTGTGTGTCTGTCTGTGTCTGCCCATCTGTGTGTGTGGAGAAACTTCCCCCTGCCTGTTGCCACTCCGGCTCCAGATAGCTGAGGAAGTGGATATGGCTCAGTAATGGCCGTCAGTAATGGCCGTCCTCCACAAGAGGGCACAGATGGTGTAGCACGCTCTCCTCCTCTCTCCTCTCTCTCTTTTTTTTCCTCCCTCTCCTCTCCTCCTCCGCTAGCTCCAGTGTTTGATGTCGCTCCGATGACACGCATCTTGGAATTTTCCCCCTCATATTAAAAAGCTCTGGCCCCGCTGCCTTACTAATGCTCTTACGGGAAGCAGACATTCATCATTAGCTGTTTGTGAGGCGCGGGCTCCTTCTTTACCTCCGAAAGGCCTCGCGCAGCACAGTGCAGGGCCGGGCCTGCCAAGCTGAAATGTAATATAAATTGCTTTGGTACGGCTTTAGCCTGTTGGCTGCGCCACCTTCCAGAATATTCTACTGGATCGTGTGATGCAGATTTGTTTGTGTTGTGCTATAGTGCTTTAGTACAGTGTATCAGTATATCAGCTTCTCTGCTTGTTGCGTGTGGTATCACAGACTGATGTTTATTCCCTCGATTTTTTCTCAAGGAATAATGTAAGCAAGTATTTTTTGTTTAGTCTTTTTATTTTTGTGTAGAAGCCAGGAATATGACATTGCAGAAGTGCAAGCAGATGTGAAATGTGGGAGTGTGAAAATATGAAGTGCGAATGATGGCTTTCGTTTGCCTCACTGTGGCCTCTACCCTCACTGTCACTGTGGCCTCTACCCTTAATGTCACTGTGGCCTCTACCCTTAATGTCACTGTGGCCTCTACCCTCACTGTCACTGTGGCCTCTACCCTCACTGTCACTGTGGCCTCTACCCTTAATGTGGCCTCTACCCTCACTGTGGCCTCTACCCTTAATGTCATTGTGGCCTCTACCCTCACTGTGGCCTCTACCCCTCACTGTGGCCTCTACCCTTAATGTGGCCTCTACCTCACTGTGGCCTCTACCCTCACTGTCACTGTGGCCTCTACCCTCACTGTGGCCTCTACCCTTAATGTCACTGTGGCCTCTACCCTCACTGTGGCCTCTACCCTCACTGTGGCCTCTACCCCTTAATGTCACTGTGGCCTCTACCCTTTAATGTCACTGTGGCCTCTACCCCCACTGTCACTGTGGCCTCTACCCTCACTGTGGCCTCTACCCTCACTGTGGCCTCTACCCTTAATGTCACTGTGGCCTCTACCCTTACTGTAGTCAGCCATCACGGCTCATTTAAAACCAGTGCAGTTATAACATCACTATGTATAGACGTTTAAAAGGACAAAAGCAGGAAAGTGTGAAGGCCAGACAGGCTGTGGGGCAGGAGGGGAGGCTGTGGGGCAGGAGGGGAGGCTGTGGGGCAGGAGGGGAGGCTGTGGGGCAGGAGGGGAGGCTGTGGGGCAGGAGGGTAGGGGGTGGGGCAGGAGGGGAGGCTGTGGGGCAGGAGGGGGTGGGGGGGCAGGAGGGGAGAGGGGCAGGAGGGAGAGGGGCTCACAGAGGATGCTGAGCGGCTGCTGAAAACACAAGTTTGCATCGTCGCCTTGCGTCGTCACGCTGAATTGTGTGTGAAAACAGAGACTGCTGAAAATGCAGTGCCTACTTGTTTGACAGTGATGCAGCACCATGTATGGCTCTTCGTATATGCAATCTGTGTGTGTGTGTGTGTGTGTGTGTGTGTCGCCATGTGTAATATGTCCTCTGTTTATTTGTTTCTAAAAACGTTGTTGTGTGCTAGATGTTTTTTCTTTTTTAATATGCCCTACCTGTGGCTAACTCTTGGATAATACATCAAATGACATGTATACATACATATATGTACATGGGCCCTAATGATTAAAGTAGATTTCCTACACCACAGGAAATGACAATAGCACGTCAAAACAGTCCTCAAGTATCTTTTACACTAACCATGTGTGGGTGCTGTAAGCTCCGTTTGATTTAGCATTTGCCCCGTAGTAAAATCTAGAATTGGTCCATCACTGCTTTGATTTAGAGGGGACACTTGCGTAGGATAGCTTGCGTTGGATAGCTTGAAATTAAAAATTAAATTAGTGTTTTCATGTGTTTTTTCATTTCTGTGTGGATGTGGATAATTCTGAAACTGATATGTGCGTGCCAAATTTTTGGAACTGCAGATGAAAAAAACACTGATTCAAAATAGTCTCTTATGGTGTTTCCAGATCTTTCAGAAGAAGCAATACGAGAGGAGGAACACAGACAGAGGGGGGGAGAGTGGAAGAAGCAGAAGGGAGGAAAGTAGCGATGGCGAAACAAGTGCAAGGAGGGGGAAGGCGATAAGGCGATAAGAGTGTTTTTGGCTGGACCGCTAACGTAAGTAAAGACGCCTCCGTGTTTCCTGGGAAGGCAGGTGCACAGGAAGCGGGAGACAGGGAGAGTTTCATCAGTGTGTTGTGTGGGCCAGTTTGTATACATGATGTGTGTGTGTGTGTGTTGTGTGGGCCCATTTGTATACATGATTAGTGAGGATTAGTGTGTATGCCTGTGTGTATATGCTTGTGTGTGTGTGTGCGTGCATGTTTGCCGTTGTGTTAATGCTTGTGTGTGTTGTATATGTGCCTGTGTGTACATGTTTGTATGGTATGTGTGTGTGTGGTGAGAAGCAGGTGTGTGTGGGTGGGAGGGTGGGGCGGTCACTATGATGAGACTGAAAGTGAGTGGTGATGGAGGGGACACAGGGTGGACTGTGTGTGTGTGTGTGTGTGTGTGTGTGGGTGTCCAGCCAGGATGTCTGTGAGCCTGTCCACTATTAAACTGAAGATGATGATGGTGGTGATGAAGATAAGGCAGAGCCCCCTCTAATAGATCACTCATCGGGGATGGAATGTCCAATATTTACCTTTCAGGCTCTCCAGACAGGAAGCTGGCAGGATGTGGAGAGCAGGGAAGAAGAGTGGACTTAGCTATTTTCACTAGTCACACACACTCACACACATACTCTCACACACACACACACACACACACACACAGGTTCATCTCGATGCCAGCAGGAAGCAGACACATTAGAACTGTTCCTCTACAAGGCCACTGGAAGGGCCATCTATTAAAAAACAAAACAAAAGAAAACCTAAAAAACAAAAAAGAAAAATGTGCGGCTTCTTACGCCAGACAAGGGCTGGCTCATCTTGAAGCGATGATGACTGTTTAGACTGTGGTCTGGTGTTTCAGGGAAATGACTCCCCAGCAGTCGAGTATTAGGAAACGATGGGGGCTGCGGGATGCATGCTTTGCCATCGGATCAGAGGGTGAGGAGATGTTCCATCACTTAACCAGGCCCGTCCCGAAAGGTCACTGCGACACCTCCGCAAGGTGACGTCACCCCAGCGTGGCCAGGAAAGGCTGCGTCGGACGGGCCGGGAAGGAGGGGGAGGGGGCGAGAGGGCGAGTGAGCAGAGCTGTGAAATATCTAAATATTTGCAGAGTTATGGAGCTATGGTTTCATTACTGACAATCTGGTCACCCCAGATTGCGGAGTTCTTTATTGCAGCGCGTACTGGACTCTGTGGCACCTGGAAAAACAGAGACTCTAAGCGGGTGCAGAGGGATTGAGCGGCCAGACTGTCATTCAGAAAGTGTTTAATAGGCAGCTCGCCTGGACTGATATAGACATCATTGTGTGTGTGTGTGTGTGTGTGTGTGTGCGCACGCACATGTGTTTTTGTTAGGCATACAGTGTGTGAAATATTCACCACTAAAACAGATTATAAATAGCAGCAATACTTGCTTAAAGTGAGACTCTGGGATTCTGGCAAAAGGTCGTTTTACTTACAGCAGATTATGGTGCTGTGTGCTTCTTGCCAGCCCAATCCTGCTCATCCCCCTTCACAATAAAGTTCTCTTTTCTGATTGGCTGATGAGGTGGGAATTGACTTTGTATAACTGTTGTATAACATCAATGTGCTTATGAATGGTAACCATGACAACTCTAGTAGCCAAACTAAAGTTAAATGACTATTATATATATGACTATACAGATGGCATAGTAGCAAGTAAACCATTTATTTCAGTAGTTCATGCGTATAAAATGATGGTCGCCTCCACCTCGCCGTTATTTCCACACAACTGGTCACCTCATCAACCGTTATCCCTTAAAGAACATATCTGGGCTCAGTGAGGCAAGCCACGTCCTAATGTCTCCTCAATGCTGTTCAGTGCAGTACACACACACACACAATGTGCCCTCATATAAAGCAAGTTAAAAGCCCTCAATCGCTCTGACCTTTACGACGCTTCACAAGGATCTGCTACCCTTTGGCACCTCATTGGGACACTGCTGAGTGCTCAGATTAAAAGGTAGTATGGGCTCTGATCACCTTTCAGGAGATGACAAGAAAACACATGCTGTCTGTGATGTAGGGCTGCGCAACTAATGTTTTTGCAAATTTCTTAAAACAATTCTGACAGACAGTTACAATGACAATTAACTCCCAATTAACAATGAACTCCCACTTCCTATTTTTCTTGTCAGTAAAATAATACATTTTCCATTAAAATTGCAACTTGAAGTAACTACCAAATTGCAGTTGTTCCAGTTAATCTTACAGCTTGCTACGCTGTCCCAGTCTTGTCACATCTGTGAGTTTTGTCTTTGTTATCCTACCCTTGTGACACATTGAAACTCACCGGTCTGGAGTGATACTCTGGTATTGGTGCTTATTGGGCAATATGCGTGTTCACCCTTCAGACGGGGTGAGGGCAAAATTGGAAATGGGTGCACTAAAGCTTGAATTTCAAAAAGGATATTGCAATTGAAATCCCAATATCTTTGAGAACGATTACAAATAAAGATTGGTAAGGAGACAGAGGTATTTCCAGAGGACACTGCCCTAAATTGCTTGAAAGTTTATTTGAATTGAGTCCTTTTGTTAAAGTCGAACCTTGACATTCACATTTTAAATCCCTACCAAGAACTAAATCAGCCCTAAAGTAATTCAAGGCACAGCTTGAGCACAGGATATGTAATTTCCTACAAAGATGGCCATCTTGGAAACAAAAAAACTGATTTCTGGGCTTTATTACAACACTAACCTCAAGAAGAAACACGGTCTGTGTCTGTTGCCCGTTGTAATGGCTGCATCAGTGCGCATGAAGTTGCCGATTGTCTTGCTAATGACTGCGGTTAAGTCCAAGTCAACGGCGTGTCGTTGCAGTTTAATGGTTTGCATTTGTCTACAGGTTCTCGCGACTTCATGCCAAACCCTAATCTTGGCCATAAAGGAGCACTACTGCAAGTACCATTGCCCCTCTCCATTCCTTCCTGTTTACCCGCCTCTCTCTACCTGTTTTAAACAACCTCTTCTTTACTGACTCTAAAATGCTAATTCGCCAGGCCAATTACCTGTGCCTCCCTCTCGTCCTGTTTCTCCTTTGTTGCCGTGTGAACGCGGAAGGTGTTGGGGGTGGGGGCTTAGTGGAGTGAGGTCAGACACAGGTGAGCAACAGCTGCTGTTGGCCCTCGAGTCCCCCACTTCCAGTCACTGTGGGAGAAAATGGCCTATTATGAGAATATGGGGCCCCCGTCGTTGACAGGAAGTAAAGCTTTACGGCCTCGTCCAGCCACAGTGTGCTTCACCATCACTCAGACTGGGCGACCGACGGCACACACACACGCAGGGCTGTACACTGGAAACCCCCTCTCCACACAAACACACACACACGCAGGGTTATACACTGGAAAAGCCCCCCCCCCCCCCCCAATTCACACCTGAGGCTTAGCGTCAACAATCCCCACCTTTCACTGCCTGTGTGGACGTCGCACAACAATGTCAAAGCTAAACGTTTCTTTTTTTATCGTTTTACTGTATGGGGAAATGGAGGAACTTCATTTATGATGTACTGAGCCCCTTTTAAGGAGATTAGACCCCTTTTATGATGCTTCTGGGAGTTCGGCTGGAAATATTTTAAGTGGAACTAATCGTCATTCAAAGGTGCTCAGTGCTTAATTTGGAATTTTGTTTTTCTTGGCCATAAAATTCAAAAATTAAGGCTCGTGACGCCCTGTGTCAGGCTGATTTATCTGCTCAGACGTGGCACGCACACGCCTTCACCTCAATCAGATGTTTGTTTTTTGATAACTAAATTTAAGTGCCCATAAAGCAGGGCTGTCGTAAGTGGCGGGTCAGACGGTTTCTCCGGGGAGGCTCCTTAAAATAAACGGTTGGCACTCCGAATGGTCTCCTCTCAACTGGAATCTCTTTGTACCACATGCACCCCAACCCTTCTGAAGGCATAAATGAAAAATGATACTGGTGAAAAATTAACTGAAGAAAGTTTGTTTGGGTACTGTCTGAATTTTTAAGTTATGACCGACTTTAAAAAAAAAAAAAAAAAAAAAACGTCTGAGGTAATATTTTTTTATTACCATGTATATATTTAGTTATTGCACAAATTTGGAAACAAAGAGATCTATATGGTCTACACGTGTAGGGACATAAAAAGCAAATAAGTACTACCACAGTGAATATATAGACCGTTAATCTCACGACAGGATGCATGTTAAGTGGCATGGACACACATTTTCAAATCCCACTGAGTCTGTGTAATTACATGGATGGAGTGCACACTCCAATGCTTGTGTGTACATAGAGCGTACGTTTGGATGAATGTGTATATGTGATACATATACTTAAATGAAAGTGGACATGTGGTGTATACTTTTAGATGAAAGCTGATCAGCATTTGTTACAGCATTTTCTTGGTGGCAGTGCCAAAGCCTTATTCCATGTCACAGTTTGTCACTTAACTGTGTAAATGTTTGGGAGAAGGAGGTTTATGTGGTTTGATTGAAGATGACTTTACACTATGAAAACCTCCATGTTTCATGGGTACAGACTGCTGTAATGTTCTGGCCTCATGCTGGACTAGGGGATGGGAGACCGGCAGGCTAGGAGAGAGATGTTTGTTAATCTGGGAGAGGTGTTTGTTAATCTGAGAGAGATGTTTGCTCATCAAAGAGAGATGTTTGTTAATCTGAGAGAGATGTTTGCTCATCAGAGAAATGTTTGTTAATCTGAGAGATATGTTTGTTAATCTGAGAGAGATGTTTTTTAATCTGAGAGAGATGTTTGTTAATCTGAGAGAGATGTTTGCTTATCAGAGAAATGTTTGTTAATCTGAGAGAGATGTTGGCTCATCAGAGAGATGTTGGCTCATCAGAGAGATGTTGGCTCATCAGAGAGATGTTTGCTCATCAGAGAGATGTTTGTTAATCTGAGAGAGGTGTTTGCTCATCAGAGAAATGTTTGTTTATCTGAGAGAGGTGTTTGCTCATCAGAGAAATGTTTGTTAATCTGAGAGAGATGTTTGTTAATCTGTTGTTTTGTTTCCCTGTATATTCCTCTCCTGTACTCTCCCCATTGTCTCTGAGATGCATGGTCAGCAGTGGGCAAAAGTGTAGGCAAGGGCATGTGACTTGCGCTCTTCTGATAGATCCAGCAGACTTCTTTAATGGGGTCTCCCCTCAGCCGTTACTTTTAGAAGCATCCCCCCACACATTTAAAGCCACAGCGGAGTGGAGCTTCCCTCCCACACATTTAAACCCACAGTGGAATGACGCTTTATTAGCCTGCGAGCACTCAGCAGCACCAACGCAGACAGATCCCACATCTCTGCTTTCCATCTGCAGGCTGTTGTGACAGGTGTGTTGTTAGTTAACAACAGGAGAGGAAGTGTTGTTAAAGCACTTTAACATGCTCGGATGCCGAGCGTGGTGGTGTACGCGGCTGGGGTCGCTGGGCTGTAAAAACCGTGAGGAACCGTCACTTTCCCATCCAAAGAAAATGAAAAATCAGAGCGGGGCAGATGACTGGGTTTGGCGGTGGGGGGTGGGGGGATGCGGTGTGGAGTGGGGTGTTGAGCCAGCTTCCTCCCCAGCGGTGAGATTTCACTTGCTCTCGCTCACCCTCATGTCGTAACCTCTGAACGTTGTGGGTGTGATGGATCACAGCTCTGTCTGATTTCTTCATCTCGCACCGTCGACACGAGTGTGTGTGCGTGGGACGACGGGGTGCTCGTGAGGTCTGCTGCAAAAAAAAAACTCTGCCAAAACCACATACTCGAGCCCACACCTCTCCCCTATACCCCCTCTGCCCCCCCAAACACGTACTGCAGCCCACACCTCCCCCCTATACCCCCTGCCCCCCCCCTTCCGTTACAGTGTGCTACGAGAGGGTGATGCTGGAGCCATAATAAACACCAAACACTGGACGTTGCTAACGCGTCGGCCGCGCCAAGAGCCCATCGCCCGGCGAGCCAGCCAACCAGGCGGCCCTGTTCTGGGAAGCAGTGCTGGAGGGGAGGGGGGTGGGGGGCTCACGGTTCCGGGGGCAGACCGACCCACGGACCAATCGAGCGACGCCTCCTGCTGATTCAGTTTATTTCATCCCTGAGCACGTCACAGCGTGCGTGTGTGTGTGTGTGTGTGTGTGTGTGTGTGTGTGTGTGTCATGGCGCAGTTACACTCCAGAGCACAGCCAGCCAGTCAGCTGGTCTGGCAGCCCCAGGCAGAACTGGAGGTGTGTGTGTGTGTGTGCGTGTGTGTGTGTGCGCAAGTACAGTTGCACAGTGCACTTGGGTGTTTGTCTGTCTTTGTCATCCTTTCGGGAAAAATCCTAACCGTGCCCTGGGGCCTCGTTGTTCTGAGATGACCTCAGCACCTCAGCAAGAGCATGTCCCCGGTTACTAATGGTCTCTTGCTCGTGACCGCATACAGAGGAGTCATTGGTTGTGTTAATTAGACTGTAGCTTTTAGTTTCAGGCCAGTGCCTTGTTTGCTTGGCCAGCCTGCCAAGCAGGGGGTGGTGGGAGACAAAAATCATTTTGGTCATGGAAGTCACCAGTGTTGCACTGGGGAGCACTTATTTAGCGCGCACAGCTACACACTGAAGGCAAAACAAGGCCCCCATGTTTACAGTACCAAGGAGACGGAAGAATGCTGGAAATGTAGCTAGTCTTTGATACAGGCCCAGTGCCCATCGCATCACACCTCCATCAGTTGTGTTTGTCCCATGGGAACAATCTCAGCTCTCAGTTAGCCAATCAGATAACCCGTGATGAGGGGGTTAGCCAATAAGATAGGCCCATGATGGGGTTAGCCAATAAGATAAGGCCGTGATGAGGGGGTTTGTTTTTGTATGGCTAACTTCATCTGTCTTTGTAATTTGTGCACGGGTCAGGGCTGAAGTTCTGTTGAAATGTGTGTCTGCCGTCTTTGGTAGGGAAGCGATGAGGTGATGCAGTTTATCTTCATCAAATGTGCCGTGAAACGGATGTGCATTCAACCCACGTTTCCCCCTGATGATCCACAACCCCGCTGATTACTACAAATCTCTTTCCAGCTTCACCATAAATGTGTTTTTTTTTTCTTTCCTATATGCGATTTGCTTCCTTTTCGTACTCTGTTGAGGACTGACGTTCTCTCGTTCCAGTTAATTACATCAGGCATCGTCCTCATTTTGACTAAAAACTAAAAGATTTTTCCAGTGTGGGATTCCCCGTTTTGTTCTTCTTCTGTCGAGGACTGCCGTGTCTAACGCTTGTTGAGGTTGCCGTTTGGACCAGACAGTTACCCCCTCCCTCCTCCCCGGTCCTCGCACTTGACAGCCTGTCTGGGTTTTTCTCAGAGACACCAAATGCAGCCAAGAGCTCACAGCTCCTCTCTTCACACTCCGCGCTCCTCTCAGGCCTAATGGAGGTTAGATCACAACAAATCACACATCACCCACAGTTTTAAAGCCGTACGTGAAGGTGGTAGAGAGAGACTACAGGGAGGACCAAGGGATGTGAAAATGAGACTATGCACATGGTACGGACAAGAGCGTTGCTGGGTGTACGTGTGTGTGTGTGTGTGTGTGTGTGTGTGTGTGTGTGTGCGCGCTTGGGGGGGTGAGTTAGGATAGCTCCAAGGACCCAGCATTGACAGGAGGGCCCAACATTTCTAGCACTTCAGTTTCTTGCCCTTGAAGTTCCACATCCTCCAAATGAGGGTTAGAGTGGGGAAAGGAAAGAGAGGAATCTGTGGACATACGGGCAGCTGTGGACATACATAGATTACATAGATTAGACATAGAATACATAGATTAGATTGAATCTAATCTAATCTAATCTAATACCGGACAGCTGTGGACATACCGGACAGCTGTGGACATACGGGGCAGCTGTGGACATACGGGGCAGCTGTGGACATACGGGGCAGCTGTGGACATACCGGCCAGCTGTGGACATACATAGATTACATAGATTAGACATAGAATACATAGATTAGATTGAATCTAATCTAATCTAATACCGGCCAGCTGTGGACATACGGGGCAGCTGTGGACATACCGGCCAGCTGTGGACATACGGGGCAGCTGTGGACATACCGGCCAGCTGTGGACATACGGGGCAGCTGTGGACATACCGGACAGCTGTGGACATGCCGGTCCATATCCCTCTACCCTGCTGCGATGGCATTCCTCCCTGACCATCAGTGGGAAATGCAGACCTCTCTCTGTCTTTGTGTGTGTGTGTGCGTGTGTGTGCGTGTGTGTGTGTGTGCGTGTGCGTGTGTGTGTGTGTGTGCATGAGTACTCCCCAGGCCGGCAGCAGAGGAGTACCCCCCCCCACCCCCCAACATCCTCTGAGCCATTTCCTAAATAAAATATAGAGCTGTGGACTAAGTGCTCATATCAGCAGGCCTTAGGGAGCAGCGGGGTTCACAATGGCTTGGCCCAGAGCTCAGCTGGAAAGGGGGACTCTGTGTGTGTGTGTGTGTGTGTGTGTGTGTGTGTGTGTGTGTGTGTGTGTGTGTGTGTGTGTGTGTGTGTGTGTGTGTGTGTGTGTGTGTGTGTGTGTGTGAGGGGCGAGTAAGAGGGGGATCACTGGTACTCTTGTTACCAGAATGTGTGATGGGATGGGAGAGGGGCATCTAGAAAGACGAGTGAAGCGAGGGGCTATGCAAAGAGGGAGAGAAAGGAAGAGACGGAACAAGAGAGAAGAGAGAAGAAAGAGAGGAGATGGATAGAGAGAGAGAGGAGATGGATAGAGAGAGGAGATGGATAGAGAGAGGAGATGGATAGATGGACAGATAGATAGATGGACAGATGGATAGAGAGATAGAGAGAGGAGATGGATAGAGAGAGGAGATGGATAGAGAGAGGAGATGGATAGAGAGAGGAGATGGAGAGATGGATAGATGGATAGAGAGACAGAGAGCATTGAGATGGACCAGGCCCTGTAAGCCTGTGAAAGGGGCAGTGCTTGAGTCCAATCCAAATCACCAGTGTGTCAAATTGAGCGTAGTCCTCCTCACTGCCCTCTAGCAGGCCTGTCCCTGTCCCTGTGTTTCACAGCAGCCGACACGGTAGAGCAGCCCTGCAGAGAGAACTAAGGCACAGCAGCCGACACGGTAGAGCAGCCCTGCAGAGAGCACTAAGGCACAGCAGCCGACACGGTAGAGCAGCCCTGCAGAGAGAACTAAGGCACAGCAGACGACACGGTAGAGCAGCCCTGCAGAGAGTAGTGAAGCACAGCAGACGACACGGTAGAGCAGCCCTGCAGAGAGAACTAAGGCACAGCAGCCGACACGGTAGAGCAGCCCTGCAGAGAGTAGTGTTTCACAGCAGCCGACACGGTAGAGCAGCCCTGCAGAGAGTGCTAAGGCACAGCAGCCGACACGGTAGAGCAGCCCTGCAGAGAGTAGTGAAGCACAGCAGCCGACACGGTAGAGCAGCCCTGCAGAGAGCACTAAGGCACAGCAGACGACACGGTAGAGCAGCCCTGCAGAGAGAACTAAGGCACAGCAGATAACACGGTAGAGCAGCCCTGCAGAGAGTACTAAGGCACAGCAGATAACACGGTAGAGCAGCCCTGCAGAGAGTAGTGAAGCACAGCAGACGACACGGTAGAGCAGCCCTGCAGAGAGTAGTGAAGCACAGCAGACGACACGGTAGAGCAGCCCTGCAGAGAGTAGGGAAATGCAGCAGGGGGGCAAGATCATGGCCTATGGAGAAGTGAGGAAGGTGAAAAACACAGCGCCAATGGATTAGGATGCATCACAAATGTAAAAGACTATAAGGATTATAGCTGTGGTTCATTATTGTGAGAAGTGTGTGAGAGTGTGTGTGTGTAGCCAAGAGAGAGAGTGTGTGAGAGTGTGTCGAGTGTGTGTGTGTGTGTGTGTAGCCAAGAGAGGGAGTGAGTAAGTGTGTGTGTGTAGCCCAGAGAGGGAGTGTGTGTTTGTGTGTGTGTGTGTGTGTAGCCAAGAGAGGGAGTGAGTAAGTGTGTGTGTGTGTGTGTAGCCCAGAGAGGGAGTGTGTTGAGAGTGTGAGAGTGTGTGTGTGTTGCCCAGAGAGGGAGTGAGTAAGAACGTGTTGAACCAGAACAAAAAGTGCTGATGTTGATCTGTGTCCAGATGCTGAAGCTGTACCTGGTCATATGTGCAGCATCACACACACACACACACACACACACACACACACACACACACACAGACGCAAACACAGATCCGCGCCTGGCCTGACCGGATTTATGATTTGTGGAAAAAGTCTGGAGCTGGGCAGCACAGGGCTCTCTGCGTTAACAAGGTCTACCAAAAATACGGCTGTGTGTACACAGGTGTAAACTTCAACAGGCCGTGCGATTCAGGAGGCATGTGGCTCTTGACTCGCTCGGCCCATATAACGCGACCTCTGGCCCGCGGCCTCACTTAGCGTCTGTCAGCACTGCTTACTCGTCCCGACCCAGAAACACAAATAAACGATAAGCCGGGTATGTAAATATCCAGCGGCTCCATTAGAACGCGTCGCTCCTGGGCTGAGCCGGGCCGGGCCGAGCGGCGCGTTTTTAACGGGCTCGTGTGAAAGAGGCAGGAACAACATTGGATCGTGGCGTGTGTGGCACGGCCTCGCGGCGCATGGAAATGAAACGGGTCCTCGGCGGAGGTGAGCTCATGAAGTATCGTGTCAGTGCGACGTGGAAGTTATGAGCTGTTGTTTCAACACCTTGTGCTGAAATGTCAAACAAGCAGCCTGTCGTGCCTCCAGATCCATCAGCTTTCAAATCTGCCCCGTTTCCCTTTACAGGACGGCATGTCAATTGTGTGCGTGTGTGTGTGTGTGTGCGTGTATGGTTACGTAGTTTGTTTTGCCCACTATTTCAGCCATGCTGTATAACCCATAAGAAACACTTGGGCAACAAAGCGTATGCATTGATTTTCCTCCATATGTTGAATGGTGAATGATGTGTTGGTGAATGAGGTATTACAAGCTTCCAAAGCAGAGGCACTGGACTCTGTTGCCCTTATTGCTTCATGGTACGGCTCCAGCAGACAAAACGCACTAACGAGCTGCTCGGTTTAAAGCCCTTAGCTGTCCTCACGTAAGCAGTGGCATTCGTGAACGTGCGTATCATAACACTCGCGCACGACCGGCTGCATGCCCGCTCCACTGCCATAAGCTAATACCGCTCTCTCTGCCTGTGAGGCCTCGGTTTTAACTAGCATAAGCTAATACCGCTCTCTCTGCCTGTGAGGCCTCGGTTTTAACTAGCAGGGCTCTTTGTGCCCCAAGGCTACGAAAATAAACACTTCAAAGTGAAAACGCACAAATCTGTTCCCTCTTACACACCAATTATGCACGGGGTGTGTGCATCTCGACCGGTGTGTCCGTCCGTCGGAGCCATGAGAGAGGAGACAGAGGGGAAAAGGAAGCGTGTTAACAGGTGTGCCCCATTTTCAGACCCACCTCTATTTATTTGGGTAATTGTCACGGCTCTTGCACTGATAAGGTTAGACTGAACACAGAGAGTCTCCTGAGCACTACTGCCATGTTCTGGGTGTTTAACATTTCAAAGGAATTAATCAGGAAAACGTTGGGCGTTCCAGCGCTATTTGTTTGGTTAGATGTAATGAAGGCCTGCTGCTGGATCCGGGCCGCAGCGAGCGGGAGTTCAGAGTAAATTGAGGACAGTTATGGCGGAGTCAGGCCTTCTGATCATGCCTTGTCCATTTGTTTTGCTTTACGCGCCACATGTGTGGACTGCCACGGCGGGGTCACCTATCCTCTTGGATTTCCTCGCCCCGCTATTAGAACAGCACGCTCTTGTTTTGAGAAGAAATGAGCTCTGGACAAAATGGCCTCCTGGGCTGTTTGCAGCCACAGTAGCAGCCTTTGATTCAGACTGGGTTAAGACTTTAATGGTAGAAGTTATAGTCCTGGCTGAAACAATACTTGGTGCTGTGCCCCTGGCCATGTAATGTGATCACAGCGAGGTAACGCCATTGGCCGGAATGTCCTCAAACAGTTCCTCAGGAGCCGTGTTTCCCCCATGGGTTACCATGGAGACCCCGGGAGGTTGAACGGGACGTGTGTGTGAGTGTGTGTGTGCGCGGGGTTGTCGATGACATCCATCTGCACTGGGAGAGTGAGCGTCCCCCCCTGACTTTGAACGTGCAGCGTAGACTTACCTAATGTAAATAATGCATATGGATAGAGGAACGAGAGCAGAGATTACACCGTATAAATATCCTCCCACAGCTCTGGATCTCTGGCACATCAAAGCGTTCGGATTGAGAACACATCCAAGGGGACATGGGAGAACAGGCTTTTTATAATCAAACATTTATGCTACAATTATAAATAATCTCTCCTCTTTTTAAAAAAATAATAATTGCCTGTTATGATCGCCAGTTATACTAAAAGTGTGCAAAACTAGCTTTCTCCTTTTGACATTTAGACGTTTCTTCTTTCTGTCTTTTTGTTGCCAGGGAATGCTGATTTTCCAGCGCTGGGCATCGTCACAGAGGTTATAAATTGTCCCAGTGAGGAGGCCGAGAAATGATCTTTTCAGATGGGCCAGTAGCGTCTCGACTTTACAGCAGTCTTTTAAAATAACACCGTCCGACCCCGAGCCTTTCTTCTTCTCCCATCACCTCGTCCTCCGTAACCTGTAACCGCAGTAACAGGAGGGCCTGTAACCGCAGTAACAGGAGGGCCTGTAACCGCAGTAACAGGAGGGCCTGTAACCGCAGTAACAGGAGGGCCTGTAACCGCAGTAACAGGAGGGCCTGTAACCACAATAACAGGAGGGCCTGTAACCGCAGTAACAGGAGGGCCAGCTCCTCAACATGTCTTTAACCTCCTCATCTTAAAGCCCACCAGCGTGGCTTCTGTGTTTATTTATTTATTTGTTTGTTTGTTTGTTTGTATGTTTTTTGCATTGGGCAGTGGAAAACCACACCAGTGAAATGTTTGCTTGCACCACTTTGATGAGTCATGAACCGACAGTTTGAAACCATCTGACTCCTTGATGGTTACCCCAAGATGTTACCCATCGGCAAGCAGCATGTGCATTTTATAGTCCAAACCTGTTAGCTATAATAGCTATTTTTCATTAGCGCTTTCTTCTTCCTGGGGAGCGTAGCCATCACTGTCGGGTGGTAGAAGACCATAACAGATATTCTCCAGATCTAGAGGAGCACATGCACTCCGGGGCTTTGCTGAACAGAGCTTGTCCTGTACATCAGCAGCAGTTTGCTACACAGAGCTTGTCCAGTACATCAGCAGACGTTTGCTACACAGGCCTTATCCTGTACATCAGCAGACGTTTGCTACACAGGCCTTATCCTGTACATCAGCAGGGAAACAAACTCCATCACTTCTTCCTCCAGCATTGTCCCACATGCCTCAGGTGAGACCATGTGTGCTGTGTTGTGTTGTGCTGTGCTGAGCTGTGCTGCGCTGCGCTGTGTTGTGCTGTGCTGTGCTGTGCTGTGCTGTGCTGTGCTGCGCGTATATGGGTCTAAATGGGGCTACAGTGGTGCTGTGCTGTGCTGTGCTGTGCTGTGCTGCGCTGTGCTGTGCTGCGTGTATGTGCGTGTAAATGGGGCTAAGGTGGTGTGTTGTGTTATGTTGTGCTGTGTTGTGCTGTGTTGTGCTGTGCTGTGCTGTGTGGTGTTGTTGGGTGGTGTGGTGTGCTGTGTGTATGTGGGTCTAAATGAGGCTACAATGGTGCTGTGCTGTGCTGCGTGTATGTGGGTCTAAATGAGGCTACAATGGTGCTGTGCTGTGTGTATGTGGGTCTAAATGAGGCTACAATGGTGCTGTGCTGTGTGTATGTGGGTCTAAATGAGGCTACAA
>CM050203.1:3342500-3360000 GCA_027475355.1 Coilia nasus | reverse complement strand
GTGCGTCAGTAAAGTCATAAAGTGTAGTATAAAGTTTGTGGTGCAGGTAAGGAGCAGCCCAGCGTTGCAGTCACAGTAGGGCGCTTTGGCCTAGACTTGTATGCTTTAGAGATGCTTTGACTTGGAGTAGACATCTAAGTCTTAGTCTCACATCACATCTTGTGTGTGTGTGTGTGTGTGTGTGTGTGTGTGTGTGTGTGTGTGGGACGCTTTGGCCCAGCCTTGTGTGTGCTACAGAGATGCTTTGACTTGGAGTAGACATCTAAGTGCTCATTTCCACCGGCTTGAGTGTGTACAGCACATAACTGTGTACAATATGCTCAGATCACACGTGCGGTAGAAATGGTATAATCTGCATTCTAAATGAATATGGACAGAAAACAGGCACTTGCTGTCTACGTGCTGTATACGGAGAGTGTTTGGTGGAAATGGGCCCCAAGTCTCAGTCTCACAGCACATCTGGTGTGAGTGTGTGTGTGTGTGTGTGTGTGTGTGTGTGTGTGCATTTTAAGTAAAGTCATAAAGTGTAGTATAAAGTTTGTGGTGCTTTTTAAAAGACTTGCCACATTCTGCTTTTACTTTGTGTACAAAAGAATATTCTTAAAAGACGATGCACGAATCTTAATGCTATTAGGAAAGCGATGTCTTTACCTAAAGAATAGTGGCTTGTTTGAAAGCTGGAAGGAATCTTATTGCTCCAAAATCACAGAGATGTTAGCATGATTAAAACCACGATGGCATTCGTACAAAGGGCATTCAACACCAGCGTTGGCAAAACTCTGTATCCTGTCACGATGTCTTGTTTTGTGAAGTGAAAATCCCATTTTACGGTGTTTCTCATGAGAGGGCCTTTCATAACTGGCTTTCTTCGATTTGTGTTTAATCTAGAGGATGTGCTCGCTGCAGACTAATAACTATGGTGGTAATGCGCCACAGTCCTCAACCAGGCTTCTAATACATCCCACATTACTCTGGTTTCAAAAGCACTTACTGGCCTTGGAGAGACCACCACCCCCCACACCCACACACACATATGCGTGTGCGTGCGCACACACACACACCCACACACACACACACACACACACACACACACACACACACACCCACTCCCACACACACACACACACACACACACACACACACACACCCACTCCCACACACACACACACACACACACACACACACACACACACACACACACACACACACACACACACACACACACACACACACACACACACACATGCACACACACACACTTGTCCTTTTGCTTCAAGTCAGGGCACCTCATAACCCGTAATGTGGGTATAATTTACTGTGTTTCCTGTCCTACAAAGCAAATTACATGCATGCAACCGAAATGTCCCGATTCATGCAGTCAATTCTGCAAAACGCCGAGATTCATTTCTATGTCAGGAAGCAAGGCCTGTTGATTCACGAATGTTTCACATTTGTGTGCACGCCGACGAGGGGATTTACTACAGTGGTGCTGATTTCATGGGTTGATGCATGGGTGTCAAAATGCATGTCGTATGCAGGGTGAGTTTAGTAGGCAACATCAACTAATACAAGGAATGAGGCTGATTGTTGATGAGGTTAATTTGGCATGTTTATTGGAGTTTCTATGGCCTTGTGTGTGTGTGTGTGTGTGTGTGTGTGTGTTAGGTTTTGTGTGTTAGGTCTTGTGTGTTTTGGTGCCACCCGATGCATGTGGTTTATGTTGTATAGCAAACACATTGAATTCTTGGTACCAAGAACTCGGTGGCTGGAGAAATCCCACTCCTGCTGTTCATGTCAGGCTTTGCAAACAGGAAGTGGGGCGGCAGCACCACCTACAGCTACGTCTGGGCATATTACTGCATGTACTTCCAGATCCACACCGAAGCCCGAACGAGACGGTCCGAGAGCCAGAAAGGCTTGTGTTTCTCGTTTTACATCAGTCCTGCCTTAGATGGAAATCACAACTCCGCTATTTCTCATGCCTTAATACGAGGGATATTACATAGCTTAGCACACACGGTACATAACCTTTATATTTACATTATAGGAAATGTTTACATGATGAGAATCTATATCCTCATGACCAGAGGTCTGTGTGGCTTTCAAAATGGCTTTTTGGGAACTGCTGGGCAAACTGTGTGCATTTTTGAGGCGTAGATTTATCCTCTAGCTGCCTTCATACTCTTAGTGCAGCTGCATGGGACCTTGTGAGTATTCAGGAAACATGGTGCAGTGCTGCAGACCTACTGAATGAGCAGCACACGTGTGTGTCTTTCAGTGATTATAAACATGTTATGTGACATTGTTGATTCTGTATTTGTGTGTGTGTGTGTGTGTGTGTGTGTGTGTGTGTGTGTGTGTGTGTGTGGTATTTTTGATTAGTCTCTTATCATAGACCAAATGTTGTTCTGTGTCTGACTGATGCCAGAGTTCTGTATGAATCCTTCTTGAAGTACTCGGCTATCAGAAAGATCTATCTTCTACATCGGGGAATGTACTTTTGGAATAATCTGAGAACATCTTTCCAGAGTATAACAACTCTTTCCAGAGTATAACATAACTTTGGGATCCATCCTCACAGAACACACACACACACACACACACACACACCACACACACACAGACTTTAAATGAGCCTTTCCTGAACTGTCGCTCCAATAGTGGGATTGCTGTGGAAGTGTGAATGTTTTTAAACTCCAGGACTGTCCTGCTGAAGGACTTAGGATCGTTGTTAATGTCAAACTGAATGGACGTGCCGAATGACTGAATCCACTTAATATGGAAAGTTTTTTTTTTTCCCCCTTCTCGTCTTTTTTTGAGAATGAAAGCCAAGCAGGAATGTGCATAGCCATACACTGGTGAAAATCACTGGCTCTGTTTTTTAGCTCACTCGAGGTAATTACTTAAAGATCTATAATTGGGTCCTGTTAAAATGATTTATTGTTATCTAAGCACATTGTGAGTTTGGTTAGCTCTGTAAATATCTAAAGGAGTATTTATGATGGTCTAACATTTTGTAATCAGGGACACGTTCCCATAATACAGAAAATTTGTTCTCACCGCATCACATACGGGGGGATAATTGCTATCATACGATGATGTCATATGTCGAACAATGCCGCTCTTTGTTCCTCGTGTGATTTCTTGGCTCAGATGCTATCTGTGCGTCTGTGCGTTTGATAGTGTTTGATTAATGAACTGGGAAGTTTCTAAATGGCTTGTGCCAGCACAGATTCCAATGTTTTATGTTCTTTTTTTAGTCGTCTTCTTCTTTCGTCCATAAACCCCCCCCCCCCCCCCCCCCCAGATAAAGCTGCCTAGTCGTTTGCAGAGTGAGGTCAAACCGACGTCTCAAGTTTGTCACTGCACTGCTACAAGAGTGGCTGTTAAGTAATGGGAATCCGATGCCTGCGGACAAATTGGGTATAAATCCTGCACTACTGCGGCCGTTTGTCTGCCTCATGCAGGACTACAGAGGGCATGACAATGGGCTCTGACAATGAACCCCTGCCTGGAGACATGACAGTGAAATAGAGGGAGGTGTGGTGGTGGTTGGGTGTGGAGGTGGGGGTTCGAGGGGGGTAGCGAGGTGTGGGCTGGAGACTGCTATACTCCCAGGGGAACATCTGAAGTGAGTTTATTTCCAGGCCCTGAGAGGTCGGACTGTGTTACGGTGACAGATTGTCTGCTGTTAGTTACGGGGAAGGGGGGGGGGGGTGTGGGGGTGCGGGGGTGGGGACTGCAACATGACCATATAGCGGAGATAATGCCTTCGCGGGTGGGGGGGGATAATGCCTTCAGTGTGGCAGTGTGGCTGCCAGTGCTGTGGACTACAAACTACAACATGACCATATAGCGGAGATGATGCTTTTGAGGGGGGGGGGGGGGACTACAACATGACCATATAGCGGAGATGATGCTTTTGAGGGTTGGGGGGGGGGGACTACAACATGACCATATAGCGGAGATGATGCTTTTGAGGGGGGGGGGGGGGGGGGGGGGACTACAACATGACCATATAGCGGAGATGATGCCTTCGCGGGTGGGGGGGATAATGCCTTCAGTGTGGCAGTGTGGCTGCCAGTGCTGTGGACTACAAACTACAACATGACCATATAGCGGAGATGATGCTTTTGAGGGGGGGGGGGGGGACTACAACATGACCATATAGCGGAGATGATGCTTTTGAGGGGGGGGGGGGGACTACAACATGACCACATAGCGGACCATGCAGTGGCTCTCCTTTTCCCTTCATAACTAGAATCAAAGACGCTGCACGGCGTACCCCAATTAAACAACACGCTGTTTCGGCATGCCGCAGGTTTCGTGGTGTTCTTCATGTCTTGAAGATGCTGTGGTAGTTCTCAATGTTGTTTTAAAGTTAGCAGCATTAGGATTTCATATTTCCTGAAGAGGGAAGCTGCTTCCTCTACAGAGACAGACACATGACCATGTGTTTTCCTAGCACAGCGGAGTGGAGGGGAGGGGAGGAGAGCGGAGCAGAGGGGAGGGCACGGCCCTGGTAGCAGGATGGCATGAGAAGGCCGCGTTAGCCCGAGATATGAAAACCAGACGTGGCGTGACCCCACAGGCGGGTTGTTACTGGTGGAGCATCACCCTGATTGGGAGTGCCACCACACGAGTGTCTGTGGGCCCCCTCTCTGTGGGCCCCCTCTCAGTACGAGTCTCTATGCCCCCCCCCTCCCTCAGTACAAGAGTCTCTATGCCCCCCCCCCCCCCCCCTCAGTACAAGAGTCTGTGGGTCCCCCTCTCAGTACGAGTCTCTATGCCCCCCCCCCCTCCCTCAGTACAAGAGTCTGTGGGTCCCCCCTCTCAGTATGAGTCTCTATGCCCCCCCCCTACCCTCAGTACAACAGTCTGTGGGTCCCCCTCTCAGTACAAGAGTCTCTATGCCCCCCCCCCCTCCCTCAGTACAAGAGTCTGTGGGTCCCCCTCTCAGTACAAGTCTCTATGCCACCCCCCCACCCTACCCTCAGTACAACAGTCTGTGGGTCCCCCCCTCAGTACAAGAGTCTGTGGGTCCCCCTCTCAGTACGAGTCTCTATGCCCCCCCCCCCCTCCCTCAGTACAAGAGTCTGTGGGTCCCCCTCTCAGTATGAGTCTCTATGCCCCCCCCCCTCCCTCAGTACAACAGTCTGTGGGTCCCCCTCTCAGTACAAGAGTCTCTATGCCCCCCCCCCTCCCTCAGTACAAGAGTCTGTGGGTCCCCCTCTCAGTACGAGTCTCTATGCCACCCCCCCACCCCCCCACCCCCACCCTACCCTCAGTACAACAGTCTGTGGGTCCCCCCCTCAGTACAAGAGTCTGTGGGTCCCCCTCTCAGTACGAGTCTCTATGCCCCCCCCCCTCCCTCAGTACAAGAGTCTGTGGGTCCCCCTCTCAGTATGAGTCTCTATGCCCCCCCCCCCCCCTCCCTCAGTACAACAGTCTGTGGGTCCCCCTCTCAGTACAAGAGTCTCTGTGGGTTCCCCCTCTATGGGTCCCCTGTCAGTACAAGAATCTCTGTGGGTCCCCCCTCAGTACAAGAGTCTCTGTGGGTCCCCTTTCTGTGGGTCCCCCTCTCAGTACAAGAGTCTCTGTGGGTCCCCCCTCTCAGTACAAGAGTCTCTGTGGGTCTTGGCTGAGTATAAGAGTGTCTGGGGGTCCCCTCTGTCAAAAAGAGGGGGGACATGTAGCCTCAAGAGCCCAGGCACCGCAGCATAGATTCCCCTCCCTGTTCCCTGGGCGCACACAGACCCACACAGCGTCTACAGCCAGACTATCCCTCTGCAATAGTATTTGGAGTCTCCCGACAGTAGCTTAACAGGCACATGTGCGTATCGCTTTGACGGGCGCAGATCAGGAACTGTCCAAACTGTCTAAAGTCTACACAGAGATATGGCACGGCCTTTGCGTTTATTCGTTTTGATCTGAATGAGATTTATTTTGCTTTATTTTTCTGGCGTCAAATCAAGCAGACAGAGTCGATCTGGATGATCAAAGAGTCGGTGGAATAATAACGGGCCTTGGGAAGGAGAACAAAAAGTAGCTGCTGTCTTTTCTTCCTCTGGACTGCACACCGTCAGTCACAGCTTGCCAGTCATTGTTATGCGGAGTGTTTTTTTGTAGTATTTTCTGCTTATGAAAGTGTCTGTGCGAGGGGGAACAAAAATTGAATTTGAAGGCAAATTCCTTGTAATCTCTGGATCAGTGTGGCAGACTACTTGTCTTTCAGACGCTGTGCACTTTTCATTCACGGTTCCTTTCAGGTTCTGCGCTGGGGCGTATGCGCTATTTGGACTCAAGTGTTTCACTTTTAACATTCAGAAAACGAACAGTTTTTGCCATGACCGCAAGAGCGGATTGCCAGCGCTGTCCTCGAAGAGCATTGCGATCTGCGTGCCATTTTGAAATAATAGGTCCGTGGGGCCTCGTTTGGGTCGCACATCTAAAGCGGGCCCTTTTAAAAAAAATATATTTTATATTTCGAGGGGACAAATGATTGAGCTTAGTACATTCTGTATTGCTCGCCTAACAATGTGTCTGCATACTTTCGTCTTCCCTTCACCCTGTCCCGTCTGTTCTCCACCGCAGCATTCCCAAAAATAGAAAGATTGGTAAATCACTCACAAAACGGGCATGAGGCTTTAATTAGATGTCCTTAATATGATTTATTTTTTTTAAACATACTGTGCCCACATTAGGCTGTGAATAGGTGTACACCCAAGGGGAAAAACGGCATCATGGTAAGACTGTGGCAAATTTTTATTTAACTTTCGTGTTATCCAATTTATTTTATTTTATTTTATTCGAAACCGAGAACTCACCCAATTCAGATGGTTGAAGGCCCGCTCTGTTGGCTGATTATGTGGCGTGGCACTGGGCAGTTCAATCTGAATCCAATTTACCCCAAATGAGGGCGTCAATTAAAATTGTCGGACTTGAAACAAAAGTAATATTGCCTGGTCCTCTCATCAGGCAAGTGTGTCATAAGAGACGCTGCTTTAATGCAAACCATAATGGCTTCACAAGGGTCATGAAGAGCCACGCTTTCAGCTTGACCTCAAACTTGTGGGCTCAAGTTGCCTCACTGACGACCAGTGGGGTGTGTGTGTGTGTGTGTACATGTGTGTGTGTGTTGGGATAGTACAGACAACCTTCACTGTTGCTGATGATATGATTTCATAGTGTGTCTGTTTGTGTGTGTGTGCTGGGGTGGGGTGGGAAATGGTATGGGATGACTCCTAGCCTTAGTGGCTGGCTAGCCTTGGCTACGGCATGTGTGTGTGTGCACGCGTGTGTTTTGGGGTGGGGAATGCTATGGGGTGACTCCTAGCCTTAGTGGCTGGCTAGCCTTGGCTACGGCATGTGTGTGTGTGCACGCGTGTGTTTTGGGGTGGGGAATGCTATGGGTGACTTCTAGCCTTAGCGGCTGGCTAGCCTTGGCTACTGCATGTGCGTGTGTGCGTGCGTGTGTTTTGGGGTGGGGAATGCTATGGGGTGAATTCTAGCCTTAGCGCCTGGCTAGCCTTGGCTGCGGTGTGAGCAGCGATGTGGGTTTTGGGGAGATGGAGAAAGTGCAGGTCTGTGTGTGTGTCTGGAGCTGCTGGGGTGTCTCTGAAGGGCTGGACTCGGGTTGCAAAGCCCAGGTGGTGCCCTCATTAGGGAGGCTTCCCTGGGTCACATGCAGCCCAGGCAGGTAATGTGAGCTTTTTTGGAGAGCCTTAAAAAATTCCCTTTCATTTGTCTAGTCCAAATATTTCTCCTTTTGTGTATTCAAGCATAAAGCTAGTGTGGATGAGATTTGGAGAAAGCCTAAGCAAACATTTAATTTTCACTTTCTGTGGTATAACACACACAAGTTTGTCAATGCAATACTGCGCACATTGAAAAGACATAAATGTTATCTGCGTTCTGAAATCTTGAGGTGGTTACATGTTAAACGGGAGCACAGCTGGGCTTTCACGGATGGGGTCACCTTACTTTGAACACGTTTTACCCTCTGGAAGACACCCCATCTCTTCTGGGTGCTGTCCACACTGAAGACATAGTATCGCATTCGCATCGCACGTCCATACCCCAGCGGCTGGCGTTCTGGAGCAGTGTCTGACCGCATTGAAGGCGTAGCTCGTCAGTAGGGTTTGATTGTCGGCCAGATAAGGGGCCGTCAGGGTGAGATTTGGTTTCACCTTCATGACCCTCTTTGAGCACGTTCTCCCCCCGGTACAACCAGGGCTAATGTGGCTAACGCGGCTGAGGTGGCTATTGTGGCTAATGTGCCTAACGCAGCTAATGTGAGGTGGGGGGGCTCATTTCCCTGACAAGTTTTTTTCCGCTTTAGTGAGAATTCCTCTAATGTTCTTGTCTCTTTTTGTGTCAGTACTTTCTCATCTCGGTACGAACAGATGTTAACTGGCAGCCACTTCAAACTTGAGCTTGAAGACTTGTCTGAAACAAACCTGGAGCAACAGCTTGGTTATTGATTTACAGTTTTGCAATGTAAAAAAAGTGAAATGGGGAGATACTGAACACAAGTACCCCGCCTTTTGATCTGTCTCCTCCTCAGCTCACATTTGAGCTGGCATCCCCCCCTCTTCCCTCCACTTCCACCCCTCCTGTCTTTCTTGGACAGACATGTTTAAAGTGGAGCCATCTATCTTGCACAAAGACTAAAGACTATGCATAAATATGTGAGTAAAGAACATCAGACTCGGGTCATCTGTCAAGTTTACTTAGCATCAGGCACTTCATTGAAATGGATGAACCGTGAGTTGTGCCCAATAGCTGAGATGGTGAACCGTGAGTTATGCCCAATAGCTGAGATGGTTTGGTTTCCCTTGGTCTGTGCCAGTGACTTTTGATGAATGGTGCGATGGTGGGGAGGATAATTGCTGTTTTGTGTCTTTGTGCTCTGGTTTTGACAGACACAAACAGGAACACTTCTGAGCAAATTAATTTGGGCCCTCTCTTATTTCCTTTGGCTGGGTGGGTGGGGTAGAGAGGCACAGAAAGATTTAGATTTATAAAAAACCACGATGGGCATCCCTCGTACAAACCCACTGTTTTCAGCCCTCATGCATTGTTCAGACAACAAACTGTCCAGACTCCAGGTGTTTCTCTTGCTCGCTCTCGCTCTCACTCTCTGTCTTGCACTCTCTCTCTCTTGCTCGCTCTCTCTCTTTCTCTCTCTTTCTGTCTCTTTCTCTCTCTCACACACACACTCTTTCTGTTGTACTCTCTCTCTCTTTCTCTCTCTCTCTTGCTCTCTTTCTCTCTTGCTCCCTCTCTCTGCTCTGTCTCTCTCTCTCTTACATGCTCTCTCTTGCATGCTCCCTCTCGCATGCTCCCTCTCTCTCTCTCTCTCTCTCTCTCTCTCTCTCTCTCTCTCTCTCTCTCTCTCTCTCTCTCTCTCTCACACACTCACTCTCTCTCTTTCTCTCTCTCTATCTCTCTCTCTTGCATTCTCTCTCTCTCTGTCTCTGTCTCTCTCTCTCTCCTCTCTCTCTCTCTCTCTCTCTCTCTCTCTCTCTCTCTCTCTCTCTCTCTCTCTCTCTCTCTCTCTCTCTCTCTCTCGCACTGTATTTCTGTGTCTGAGGGAGCCAGTGTCCCAAAGACCAGTGTCCCAAAGTCACATTATAGCACGGCAGGGAATATAGAGGGGTGAGGACACCAGTGCTCATCAACATATTTTCCCTTCATCAAATGATTTCAATTATTTTAATGAAGCCAATTTTGCTATAAAAGATCCTTTCACCTTCTGGACAGCGGCATGAGGTGGAGGCTTACAGATGGGCTCTGGCAGTGTGGGGCAGGCCTTTGAAGTTGCCTCTGGTTATTTTTCGGGTTGACAGATCACAGCAGCTGGGGTGAAATCAAAAGGGAAGTGCGCCGATGGCCAGGCTAAATTGCCGTGCCCGAGACCCGGCTGCGCTGTTTTAAAGGTGAGCCCGGCAATTGCAGGGAACACGTCATGATGTCAGCTCTGTGCGTGGAGGGAATATTTCTAACATCTTTTTTTCTTCTGTTGGATGTTCTTGAAGTCTTTCTTGTCTTGAATGGTTTGTGTCTACCTTTGGACTAAAACCAAAAGCAGGGGTAGGAGACTTCTCCTGAGTGAACTTGTATGCCTCACGAAAAGTAAGTTTAAAATTTGCAACCTTTTTTGCGCACAGGTACAGTTGTGTTTACATACAGATCCACAAACATAAAAAATTGACTTTTAAAAATGTTCTCTGTGATTCTAATCACCTACAGACACTTTTTCTTGAATTTCACTCCTGTAGCCGTCTGTTCTGTGTTAATGCTTAAAAACTCCAGTGATCATACAGTTTCATTTCTGTACAGGACAAATAAAAAGTAATTCAGCCCAAGCCATAAACAATTCCAGCCAATTAGCATTGGCCTGCAGAGAGGTTGAAAATTGATTGGCTGTTAAACTCTTTAAGGGGTGTGAGTTGATTGGCTGTCAACGTTTTGTGAAGTAGAGTCATGGCCTGCATTCAAGATTCAATATTTTATTGCCATGCAACTTGTGCAAGTTGCTGTGGATTTGTTTCAGTGTGCTCATGACAGAACACAGAAAAGACAGAAGACTAACACATGGCAGGACTTTTATTTTGTGAAGCAGGGGCTATAACCTCCTCTGGTTGGAATGCAGTAAGGAGAGAGAGAGGCCTTTCCCTGGTCTGTGGGTGCTGGGAAATCACTCCACTCCTGCCTTTGCAGACGGCACGTACTGAAGGATGAGGCATGCTCGATTTAGCTAAGTGAGCCGTGATTGTCCACCTTTGTTTTGGCCACGCCCTGCTCCGTATCATGTTCTCGTCTCATTGGCCTTACTGACTTTCACAGCCGTCTTCAGCACCGACCTGTAGGTACTGGGCCGAAAACATTTTTTCCATAACCGTTTCATGTCATTTTCCAATGCCTGGAGTTTCACAGAAAAAAAAGAAGAAAAAAGAGGCAGGGAGAGAAAAAAAAAAAAAAAAAATCGCGGGGGTTCTGGTGTTTTGAAGCGAGTAGTTGAAAACTGTTGCACCACAACTAATGCTTCCCCAGGTCTGGTTCTCGTTGGGCCCCCGCTCTGGGCTGAGGGGAGGGGAAGCCGCCCGACTCCCAGGCTTTGGGATGAAGACAAACAATCAATAGCACATTTTCACCGCCCCTGAGAGCTCTGTGGCCACAGCCGGACACAAGAAGGAAGATGCTCACCGCCCTAATCCCCTAACCCCTGACGCTTGGTGTGTGTAACCCTGTGTCTTCCCTGACATAAAGGAGGTTTGCGTTATCGATGTTCCGAATCATGTTCTCTGTCTAAAGCGTATTAACTTAACAGGCGTTTTTGTGGCCTCCTCCATATGTGTAATTAGGGGTTTCTGGAAGATCACGAAACGGCTCAGAAATTGTGCAGTATGTCATGCGGTATGAAACACAGCTCAGCCGTTTTGTGACGGGGGAAAGTCCTCTAGTGGACTTTGTCTAGATTGCATTCAACCGAAGATGCAATGCACATTTTATTGGGGAGAATGAACTCAATGCCTATACCAGATTAAAGCATGTCGTAATAATACCTTTATGCAACATGCCTCCCGATGACTTTACCCCAAAACTTGCACTTGGCAACTGACGTTAATGGATTGTGGATGTGGTTGGGTTTTGCGTACTTGGGAGCTAATTGAGTGGGTTGTCCTGTCCACCCTGTCTCGGCTAGGCGGGGCAGAGACGATATCTTTTCAGAGCTCGCAGCTAAAGCACTGTGTCTTGTCTTGTTGCCCCGCCGTAAAGCAGCTAGACGGCACCTATTCTTTCCACTGAGGCGTGCTGATTCTGTGGGAGATAGCCCCCACCACCACTACCTCCTCCGCCCCCTCCATCCTCCCTCCCCTCACTCATTCTGCAGCACACAGCCACCCCAGCCATCTATTTTCACAAACCCACAACAGAGCAGGAGATAGCCCCCACCACCACTACCTCCTCCATCCTCCCCTCCATCCTCCCCTCCCCTCACTCATTCTGCAGCACACAGCTGCCCCCAGCCATCTATTTCACAAACCAACAACAGAGCAGAGTGGCTTAGGAGCCAACAGCAGAGCAGGAGATAGCCCCCACCACCACCACCTCCTCCTCCATGCAGCATGGAGGCTGGAGATTAGGCCTCAACTGGCGAGAACAGCCCCAGGCGCTAAAGGAAAGCCCAGACACCATACGTCTTCGTCTGACAATGCGAACGGACCCTCCTTTTCTCTCTCTCTCTCTCTCTCTCTCTCACTCTCTCTCTCTCTCTCTCTCTCTCTCTCTCTCTCTCTCTCTCTCTCTCTCTCTGCCCCCCCCCTCTCTCTCCCCCTTTCCATTGCTCTCTCTCTCTCTCTCTCATGACCCCAGAGGAAAAGACTAGTGAGAGAAGGCCGTAGAGATGGATGAAGGGGGAAAAAAAAAATGTGTAGGCCTCTGTTTTCATTTTCATGTCATGCTAGTGACTGGCAGAAGACCCATCCCTCTCTTGCCCTCCCCCGGGCACCAAGCTGCAAGTGTGTCATCGAGGCTGTAAATGCTTCAGCTGGGCTGTGTTGCTTACAGACACATGGACTGGTCTACTGGTCTACTGGTCTACACGACCCGACCCGACCCAACCCAACCCTGTCCAGCATCCCGCAGCGCTCTTTTTATGACGGACAGGCGGCAAATATGTTGCTTATCTTCTCCTGAGAGAAAGGGAGAGAGAGACAGAGAGAGAGAGAGAGGAAACAAAGGGAAAGTGAGAGAAAAAGAGAGAGGGACAGAGGGAAAGAGGGAGAGGAAAAGAGAGAGAGGCAGAGAGGGAAAGAGAGAGAGAGGCAAAGAGAGAGAGGGAGAGGGGGGAAAGAGAGAGGGAGAGAGGGAAAGAGGGAGAGAGCACTCTCGGAGTGTCATGGCCGCTTGGGAACTTCCCCCTACGGCGTGCTCGGAGCAAACATTCCAAGCCCCAAATGTTAGCCCCCGTGTCTATAGAAGGTTAGTCATTGCCCTTAGCAGGACAAGTCAACCTTGTTCCCACTCACTGCACTGTTTGCATATTGTAAATCACTCTATGGCTCCTTACCCCTTGAAGTAGCAAATCACTTTTTTCCCTCTTTCATTGGGCTCAAAATCAGACATTTTAACTTCACACGAAAAAAGAAGGAAAAACGTGCCGATTTGCACCAATGATAACTTTCTCATGATGCTGACATGCAGTGACTTCCAGAAATGAGCCAAATGCTAGCTTTGTTGTAGAACTAGCTTTGTTGTAGAACTAGCTTGAAATGAACCACAGTGGAGGACGTCCAGAGAAAAAAGTCCCTCTCTTTCAACCTGGCAGTGTACGTGTGTTCTAATCAAGCGGGTCTCGGGCGGACGGGTCCAAGGAAGGTTTTGATTTACGGTGGGCTTCCTGTGGAGATGCCGTCGCTCCTCAGTCTTCCTAACCTGAGCTTCCCACTCTCCAGGACCCCTGTCTCTCCAGGCTGCAGGGAGGAGAGATTGATGTGGGAATTGGCCACGGAGCTTTTTCTCTCTCTCTCTTCCTCTCTCAATCTCTCTCTCCCTCTGTGTCTTTCTCTCTCACCGTCTTCTCTCTCTCTCTCCCTCTCTCTCTCTCTCTCTCACCGTCTTCTCTCTCTCTCTCTCTCTCTCTCTCTCTCTCTCTCTCTCTCTTTCTCTTTCACTGTCTCCTCTTTTCTTTCTTTTTTTACCCCTCTCTCTTTTCCTCTCCTCTCATCTCTCTCCATCTCTCTCTCTTCCTCTCATCTCTCTCTCCATCTCTCCCTCTCTTTCTTTTCCTCAAATATCTCTTTCCCCTCTCATTTCTCTCTCTCTCTCCCTCTCTCCCTCCCTCATTCTCTCCCCTCAGTCAGCCCTTGACCAAAGGCCCATTCCCCCGGGTCCCCTGGGGTGTGCCATGTTGTCATTGCTCTGTGTGAGGGGAGACCGTCAAGCATTTCAGTGGCTTGTCGGCCTCATTTGCGTGTGTGTGAGTATGAGTGTGGTACGAGCTCTCCAAATACCAGCTCAAAAGCAGCGGATTTATGGAACTGTTTACCCAAAAAGCATATGTCGAGCAACAGAACACATCTGTGCGCCAACCAGCATGGTGTGTGGGATATGAATGCCTCATTCTGAGATATGACCGAGGGCAAGAGGACGCTGATGTTGCGCTGAGTTTTATTCTGAACACGGCATTAAACTTTTCCGTGTCTGCACAACAAATTTCCATCAGGATATCTAACTTTTTTGTTTTGTTTTTTTTTTTTAACAAAGAAAAGGATTCGGGTTTATATAATAGATATATATTTTTACTGCCTCTCAACTCTTGTGGTATTTTTCCCCCCGTCTAAAGCAAGACACCTGCCTTGCTATACATAGTGATGTTTAGCCAACAAGACCAGGAGCGTAACTGATAGAAGAAAATATTGTAAACTAAGAAATTATGTCACTAAACTCAATCTGAAGAAAAAGAGAGCACACTTGACTTCATAGTTAAGTAAATTTAGCAGTGATGGGAAAAACCTATGGAAAACGTTGAATAGTATGTTGGGGAATAAAACACCCTCACAACCAACATTCATGGAGAATGACGGGACATTCATCACAAATCCAATAAAAATTGCCAATCATCTAAATACTTATTTTCATAATAAAGTGGCTAAACTAAAGAAAGAACAATTATGAAGGGGGAGTAATGACTCCAACCCTATGATAAAGCAACTAATTAAGGAGCAATCTTGCGGCTTTCAGTTTGCCAAAGTGGACGAAGATACAGTAAGCAAGTTAATTAATTCATCTTGCAAGGACCAACAAGCTGGTATTGACAACATAGAAGGAAAGTTTCTGAAAATGGCAGTGAGTTATATGTCCAACCCTATATGCCACATATTTAATGTCAGCTTAAAGAGTGGCATTTTTCCCCAAGTCTGGAAGGAAGCAAAAATTATACCACTACCTAAAGATAAAAAGAAAACTTTTACACCATCAAATAGCAGACCAATAAGTTTGCTCCCTGCACTTAGTAAAATATTTGAGAAAATAGTTTTTAATCAAATACAATATTATTTTTCTGATAATAATCTGTTAACAGAATCTCAACATGCCTACAGAAAAAGGGGTTTCAACATGTACAGCTTTAACCCAAATGACTGATGACTGGCTGCAAGAAATTGATAACAAAAAAATCTGTGGTGCAGTCCTGTTAGATTTCACTGCAGCATTTCATGCCACTGATCATAGACTGCTACTTCAAAAGTTGGAGAGGTATGGTTTCAAAACGTCAGCTTTAAATTGGTTTAACAGCTATCTAACAAATAGATCCCAGAAAGTTTATTTTAATGGTAGTTTCTCAAGCAGTGGGAATGTAGACTGGTGTGTGCCACAAGGGCAGCTGTTTGGGACCTTTGTTGTAGTCCATTTTTACAAATGATTTACCTTCAGCTATACAAAACGCAAAAGTTGTAATGTATGCAGATGATACTTCTATTTATACATCGGCAAAAACATCAGCTGAACTGACACAGGTTTTAAATAAGGTGCTAGGAGCAATAGAAAGATGGATAAAACAAAATAAACTCGTTCTTAATATATCAAAAAACTAAAAGTATTGTTTTTGGCTATAGTCATTCATTGAGTCATGACTCAGCACTTAATCTCTGTATTAATCAAGAACAAATTGAACAGGTAAAGGAAGTAAAGCTACTTGGAGTCATCATAGATTGTAGACTGTCCTGGTCTAAACAGATTGACCACATGGTTAAGAAAATGAGTAGTGGCTTGGCATTAATCAGACGTAGTGGCCAGTTCCTCACCCAGGAACTTAGAGAGAGGGTTGTATGCTCTTTGGTTTTAGCGCAGATGGATTACTGTAATATTGTGTGGTCAAATGCCACCAAAGATCACCTTACTAAACTTCAGCGAGTCCAAAACAAAGCAGCACGTCTTGTTCTTCAATGTTCCTATACAACAAACATCAATTACATGCACTCAGTTTTACAATGGTTAAGAGTGGAGGATAGGCTTCATGTCTCCTTATTAACATCAACCCTGGGCAGTTTTACACAATAAAACTCCATTAAATCACTATAATCTGCTCTATAAAAGTTGTGATATTCATACATATAACACAAGGCTTGCAGCAGCAGGGAGACTGTGTGTCCCAAAGATTAATACTAATGCATTTCTACGCACTGTTGAATATAGATCAATTAAAGCATGGAACAAGTTGCCAATCAAGTTAACTACATTGAATAGTTAAAGTAGTTTTCAAAAAACATGCAAAAAATATCTGAGCCCATCATACATAAAATAGGTCAATATAGAATTGAGGTGGAGATTTTTTAAGGTCTAAAACCATTATTAAAGTAATTAAATTATATGTTTTTTTCTTTTTTTCTTCAATTGATGGTTGATTAAATGAATGCATTGAATTGTAAATTGTATAGAATTTGAACTGTATAGGATTTTATTGTTGGACCCCAGGAAGAATAGCTGGGTCTGTGCCCAGCTAATGGGGACCCTAATAAACAAATAAACTAATAAACTCCCAAACAACAAACAGCGTTGATGTTTGACGGTACTCTTCTTTTCATGCCACGGCACAGAGAGCTGAAGTTTTGGAGATGTATTATTACATACATTATACTTAGCTGACGCTCTTATCCAGAGCGACTTGCAGTCATTTTACAGGGTTTCAGTTACAGTCCCTGGAGCAGTGTGGGGTCAGATGCCTTGCTCAAGGGCATTTCAGCCATGGGTAGGGTAGGATTCGAACCTGTGACTCTCCGATACCAAGACCAACTGCCTAACCAGTAGACCACAGCTGTCTTGATGTAGTGTGTTTTATGGTCTCCTGTTTCTTATTCTCATACCTTCACTTCAAATTTCGTCTGAAAGTAAGAAATGGAACCTGTCCTGCTAAAAGCCATCATGTGACAGCACACCTGTGTGTCAAACAAGTAAAGTAGTAGTAGATCTTGTCGCAAATAAGGCAATAGCTTAGCAGTGGTAGCACATGTAGTAGATGTAGTAATAATAATAATAATAATCTTGTATAGCACAATTCATACATAGAAGATGCAGCTCAAAGTGCTTTACAGTTTGTCAAGGATAACACAAGACAACATTTCTTGCAGTCCAGTGGTGCCCCAGCGGATAAACACAATAACAAAATGGCGTGATGACGCAATGTATGCAATGTATACACACAGATGAGTGAGGTAGCTCTTACTGGGATCCTTCTCTTGAAAGTGAAAGAGGAAGAGAACTTTCCTATTCTTTCTGCCCCCTCTCCCCCTGGAGCGTGGTCAAAGGTCACCGACTCTGCCCACAACCGGAGCTGTGTGAGAAACCAGTGAGGTCAGTGCTGTGAATAGCGCTCTATTGCCCATGGTGGCCCAGAATGCTCCACTCACGAGTGAGAAATAGCCCCTGGACTCCTGAAGCAGAGAGTGCAACCTAATGTGGACCTGATCCTGAGGGCTCATTCACACCGGCTTGA
>CM050203.1:3330000-3337500 GCA_027475355.1 Coilia nasus | reverse complement strand
TGCAGTTGGGTCTCTGGTTCTGGGGATTCGACATGGGCGGTCTGCTTTTGGGGCTGTGCCCTACCATCATTCTCCCTGTCCCCTCTGTGTGGGTGTCCATGAAGATTTACTGTGCTGTAATGGACTCGCATGAGCAATGACAAAACAAGGGGCGGAGGAGACACAATGAACTTGTTCCATGTAGATCTTATTTTTGTTGTGGCTAGTGGAGAATGCTTTTGAAAATGAAATATGGTGATTTGTTTGCTTGTGCTACTCTGAATGACGTTCAGTGCTTGCGTGCTTGCGTGCTTACTGTTCATTTTTGCTCTCTATAGTCTTCACAGTAATGAAAAAAAAAAACAATTAAAGTACAGGGCAGGAACTGTGTGTTCTGTCCCAGTTTGAAAATGGGCTTCTGGATGCCCTTAGAGAACAGAAACGCATTGACTAGGGAACAGGAGATGGTTTCCCAAGGTCTCATAGTCTCTGCAGCAGCATCATGGAACAGGGAACGAGAGAGAAAGCAAAGGATGTAATTGCTGCCAGGTGCTCAACAACAAATAAAAACAAAACAAACAAACAATTATGTTCTCATTTTAAAAGAGGGGGAGAGCCGAGAGACATCCTTGAACCATTTTATTCAGTTTCAAACCATTTGTGCCATGTCTCAGAGGAAACTGTCCATGTTGCTTTCGGAAACTTTGGAGAGGAGGTAGCTGGTACTCAAAAATGCCAATCCCACTGGTGTTCTTCTATTGTGGTAGTTTAGAAGGCCAATTTAACTGATGTTCTAGTATTCTACAAGGTCATTCTTGCTGTTGTATTAGTATTCTAGTGGCATTCTAGAAGACCATTCTCACTGGTATTCTAGTATTCTAGTAGTACTGTAGAAGGCTAATTTCACTGGTGTTTTAGTAGTACTGTAGAAGGCAAATCTTACTGTATACTTACGTATTCTAGTTTTCTAGTGGTTTTCTAGAAGACTGATTTCACTGGTATTTTAATATTCCAGTGGTATTCTCCTGATTCCGAACAGCTTGTTGAGTAGAGCACTGAGCTGGTGGTGGATGGCAGACTAATCTAGCTCTACACTAGGCCTTAGCCCTGTGCTAGTGCTGTTTAACTAATCTAGCTCTATGCTAGGCCTTCGCCCTGTGCTAGTGCTGTTTAACTACCCTAGCCTAGGCCTTAGTCCTGTACTATAGTGCTGTTTAACTAATCTAATCTAGCTCTACACTAGGTCTTAGCCCTGTGCTGGTGCTGTTTAACTTAATCTAGCTCTATGCTAGGCCTTAGCCCTGTACTAGTGCAGTTTAACTAATCTAGCTCTATGCTAAGCCTTAGCCCTGTAGTAGTGCTGCTGAACTAATCTAGCTCTATGCTAAGCCTTAGCCCTGTAGTAGTTTTGTTTAACTAATCTAGCTCTATGCTAGGCCTTAGCCCTGTGCTAGTGCTGTTTAACTTAATCTAGCTCTATGTTAGGCCTTAGCCCTGTACTATAGTGCTGTTTAACTAATCTAGCTCTATGCTAAGCCTTAGCTCTGTGCTAGTGCTGTTTAACTAATCTAGCTCGATGCTAAGCCTTAGCCCTGTACTAGTGCTGTTTAACTAATCTAGCCTAGGCCTTAGCTGGTCCTCATGTAGCATGGATGACAACCTCTCCCCTCCTCTCCCGTCTTGGCAGACGATTCAGGAGTAATTCCAGATCTTCATGTAAATCTTTATTCTGATCCAAATGACGACTCCAGACTGGTTATGACCTGGCCTTGGAAACAAAAGATTATCCAACACCAAATTGAAGGATTCTTTATATGCTGCACAAATGCTGCAAACAACAACAACAGGAAAAAACACAACCCCCCCCCCCCAAAAAAAACCCCTCAATGGAAACTCTTTTGTGTGCAGGTCATCTCTTGTTTCCTGTCATGTCTTAACATCCTGCACCTATCCAAATGGACTTTGGGATGTGCAAGTTTCTCTCTGTTTTAGATTAGGACCTGGCTCTGATCTGGGTTCATGAAAGGCAATCTGGCCTCCCAGTGCTGCAGGCACTGTGCTGTGTGTTAACATGCTCTGGCATCAGGCTCGGTCTCTGTCTGGGCCATCAGTGTTAGGATCTGTGGGCGCGTGATGTTTGAGTATTGGAGTGGCCTGATCTCAGCACAGTCTGGACACACAGTACACACACACACACACACACACACACACACACACACACACACACACACAGGGCAGACTGAGTATCGGAGCGGCCTGATCTCAGCAGAGTCTGGACATGCTAGACACACACAGACGCTCACATAGACGCACACACAGATACGCTCATGGACACACACACAAGCGCACACACAGATACGCACATAGACACACACACATCGGAGCGTCCTGATCTCAGCATAGTCTGGGCATGCTTGTGGCAGCCATGGAGGCTGAGTGCACTGTAGAGGAAATGAAGGGAGATGATCAGAATGATCTGTTAGGGGGAAAGTCATAGGGGATCAAGATGGCTCTGTACAAAAACACACCAGCAGAATTCTTTCACCCATGGATGGACTTTTCAGATAATTTAGATGGAGTTTGTGTGTGTATGCCTGGATTAGGGATAGGTTGACGTATTGTTGTCGTAACTGGTTACATGAGAGGCAACTGTGGCCTAGTGGTTAGGGACTTGGTCTTGTGGTCGGAAGGTTGCTGGTTCGAATCCCACCCTACCCATGGTTGAGATGCCCTTGAACAAGGCATCTAGCCCCACACTGCTCCAGGGACTGTAACTAAAAACCCAGTAAATATCTGTAAGTCACTGTGGATAAGAGCGTCAGCCAAGTCTAATGTAATGTAATGGTTAGACTTGCAACACTTGGAGACTTACAGACAAGTAAAATGCTAAGATGCCAAACTGAATTTGTACCTTGTGCAGTTCTTAAAGTGAGGCATGTAAGGCTCAGATACAATCCAGACCTGACCAATCCATCCAGACCTGACCAGTCCATCCAGTCTCAGGCGCACTCAGGGTCCTTTTTCATTTCTATGTGGCTTTTAGGAACTTAACACGTAAGCTTGATGTATTACCAGTTACTTGAGGTGACCACAGATTCACAATAGCAGTTGCAATCACTCACAGCAAGACACTACTGCACACAGTTTTACACACACACAGACACACAAACACACAAACACACAAACACACAAACACACAAACACACAAACACACAAACACACAAACACACACACACACACACACACACACACACACACACACACACACACACACACACACACACACACATTCTTACTCTATACTCCTAATACTCACTCCAACCTGTATTAAAGAAATGCACTTCCAGTGTTAGCGCTAGCACCAGTACTCCTTAGATAGATAGATAGATAGATAAATAAATAAATAAATAAATATTGTTGAATTATTGGGGACCAGAATTTGGACTTTTGGTCTGCACATCTGCAGCTAAATCTGCCCATGCGCACACACACACACAGACACGCACGCACGCACACATACACAAGCAGGCACATGCACGCACACACACACACACACACAAGCATGTATATGCACACACACACACACACACTCAACACTCTCCCCCACATCTGTGCATTACGATCACTCAGATACTTGAGAGCGCAGCGGGGACACTAGATGAGATTAGATACTTCTGCCGCCCATGGCCCTCCGTTCCCTCTCTCTTCATCTCTCTATTTCTCTCTTTCTTATTCTCTCTCTGTCCTTCTCTCTCTTTCTTGTCTTTCTTTCTTGTCTCCCTCTCTCTCTCGTTCTCTCTATCTCTCTCTGTGCCTCTTTTGTCTCTCGTTCTCTCTCTATTTATTTCTCTTTATCTCTCTCATTCTCTCTGTCTCTCTCATCCCCCCTCTCTCATTCTCTCTGTCCCTCTCTCATCTCCCTCTCTCTCATTCTCTCTCTGCGTCTCTCTCATCCCCATCTCATTCTCTCTGTCCCCCTCTCTCATCCCCCTCTCTCTCATTCTCTCTGTCCCCCTCTCATCCCCCTCTCTCTCATTCTCTCTCTGTCCCTCTCTCATTCTCTCTGTCCCTCTCTCATCCCCCCCTCTCTCATTCTCTCTGTCCCCCTCTCTCATTCCCCTCTCTGCCTCATTCACATGCAGGCATGTCCAGAGAAGGACGGCTGGCTGTGTCAGCGAGGAGCTACACACACACACACACACACACACACACACACACACACACACACACACATGCAGGCATGTCCAGAGAAGGACGGCTTGCTGTGTGTCAGCGAGGAGCTACACACACATAAACACACACACATACACACATGCGTGCACACACACACACACGCACACACACGCACACACATGCACACACATACACACACGCACACACACATACACACATGCAGGCATGTCCAGAGAAGGACGGCTTGCTGTGTGTCAGCGTGGAGCTACACACACAAAAACACACACACACATACACACATGCGTGCACATATATGCATACACACATACACACACACACGCACACACACAAACACACACACACACATGCAGGCATGTCCGGAGAAGGATGGCTCTCGGTGTGTCAGTGAGGAGCTACAAAAGCTCACCACTGCCGGCCGGACGCTCAGGCCTGCTTCCAGGGCGGACGCACACACACGCACACACACGTGCACACACGCACACACACACACACACATGCATACATACATACATACATACATACATACATACATACACACACACACATGGACGCTCAGGCCTGTTTCCAGGGTGGACAACCACACGCACATATACACACATACACACACAGATGCTCAGGCCTGCTTCCAGGACACACACATACACACACACACACACACGCATACACACACACACACGCATACATACATGCATAAACACACACATGCATACACACACATATACATACACACACACACGCGGACGCTGCTTCCAGGGCGGCCTCTCTGGTCACCCAGCGGAACGGTGGGGCCCCACCATATTTGCCGAGATCTAAAGCCGCCCTCCAGAGCCGTGTTTGCATTTTACTCAGGACCAGAGAGGACACACACACACACACACATTTTACTTAGGACCAGAGAGGACACACACACACACACACACACACACACACACACACACACACACACACACACACACATTTTACTCAGGACCAGAGAGGACACACACACACACACCACAGGGGACAGAAAGCTGCCTTCCCTACTCCTATACCCTAACTACCCCCCCCCCCCCACACACACACACACACACATCTACACACACACATCTACACACACACACATTTCTCCACCTCCCCATCCTCCCCCTCTTCCTTTCTAGCCAGTCCTCTTTTCTCTTTCCTTTCTCTGCATCTTTTGATGTCGTTTTTAATGCGGCTGTTTGCTGAAAGGGTTTGTGTACCGGGGGAATCGCTGAATGAAACGTCCTGAAATGTGCTTAATCGCTGAATGAAACGTCCTGAAATGTGCTTAATTGGATTATTAGGAGCTTTTTGTTCGCATGGCGGTCGCACGCTAGCGTTTCCATAGAGGCTGCCCTCAGGGCTAAGCACGGTTCTCCAGGGGTGTGTGTGTGTGTGTGCACGTGTGTGTGTGTGTGTGTGTGCGCATGTGTGTGTGTGTGTGTGCATGTGTGTGTGAGGGGTTTGGTTGTAGGTGACCAGTCAAGGTTTCTTTAGAACAAGTGTACAGTGCGCACAGCTGGAGCTGGTGATGGTGTGTATGAGATGTGTTTAGTGTGTGTGTGTGTTTGTGTGAGGAGGCCCTGGCTGGTTATGGTGTGTGTGTGTGTGTGTGTGTGTGTGTGTGTGTGTGTGTATGGGATGGGTTTCACACAGGAGGCCCGCACCCCGAGTGTGTTTATCTGGTGTTCCACACACACATCATTTTCCACTAACAGGGCAGAACCCTTCCTGTTTTTGTTTGTTGTCTCTTGTTTGTTTGTTTGCATGTAGACGGCCATATTGGATCTCTGGTGTGTACAGACGAGACATTTAACACACGGCTTCAATAGACACATTTTTGGAAGTGGAAGGATAGTGTGCGTTTCCGTGTGTGTATAAACGTGTGTGTGTCTGTATGTATGTGTGTGTGTCTGTGCCTTACACACACTGTTAGAGTATCAAAGGGGCTTTCGGGGGTACAGTGAGTTTGTGTGTGTGACTGAGTGAAGGTGAAGTGATCCCTGTTTACCACTAATCTCCTCTTGGGAGGTCTGACACAGAAGTGGGGGTCCTGTTGTGTGTGTGTGTGTGTGTGTGTGGGTGGGTGGGGGGGGGGGATTGGGGTTATGGTCGTCATTGGCTGCAGGATGCCTAAACTCAGTCTTAATTACATGCACACACAATGTACTCGCTTACAAGCACACACTGTATGAATAAACATATTGAATAAACATATTGCTTTCTGTGTCTGTCTCATACAATTCATCACATACACACTCCTCATTCACTCACAGAAAAAAACACACCAACTCTCTCTCTCACACATATACACGCGCGCACACAAACACACACACACACACACACACACACACACACACACACACACACACACACACACAGGCATGCACACACACATTTATGCACATATTGTCATTTTCGTTCTATCCTGAGTCATTTTTTCCACAGAAGCACATGCAAAAAGCCACCCACACACACACACACACACACACACACACACACACAGGGGCATCTGCCAGGCCGTTGAGCTGCCATATCCTCCTGTGTCATTGTTTAGCAGCGCTTTGTTTATGTGGCCCCTTAATTAGCACCTAGGTGGCATCTCGGCGGCCATGTGCCAGGCTGCTCTCAGGATGCTGGCAGTTTACACTTTACACAAACACACACACACACACACACACACACACACACACACACACACCACACACACACACACACACCACAGACACATATGCAGAAACACCACATGCACACACACACGCAGAAACAACACACACACACACACACACACACACACGTGCCAGGCCCCTCTCAGGATGCTGGCAGTTTACGCTTTACACAAACACACACACACCACATACACACAGACACACACACACACCACGCGACGGCACACACACACACACACACACACACACACACACACACACACACACACACACACACACATGCCAGGCCCCTCTCAGGATGCTGGCAGTTTACGCTTTACACAAACACACACACACCACATACACACAGACACACACACACACACCACGCGACGGCGCACACACACACACACACACACACACACACACACACACACACACACACATACACACATACACACACACACACACACACACACACACACACACACAGCCACATAATGGAGAATAGCAATGGTAGGCCTACACACACACACACACGCACGCACACACACACACACACAGACACACACACACACACAGCTACATAATGGAGAATGGCAGTGGTAGGCCTACACATACACACACAGACACACACACACACACACACAGACACACACACACACGCACACACACAGAC
>CM050203.1:3315000-3320000 GCA_027475355.1 Coilia nasus | reverse complement strand
GACCTCCCGAGTCTCCTCTGCCTCTGCATCTCCAATGATTGACCCCGGATTCCATGGTCTCCTCCTCTTCCTCCCGGATCGCTCCTCAAGACCCTTCGGGCTTCCTGCTACGCCCCTCCATGTCCAACTCTCCGACGCATCCTCATCGGGTGACTCTGTCCCCGGATGTCGGATTCCTGTCACCTGAGGGACAACCCGGACTCTATCGTCTCATTGAGCATCATTTTAGCCTCAGGCAGTTAGGCTTCCCCCTAGAGACGTGGTTCTGCCCAAGGTTTCTTCCTCATCAAGAATATTTAGGGAGTTTTTCCTTGCCCCGGTGCTCCGGGGGGATCCAGGGTCGTGCCCTCGAAATTCCCAGTTTCCTCTCTTGTACTATATGTTACATTTAATGTCATGCTCTGCATCTTATGCTTCTGAAAGTCTGTTATCTACGTTATGACCACCACCAGTGGGTTCTTGTCCTTTTGTCGGGGGGGTTTTATTATTATACCCTTCTACTACTACAGTCAGCATCTGTTCAGTTTTCATGTTTTCTGATTAGGACAAAGGACAGAACCTATGCCAAAATTTGTCGTGCCATATCATTACTTGTCATCAAATAAATTGTCATTAAGTTATTATATATTCAGAGTCTTTCTGGTTGAACTGAAAGTGCACGGTGGGATTTTCAGCTCGGCAGATGTCTGTCATTTCTTCCTACAGTAGGACATTTCACAGAAGTAGGACAACTCCGCATAACACCGGTGTTGTTAACAACTCTGGATGGAGACGGCTAACGGATTTCTTAAGTTGGTGGTGTTCCCAACATATTTATTTTTATGGTGCCGTCATGTTGTGTTGTGATGTATGCTACACGACGACGAATAGGTCACGTAGATGAGACAAAGACCATAGACACAGGTTGCCATAGACAAAACGGGTTACCGGGTGCTATTTTTAATACTTATGGCGAGAAAAAATGACTGTAAAAGTTACAACATAGTTGCTGTTTAGCCACAACCCACGCTTATTCCACAAAACACTACAGCACAACAGTGCAGCAACGTTTCCTCTTACCCCGCGCGCGCCCACACACACATGCGCCCACACACACATGCGCGCACACACACACTCAACTCCCTTTCCTTAAAGGCACAAACACATAAGGAATATCAGCAGAACAGAACACAATTAACACAGGTTATCACAATACATTATAATCGATTATGATCTGCTATTGAAACGATTATTAATTGTTCACGTCTGCATCGCGATGCATCGATTATATGATTAATTTCAACAGCCCTAGTATTCACATCCCACTGTGCTCTTGTCCATGTTTAGATGATGTATTTGCGTGCTGTTATTATCTTGTCTGCATCTAAATGAAGCGATCATATCTCTGCATGAGCCGGTCGTCTAGGCTGGTCCTGTGTTGGGTCTGGTGTAAATCCGGTGCCGCACAGTTCAAAGGTCACTGAGCTGATCTCTTGACTCCCCTCATCCACAAGGTTTGGTCAGTGGATTGTGACCGAGAGACTGAGAGAGAGACAGAGAGTGAGGGAGACAGAGAGAAAGTGAGAGAGACAGAGAGTGAGAGAGACAGAGAGAAAGTGAGAGAGACAGAGAGAAAGTGAGAGAGACAGAGAGAAAGTGAGAGAGACAGACAGTGAGAAAAAGAAACAGACAGTGAGAGAGAGAAAAAGAGAGATACAGTGTGAGAGACAGAGTGAGGGAGAAAGAGAGAGAGTGAGAGAGGCAGAGAGTGAGAGAGGCAGAGAGTGAGAGAGGCAGAGAGTGAAAGTGAGACAGAGAGACAGACAGTGAGAAAAAGAAACAGTGAGAGAGAGAAAAAGAGATATGGAGCGAGAGACAGAGTGAGGGAGAGAGACGGGAGAGAGATAGAAACAGGATTTGTGATTCACTGATATTCCTCCCTATAATCCTTCCCTCCCTTTCTCTTTTCTGTCTCTTTTCTGTCTCTAACTTGCTTTCTCTCTCTCCCTCTCTCTTTTTACACTCTAACTCACTTTCTCTCTCTCCCTCTCTCTTTTTACACTCTAACTCACTTTCTCTCTCTCCCTCTCTAACTCACTTTCTCTCTCTCCCTCTCTCTTTTTACACTCTAACTCACTTTCTCTCTCTTTTTACACTCTAACTCACTTTCTCTCTCTCCCTCTCTCTTTTTACACTCTAACTCACTTTCTCTCTCTCCCTCTCTCTAACTTGCTTTCTCTCTCTTTTTACACCCTTACTCACTTTCTCTCTCTTTTTACACTCTAACTTACTTTCTCTCTCTCCCTCTCTCTAACTCACTTTCTCTCTCTCCCTCTCTCTTTTCTCTCTCTAATTCACTCTCTCTCTCCCCTCCCCTCTCCCCCTCTCTCCCCCCTCCTCTCAGTAGCCAGCGTGGCGGCGTGTCTTTGGGGATTATATGGGAGCGGACGTTTTAGGGTGTCGTCCTGTGGAGGCCTCCTCGAGCGGCGGGTTTGGCCCCTGTGTCCTCTGTTGTTCCCCTCACAGCGACTGACAGGATTACAGATCCACTTCCGCACACGGGACATTATTCTCCAAGGTCAAGACCAGCACACTCTTTCTTCAGTGGAATGGGGGTGTGCAGCGTTTTGGGGGGGGTGTGGAATTTTTGGTGTGGGGCAGGGGGGTGAAGAGATGGAGGATGGGGCCATTCTTGGGGGGTGGGTAAAGATATGGAGGATGGGGCCATTTTTTTAGGGGGGGCGGTAGGGGTTTTATGGGTGTGGTGTTCATGCTGTTGGTTGTGAGAGGACCCCACAAATGCTCAACTGGGTTCTTTAAAGCTGAGGCCTGCACTCCCTTTTCTGTGCAGGGTGGGGGATTGGTGGGGTGGGTGGGGGCAGTGGTGGGGGTTGGGGGGGTGGGTGGGTGCAGTGGTGGGGGTTGGGGGGGTACGAGAGAGGATGGAGGTTGCGGGCTTTGGGGGGGGTTGTAAAATGACCCAACAAACGTCAACATTTTTCCCATTTCTAAAGGGAGGGTCAGGAAGCTCTCAAAGTAAACACAACTTATCCCTTCAGGTTTCTACGCAAATACACGAAATAAATATGCAGCAATCCAAAACAGAAAAGCAGGGTTTTGGACAATAGCTGATGATTGTGAGGCCTTACTGGAAGACAACTGCTTATTTCCACAGTGTGTCTCGCTCTGTTTACGCCTGTGCGCCGAGCAAACAGATTTGTCGGTGTTGGCTGGGCCAGCTGGCGTGGCCGGTGTTTAAGCTGTCATGTTCCGCAGATGGATAGGCATGCTGATTGGCCCACAGCACACACGGAGCGCAGTTTTCCAATAGTGGGAATATCTCCAATAGTGGGAATATCTCCAATAGTGGGAATATCTCCAATAGTGGGAATAACTCCAATAGTGGGAATTTATCCAGTAGTGGGAATTTCTGAGGGCCACAGGACTTGAGGGTGCTGCTACCGCTTCCTTCACATCCTCACTAATCCAGCCTGTGTGTGTGTGTGTGTGTGTGTGTGTGTGTGTGTGTGTGTGTGTGTGTGTGTGTGCGTTTAGGGGATGTGGAGTTTAAAGGAGTTTCAGTTAACCTCTATGAACCATGCAAGTTGCAGCTTGGTGTGTGCGTGTGTTTGGGGGATGTGGGGTTTGAAAGAGTTTTAGTAAACCACTACGACCCATGCAAGGTTTGTGTGTTTGTGTGTGTGTGTGTGTGTGTGTGTGTGTGTGTGAGTGAGTTGGCGGCGGTTGGGGGGAATGTAACTATAGAAATGGCATGACCTGGGACACAAGTGCTTGGCAGGGGTCTGGACCCTTACTCAGAAAAGGAAAATAAGTCTCATTTCAAAGCGGGTGTAAGAGGTGGGGAGGTGCACGCCTGTCAGTCAAAGACTTCAGCTTGTGCCCCAGAACATTTCTTGATGTGGGGGTAGTGGGGGTACTGTGTGTGTGTGTGTGTGTGTGTGTGTGTGTGTGTGTGTGTGTGTGTGTGTGTGTGTTTTTAAGGGAGGAGGGCCCCATGGCAGTCCAGAGTGAAAGGGCCGAGCACAAGGAGTGTATATATGTGTGTGTGTGTGTGTGTGTGGAGGGGGTCAGCAATAGTGGTAAAGGCAGCTCTTCAACTACTTACTACTACCTACTTCCCCTCGCAGTGCTGTTGCAGTGGTCATGAATGGGTTAAGTTTTGCTGTTGCCATAATGTAAGACAGCCCAACATTGCATTTCAAATAATAAAATTACACAAGTAATAAAGGCCTCCATGTATGTACGTACCCACCAGTCCTCTTCAGCTGAGCCAGTCCTTGTCTTATCTGCAGAGGAGCTGTAGCCTCTTAACTGGTCACACTTAACTTCAGTCTTTCTCTCTCACTCTCTCTCTCTGAGTGTGTGTGTGTGTGTGTGTGTGTGTGTGTGTGTGTGTGTGTGTGTGTGTGTGTTTGTGCTGTTTTGGCTTGTTGACATCATGATGGCTTCCAACGGACAGCTTTGAGAAGTGCCCTTATTTTGACAGGAGTAGCAAAGCCATGTGTATGCACCTCCGCCCCTCCCCCTACACGCCCCTCCCCCATGGGGAAGGAAAGGTGGGTGGGTGTGGGTAGGTGGGTGGGGGTGTAGAGGTGTAGGTGGGGGTGTAGAGGTGTAGGTGGGGGTGTAGAGATGTGGGTGGTGTGGGTGGGTGGGTGGGGTTGTGTAGAGGTGTAGGTGGTGTGGGTGGGTGGGAGGGGGTGTAGAAGTGTGGGTGGTGTGGGTGGGGGTGTAGAGATGTGGGTGGGTGGGTGGTGGTGTAGAGGTGTGGGTGGGTGGGTGTGGGTGTAGAGGTGTGGGTGGTGTAGGTAGTGTGGGTGGGGGTGTAGAGGTGTGGGTGGTGTGGGTGGGGGTGTAGAGGTGTGGGTAGGTGGAGGTGTAGAGGTGTGGGTGGTGTGGGTGGGTGGGTGGGGGTGTAGAGGTGTGGGTGGTGTAGGTAGTGTGGGTGGGGGTGTAGAGGTGTGGGTGGGTGGGTGTGGGTGTAGAGGTGTGGGTGGTGT
>CM050203.1:3297500-3312500 GCA_027475355.1 Coilia nasus | reverse complement strand
AGAGGCTACACCCAGCACAAACACTTTCTTTCTTTCTTTCTTTCTTTCTTTCTTTCTTTCTTTCTGTCTTTCTTTCTGTCTTTTTATTTCTGTCTGTCTGTCTGTCTTTCTTCCTACTTTCTTTCTTTCTTTTTCTGTGTGTCTTTCTGTCTTTGTTTTTTTATTTGTCTCTCTCCATCCTCGCCCTCTCTCTGTCATAACTGAATTTATTTCTCTGTTTAATTATCTCTGTCATAATTGAGCCTCTCTTTCTCTGATCAGTTTTTCCCTCCTTGTAGCTTTTGTTACTCCGCCCATAATTCCCATCCATGTGTTTTATGTCTTTATGTTTTTATGTTTGTATTATGCCATTCTGTCCATAATGTCCATCCACATGTTTTATGTGTTTGTTTTTATGTTTGTTTAATGTGATTCTGTTCTTTACTGTGTCTCCCTGTCTCTCTCTCGCGCACATACACACGCACACACACACGCACGCACACACACACGCACACACACACACGCACACACACACGCACACACACACACTCACATGCACACGCGCGCACACACACACGCACACACACACACACGCGCACACACACACACACACACACACATACTTGCGCAGCATGTGCACATGCAGAGACACACAGCTGTTTCCCATCTGTTACCATACAGCAATAGCATCTCTTTATTCTAGCATGCAGGGCTGGTGTCGTGTGTGTGTGTGTGTGTGTGTGTGTGTGTGTGTGTGTGTGTGTGTGTGTGTGTGTCTGTCTCTCTCTCTCTCGCTTTATTCTAGCATGCAGGGCTGGTGTCATAAGTGTGTGTGTGAGTGTGTGTGTGTGTGTGTGTGTGTGTGTCTCTCTCTTTATTCTAGCATGCAGGGCTGGTGTCATAAGTGTGTGTGTGGGTGTGTGTGTGTGTGTGTGTCTCTCTCTCTCTCGCTTTATTCTAGCATGCAGGGCTGGTGTCATAAGTGTGTGTGTGTGTGTGTGTCTCTCTCTCTCTCTCTCTTTATTCTAGCATGCAGGGCTGGTGTCATAAGTGTGTGTGAGTGTGTGGGTGTGTGTGTGTGTCTCTCTCTCGCTTTATTCTAGCATGCAGGGCTGGTGTTACAAGTGTGTGTGTGTGTGTGTCTCGCTTTATTCTAGCCTGCTGGGCTGATGTCACATGCTAATAATTCTGCTGTGTTGTCATAGCTTATTTTCACCCTGTCCTTTTGAGATGTGTGTCCTTTTGTGTGTGTGTGTGTGTGTGTGTGTGTGTGTGTGTGTGTGAAGAAATTGTCCACAGAGGCAGAGATCAGGACCAGCAGGGCCTAAGGGCAGTCCTGTTGTCAGTCAGTTCAACACAAAAGCACATGTGCGTACACACACGATCTCTGTGTGATACATATGAATGCATGCACATATACCGTACGCACACACACACACACACACACACACACACAAACTCTCCTTCTGACACACGTATGCATATATATGCTACACACAATGCTCACACTCACACACACACACACACACACACACACACCGCCACCCACCAGGGGAATTCCTTTCATCTGCTGCCTTGCACCTGATCCCAACCCAATGCCGCCGGCCCCCCCTCCCAATGCCCCCCCCCCCCCCCCCCCCCCCCCCCCCCCCCGCCCCCCCCACATCAATGCCCCCCCCCCCCCACCGCCCCCCACCAACCCCCCCCCTCACCCAATACCAGCGCCCCCCCCCCCCCCTCCCCAATGCCCCCCCCCCCTCACAATACCGCCCCCCGCCCTCCCCTTTTGCCCCCAAGTCTGCCCTTCACAGCTCCTGGCCAGCTTACCCAGGGACCAGTCAGAACCAGAGTGGGTCCAGTCAGAACCACGTCAGGGCCGGATCAGGGAGCAGTCAGAACTAAACTGGGGGCCGGTAGTGGGATTAGTCAGGACCCGGCCAGGATCTAATCTGGAGCTAAGTATGGGCCTGACTGGAGTGCAAACCATTCTCAGTACACACAAATAATTGCTTACTATTGCATTGCAACATCGCTACTACATCACAACTAATCTTTGCTAAAGCATTGCAAACTGAGCATGCCATTTTGGCAAAGACAAAAAAATAACTTGGATGAAAATGAAGGGGCGTGTCTTAAAGATAAATAAATTAAAGGTTAAATATAAAGTCCTGCTCCTCCATATCCTCCTGCTCCTCCATATTCTCCTGCTCCTCCATATTCTCCTGCTCCTCCATATCCTCCTGCTCCTCCATATTCTCCTGCTCCTCCATAGCCTCCTGCTCCTCCTGCTCCTCCATAGCCTCCTGCTCCTCCATATTCTCCTGCTCCTCCATAGCCTCCTGCTCCTCCTGCTCCTCCTGCTCCTCCATAGCCTCCTGCTTCTCCATATCCTCCTGCTCCTCCATAGCCTCCTGCTCCTCCATAGCCTCCTGCTACTCCATAGCCTCCTGCTCCTCCATATTCTCCTGCTCCTCCATATTCTCCTGCTACTCCATAGCCTCCTGCTCCTCCATATCCTCCTGCTACTCCATAGCCTCCTGCTCCTCCATATCCTCCTGCTACTGCATAGCTCCTCCATATCCTCCTGCTCCTCCATAGCCTCCTGCTCCTCCATATTCTCCTGCTTCTCCATATTCTCCTGCTACTTCATATTCTCCTGCTCCTCCATAGCCTCCTGTTACTCCATATCCTCCTGCTACTCCATAGCCTCCTGTTACTCCTGCTCCTCCATAGCCTCCTGCTCCTCCATAGCCACCCCCCCCCCCCCCCGTATTGCTATTCCCTTCCTCAAACCCTCTAGACCTTCCTGTATGTCACTACTATACAATGTCTTTTGCTTTTACAATGCTTTTTACTACTTTAGTGAGAGACATTCTCCTCAATTTGCTTCATGTTTTTCTGCATAAGGTATATTTAACTGTAATCTCTATACTGTGCCTTGACTCCCCAGATGAACTGAGGAGAAATGTCTTTAAATCTGTGATCTGCTTAGTCAGTCAGCTAAGGTCACTGCTGAAGATTTATCATTGCTGGCTTCCTGCTTTCCTAGATATCTACCAGATTAATCTGCCCTTCTGCCTTAGCTCTGCAGTTTACCAGCAGACACAAACACACGCGCTGCGCACACACACACACACACCACACACACTTGTGTGTATGCATAGATGCACACAAACCACACACACACACACACACACACACACACACACACACACACACACACACACACACACAAGTGTGTGCAGATGGGCAGGAGAGGTAAATGTGGAGGAAATGACTCCTGTGCTTGGTTTCGCCCGCTATACGGGCATGGGGGCGTACCCCTGGTCAATAGCAGTGCTATGCACCGCTGCCCTTGATTGTGCTTGGCAGATAGCTTGCCCTCTCGAGCAGCAATACACACACACACACACACACACACACACACACACACACAGAGTCTCTCTTTTGACAGTTGTTTCAGCTTAACTCCTGACGTCTCTTTTCGGTATTGTTTACCAATCTGGATGCACTTACGGACACCCCCCCCCCCACACACACACACACACACACCCTCCCTCCTGTACAAAACGGTGCTTGACAAATGCGCACAGTACTTCTGACATAAAGGAATCTTTAAAGCGCTCCCATCTCACATGTGCACACAATTACAGCTGTATAGGGTTACCAGTGATCTCCAACAACACTGTGTTTGGACAAGTAATGTTTAGCGAGAGAAGCGGCCTGCTAAGCTTCGCAGATGACCCTTGCAGCGGGCAAAGGCCTGTCTGATTCTCCGCCGCTTTGTGTGGTAGCCATTTATATCAAGTGAGGTGTGATGTTTCTCTTCCTGGTGAAACAGCTGAAGGAGCACGGCACTCTGGGATATTTATAGGGAGCTCGGTTAACAGAGCCCCCTCTCCCCACATCTCTCTGCGCCGATCGAACCATGGAGGCATTATAATAACTGCAGAAAGAGAGGAACTCCTGCCCCCACTCATCTCAATGGGAAATGCTAGGCTACTGAATGCAGACAAAATGAAACTAGTTTTTCAAGTTTCATAATGAAGTTTCGTGGGGCTTATTCTTGCTGCCATTGTACTTAGCTGATTGAGTGCCACGTTACTGATTGACGTGAGGTAGAGCAGAAAGCTATATCAAGGAAGGGCATTGGATGTTAAAGGGCATTGGGTGTTAAAAAATGGACAGTGACATAGTTCTGGGACACCCTCGTGCATGAGCTGAGAGTGGAGCACCCACCAATCAGCATGGGGGAAACGGTGGGAGGATATGATGCAATATCTGCAAAATGGCAACCAGGAAGTGCCTTGCTAATGGGCTAAAGATAACCAGCCAAATCCTGACCACCTGGATTAAACCTCCAGACTGATGATCATGAAGACCACACCCATCAGTTACATGCAGAGTCAACTTTACAGACAGCAATTGCCCTTTTCAGGGTAATCACATCATTGAAGTGCCCCTGTTTGTAGGTGTGTGTGTGTGAGATACAGCTCTTAATGTCACAGACACACACACAATTACAGAAGTGATAATAGCCAAAGACTATAACATAATTGATGTTAGATGGATGGTTAGATGTGGTAATGGACCCTATCAGAGAAGCGATTAGTGGCCAGTTTGTAAATGATTAGCAATCACCATTACTGTTTATTTTCATGATTAGATTTGTCATTAGCATGATTCATTGCCAATCTGCATGTGAGATAACAGATAGCAAATAATTTACAAAATACAGCACATGTTGATCTATACCTCAGTGAAGTGTGCATTGTTAAACTATAGCTATAAGATGAGTGTATCTGTACTAGATCAATGTTATGTGCTATGTTGTTGAAGTAGGCTGTCTAATGAGAATCATTATAATAATACATAATAATATTATATTATTAATCTATAACTATGAAATGGTTGTATCTGTACTATATGAATGTAATGTGTTGTGGTAAAAGCAGGCTGTCTAATGAGAGTTATTTATAATTATTATATTAATCTATACCCATAAGATGGTTGTATCTGTACTGTATGAATATTATGTGCTGTGGCTAAAGGAGTCTGAGTTATTTTTGATTGTTATTAATCTGTAACTATAATGTGATTGTACCTGTATATGAATATAATGTGCTGTGGTTACAGCAGGCTGTAATGAGATATTTATAGTGGTGCCACTTGTGCGCTTTTACAGGAAGGTCACCTTGCGTGTGACACTCCCTCCCTGTCGCTCCGTCCGTGGGTTCAGCTGTCACCCAGTGACAGGCAGGGGGTTGTGTGTGTGTGAGACAGTCACTCTACCCCAGCATGAACTTGAAAAGCCTCCACAACCAACGCGTGTTGACCCCTGTGGGGCACAGGTCCTGGGAAACCTGACGAGATATGTGTGTGTGTGTGTGTGTGTGTGTGCGCGCTCATGTGTGTATATTTAGACCATACAAGCTAACCAGGGTTCAGTGTGTGTGTTCATGCATGCCCACCTCACACACCTCTCCAGTAACAGCAAAGCTTAGCGGCTGTGCCATCATTGTGCCTGCTCATATTGGGGTGGGGGGTCCTTCCTGACCGCCCAGGCTTTAGTGTCATGGAGGATGTGTGTGTGTGTGAGTGTGTGTGACTTTGCACTGATCTGATGCCAAGGAAGGAACGGTGGTGATAATGATGACACCCTTAAGACTTTGCTGAGCCCAACGAACCAAGTGACCCCATGCTTACCCCAACCCCCTTAAACACTAACCCCCAACCCCCTTAAACACTAACCCCCAACCCCCCTTAAACACTAACCCCCAACCCCCCCCCAAACACTGCCTTCTGCACAAACACTAACCCCCAACCCCACTTAAACACTAACCCCCAACCCCCCTTAAACACTAACCCCCTACCCCCCTTAAACACTAACCCCCAACCCCCCTTAAACACTAACCCCCAACCCCCCTTAAACACTAACCCCCAACCCCCCTAAACACTAACCCCCAACCCCCCTTAAACACTAACCCCCAACCCCCCCCAAACACTGCATCTGCACAAACACTAACCCCCAACGCCCCCCAAACACTGCATCTGCACAAACACTAACCCCCAACCCCCCTTAAACACTAACCCCCAACCCCCCCCCCAACACTGCATCTGCACAAACACTAACCCCCAACCCCCCCCAAACACTGCATCTGCACAAACACGAGTGCTACTGATGCATTCTGCTCCTCCTCTCTCCATGCGCACACACACGTAGGCGCACACACACACCCACGCATGCACACGCACACACTAACCCCTCATCCCTCTGCACCTGTGTGTGTCTGTGTGTGTGTCGGGTTGAGAGGACTGGCGTGGGGTTGACCCTTCAGACAGACCCAGGAGAGGGGGGAGGCCTGCTGCTTTGAGTGGGGCAGGGGGGCTGGGTGGAGGGTGGTGGCATTGAGCTGTCTTTGGCCAGGCCTAGTGGGGGGGCGGCATGGAGCTGTCTTTGGGTAGGCCTAGAGGTGGGGGGGCATTGAGCTGCCTTTGGCCAGGCCTAGTGGGGGGGGGCATGGAGCTGTCTTTGGGTAGGCCTAGAGGTGGGGGGGCATTGAGCTGCCTTTGGCCAGGCCTAGTGGGGGGGCGGCATGGAGCTGTCTTTGGGTAGGCCTAGTGGGGGGGGGGGTCTGCTGCTGCTTTGAGTGTGGCAGCATTGGGTTGGGGAGGGGGGCATTGGTTTGGTCTTTGGTTAGGCCTAGTTGGGGGGGGGGTGGGGGGGGGGTGCTGTGTGGGGTGGGGCAGCATTCAGGGGGGAGGGTATTGAGGCCTAGCGAGGCGGTACTGACCCCCCATGGGGCCTTGCAGAAGAGGACGAGCCCATGCCCCCATCTTTTCTCTCCTCTCTCATTTCTCTCTCGCTCTCTCTCTTTATTTCCCCCTTAATCAGACCCTCTTCCCTCACATCCTCTCGCTGTCTCCTTCAGGTTCTCTTTATTGTTTCTGTATTGTGTTCGTTTTTTTCTTATTCTCTCTCCCTCCCCCCCCCCCTCTCCCTCTCTCTCTCTCTCTATCTCTCTCTCTCTCTCTCTCTCTCTCCCTCTCTTCCTCTCTTTCCCTCTCTCTCTCGCCCTCTCCCTCTCCCCCTCTCTTCCTCTCTCTCTCTCCCTCCTCCCCCCCTTCTCTCTCTCTCTCTCTCTCTGTCCCTCTCTCTCTCTCTCTCTCTTCCTCTCTTTCCCTCTCTCTCTCACCCTCTCCCTCTCCCCCTCTCTTTCTCTCTCTCTCCCTGTCACTCTCTCTCCTGCTGGTGCTGCTAATTGGCTCTCATCAGGAGAAGATGAAGGCTGGCGCTCATCAGGAGCACATGAGGCCAGTGGGAGAGCCAGCTGCTGAAAGGATCATGAGAAAGAGGGAGAGAGAGAGGGAGGGAGGTAGTGAGGGGTAGGGAGAGAGAGAGGGAGAGAGAGGTAGAGAGAGAGACAGAGGGGGTAGAGAGAGAGAGAGGGAGAGGAAGGTAGAGTGGTAGGGAGAGAGAGAGGGAGGGAGGTAGGGAGGTAGAGAGACGGGGGTAGAGCGAGGTAGGGAGAGAGAGAGAGAAGGAGAGAGAAAGGTAGAGAGAGAGATAGAGGTAGGGAAAGAGAAAAGGAGAGAGGTAGAGAGAGAGATAGAGGTAGAGAGAGGTAGGTAGAGAGACAAGGAGAGAGAGAGGTAGAGGTAGAGAGAGGTAGGTAGAGAGTGAAGGAGAGAGAGAGAGAGAGAGAGAGAGAGAGAGACAGAGAGAGACAGAGACAGAGAGAGACAGAGACAGACAGACAGAGAGCACATGAGGAGGCCAGAGCACCACAGCAGTGGGAGAGTCACCACTGATGGAAAGATCACAAGAAAGAGAGGGAGAGGGAGGGAGAGAGGGGGTAGGGAGTGAGAGAAGGGGGTGGGGGTAGAGTGACCAAGAGTGTGAAAGCCTCACCAAGAACACAAAATGAGAAAAACATTTAGATGTTGGAAGGGCCATGTGTCTTTTTGTTGTGCGCCAAACCCAATGTCCATGTCTGCTGTCGAGATTTGGCCAGAGGCGAACACACACAAAAGCGAAGCCTCTAAGTGTTGTGGTGTGTGTGTGTGTGTGTGACAGAAAGAGACAGGGGCTCATTGGATCCAGCACCAAGCAAAGCTCGGTCAGTGTTGAGGCTAATCCAATAAGGGGCAGAGGGGAAGTGTTAGCTGTCAGGCAGGAGGGACGTGTTAGCTCTTGAGTGGCCCCCGGCCCCTCAGGAACCAGCATGTGTGTGTGTGTGTGTGTGTGTGTGTGTGTATGAGTGGTTGTTTGTGGCCCTAGCCCCTCAGGAACCAGCTCAGCCAGTGGGAACTGTGGTGGGAGGTTAAAATGCTGGGTGTATGGGCATGTAAACTCTGTGTGTGTATGTGTGGGTGGGTGTTTCTGTGTGTGTGCATGTATGTTCATTCGGACGTGTGTGTATGAGTGTGTGTGTGTGTGTGTGTGTGTGTGTGTGTGGTGTGTGTGTGTGTGGGTGGGTGTTTCTGTGTGTGTATGTATGTTCATTCGGACATGTGTGTATGAGTTTGTGTGTGTGTGTGTGTGTGTGTGTGTGGTGTGTGTGTGGGTGGGTGTTTCTGTGTGTGTATGTATGTTCATTCGGACATGTGTGTATGTGTGTTCATTCGGACGTGTGTGTATGAGTGTGTGTGTGTGTGTGTTTGTGTGTGTGGTTTGTGTGTGTGTGTATGTGTGGGTTTGTGTTTCTGTGTGTGTGTGTGTGTATGTGTGTTCATTCGGACGTGTGTGTGTGTGTTCATTCGGACGTGTGTGTGTGTGTTCATTTGGACGTGTGTGTGTGTGTTCATTTGGACGTGGCCCCAGGGAACCAGCTCAGCCAGCAGGAATAGTGGTGGGAGGCCAACACTGAGCAGAGGTTAAAGAACTGGGTGTGTGGGCATGTAAACTTTGTGTGTGTGTGTGTGTTCATTCAGACATGTCTGTGTGTATGTGTGTGTGTGTGTGTGTGTGTGTGTGTGTGTGTGTGTGTGTGTGTCTGATGTTTGGAGGTGAGAAGAGGTGGGGTGTGTGTATGAGTGTAGTTTGCATGTTAAGTGGGTGTGTGTGTGTGTACGCGTGTAGCGTGCATGTTGTGTGTGTGTGTGTGGGTGGGTGTGTGTTAATTCAGACATGTCTGTGTGTGTGTTCATATGTGTGCGTCTGATGTTTGGAGGTGAGAAGAGGTGGGGTGTATGGGTGTGTATGTTGGGTGTGTGTGTCTGTGTGTGTGTATGGGGTCAGCTTCTTTGTGAACTTGGCCAATCTAATTTAAGTTTTAGCCCTAAAGCCAGTGTTTCTCTGTAGCTACTACCACACAAGCCCCAAACGCCCACACACACACACACACACACACACACACACACACACACACACACACACACACCACAGACACACACAGACACAGACCTCCTATGAACCAAACAAGGGGGAAGTTTCATGTGTAACCCAAATGGTAATGTGCCTTTGTTTCATTTAATTCAATATCCTGCCGATTAAAGGAGGGTAGGCGTGAGTGGGGGGGGGTTGCTCTTGGTAAGGAAGGTGGAAGTATCCCTTTTCAGCCCCGCGTGGCGCACCTCTGCTGCCCCATCTGCCCCCCCCGCCCCCACGGAAGAGCCCCCCATCCTGGGTGGTGGCAGACGGAACAGATGCTTCTGGTGGCGGCGCTGGAAGCAAGCGAGGGCCTCGTCCTCCCTCACAGGAAGTTGGGGTCGGGGTTACGCGGGGGACAAATAAGGGCCAGGGTATAAGGACGTAAAAAGTTTGGTAGTGAAGTCAAAGTCAAACTGCTGTCAAAACCATATGTAGAGGACATACGCAGGGTTTGAAATTGCACTGTGTTACATTGACCGATTGGAAGAAGTAGTTGAGTTTGACTCGGTGGTCGTTTCTCACCTGAGTATGCGCCAGCCCTAAGCATATTGCCCTGCTGCAGTGGACTGTGGCTGAACCTAGGGGATTGGGACATGAGTACATGAGGAAAACATGAATGGGTCCAATTCCCTTCTCCCTCGCACTCAAGGGCTTAGTGCACACCGGTCATCCAATACACTGTAACCTGCACAAGAGAACAGCCAAAATAGAGTTTACCCTTCAGAAGGGAACAGCCAAAAAAGCCAAGATGGACACCAGTTTGTCCTCTTCCAAAACTTTGCTTGAAGGGATCGGTGTGTCCGTGGTTTCACCTGGTTTGTAGTACGCTACTTACAGTAATGGCCAGACGATTCTGTGGTAATGTTCCTGCCAGAACATTTTCATTTGTGCCTGCATTGTTTCACATGGACATACCTAAGCGCACACGTACAATTTTGTGTAATTGAATTTCTCGTAAAAGAGTTTGTGTCACTGCTGAAACGTTTGGCCATTACTGTAGTAGGACACTAAGGTCGGGGTACTGGAAGGTTGGAGACTGAGTTGGGTGATGAGAGGTTGGAGGCTGAGTTGGAGTCCTCTTTGACAGTCTGGCCTTTTCCTACCTGGATAGATTTCACCCCTAGCTCCCCAAGCCTAGGTCATGGTTGGCCTACACCGCAGCCAGATAGATAGTTGGACAGATATCTCTTTGTTTGTTTGTTTGTTTGTTTTTCTGTTTGTTTGTTTTTCTGTTTGTTTGTTTTTCTTTCTTTCTTGCTTTCTTGCTTTCTTGCATTTGTGTGTTAGCTGTTATAGTATCACGTAAAAGAAAATGCGCAGCAGCAAACACAATGATGTGAAGCCATCCAATCGCAGGGCTTGTGGTCTGCACTGGCTCAAAATAATGTAGCGACACTTCTTGGGGAGGTGTGTGTGTGACACTTTCTAGGGAGGTGTGTGTGAGGGTGTGGCAGTGCGGTAGACGGGACTGTGCACACAACTCTATAGGCTTCCTGAAGATGTGTCGCACAAGCATGAATCAGGCTGTATCCTTTTCCTCCCTGATCTGGGGACGGGCTGATGAATCAGGCTGTGTCCTTTTCCTCCCTGATCTGGGGATGGGCTGATGAATCAGGCTGTATCCTTTTCCTCCCTGATCTGGGGACGGGCTGATGAATCAGGCTGCGTCCTTTTCCTCCCTGATCTGGGGATGGGCTGATGAATCAGGCTTTATCCTTTTCCTCCCTGATCTGGGGACGGGCTGATGAATCAGGCTTTATCCTTTTCCTCCCTGATCTGGGGACGGGCTGATGAATCAGGCTTTATCCTTTTCCTCCCTGATCTGGGGATGGGCTGATGAATCAGGCTTTATCCTTTTCCTCCCTGATCTGGGGACGGGCTGATGAATCAGGCTTTATCCTTTTCCTCCCTGATCTGGGGACGGGCTGATGAATCAGGCTCTATCCTTTTCCTCCCTGATCTGGGGACGGGCTGATGAATCAGGCTGTGTCCTTTTCCTCCCTGATCTGGGGACGGGCTGATGAATCAGGCTGTGTCCTTTTCCTCCCTGATCTGGGGACGGGCTGATGAATCAGGCTGTGTCCTTTTCCTCCCTGATCTGGGGACAGGCTGATTTCAGCTTGGATGGCTGCTCTGCTTTTTCACATCATCACTTTTAGGAGGCAGCCTTTTTGACTACATGTGAGGAGTCATTGTTGTTTTTACATAATGACACTGAGAAATCTTATGACCTAGTAACCTCTTATGCTCAAGTGGTGTGTGTGTGTGTGTGTGTGTGTGTGTGTGTGTGTTTGTGTGTCTATGTGTGTGTGTGTCAAGTTTAGAAAAGTAACGATGGCACATGTTTGGCCCGCCTGCCACGCTCTGAAGACTCTGTCCGTAGTAAAGTTGTGTTTTGCCATCTGGTGGTTTAGAGCTCCCACAATCCCCTGCTGCTTTCAAATGCAGCAGCCGTCAAAGCTGAGCCCCGCCCGACCCTACACTTTAAAGATGCTATCTGTTAGCGCAGGAGATGCAATGCATTAGCCCATCATCATCATTAGATAATAGACACACACGACCCTGTGTGTGTGTGTGTGTGTGTGTGTGTGTGTGTGACAGAATGTGTGCTTCAGATGTCAATATGTCTGTCGTGTTTGTGTTGGCTGTGGTGATTTGCTTAGTGGGCTTTATTGATTTGGTTAGTGGCCATGTGTGAGTGTGTGTGTGTTTGTGAGATGGGGGTCTTGTCATTACCTCAACCCTGACTGAAACACAAGCCTAAAGTAAAGGTGTGAACAGCATTCATGACATGCAAATGGGACACTTAACAGCCTTTGTTATCCTTTTCCTGCTGCTGATGAAGTCAGTGTTACATATCTACACACACACACACACACTCTAATGCATATTGTGCCAACAGGCAGGCTTTGAAGTGCTGTCACGGGGCATCAAAGCCTCAATCAAGCCTCTCAAGTCCACAGACAAATGACAAAAAAGCATCCTGATTAAAATGACACTCCCTAAACAATGTGTTAAAGTCTTTAGGACTTTTGTATGCATGAGGTGTGTGTGTGTGTGTGGATGTGTGTGTGTGCGCGTGTGTATGTGTGTGGAAAGCAGGTCTATGCTAACTGACAGAGCACAGGAGATTGATAAAGAGGTGAATATGGATTATTGGTATAGTGGTCTTATAAGTTGGACAGCCCTGTCCATCTGTGAGTGTGCTCATGGGTAGATTATAGGCAGAATGATAATAATGATAATGATAATAAGTTGGACAGCCCTGTCCATCTCTGAGTGTGCTCATGGGTAGATTATAGGCAGAATGCCAATCTTTCTTTCGTTTTCTTTTCTCTCTCTTTGCTTTATTCTACTCCTTTTGTGCTCTATCCTTCATCCCTCCATCCCTCCCTCCCTCCCCAATTCTTTCTTCTCTTGTTTTCTCTTAGTCTTTCTATTCTCCGTATCAATGCCCTCTTCCAGTCTCTTTCTGTCCCTCTCTCTCTCCCACACACATGCGCGCACACGCACGCACAGACAAACTCATCCTTTCCCTCTCTCTCTCTCCCTCTCTCTCTTTCTCTCTCTCCATCTCTCTCTCTCTCTCTCTCCATCTCTCTCCATCTCTCTCCATATCTCTCTCTCTCTCTCTCTCTCTCTCTCTCTCTCTCTTTCCTGCCCTGCCTGACTTAGGGCGTGCACACACACTCATCCTCTCCCCCTCTCTCTCCCTCCCTCCCTCTCTCTCTCTGACTGAGGGCGCTAGTCTGTGTACGGCAGGAATGCTGCTGGTGGAGTGTGTAGATTTATGGAGGGGAGGTGTGACGGCGGGCTGCAGATGTAACACTCGAGCGCCAGCAGCAGCCCCAGCTCGCTCCAGAGGCAACGCCACTCTTTATTACTCTAATTCCACTGACCACATACTTCGCTAAATACTTTCTCTGCTGTCAGGAGAAGAGGGGGAGGATAGAGAGTGAGAGAGAGAGGGAGGGAGGGAGAGAGAGAGAGAGAGAGAAGAGGACTGTTGGAGGGGGTTCTTCAGCAGGGTCATGGCTTTGAGGTAGGGGGTGGGTGGAATTGCCCCTGTGTGTGTGTGTGTGTGTGTGTGTGTGTGTGTGTGTGTGTGTGTGTGTGTGTGTGTGTGTGTGTGTGTGTGTGTGTGTGTGTGTGTGTGTGTGTGTGTGTGTGTGTGTGTGCATAGAAGGGAAGATCCAAGGGGTTTTGTTGGATTTCAGTGTATGTTGAAGGGTAGCACGGCAAGAGCAGTGGGTACAGCCCCCTCTTGTCCAATTCATAACATGCATTGCATTGCACCATCTCCCTGTGCTTACACACACACACACACGTGTGCACACACACACACTCGGTCACTTTAGAAGCAATTCTCTCCCCCTTTCTGTCTGTCTAACTCACCCTCTCCTGCTCACTCACTCTTACTCATGCTCTTATATATCTTATATACATACACACACACACACACACACACCCTCACTCCCCTTTCAACCCACTGCCCTCTCTCTCTCTTTCACTCACTCTCTCCCTCCACTCTCTCCCTCCACTCTCTCTCTCTCTCTCTCTCCCCCCCTCTCTCTCTTTTTCCCCCCAGTCTCAGGTTACGATATGCTGGGTTTGTCAAGGGTCTCTCTCTCTCTCTCTCTGTGTTCCCCTGTCCCCTCCCTCCTCTCCTCTCCTCTCCTCTCCTCTCCTCCTCTCCTCTCCTCTCCGCTCCTGTCCTCTCCGCTCCTGTCCTTGTCCCTGCCCTCCTGGTGGGGGGGGCATTGTGGTGGTGCGGTCCCCCGTGATTGGCTTGGTGAGCTGCTGTTGCCCCGGCGGCAGCCCCTGCGCCTCTCCCCTCCCCTCCCCGTGCTGCCCCTGCTCGGGGGACGTGTTCCAACAGATGGTCGTGGGGGTGAGCGAGCGAGCGAGCGGGCGGGTGTCATCGCAGTGCAGAAAAGGATTTAGAGCAGGAAGGTTGTCTTCTTGGAGCAAGGAGCTGGTCCTTCCCCCCTCCCCTCTCTCTCTCTCTCTCTCTCACTCACTCCCTCCCTCTCTCTCTTGCTCTCTTAAGTCAGTCTCTCACTCGCTCCCCGTGCAGAAAAGCACTACCTACACAAGAGGCGCAGCACAGAGGAGAGGTGCAGCCACCGAGGAATCTTCCCTTCTCGTTCGCACACAAGACTTCACTCGCGGCGTCCAGGTACGGTGGCATTTTTCTCTCCTTTTTCTCGTCTTTCATTCCCTCACCTCTCTTCTCCTTATTTCTCCTCCCAAACTCTTTTGCTTTTGCTGCCAGGCTGTTGCTTTTCTCTGCGTTTACACTGCCAGCAAACTTTTGCGGTCTTCTTCTGTCAGATGTTGCTTTTAGTCAGAGAGGAGCTGCACACACCGGGTCAGCTCTGACTCCTGTGTCTCAGGATCAGGCTTCTGTCAGCAGTTTCATTCAAGTGCAGACTTATTTATGTTTTTTAATCAAAATCATTGTTTTGGTTTCACATTTCCTTTATGGTTTTCTGACAATCTGTCAGTGTTTTGTTGTTGAAGAAAAAAAGATTGAGATGAAAACTCTTCATAAATACTTTGTCAGTGTTTTGTTGTTGAAGAAAAAAAGACTGAGATGAAAACTCTTCATAAATAGTGAGAGTTTTCATCAACTTTGTCAGTGTTTT
>CM050203.1:3280000-3290000 GCA_027475355.1 Coilia nasus | reverse complement strand
CATACACACCACTGCATGCAGGGTCATCTCGGGCAAACATGAGCTTGGCCTCCTCTGTGAAAAGGCTGCTTTCATCTCCAGTCTCCTCATGGGCACACAGCACAGAGCTGGGAGTTTAACCCTAGACCTAGTCCTGCAGAGGAGTTTAACCCTAGACCTAGTCCTGCAGAGGAGAGAGAGGGGTTTAACCCTAGACCTAGTCCTGCAGAGGAGAGAGAGGGGTTTAACCCTAGACCTAGTCCTGCAGAGGAGTTTAACCCTAGACCTAGTCCTGCAGAGGAGAGAGAGGGGTTTAACCCTAGACCTAGTCCTGCAGAGGAGAGAGAGGGGTTTAACCCTAGACCTAGTCCTGCAGAGGAGTTTAACCCTAGACCTAGTCCTGCAGAGGAGAGAGAGGGGTTTAACCCTAGACCTAGTCCTGCAGAGGAGTTTAACCCTAGACCTAGTCCTGCAGAGGAGAGAGAGGGGTTTAACCCTAGACCTAGTCCTGCAGAGGAGATAGAGGGGTTTAACCCTAGACCTAGTCCTGCAGAGGAGTTTAATCCTAGACCTAGTCCTGCAGAGGAGAGAGAGAGGGGTTTAACCCTAGACCTAGTCCTGCAGAGGAGAGAGAGGGGTTTAACCCTAGACCTAGTCCTGCAGAGGAGTTTAACCCTAGACCTAGTCCTGCAGAGGAGAGAGAGGGGTTTAACCCTAGACCTAGTCCTGCAGAGGAGTTTAACCCTAGACCTAGTCCTGCAGAGGAGAGAGAGAGAGGGGTTTAAACCTAGACCTAGTCCTGCAGAGGAGTTTAACCCTAGACCTAGTCCTGCAGAGGAGAGAGAGAGGGGTTTAACCCTAGACCTAGTCCTGCAGAGGAGAGAGAGAGGGGTTTAAACCTAGATCTAGTCCTGCAGAGGAGAGAGAGAGGGGTTTAAACCTAGACCTAGTCCTGCAGAGGAGAGAGAGAGGGGTTTAAACCTAGACCTAGTCCTGGAAGTATGGATAGAGAGAGTGAGAGATATAAAGTATGGATAGAGAGAGCGAAAGAAAGTGAACAAGCAAACATGGAACCTTCCGGAGAGGTTTGTGTGAAACGCTGAATGAACAGGGATGGCAAAGATAACAGCAGAAAGAAAGAGATGGAGAAAGGGAGAGAGAGAGAGAGGGAGGGAGACTGAGGGAGAGAGAGAAAGAGAGAGGGAGAAAGGGAGAGAGAGAGAGAGTGAGGGAGAAAGGGAGAGAGAGACAGAGAGGGAGAAAGGGAGAGAGAGAGAGAGGGAGGGAGACTGAGGGAGAGAGAGAAAGAGAGAGGGAGAAAGGGAGAGAGAGAGACAGAGTAAGGGAGAAAGGGAGAGAGAGAGACAGAGTGGGGGAGAAAGGGAGAGAGAGAGACAGTGAGGGAGAAAGGGAGAGAGAGAGAGACAATGAGGGAGAAAGGGAGAGAGGGAGACAGAGTAAGGGAGAAAGGGAGGCAGATATGGAGAAAAGGAGAGAGAGGGATGGGAAAGATAACAGCGGGAAGAAAGAGATGAAAAGATGGAATGGGCACAGAGGAGGAGGGGGGAGAAAGGGATGAAAGGGGGACAGAGGAGGAGATGGGCGGAAGAGAGAGAGCGAGGGAGGAGAGGGGAGGAGAGGAAAGCAGCAGGATGACAGAGGTGGGGAGCGGAGGTTAGGGGCCCCTCTCCCTCTAAGCTGCACCCCAGCCGAGAGCTCAGGGGACCGGACACACACACACACACACACACACACACACTCGTGTGCGCACGCACGCACGCACGCACGCACGCACGCACACACTGCATCCCAACCAAGAACTCGGGGGACTAGACACACACACACACACACACTAATACACATGTACACACACACACACACACACTGAACCCCAGCCGAGAGCTCAGGGGACCGGAGACCGCACACGCACACACACACACACACACACACACACACACACACACACACTGCACCCCAGCCGAGAGCTCAGGGGACTGGAGACACACACACACACACACACACACACACACACTGCACCCCAGCCGAGAGCTCAGGGGACTGGAGACACACACACACACACACACACACACACACACACACACACACACTGCACCCCAGCCGAGAGCTCAGGGGACTGGTCTTGTTGTGGCCACTCACTCAAGGTCAAAGGTGCAGCCTACTACTGTGCATTGCCCCCTTTTCCCTCTGTCTACACACACACACACACACACACACACACACTCACAGCACACTGCCAGATCAATGCACACACTTAAAGGATGCACACTTGAAAACACTCAAAGGAATTTCTTTCCTTTTCAGACTGAAACTTGTATACACACACACACACACACACACACACACACACACACTCTTTCTTTCTTACAACTTACTCTCTCTACTCATTCTCCTCATTCACACTTACACTGTTCTTGTACACATGGGGCAGTTCATTGAGCTGTTTACAATGGAATACACACACACACATACATTCAACACCACATGGCCTCCACTCAGTTTGAGGTGTGTGTGTGTGTGAGCACCCTGACTGCGGCTGGTGTTTACGACTGAGGTACTGGGCCCTCCTCAGTGACCTGACCCAGCACTCTCTCTGCCCAGTAGCCCACAGCACTGCTGATTAGGCTATGGTTGTCGTGGAGATGTCCTGCCAATGCCCAATCCCTACACTAAGACCACATCAAGACAGTTTGATTATTAGCAATTGTTACCACAGTGCCTTACTGACGTGATTATTACCACAGGGATTAATCACATGATTATGAGTGTGATTGTTACCACAGGGATTAATAACATGATTGTTAGCGTGATTATTAGCGTGATTGTTAGCATGATTGTTAGCGTGATTATTACCACAGGGGTTATTAGCGTGATTGTTAGCGTGATTATTAGCATGATTGTTAGCATGATCATTACCACAGGGAATTATTAGTGTGAAGGCTGTTCCCAAAGGGTTTCTGCATTGACCATCTCTAACGATGGGAAATGTGGTGAAAGTAGTTTGGGCACGAAGTAGCATGTTAAGGCATTGTTTTTGTTTCTCTCATCGAAAGGGTCTATAGACTGCCCCACATTTGTGGCAAACTGGGACCGCGCCCAGAACCATATCCTTGGCAGTGCCAGCCGTTGTTACTAAGAGTTTTTTATGTGTGTGTGAGAATGTGTGTTTGTGTGTGTGTGTGCGTGTTATCGGGAGCGTCGTGTAGCGTGTCTACATGTACTGATGCATTGGGCTTTACCAGTAACATTCATCATCTCGATCAGTAATGGATAGGCGTAAGCAGGATCGAGCCTCGTATTTATTTTACGGGCGTATTTTAATGATGAATGGCTGGAAAAGCTGACACCACCGCAGTTCACCGCCTCTGCCGGTATTTCGCTCTTTATTTCCTTTCTCTTTTTCCCCTCTCCTTTGAGTTATTTGCCCATTTTGTATAATCTTAGATTAACAGTTTAGCGAGAAATGGCACCACTTGGGGTTTAATGGGGTCCTTTAATACAGCCACACCAGTCTTCTCTGGTTACCAGCAAACGCCAAATAGCCTAGCGACGCTAAATAAAGTCTGCTAGGAGAGTCCAGCAACAAACGCATGACGTGCATCCCCAGCTGGCCCGGGTTCAGTAAGTTATGGGAAGTCTGCATTGCTTTCATTTGGGCCGTAAATGTTTAAGGACGCTTGGCTACCAGCGGGGCCCGTTTAAGGGCGCTGTGTGATTCTGACATAAATGGTCTGATCCGCGCTGGAGCCACGCAAGGGCTCAGGTGATGGAAAAGCTGCCAGGCTGAGCCAGAGCTAATTGAAATTCAAACAGATCTTTCTCGCTCGCTCGCTCGCTCACTCACTCACGCTCCCTCCCTCCCTCTCCCTCCCTCTTTCTCTCTCCCTCTCTCTCACACACACAGCCTCACACACACACACACACACACGACTGGGTTAGCCACACACATGGCACCCCAGGCTGTGGAAAAAAAGAGCATCTCTGAACAAATTACAGGTTGTGCGTGTGTGTAAGAATGAGGGGTAGCGATACAGTTGGGTATGTACCTGTGTGTGTGTGTGTGTGTGTGTGTGTGTGTGCTCGCGCCTGCCTTTTTTCCCCCTCTGTGTTGGGTATCGCATGTTACAATGTCACCAGAATGGAAAAGTTTGTTTACGGCAGACGGGGTCACGGACGGGCTTTTCTCAGGGTCTGCGTGTCTCTGCCTCTCGCTGCACTTTCCGGAGTATATGTCCGCACATGCTCGGCATTCTGGGAGTCTAGTGTTTCACGGGGCGGCAGAAATATCCCTGTTTAGGGGGTCTGCTGGGCCTGCTCACTAAGCCACAGGCCTGCCCAGCGTCTGAGCTATTCCACGCAGATCGGCTCTCACATCGTCTTTTGGCCTTGGTAATATTTAACTGGAAGTGCGTGTGTGCGTGTGCGTGTGTGTGTGCGTGTATTCCACCGGGATCAGCTCCCACAATGCCTTTTGGCCTTCACACCACCAAGGTCTTCATCAGTTGCTGACATATTTCAAACACAGCTCAAAACAGAGCGCTTGCACGACATGACACAAAGACCCAAATATGTCTGCAGAGTCAGAAGGAAATCATGTTCAATTTCATGTCACTTGCCGGTAAAGTAACATGGACAGTTAGCCTTGTTTCAAGGCAGTTTTGTAAAAAGAGCCATAAACTTTCCTTTGCTTTGTCTCCTTTACGTTACACTCAGCAGACGCTTTTTTCCAAAGCCACTTACAAAAAGAGGACACAACAAGCTAAAGCTCCTTCTCTCACTTAACTGCAGGCCAGGCACTTGTGTGGTAATATTTAACTGTGAGTGTGTGTGTGTGTGTGTGAGTGTGTGCACACATTTGCGTGTGTCCGGTGAAGTGTGTGTCGCTGTGATTTGTTAGCACACAAGCAGTGGCGTCCCCTCATAGAGGGCTGTCTGTGTGTGTGTGTGTGTGTGCGAGTGTGTGCACGCATTTGCGAGTGTCCAGTGAAGTGTGTGTCGCTGTGATTTGTTAGCACTCAAGCAGTGGCGTCCCCTCATAGAGGGCTGTCTGTGTGTGTGTGTGTGTGTGAGTGTGTGTACGCATTTGCGAGTGTCCAGTGAAGTGTGTGTCGCTGTGATTTGTTAGCACTCAAGCAGTGGCGTCCCCTCATAGAGGGCTGTCTGTGTGAACAGAGCAGAGGAAGTGGATGGTTTGAATTCCGCCAGTCTGTCCGCTTGGCGTCATTGGGGTCACCCGCACCAGTGACCATGTCGGGGGGCACAGTCACAAGGCCACACTCCCAGACCGATGGCCCTTCGCCCATTCCTGCCTGCCAGTGACCTCTGCCTGTCATGCTCTGGTTGTCACATTGAGCGAAAAGCGTAGAAGAATGACACAAAGGCACAAATGTCCTGGCGAAATGTCCTGGCTCGCTCGGGGGCTGCATGCGGAGAAGCAGACTTGACTTACGGCCGCAGTGATCCGCGTTTGGTTCTCTCATCAGACCCGTCTTGTAAAAGCGATTTATGGAGGCAGGGCTTACCCTGACGCATTGAGATGCTCGGTGACGCGGCCAAACGCGACTTTTCCACTCATCGCTGGATGTAGCTTATATTAATTGCCCCGTGTTCCATTGCTCCTCATTTGTGAAAAGCGGCCAAGGCTGGAACCCTGCGCCTCTCGTGTCATCATCGACTTGAAGAGTTATTGGCCCCTGCGCCCGAACGGACAGTCTTGCTGCCGCAAAGCCATTCGTCTCAGACTAACTTTTCTGTCAAACTCTCATGAAACGCTCCCCTTATTAGTCCCCACACAAAAACATTCACACCTATATACAGTGATAAACGCTTGCCTGCACATCACACACACACACGCGCACACACACGCACACACACACACACACACACACACACACACACACACAGATAAACTTCCCTTTCCTGTTTGCCTTGTCATAACACGGAGCTGTTCCCTGGGACAGATCTGTCATCAAGTGGCCCTTTGAGGGCCAGGCATAAATATCTCAGCATCTCTATGGGCCATTAAATCTGTGAAACCAGTTTAGCTGAGGCCCCTCTTCTGTCCATCAGCCGTGCCCATGAATAACCCACCAGCACTCCAGGACTGCACTCTGACAGCGGCGGCAAAACCCTACACACACACACACACACACACACACACACACACACGCACACACACACACGCAGTATCGGTCCACACACACACACAAACACAGTATCGGTACAAACACACACACACACACAGTATCGGTACACACACACACACACTCACACTAACATTATGGACTCTACCTCCTGCCCAGTGGCCATTCTTTAGCGTGCGCTCTGGAAGGGGGTGGATGTGCGTATAAAAGCAGATTTATGTCCCGACAAACGCGCGCGCGGCTGGGCCACCCCTCTCGACTCGCTGTGCGGCGGGCGAAACCCAAACGCCATTGAAGTGCCCGACACAGTAAGCGCTGAGCAACAGGAGTTTGGCTTCCCCCTCCGAGAGGAAGGGGGGCCTCCAATCCCATGGAAAAGATGGCCACGTCTGAACGCTGAACAATTACCTCAGTGGAAACTCATTGAAGCAATTTGAACTTTTTTTTTTTTGGTGGTGCGTTAATAATGTATCTTTGGACGGATTCAGCTTTGTGGTTTTCTTGAGGGAGATGATGATAAAAGAGAGGGGGGGAGAAAAGGAGAGAGAGAGAGAGAGAGAGGGGAGAAACCCACCCTTGTGAAAGGGAACGTCTTCGCTGGGCGAGTTCAAATGTGGTTGTGTTTTCGAAAACTCGTCCTGGATTGAGAAGGGAGCAGAGCGTGACTAACAACAGAGCATGGAGACAGAAATCGCAATTTAATCATCATTTATTATATTGTGCTTTCTGTGTAGCCTTTCGTTTGTATACACTGTGTGACAGCTAAACAATAGTGCTTACACAATAGTGCTTATAAAACAGGCTATTTACCGTCGAAAGCGTTTAGTTTTATATTGGCCAGAATGTATGTTCAACATGGGTAGTCTAGCACCAGTGTTACGTAAAGCAGTCAGGTCTTTGAAGAGTGTGCTTTTAAATCACATAACGCACTGACACATGGCCATTATGGTCACGAGTAAAAAATCGTCACAGCTGTAATTAATTGTTCTTTTTCATTTCTGCCCATTGTCTCAAACAGACGGCTCGTTAAGATTTTTACGGAGTCTGTTCTTCTGTTCTGTCTCATATATGTTGATCAAAGGCCAGATCTCTGAGTGTGAGTGCTTGTGTGTGTGTGTGTGTGTGTGTATGGGGTGCGGTGACTGCCGTTTTCATTTGTCTTGCCCTCCTCCTCTTCCTCCTCCTCCTCCTCTTCCTCTTTCTTAGATGTGTTTTTGTGCTTCCCTCATTAACAAAGCACCTACAAAAGCAGAACAGCTTCCTGGAAATCTCTTAAACCCTCTCAAGAACATCCAGGCCTACCAGCTGACCTTGGACCTGCGAGAAATTGGCGGGAGTTCAGTTCAGCTCCGTGCCACTAAGTTGTACTTGAAAACAGGAACAACTGGAGAAAATGAGCCCCATGATTCCACCGTTGGGCAAAGCCAGACACACTGCTTGGCACCATGTTTTTCATCCCTCCACCAGCAAACCTGGGTTACAGCTGTTGCCCCAAGTAGGGAGAAACTGCAGAAGGTTAGTTCAGGCAGGATGGAGTCCTTAAAAAAGAGTTCCTAGGCTCTACCAGGGGCATTATCGGTTGGGTATGTGCATTTGCACTTGACTTCCAGAGTAGCCAGCCCGTAAAGTTTGAGACTTGCATCTGTGTGTAAGAAGAATTGAAGGATTAAGTGGAGATGAAGTATTCTGAATTTTTTAATATTGCACTACTGCGCAGGACACTTCGGGCCAAAACCCTTCATCAGACATCATCACCATCATCAGAGTGCTGACTGTGTAAGTCGCGTCACCCCTTCACGAGTCTCCAGGAGTCTCCCCATTTTCTTTTTAGCAGCCGTCAACCAGAAGTAGTTCTAACACCACTTGTTGAAAGGAATACATCGCCACCTAGCGTAGCGGAAACGGCCAGATCTCTGACCATTGTCCGATTACACAAACTCCATGTGCACTTGGATTTTGGGACAGACCACCCGTTGGGTAGCAACACCCAATCCAATCCCAATCCAATCCGATCCTACCATGTACACGTAGTGTATGAGGCTATGAGGCTATGAGACTGTGAGACTGTGAGGCAATGAGACTATAAGGCAGAGAGACTGAGGCTGTGAGACTGAGGCAGTGAGACTATAAGACTATGAGGGAGTTAGGCAGTGCTGTCGGCTCTCAGGCGGATTATGGAAAACTCCAATAAAGCTGTCACTTATTTTCCCCCTGCGCTGCACTCCTCTGTCGCTGCCGGCGGGGTGTGCCGTGTGTGCGGTGTGCGCGGTAAGCGGAAAGCGAGGTGGTGATTTGTGGAAGGGAGGGCCTAGGGAGCACGCTGTGTTTTGGCCGCGTCGGGAGGTGCTAATGATGCCCCCTTGGCAAAGGGTCGCCCCGTCTAACCCCGTTGGCACAGCCAGAGCCAGTGTGAACCATATGCTCCATATCACACATGCTCCATATCACATATGCTCCATATCACATATGCTCCATATCACATATATCACATATCACATATATCACATATCACACATGCTCCATATCACATATGCTCCATATCACATCACATATGCTCCATATCACATATGCTCCATATCACACATGCTCCATATCACATATGCTCCATATCACATATATCACATATCACACATGCTCCATATCACATATGCTCCATATCACATATATCACATATCACATATATCACATATCACATATGCTCCATATCACATATGCTCCATATCACATATATCACATATCACATATGCTCCATATCACATATATCACATATCACATATGCTCCAGATCACATATGCTCCATATCACATATATCACATATCACATATGCTCCATATCACATATATCACATATCACATATGCTCCAGATCACATATATCACATATCACATATGCTCCATATCACATATATCACATATCACATATGCTCCATATCACACATGCTCCATATCACACATGCTCCATATCACATATGCTCCATATCACATATGCTCCATATCACATCACACATGCTCCAGATCACATATGCTCCATATCACATATATCACATATCACATATGCTCCATATCACACATGCTCCATATCACATATGCTCCATATCACACATGCTCCAGATCACATATGCTCCATATCACATATGCTCCATATCACACATGCTCCATATCACATATGCTCCATATCACATATATCACATATCACATATGCTCCATATCACATATGCTCCATATCACATATACTCCATATCACATCACATATGCTCCATATCACATACAGTATGCTCCATATCACATATGCTCCATATCACATATGCTCCATATCACCGCGATGCGGCTGGGTGTCGGCCCACCCTGCCAGCTGAGAATGGGCGAAGTCTCAGCCCAGACGCTGGTGCTGTGTCAGCCCAGACTCTGGTGCAGTCTCAGGCAAGACGCTGGTGCTGTCTCAGCCCAGACTCTGGTGCTGTCTCAGCCCAGACGCTGGCTCCAGGAGCTGGTTTGGTTTGGAGTGAGAGCAGAGTCTGCCTTTTAGGTCCAGCTACCTGTTGGGGTTTGACTTCCTTGCATATTATTCTCTGTGTGCATTTACTTAAAACACACACACACACACACACACACACACACACACACACACACACACACACACACACACACACACACACACACACACACACACACACTGACTCCTTTCTCTCTCTCTCTCTCTGTCCTCTCCCTCTCTCTCTCTCCCTCTCTTCCTCTCTCCCTCTCTCTCTCACTCACTCACACACACACACACACACACACACACACAATTTTTCCTGTTTTAATTATTTAGCTCTTAACCTTAACCCAATAGCTATTTAAAATCCCTACGGCCCTTCTCCCT
>CM050203.1:3265000-3270000 GCA_027475355.1 Coilia nasus | reverse complement strand
GAGGTGCTGTATGGGGGCAGCGTAGAGACGGGATGGGGGCGGGGATGGGAGGGGGTCCAAGCCTGGATGTGAGGTGCTGTATGGGGGCAGCGTAGAGAACGGGATGGGGGCGGTCCAAGCCTGGATGTGAGGTGCTGTATGGGGGCAGCGTAGGGACGGGATGGGGACGGGGATGGATGGGGAGGGGGGCTGGGGTGGGTAGTGGAGGGGGGGGGGCCGGGGGCCTGGGGGGTGGGGATGTGTAATCCGGTATGAGGATGTCTGGACCCTGCCACCCCCTCTGCACAGTGGGGTTTGTCTAAACACTGCAGTGTTTGTACAGCGCTGTCAGGATGACTGCGCTTTCGGCTGCCCGTGACACTGCCTGTCTGAAATGCTGTGCTGTCCAAAAAAGCACTCAGAGGGCCGAGGGCCCCCTTTGCACCCCAGCTTTGCTCATCACCTACGCCCCCGCCACGATGAGAGACGCCCGCGCAGTATAGCAGCCACCCAAATTGAACACAAATTAGTCAGTCAGTCATCAAAATGGACTGGTTGTATGCAGGGGTGCAGGCCAAGCTGAGTTGGCATGAGGAGATGGGTATGGATGCGTTGAATCTGAGGAGCGTACACTAAGCTGAGTTGGCATGAGGAGATGGTATAGACTGGTTGAATCTGAGGAGCGTAGACTAAGCTGAGTTGGCATGGAGAGGAGATGGGTATAGACTGGTTAAATCTGAGGAGCGTAGACTAAGCTGAGTTGGCATGGAGAGGAGATGGGTATAGACTGGTTAAATCTGAGGAGCGTAGACTAAGCTGAGTTGGCATGGAGAGGAGATGGGTATAGACTGGTTAAATCTGAGGAGCGTAGACTAAGCTGAGTTGGCATGAGGAGATGGGGTATGGACTGGTTGAATCTGAGGAGCGTAGACTAAGCTGAGTTGGCATGGAGAGGAGATGGGTATAGACTGGTTAAATCTGAGGAGCGTAGACTAAGCTGAGTTGGCATGGAGAGGAGATGGGTATGGCGCAGGCCAAGCTGAGTTGGCATGGAGAGGAGATGGATATTATACATAGTGTTGCAGGAGCCTAGGCCAAGCTGAGTTGGCATGGAGAGGAGATGAGTATGGACTGGTTCAATCAGAGGAGTCTACGCCAATCTAAGTTGGCATGGAGAGGAGCTGAATATGGATGCAGCGGCATAGCGATGATATGAGAGCCCAAAACACACTTTCTTCCAACCCTCCACCTCCAGCCTCCACCTCCTCTCTTCCAACCCTCCAACTCTCTTCCAACCCTCCACCTCCAGCAGAACAAATGAACCACATACAGATTATTGCCTTTTAATAGTGTTAATGTAGGCCCCCAGAGCAACGGTGCCCTGGATTAAGCGCTTGGCCACGTGTGTGTGTGTGTGTGTGTGTGTGTGTGTGTGTGTGTGTGTGTGTGTGTGTGTGTATTGGTTCATCTTTGTGGATATGGATGTGGACACTTCTCTGTGTGTGTGTGTGTGTATTCACATGAGTAGCCATGTATGTGAGTAGAGACGAGTGTAGTCATGCATAAGGCTGTGTGTGTGTGTGTGTGTGTGTGTGTGTGTGTGTGTGTGTGTGTGTGTGCCTATGTTTGAGTGCACAGGGGTGAGATCTGAAGGGCATTGAGTGAGCCTCAGGTGCAAAGCTGCCCAGTGGGCTGACACGCCTCATTGCCCAGGAACAGGCAACAGCACGGGCTTAGAGTGGCACCACATATGGTCCTTACACACAGGCCATCAGTTAACTCATGAGGTACCAGCCTACACGCATGCTACACGTACCAGCCTACACGCATCACTCATGAATTAGCATCTGATATGTACTTCATGCATTATAATCACACACAGGCACCTCTCTAATAACTTATAATTTACTATTTAGCCTTTAATATGACCGCCGCTAACGTTAGCGTTCGCTATGCAGCGCATCTAGTTTCATGCACTCTAATCACACATGAACACAACCCAACTCATGAATTACCATTTGGTCTATACCTCATACATTATCATTACAAACGAATACCATTTAACTCCTGAATTACCATTCTGTCTATACTTCATGCATTATAATCAAACTCAAAACACCATTTAACTCCTGAATTACCATTCTGTCTATACTTCATGCATTATAATCAAACTCAAAACACCATTTAACTCCTGAATTACCATTCTGTCTATACTTCATGCATTATAATCAAACTCAAAACACCATTTAACTCCTGAATTACCATTCGGTCTGTACTTAATGCATTATAATCAAACTCAAAACACCATTTAACTCCCGAATTAGCATGTGGTCTATACTTCATGCATTATAATCAAACTCAAAACACCATTTAGCTCCTGAATTAGCATGTGGTCCATTTCTCATCTGTTACGACTTTAAAATCACACACGGACACAATCTAACGCATGCATTCTAATGACACGCGGACACAATCTAACTCATGCATTCTAATGACACACGAGCATGATTTCACTCATGCCTGACCATCTAGCCCTGCCTGCTCCATGCATTGTAATTGTGTATGGCGATTGGTAGATAGCAGGGTCTTTTATGCCATGGTTTGTTGCATGAGATTTTGACAGTATCTTGTGGAAACCAGATCAGTGCGAGTAAGCAGGTGATGAGGAGCCGTTACAGCCAGCCCCCCTCCACCCCCACCCCACCCCGGCTGCCACAGCTGCTGTGCTCCAAACCCAGAGTGCAGCAGTGATATTTTTACCTGGATGTTCAGCTGGGGCTTTTAAAAAGCCCTTCCCCAGGCGAGGGCCCTCGCAAGGGAGCAGCAAGGTGATGGGGCCCCGGGGCTGCGTGTCGGCGTAAATCTGTGATTGGCGTCTGTGGCACGGGGTTAATGCAGCGGAACCGCCTCCCCCTGTTCCGTCCTACTGGAGCCGAGCAGAGCGGCCCCCACTGCCCCCTCCCACTTGTCCTAACCACACACACACACCCACCCACCCCACCATCCCCAACCCCCCCACTGCCCCCTCCAACTGCCTCCCTTGTCCTAACCACACACACACACCCACCACCCCCCAAACCCCCCTCAGGCCCCCTCACCCCACCACCCCAACCCCCCTCAGCCCCCCCCTCCACCACGGCACCCGGTCCCCCTGAGTGTCTAACTTTGGTACACCAGCCAGATCCCTGATGAGTGACAGGCGAGAGGTCTGTTGCGATTGGCTAAGAATGGTGCAGGGGGAGGGGGTGGAATGCTCAGGCCAGCCAGTGATTGGGGAGGGGGGTGAGGGGGGTCCCAGTGTAGGTAGCTGAGTACTGCTTTGCCTCCCTTCTCTGCTCCGAGAGAGAGAGAGAGAGAGAGAGGGAGAGGAGAGAGAGAGAGAGAGAGAGAGAGAGTGTGTGAGAGAGAGAGAGAGAGAGAGAGAGAGGGAGGGAGGGAGGGAGGGAGGGAGAGAGAGAGAGAGAGAGAGACAGATGAGTGAGCGAGAGCTGCTCTGTCATCACACACAGGAAGGGAGTGTAACACACTCGCACGGTCCCCCACTCTCTGAGGTGGATGTGTTTGCCTGCGCTTGTGTGTGTGTGTGTCTGTGTCTGCGCATGGGTGAGTGAGTGTGTATGTATGTGTGTGCATGAGTGAGTGTTTGTAGAGAGAGAGAGAGAGAGAGAGACTGCGAGGGAAAGACAGGAAGAGACAAAGTGAAGGGTCGAGGAAGAAGTGCATGGCTTTTGGAAGCGGCATGAAGCTCAGTGGAATCATTCAGGTGAGAGAGAGAGAGATGCTCGGCACTCTGTGTTGCATGCAATGCTCTGTGGGTGTCACTTTAGAACTAGTTTAGAGTGCAGTGACCAAAATCAACAGCGTGGGCTGATTTTTGGTGTCATCCGTGTTGAATGTTTCTGCTCTGAGGCCGTGCTGAAATGTCTCTGGCACTGTCTGTTTACACCGCAAATCATAACAGCTTATCCGGCCATGTTGATGTAACTGTTGACTTTGTCTTTGACTGGATTAAGTTATTGGTCTCAGGTTCACTCTGACAGCTGCCCGTGTTTTTCTTCTTTGCTTCGTGAGTGGCTGTAGATATCTGTTGCACTCGGGCTTGAAAACAGATGGAAGTGATTTGTCAGATCCAGGTATGTTAAAGCATTTGTGCAGATCTTGAAGCTGTCATTTGTTTCATGTCAAAGGAGGGAGAGGGAGGAAGAGGCTCCGCTCGAGTCCTTTCCTTTTCTTTCAGCCAGAGGAACATTTGTTTTTATTTTATGACGTTAAAAAGGAAGTCTCACTCTATCCCTTGGAGCTCCTAGACAGACACACACACTAATACACACACACTAATACACACACATTCACACCACACACACTCATATACACACACACACACTAATACACACACACTCACACCACACACACTCATACACACACACACACTCATACACACACACACACTCATACACACACACACGTGTGCATATTTCATTCTCTAAGATCCGTTTTCCCCTCTTCTCCTCTTGTGTCCACAGATACTTTGCTGAAAGCTCCATCTCCATCAGCAGCCGTTAGCCATTTCCCCCACTCCTTATTCCCCTCACCTCCTCCTCCTTCACCTCCTCCTCCTCCTCCATCAGCAGCCAATAGCAATTTCCCCTGTCCCCTCACCTTCACCTCCTCCTCCTTCACCTCCTCCTCCTCCTCCTCCATCAGCAGCCATTAGCCATTTCCCCTGTCCCCTCACCTTCACCTCCTCCTCCTCCTCCTCCATCAGCAGCCATTAGCCATTTCCCCTACTCCTTACTCCCCTCACCTCCTCCTCCTCCTCCTCCTCCTCCTCCTCCTCCTCCTCCTCCATCAGCAGCATTTAGCTGTTCCCCCTTACTCCCTACTCCCCTGCCCCCTCACCTCCACCCTCCTCCTCCTCCTCCCCATCTCCTCCTGCACCTACCCCAGCATGAGGTGCGTGTCGGTGGGCTCGTGGCTGCTGGTGCTGGGCCTGGCGCTGGCTGGGCTGTCCTCGACGGCCG
>CM050203.1:3247500-3260000 GCA_027475355.1 Coilia nasus | reverse complement strand
TTATTTTATTTATTTTTTGCTGTGTAAAATAAGGCATCTCTCCCCATCTGCGTCCTTGTGTCTGGTTCTGTGGTACGTGCTAACTTTTCTGCCTGTTCTTTGGGTCACTGGAAAGTCAGACGCACCAGTTGCCACACATTCCTAAGAGCCCAGCGCAGACCTAACACCTAAGCTTCAGTCTGCCCATCTGGTTTTAAGACACCCAGACGTGGCATTCGTGCCCGCGTTCCCATCCGCGTTTGCCAGCCAGTATCTGCGAGAGTGACGGCCAGTTCGCCCACTCAATTGAGGCCTGTAGCCTCCGCTGCTGCCTGTGGTTTCGAGCTGATACGCTAGTCTACAATTAGCTCTCTGGGACTGGCAGTGCGCCTGGGCTTTTTTAGGAACTGTTTAACAAAAAAAGGTTACAGACAGAGAGCGGGGGAGGGAAGTGGGGGAGAGAGAGAGGGAGAGAGAGGGAGAGGGTGAAGAAGAAAAACATTTACAGGTACTTTGAAAAGCAACCACATCCACAGAGGTGATGCTTTGACGGGGGAAGAGGGAATCCCTGACAGCAGTGTTTGTCTGAGGCAAAACACAGCGTAGTTTAGCCCGCAGTTCATGATTCCTCCGGAAAGAACCAGAAAACAAACATTAGGCCCATCCGTGCCACTGTGGCAAGATAAGTGAGCTAACCAAAACTATGGGAAGTATTCTGCAGAAGCAGTGTCTGCCTCCTGTCTCACTCATCCCTGTTGTTTTGTCTGTTTCATCCCCTATAAAGCCTTCTTTGGGAAGTACCTCAACGAGTACAACGGCAGCTACATCCCTCCTGGGTGGCGAGAGTGGGTGGGGCTGATCAAAAATTCCCGCTTCTATAATTACACCGTCTGTCGGAACGGCTACAAGGAAAAGCACGGCGCAGATTACGCCAAGGTATGTACCCAAGGGTGCCCCGGTTCACTGACACACACACACACACACACACACACACACACACACACACACACACACACACACACACAGTGCAGATTAGCTGCCAACAGAGGGCACTTATTAAACACAACCTGCCTATTTGTTTTCAGTTAATGTCCAATTGCCAGGATTTTTTTCCCCCTGCACGCTAATTCCTACGTTTGCCAAATCGCTCGTAATCCTCCTCTGATCTAAAGTGGTAGGAATTTGGAGGAAATGAAAGGGGGGTTGAGTGCGAGTGTTGAGAGGGTGTAAGTTGGAACAGCATCTACTTGTGCCTCAAAGTTGTGGGTGTCTTTTTTTTTCGGTAAATACCACAGTCTTTAAAAACAATAGGACACAAAATGCCCCAGGGGCAAAGCTGCTGAAGGAAATTGCTACCCTGTTTTGTTTTTGCAGTCGTTTTTCAGAAGTGGATGTAATGCTACTGATCTTGATGGAGGACTCGCTGGCAGCTTCTGGAGAGCCAGAGCGGGGAAAGCGTTTTGCCGGGTCTGTGTCAGCCCCATATGGACATGAGCAGCAGTCATAAATCTGTGTTTGCGGAGTTCGGGCCTCGCATGGCGTCTCCCTCCCGACTGCGGAGCGTTTCTGGACCGAGGGGGGGGGGGGGGCTGTCAGGGAGAATTTGTTTTTGCGAGGTCTGACGCTTGCCAATGTCCTGCTAGGTAGCGTCGTTCTCGGGGCATGTTGGAATTTGAGGAGAGGTTTCTTGGTCTGGGCACAAATTGCCCTGGCTTTGCCATTAAACAGGGCTGTCTGAGATGAGTAAATACGTGTTTGGCTTGCTGTGCACACGTCAAACGGCTCGCTTGTTGAATCGGACCAAGGTGTAAGGTTACCCACAAGCCGGGGCGGCTGATGGGTGAACTCCACAATGTGAGGACAGCCTGCGGCTTTCTGTTTCAAGCGGACCTGGACACCCACTGTAGGTTCACTTCAGTTATCTTCTGTATTTCCATTCAGTTCATAGGTCAGGCAAGGCTTTAGTCAGCAGTGGTTAACTCAACAACATGCAAAGGAGAGTAATATCGGCAGTCAGGTTTGGGAATCCATTGAGGGAAGGAGAGTAACCTTAAAGAAAAGATGAGATGTGAAGAGATCAGATCCATTGCTTAGATGTGCCTGTCGCAGTCTGCCCAGTGCGCTGACTGTGCCTGGCAGTCTGTCTTGAAATCCAGCAGAGCTCCTTAAGAGCGCGTGCCTAGAAAAAGTGACCGCATATTGTTCTTCCTGAGTCAGCGGGTCTGTGGGGGCGTTTTTTTTAATGCGCTCATATTTTGCCCCCGTCCGACATGCTTAGTTTCAGCCGAGTCAAGACTCCTGACTATCCTGGCTCGCCGTTCTGACATGCTTAGTTTCAGCCGAGTCAAGACTCCTGACTATCCTGGCTCGCCGTTCTGACATGCTTAGTTTCAGCCGAGTCAAGACTCCTGACTATCCTGGCTCGCCGTTCTGACATGCTTAGTTTCAGCCGAGTCAAGACTCCTGACTATCCTGACTCACAGGACCAAGTAGGGTTCAGGGTCGAGCATAGGCGCTGAAATCCTTGCGTTAGAAACAGAAATAGAAGTTCTCGAATGTACACATCTGATTTTAGTAAAGCCTATGAGTCAAGACGTACACCATGCAGTAAACTGAGTGACTCCCAAGGCTGTGACAACTGTAGCATTAAATATAAAAGTATAAGCACGATTGTGCAAATTGATAAATTTACAACAGACATAAATTTTAAAAAGTATCAGCAGAGAGGAGAATGCATCAGAAACCTGTACTACAGTCCAATGTGAAGCAGTCTAATGTGAAATGTTTGCATGTGGATGTGTGCCAGAGTTTCCTTTTGCAGTTGCACAATGTCACTGCGTACGATTCATGTACAGGTTGCACAATGTCACTGTGTACGATTCATGTACAGGTTGTCAACAAGTTGTTTAGTCTTTGCTGCATTCACTCTGCTTTCCCCCAAGCTCCCCACATGAGCCCTGCATGCATGGAGAGAATAAAACACAAAAATGCACAGGGGCTCTTGAGCAACCACACGTTTATGGGGTGCAGAGGGCCTGGAAGGGCAGAGACCATGGGCAGGCCCCCCAACAATAGCCGTAAATCAACCTGGGCCTCCCTAGCCCACCCCCCCATTTATACACACACACACACACACACACACACACACACACACACGCACAGCCTGTACAGTCCCAGCTGCCGACTGCACAGTCTGTGTTAGTATTATCTTAGGGTGGGGGAGGGTGGGGGCCAGGTGGCTTTCCATCAACCTGAATGGTGGTCAGGCCACTGCCTGAGTGTATGTGTGTGTGTGTGAGAGAGAGAGAGAGAGAGAGAGAGAGAGAGAGAGAGAGAGAGAGATGGTGTGTGTGTGTGTTTTTGTGTGTGTGTGAGAGAGAGATGGCGTGTGTGTGTGTGTGTGTTACTATGTGAGAGATTGTGTGTGTGAGAGAGAGAGATGTTGTGTGTTAGTGTGTTACTGTGTGAGAGTGTGCGTGTGTGTGAGAGAGATATAGTGTGCGTGTGTGTGTGTGTCGGGGGGCTCCAGGCTTGGCTTTGCCCCCCATGTGACTTGAGCCGGGGGTCGATCTCCCAGAGGCCTCTGGCCTGCATTCCTGAGCGCAGCCAGTGCAGAGTGCAGAGCGCAGAGCGAGACCTCGCTGTTGCCATAACAGCGCCCCGGGCTGGGAGTCGCAACCTGCCCTCGCGGGCGAGTGTTGGCGTCAACATCAGGTGTCGTATCCAATGAGGCGCCGTGGCGTCACGAAGTCACACACAATAAAAGCTCCCGAACGGAGGCAATCACCTGCGTTGCAGGTGGCACACGGGGGCCGGCCGTGTTCACAGAAAAGAGAAAAAAAGTTAAGCACTTCCATGGCCTCACTGTAATCCCTTTCATTCCCTTGCTGTGCAGGAATGTTTCATTTTGAGCTTGACCCCACAACCTCACCCCCACCCCCTCCCCAACTCCCACAGCTAATTTCATTTTTTTCCCCCTTTATTTTTTTTGTACAGGACTACTTCACGGACTTGATCACCAACGACAGCATCAACTTCTTCCGGATGTCTAAGCGCATGTACCCCCATCGGCCCGTGTTGATGGTGATCAGCCACGCAGCCCCGCATGGGCCCGAAGACTCGGCCCCACAGTACTCGGAGTTCTTCCCCAACGCGTCCCAGCACATGTGAGTGATGCCCAAAGGTTCTAGAAGCAGAGATTCTAAAAGCAGAGGTTCTAGAAGCAGAGGTTCTAGAAGCAGAGATTATAAAAGCAGAGATTCTAAAAGCAGAGGTTCTAGAAGCAGAGGTTCTAGAAGCAGAGATTATAAAAGCAGAGATTATAAAAGCAGAGATTCTAAAAGCAGAGATTCTAGATGCAAAGGTTCTAGAAGCAGAGATTCTAGAAGCAGAAGCAGAGATTCAAGGACCAGAGCCCCGTTTTAGGAGAACAGCATTTTATTTTGAACTCTCTGAACTCATATATTCCAGTAGACTAACTTTACCACGCTTGACTGGCAGTCCTAAAATCACACATTCAGGAAAGCAGCCATTCGGGAAAGTTCTGGATTTTCTATGTGGGAGCATTCACTCTTCAGGTCACAAACAAGGGGGTGTTCTTATCACGTCCTAGCAATTTTACATCTTTGCACACCGTTATAGAACTGTGACAAGTTGAGACAACAGAAAAATAAGGGTGGCAGCTTTTCTACCCTTTCATGGGTGTGCAGTGATATGAACGAGCAGTTTTATGATGCGCTCGTAAACAGACCGTAAAGCGAGCACCACGGGTGAGGTCAGGAGGAGGTGAAGATTAAAATCGAGTACTGCTGATGACTGTTTTGGCAGGAAAATATAACAGCGCGTGGTCTGGAATTCGAGGGGGCCCATATTTTGTCTGTGCGTCGAGTCGAGAGCACTCATCCTCCATCACGAGATGACAGCAGATTGGAATGCGCCTCCCTCGCAAACGACTTTACCACCACGAAATTTGAAATGATTTATCGTCTAAGAATACTCTTGGCGCGGTCGCGGCGAGGCAAGCCAGGGGGATGAGGTTTTTATGGAGTGTCGCTCGGCGTGCCAAGCCCACGGTGGCTTCGTGGCGCTATCACCACTGGATCATGGCGGCGGATTCTAGCCCGTACGCCTGGGCTGTTGACCTGGTCCCACCAGCCTCTGGCCTGCCTTCTATTACAGCACCTCCCCCTAAAGACTTCTAGAGATAGCCATCATCATAATCACACACACACACACACACACACACACACACACACACACACACACACACAGCCCTGCTGGCTCTCTCATTCTTTCTCTTCCTCCTTCTCTCTCTCTCGCTCGCTCACTCTCTGCCCCCCCCCCCTTTTTCTCCCTCTCTTTCTCTCGCTCACTCTCTGCCTCCCTTTTCCCCCTCTCTTTCTCCCTCCCTGTCTGTCTCCCTTCTTTCTTTCTTTCTTTCTTTCTTTCACCCTTTCCCCTTCTCTGCTGTTATTTTAGCCTCTGTTTCCTGCAGCATTGCCCGACCTCTTGGGCATCAATCAGGGCTTTCACTCGGCAGGTTCGGGGATGTGTGGAATGCATTGTTTGTTCTAGAACACCCTTTGTGATGTTATTCATTTATTTTCAGTGTTTGCCTCCCTGCACTGTGAATGGCTTGCTCCAGGGCAGGGGGGGTGGTGGAGAGGGGGTCCCTGCCCTGGGAGTCCCTCTCAGTGACTGGCATGTTGTTGTGGACCAGGGAATGCTGCCCAGCCAGTTTCCTAAGGGGGGTGGGCAGATGGCGAAGGGGAAGAGTGGCACTGGGAGGGGGTGGGGGTGGGGGGGGGGGGGGGGGGGGGCATTAGTGGCAGGAAGGAGGCAGCTCAAAAGCAGCCAATGGCTTACAAAACCTCCAGAGCGAAGTGAATGGGGGACGTCAAGGCCTGACTTCCTGATTGTGTGGCCGGCGTAAATTTAGAAAGTGTTAATGAGTCATTCATTAAGGGCACAGCAAGGGTGAGAGGCTGGATGACAAGTATTGGACGCTTATTGAAAGTGGAAAAACACACACACACACACACACACACACACACATACACACAGGCCCGTTTGCTCAATTCAGTGTTTGCCCTGACAACTGATATTGCTCATTTGCAACGCATTGAGGCCAAGTCAAACAGCAATTACCTTTTGAATGGGAACAAGGGCAAAGCCTCAGGAACATATTAGTGGGCACAAGTGTCTTGGCCCATTCACACACTACTACAAGATATCCAGCTGTTTTATCACTATTGTTATTATCATTATTATCATTATTATTATTATTATTGCGTACAGTTCTGCGTTGGGTATAGCCAAAGGTGTCCCATACAGAGGACCTTGTGACCTGGCCAGGTCAGGATTGATGAACATATTTGACACCTCCCCACACCCACCCCACACAAACACATACACACATTCCTGTTGCCTGGTTGCCAAAGACTCTCTCTCCTTTCTTTCTTTATCTCTCTCCCCCTCTCTGTCTCTCTCTCTCTCTCTCTCTCTCACACACACACCATATGTTGGTATCAGCATGCAGGTTTGCAAGTTGCCATTGTGTGCCATAGTGAAGAGCCTGAGTGACTAGGTGAAAGGTTCACCTAGGAGAAAGGCCTAGGTGACAGAGAAAGGCCTTAGGAGAGGAGGGCAGCTGCCTATAGCAGCATCCTCTATACTATTATATACTTTTTTATATTATATTATACTGTAGCAGCCCCTTCTATACTAGTATATGCTATTATATACTGTATAGCTACCTATAGCATCCTCTTCTATACTATTATATGCTATTATATACTGTATAGCCCCCTATAGCATCCTCTTCTATACTATATATGTTGTTATATACTATATAGCCCCCTATAGCAGCCTCTTCTATACTATTATATACTATACTACAGGTTCAAATCCCATCCTACCCATGGCTGAAATGCCCTTGAGCAAGACATCTAACCCCACACTACTCCAGGGACTGTACTGAAACCCCTGTAAATAACTGTAAGTCGCTCTGAGGACCCACACGGTTCACAGTTACCCCCGAGGAGAGGGTCTCTCCCCACACATCTTGGTCAGGTCATTTGTCAAACAGACTTCTTACATGTAGAAATATAGACCACAGTTCACGTCCAGTCATGCAACATTACCCTGAGTCATGTTCATGTCGTGTGCATGCGTGTACATGCAGTCTATGGTGTGTACCACCCACGAGTTACACTCGTCATTCACTCAGGCTGTGATGACAAAAATAACCCTAGCAACCAGCTAGGCAACGCTGCCAGGATTCCGTGGCAAACGTAATGAATGGCATTATTGCATCATCCTGAACTGGCCCCAACTGCCCATGACTGTCCGGTCCAGTGCCATGGATGTTCTGCTGATCTGAACCAGTACTGGGCCAGACGTGTCATGGTTGGTCACTGTTTGGGCCCGTTTCAGAATTCCAACCACAGGTCCAACATATACATTCAGTCATTCTGTAGCAGCTCCAACATATACATTGAGTCATTGAGCATACCGTATTAAAAGCGAATTAACAGTGGAGCGAAGGAGTGCCGTTTCTGTCTTACGCAAGAGCAGTAGTTCTGCTTTTCTCCCTGTTACTCGAACCCGCGGCTCTGCCAACAGTAGCGCCGTATCTGAGGGGCGCGGCACAAACCTGCTGTCAACAGGTGCGCGCCCCAAAAATACCATGGCTCCACAAACAAGGCCGTCCCCTCTGTTGACATCTGGTTTTCGTCCCCTGTCCCCCACCCCCCCCCTCCCACACACACACTTCAAACGGCTCAGTGAGTTAGTGGGCCCCCCCCCTGTCCCAGGGTCATTAGGAACTTTACTTTGGGTCTGGCTGCCTGCTCAGCTTTTGTTTTCTTAGGCCTATGCCAACCCTCAAATGATTTCTGCGCGCCAAGAGCCCAGGGACTCTCAGCTTGGTGAGAGGAGATGGACAGAACATTTCTCCACTAAAAAAATAAATAACACGCACACACAAAATGAAGAATTGCTACATTTCCTTGTGCAAACACACGGAGAGTAGGCTGCTTCGGTATTGTTGCTGCTGAAATATTTACACAGCAGATAAAACTCACAGCCACTGTGGTTGTTAAAGATTTGACAGGTGAATATGGCACATACTTGACTGCAGAAACGATCCTCACACACACACATACATACACACACACAGTCTCTCTCTCTCTCTCACACACACACACACTCACACACCTTTTGCCCTCTTGTCCTCTGCAGAACCCCCAGCTATAACTACGCTCCCAACATGGACAGGGCACTGGATCATGCAGTACACACAGTCTCACATACGCACACACAGCACACACACCCACACACACACCTCACACACACACAGCACACACACACTCACACACACCTTTTGCCCTGTTGTCCTCTGCAGAACACCCAGCTACAACTACGCCCCGAACATGGACAAGCACTGGATCATGCAGTACACACAGTCTCACATACGCACACACACACACACACACACACACACACTCACACACCTTTTGCCCTGTTGTTTTCTGCAGAACCCCGAGCTACAACTACGCCCCAAACATGGACAAGCACTGGATCATGCAGTACACACAGTCTCACATACGCACAGCACACACACACACACACACACACACTCACACACCTTTTGCCCTGTTGTTTTCTGCAGAACCCCGAGCTACAACTACGCCCCAAACATGGACAAGCACTGGATCATGCAGTACACACAGTCTCACATACGCACACACACACACACACACACACCTCACACACCTTTTGCCCTGTTGTTTTCTGCAGAACCCCGAGCTACAAACTACGCCCCAAACATGGACAAGCACTGGATCATGCAGTACACGGGCCCCATGAAGCCCATCCACATGGAGTTCACCAACTTCCTGCACAGGAAGAGGCTGCAGACGCTCATGTCCGTCGACGACTCCGTGGAAAAGGTCGGTGGATCCAGCAAAAACCGTCTCCCTCCTGCTGACACAAAGTTGTGGAAAACGAAGTTTGATTTCCCCCATTTGTTTTCCTTTACATTATTTTCATTTTTGTTATTTTGTGGTTGTTTCACTTGTGTGTAAGTTGCTGTGAATAAGGGGGGCAGCTGTGGCCTAATGGTCAATGGTTAATAATGTAAAGGCATATGCTGTATAAACACATCAGAATGGTTTATGGGTCCAAGTTGACAAAGATGGATGGTCTTTGTTTTTCGAGCGTCAGGGAAGAATGCGGGTCAAACATACAGACGTGCATCTGTTATGCCACAGTACGGCTGATGGTAGAATCTGTTATAAAGTCTGTTATGCCCACAGACATGGCTGATGGTAGAATCTGTTATAAAGTCTTATGCCCACAGACATGGCTGATGGTAAAGTCTGTTATAAAGTCTGTTATGCTATACAGACATGGCCGATGGTAAAGTCTGTTATAAAGTCTGTTATGCTATACAGACATGACTGATGGTAAAGTCTGTTATAAGTCTGTTTATTATACAGACATGGCTGATGGTAAAGTCTGTTATAAAGTCTGTTATGCTATACAGACATGGCCGATGGTAAAGTCTGTTATAAAGTCTGTTATGCTATACAGACATGACTGATGGTAAAGTCTGTTATAAAGTCTGTATGCTATACAGACATGGCCGATGGTAAAGTCTGTTATGCCAACAGACATGGCTGATGGTAGAATCTGTTAATAAGTCTGTTATGCCCACAGACATGGCTGATGGTAGAATCTGTTATAAATGGCTGATGGTAGAATCTGTTATAAAGTGTTTTATGTTATACAGACATGGCCGATGGTAAAGTCTGCTATGCTATACAGACATGGCCGATGGTAAAATCTGATGCTTATGTTGCAGATCTACGAGGCGTTGGTGGAGACTGGGGAACTGGACAACACCTACATCATCTACACGGCGGACCACGGCTACCACATCGGGCAGTTCGGCCTGGTCAAGGGCAAGTCCATGCCCTACGACTTCGACATCAGGGTGCCCTTCTTCGTCAGGGGGCCCAACGTCGAGCCAGGAGCTGTGTAAGAGCAACATATTACGCAGAATAAATACATATTATTTAATTTCAATCTCATGTTAGTTATACACAGATGCCAGGAGTAGTCAGCTGTGTCCACTGAATGTTGAAACGGTTTTAAGCTGATCCTTTTATGCCTCGCCCCTGCAGAAATCCCCATCTGGTTCTAAATATAGATTTAGCCCCCGACGATCCTGGATATCGCCGGGCTGGACACCCCGTCCAACATGGATGGGAAATCAATCCTGAAACTTCTGGAGCAAGAGAAAACTGGAAACAGGTGGTTAATTAAGAGGAGCTGTGAATTAAAGCTGTGACATGTTTCCAAGATCTTTATGTTTGCGTGGGCTTGCATGTGTGTGTCGTGTGATTTAGCTGCACTGCTTTAGGGGGAAACATTTGGCAACCTAATTAGGGCCCTGTGGGATAAAATGCTGTAGTATAAATATATAACAAACAGAGCTAATTAAATTGCACATGAACGTTTTTTGAAAGAGCGTTTGATTCTTGTTTTTAGGTTTAAACCGAACCGGAAACCGAAAGTCTGGCGGGACACATTCCTGGTGGAGAGAGGGTAAGACTCCTTCCCTGGCTCTGTTTTCATGTTACAAACACATCAGCATAGACATGTTTAACACAATTTTTCACATCTCATTTAACCGGAGGTATGACGACCACTTTACATGTCTTTTCCACTATGTCATAGCCTGGCTTTTTTCCCCCCGATGCTATAGAGCGAATAAAGGCTTACGTGTTACGTGTTCACATCTGTGGCTAACTTTACCTTGCCTGACTTCCCGTGGTCGGAACCGATGTTTGGAGGGTAAACAGGACGTGTTTGAAAGATCCGATAAAGTAGATTTAAATCTACCTCGGGAGGCGATACAGTGCTGGAGCAAATAGGCTGCGGAGGAATGCCTTCCAAGAGCAAGTGCCTTGCTTCCTGCCACCTCTGTGTCCTTGCACACAGAGTTCACTGAAGTCTCAGGATTTAAAACGCGTTTAAAATAAACAAACCCACCTCCAAAGCTTTAACGAGCAAATATAGTTACTTACAGCATGAAGTCTTGTGTAGCTGAAGTTATAAGAACATAGCGCATGGAGTCGGCTTCGTGACGGCTAAGCCCTTGTAAGTCCCCCAATCACGCGCCGGTGAGTTTGTGCAGCCGACGCCCCGCAACTAGCACTAAATATAAACGCCTCCATAGATGCGATAGAGGTTGTTTTTACGGCCGCTTTTGTCTTCAAGCGAGCCAAGCCGTCATAACACTACAGGCCGTGAGTGTGTGTGTGTGTGTGTGTGTGTGTGTGAGTGAGAGAGACAGAAATGCACGGCTCATGGCGGAGTAATCTCATCAATCTGTGTGCGTGCCAGCTAAAGGCCCAGGGAGGCTGTGGAGTAGTCGTGGGGCTGACATTCTTCCTGTCACTGAGCCTGTCAGTATGTGTGTGTGAGCGCATAGCTACATGCCCGTGTGTGTGTGTGTGTGTGTGTGTGTGTGTGTGTGTCGCATGGCTCCATCAGTGTGTGTGTGTGAGAGAGTGCATAGCTCCATGCCCGTGTGTGTGTGTGTGTGTGTGTGTGTGTGTGTGTGTGTGTGTGTGTGTGTGTGTGTGTGTGATTGCATAGCTTCATCAGTGTGTGTCTGTTAGCACATACCTCTATGCCCGTCTGTGTGTGTGTGTGATCATACAGCTCCATGCCTGCTTTCTCTCCTTCTGTCTCCGTCTCCCCCTTTCTCTGTCTTTTTTCTTTCTCTCTCTGTCTCTCTGTGTCTCTCTCTGTCTTTGTCTCTCTCTGTCACTTACTGCTATCTCCCTCATTGTCTGTCTCTGTCTATCTCTCTCTCTGTCTATTTCTCTCTCTCTCTCTCTCTCTCAATTCAATTCAATTCAATTCAATTCAATTTAATAGCTTTATTGGCATGAATGTAAATACAATATATACATAGTGATGTTCTCGGCTTTGGAAACGAGAGGACGCGTTTACAAAACTGCTCACTTCAATGAGGCCAGCAGCCTGACATGCAATTCTGCCTGTGTGTGTGAGCATCAGGTGTGTGTGTGTGTGTGTGTGAGTGTGTGTGAGAAACAGAGTGGAATGAGCCCGATATCTCAGGGGGATTAGAGTCCAAGTCAGCGTCTGCTGTAGGCTTAGAGGAACACTACACCCATGTAAATAGATCCCCTCTCCCTGCAGGACACACACACACAAACAGATGCTCGCCAAAAACACAAAACCACACACAAACAAACATCAAAAACTCTCACAACCGCATACCACACAGACATAGACCCTGTAGACACACACCACTTAGACCAACACCAATCCATTCCAGATCAACCATCCATTCACTTTCACTATCCATATACCAACACACACACACACACACACACACATACACATGCACAGATACAGGCCAACACACTGCAAAACCATCCATTCAATCTCACTCTCCTTCATACACGCACACACCACCCCCA
>CM050203.1:3190000-3240000 GCA_027475355.1 Coilia nasus | reverse complement strand
CCTCTCCTGTCCACTCCTGTCCTTTCCTCTCCAGCCATCTCCTCTCCTCTCCTCTCAGCTCATCTCCTCTCTTCTCCCCCCCTCTCTTCTCTTCTCCTCTCCTCTCCCCTCCTCTCCTTCCCTCTCCTCTCTGCTCCTCTCCGCTCCTCTCCTCCATGCCCTGCCCTCTCCTCTCCTCTCCTCTCATCTCATCTTCTCTCCTCCCCTCTCCTCTCCCCCCTCTCCTCTCTTTTCCTCTCCTTTCCTCTTCTCTCCTGTCCTCTCCTCCCCTCTCCTCCATGTTCCGGCTGCATGTGTGCAGATGGAGGCATGGCGTTGCTGCCAGTGTCCTGATGTAGCTGTGCTGTCCCGGTGCAAGGCAGCGGTTTACAGGAAGTGTGCTCAGTAGTGCGGCCATTGTTTGGGTGTGTGGGTGCACTTTCCCACAGTCGGGAGCCGGGGGCGGAGCTGTGGGATGAGGCAGAAACCACTACCTCCACTACCAGTTCAAACAACCAGCCACAGTAAAACATCAGGCCCAAGTTGTTGTTGGGCTGAACCAGTGATACTTTTTAAGTTGCCATCACACAGACACTCACACAAAAAAACACACACAGACACACTCCCACCCTTTTTGGCTGTGGGGATGCTTGGATCTCTTAATTGCACAGACAAGACTCTGCGCTCATCTCCGCCAGGAAAATAGATGGGTGTTTGGATGTAAAACTAACACCTAGTGTGCACAAAGCAAACCCCAAACCACCCCCCCACCCCACCTCTCCACCACACCCTGCTGTGGAAAAACACTACTCTCTCTCTTCTTACTTAGGGAAAACATTAATTCATCTCAACAGCACATCCATCACCCTCCACTCCTGTTGTTTTTGTTTTTCTCTCCCTCTCTCTCTGACTTTCTTTCTCTCTCTCTCTGACTGTCTCTCACACACTTTTTCTCTTTCTCTCTCTCTAATTCTCTCTCTCTCTCTGACTCTCCCAAACTTATGTCTCTCTCTCTCTCTCTCTCTCTCTCTCTCTTTCTCTCTCTCTCTCTCTCAGAAGTGGCACTGTGTGGAGGACCTGTCCAGCGGGAAGTGGCGTCTGCAGAAGTGTAAGGGCAGCCTGAAGGAGCAGGGCTCCAGGAAGCGTGCCCGGAGTCTGCGCTCGCGTGGCGGCGGCGGTGGTGGCGGTGGCGGGGGTCGGCACGGAGGGGCTCTGGGCGCCGGCGTCGTCCTCTACGAGAGCCGCGAGAAGGACTGCGACTGCGGCGAGCGCTCCTACAAGGCCGCCAAGAGCGAGCGCGGACGCGCACACAGACAGTTCGGCCAGCAGGGCGGCGCCAGCAGCCAGCGTGAGTGGCCTGGGGATCAGGGACAGGGGTGGGGGGGCAGGGGTTGGTTAGGGGAGGGGGTGGGTAGGGTTTGTAGAGGGGGTATTTGGTTAGGGGAGGGGTGGGTAGGGTTTGTAGAGGGGGTAGTTGGTTAGGGGAGGGGGTAGGGGGTGACTGGGGAGAAGGGGTAGTCAGGGTTGGGGAGGGGGTAGCTGGGGTGGTGGGGGTATTGGGGTGTTGTGGAGGGTGTAGTGGAGTTGGGGTATTGGGCAGGGGGTAGTTGTGGTATTGGAGAGGGGTAGTTGTGGTATTGGAGAGGGGTAGTTGTGGTATTGGAGAGGGTGTAGTTGGGGTGTTGTGGAGGGTGTAGTGGAGTTGGGGTATTGGGCAGGGGGTAGTTGTGGTATTGGAGAGGGTGTAGTGGGGTTGTTGAGGAGGGGGTAGTGATGGTGCTATTGGGCAGGGGGTAGTTGTGGTATTAGAGAGGGGTAGTTGTGGTATTGGAGAGGGTGTAGTGGGGGTGTTGGAGAGGGTGTAGCGGTGGTGTTGGAGAGTCGGTGGGGATGGTGGTATTGGGCAGGGGGTAGCTGTGGTATTGGAGAGGGTGTAGTGGGGGTGTTGGGATAGTGGTGGTGTTGGAGAGGGGTAGTTGTGGTATTAGAGAGGGGTAGTTGTGGTATTGGAGAGGGTGTAGTGGGGGTGTTGGGATAGTGGTGGTGTTGGAGAGGGGTAGTTGTGGTATTGGAGAGGGGTAGTTGTGGTATTGGAGAGGGTGTAGTGGGGGTGTTGGGATAGTGGTGGTGTTGGAGAGGGGTAGTTGTGGTATTAGAGAGGGGTAGTTGTGGTATTGGAGAGGGTGTAGTGGGGGTGTTGGGGAGGGGGTAGTGATGGTGGTGTTGGGGAGGGTGTAGTTGTGGTATTAGAGAGGGTGTAGTGGGGTTGTTGGGATAGTGGTGGTGTTGGAGAGGGGTAGTTGTGGTATTGGAGAGGGGTAGTTGTGGTATTGGAGAGGGTGTGGTGGGGTTGTTGAGGAGGGGTAGTGGGGCACTGGGCAGTGGGGTGGTGGGGTCACTGGGGTTTGGAGTTGAAATGAGAGAGGTGTGAGGAGAGGACAGAGAGAGTGGGGAGTGCAGTCCCCTTGAGTGTGTGGCCAGGGGTAGAAACATGGGACTGTGTGTGTGTGTGTGTATGAATGCATTCGCTTGTGTGTGTGTATGAATGCATTCACTGGTCTGTGTGTGTGTGTGTGTGTGTGTAAATGCATTCACTGGTGTGTGTATGTGGGGTGATGAGGACTAGGGCTTTCGTGGTGTGGGATCAGAGAGGTTTGCAAGAATCGTCAGTGGTCTCGGGTGGAGGAAAAGTAACATAGGGCTGTGTGTGTGTGTGTGTGTGTGTGTGTGTGTGTGTGTGTGTGTGTGTGTATGGAGGATGACTAAGGCTGGGGCTTTCCTGACTGGCTGGGGGGGGTGGGTTCCTATCCTGTGCCGGGGTGAGTTGGTCTGGGGTTGGAGGAAAGACCCAAGTCAGTGACTGTGTGTGTGTGAGTGTGGTGTTGGAGCGAGGTGGGTGGGAGGGTGTGTGTGACTGGGGCTGGGGCTGGGGCTGGGGCTGGGGCTGGGGCTGGGTGGTCTGTGAGTGGCTTGCGGGCGCGAGCCTGAGCTGTTTAAGACTTTAGCAGTTCATATCTGCGGCAGCATCAGGGGGATGTGAGGCCGCGTTGTTTTTAAGTTCTGGCCAAAGCGCTAGCCATGATTAAGTGTTTTGCTTCATTAGCGATGCGATGTGTGCTCCCCCTCCGCAGAGGCATTTTCGAGTCATCTGAGGCAGACCCTTCTAAAGACAGCCTTCCTAAGGGCTTGCGATTCATAGAATAGTGGGACACCTAGTGGCCATGTGATGTAAGTGGAGGGTCTAGCTGCCAGATTGTGAACCAAAGACTTCTGCTGCCATGTGATCCAGTTGCCAGATTGTGAACCAAAGACTTCTGCTGCTCTTTGCCCTTGCAGGCTACAGGCCGCGTTTTGTCCACACGCGTCCGGCCCGGTCTCTGTCGGTGGAGTTCGAGGGTCAGATCTACGACGTGGACCTGCAGGCGGACGACCAGGACGCCCTGAAGCCCCGCGGCATCAGCAAGCGCCACTACGAGCCCGCCGACGGCTTCGGACTGGAGTCGGACGACGGGTCAGAGGAGATGCTCGCCGACGACACCAACGCCGTGGGCTACCCCAACTCCCTCAAGGTCACACACAAGTAAGTCAAAGCCCGCACAACAAGGCCAAAACCGAGAGGTGCAGTGTCTGTTCTCAATCTACTTTTATGATTGTGCATATCTATGTAATTATATTGTAACAGGCTTACTATGAATCAGTCTGCCACAGCATATACTTGCTATGAAAAACAGAGGGGATAACATACATCCATTTAACTTGAATCCATACCATGAATGGGCAAGTGCCCATGTGGACCCAGGTTTGAATCCGGCCTGGGTCATTTCCCAACCCTACCCCATCTCTCTCTTCCAGTCACTTCCTGTCCCACTCTTCACTATCAGTATAAAGACACAAAAAAGCACCAAAAATAAGCTAATAAGCTTCGCCTGATCGTATTTGTGTGCTGACTCCATCTTTATCCCATGGTGCATTGCAGGTGCTACATCCTGATTAACGACACTGTGCACTGCGAGAGGGAGATCTACCAGTCCTCCAGAGCCTGGAAAGACCACAAGAGCTACATCGACCAGGAGGTTTGTGCCGGAATTCAGCTCCTGAGAACGCCTTTATATATCCCATTCAGAACCGCTATCCTTCATATTTACAGATTACATTGGTGATTGTATTTAAAATCTATGGAATAATAAACAAACAAAACAAATAAATACATTTGTATAAAAATATATTGATGAGATTTCCTAACTTTACTAGTGGTGCAAGTTGCATGCAGTGTCAATGTCCTGATTCTCACACGCAGGTAGTGCATAAACTATTCAAGAAAAGTGGAGCTGCATGTGTGGCCTTGAAGGCACAGCGTGACGCTAGGTGTCTCAGTGTTTGCCCCTGTGGGAGAGGTGCTAGCTGCCCTTCTCTTCTCCTGTGTTTGTGGCAGATTGAGGCTCTGCAGGACAAGATCAAACACCTGCGGGAGGTGCGGGGTCACCTGAAGAGGAGGCGGCCGGGCGAATGTGACTGCGGGAAGAAGAGGTAAGACCAGGCCAGCTTCCATCGCACGTCTCGCGCACCTCATCTCATCCCACGCATCATGTCATTAGTCTGTCTGTCCTCTGTGACAGGGAATTCAGATGTGGGACTGTGAAATTGAATTTTGGTAGTGGAGCCCCTTCAGAGTCAGAATCAGTTTTATGGGCCAAGTATATTTACATATACAAGGAATTTGACTCATGCAAATGTTAGCTCCTCGGGAGCTCATTACTTAGTGTCAAGACCCCAAATGAGAAATATGTGCACATAGAGGTTGCTATGCTTCATTACTGCTGTACTATATAAAAAGTTATGATGTGAAAGAGTTAGAAGCCCTTTGTTTGTATTTACGATCCCAGGTTATGCTGGTAGCAGAAGGTCTGATCTTTGCCTTCAGTTTGTTCAGGTCTCAGACGCAGTGTTAGACTGTCTGTGATGTTGATTGTTGTCTCTCTCTGACCACTGGCACGCACAAGCTGAAACGAGCCATGAGAGCGCGTGTGAGGTTGGGCAGCGTGCCAACCCTGCACCTGGCACTACAGCCCTCACACCTGGCACTACGTGCTGGGAAGAATGAGCTCTCGCCCAATGGGCTTGCACCTGGCACTATGTTCTGTGAGCGCTTGCCCAATGGGCTTGCACCTGGCACTATGTTCTGTGAGCGCTCGCCCAATGGGCTTGCACCTGGCACTATGTTCTGTGAGCTCTCGCCCAATGAGCTTGCACCTGGCACTATGTTCTGTGAGCTCTCGCCCAATGAGCTTGCACCTGGCACTGTGTAGAATTAGTGCTCGCCCAATGAGCTTGCAACTGGCACTATGTCCCGGTAAGAATGATCGCTCAGCCAATGAGCTGTCTCACTGCCTGGCTCTCAGCTCTCGTCTCTTAGCACCTTGTGTTACACTCCCACGTATGGAGTAGTCAAGACTCTGTAAAGAAAAAGAGATCTGTGGAGATTAATCAAGTTTCAGTGTGGTAGCATTTTTTTGTTTATTTATTGTTGTTTGGTTAGTTTTAAAGCTTAAACGTGCAAGGAACACGGCTAGTAATGATAGCACTACCAGTTACTTCTCAAGAATGCTTTTACCCACTTCTCCTAATATGCTTTGCCCTGCCTACCACTGCTCTCAATCCTGACTGACACCATAAAGGTCTTATCCATAGGTTTGAGCTTCTTATAGCATCAGGCTGGTTAGATGTCAAGACTGGCTATAAGAGGTCAGGAAGGACCATCTCTCAAACTCTGCCTATGCTTTAAATGAGGCTGGCCTAGCATGCCCTTTAAGGATGTGTATCCAACTCTAAGATACGCTTAAGAGTACCCTGCTTGGGTCTGTACATGCCTCATCTTTACTGGCATATAAACTAACCCACCACACGGTTGATTAGTGAGTCCAAGCTGCTCTAACACTCTCCTTCTGCTAAACTTGCTAAAGTTCACAGACAATTCTTATGTCTATTTCTGACTAATTATTCACTGCCTGTCTGTCTGACCAAACAGCGTATGACTGTGGCACTGTTTTCTTCTTTTCCTCTTCTCTACTAAAAGCAGCTACTTTAGCAACGCACAAAGACACAAACCCGAGAGCTTGAAGAGAAAGAATCACCACCTTCACCCCTTTAAGTGAGTGTGTTTCTGTGGCCGTGTGTGTGAGTGTATTTCTGTGGCCGTGTGTGTGTGTGTGTTTTTCTGTGTGTCTGTGTGTGTGTCCATGTATGTGTTTCTGTTGTCCCCGTTGTTTCATCGTTTGTCCTCCTATGTCCTGTGTGTTACGACCTGGAACGCAAATGGTTGAAACGTGCTAGGAGTTAGCGGCTAGGCTCAAATGGATAGCGTGGCTACTTGGTGCGGTGAAATGATAGAATATACGTACGTCTCTGCTCGCAGTGAGCACAACGATGCGATGATTGACATTTCTGCAGCTGGCTCCCGTTCATGGCTCTGAGCATGCCAACTCGAACACGATGGAAAGAGATAGTTTGTCACCCAAGAGCTTGGCTAGCATGTCTGTCTTGGCTAGCACACACAGGCCGCTTGTGTGTCTGGTTCTGCTTGTGTACCATATAGACATATACAGTATATATGTGTGTGTGTGTGTGTGTGTGTGTGTGTGTGTGTGTGTGTTGGCGGGTGGTGGGTAATTGTCTGTGCCAATGTCTGGGCCAGTAAGTGAGACGAGGTGTGTGTGTGTGTGTGTGTGTGTGTGTGTGTGTGTGTGTGTGTGTGTGTGTGTGTGTGTGTGTGTCTGACTGACTGACTGTGTGTGTTTGTGAGGACAAGTGAAGAGGGGAAAAAAGACAGCAGCAGATTGTTTTGTGATTCGATATATATACATAGATATGTATGTGTGTATGGGTGTATCTATGTATGTATGTGTGTGTGTGTGTGTGTGTGTGTGTGTGTGTGTGTGTGTGTGTGTGTCTGACTGACTGACTGTGTGTGTTTGTGAGGACAAGTGAAGAGGGGAAAAAAGACAGCAGCAGATTGTTTCGTGATTCGATATATATACATAGATATGTATGTATGTATGTATGTATGTATGTATGTATGTATGTATGTGTGTGCGTGTTGGCGGGTGCCAATGTCTGGGCCAGTAAGTGAGATGAGATGTGTGTGCCTCTGTGTTTGTGTGTGTGTGAGACTGTGTGTGTTTGTGAGGACAAGAGAAGAGAGGGGAAAAAACACAGCAGCAGATATGTGTGTGTGTGTCTGTGTGTGTGTTTGTGAGGACAGCAGGAGATATGTGTGTGTGTGTGTGTGTGTGTGTGTGTGTGTGTGTGTGTGTGTTTGTGAGGACAGCAGCAGATATGTGTGTATGTGTGTGTGTGACTGTGTGTGTGTCTGTGAGGACAGCAGCAGATATGTGTGTGTGTGTGTGTGTGTGTGTGTGTGTGTGTGTGTGTGTGTGTGTGTGTGTGTGTGTGTTTGTGAGGACAGCAGCAGATTGTTTTGTGATTTGCTGGCGCTGCCGCTCTCTGGAGGAGGGGGAGGGGGGGGAGAGAGAGAGATGTTAGATCGTCTCTGGCGGGCTTTCGCTGCGGGTCCTCTCTCGCTCGCTCGCTCCCTCGCCGGGGCCTCCTGACGGGGGACACGAATGCCAAATAAGCAGACAAGCGTGAACAGGATCAGGCCCCGCGTGTCAAACCCAGGCCCAGGGAACACGGCGCCCACAGATCTGGAAGTCGTAGCCCGAGAGGCCCGGAAAAACAGCGCGTCTGCTGAAACAGACAGGCGGACCCAGCCCTTCAAACACAGTTGTCAGTTGCGGAGCAGTTTGGCCCTCGCGGAGGCCAAATGACGAGGCCGGAGGCAGTGGGGAGTCTATTAAGGGTAAATGTGGAACAGCTGGAGCTCTGTGGCGAGTGAGTTAGGCTGAGGGAGAAGATGATGATGAGGTAACCCCAAAGAGCCGGTTTGTTTTGGGCTCCAACAGTGGCTGAGAACCGCTCTGGGTTCAGTTCAGTCAAGTATCCGTGCTGTCTTGTTTGTTGATGTCTGGAGCTGTTTTTAGGTTGACGTGTTGGTGCTTAGGTGACGAGAGATGTGAAAGTTTCTGGGCTGTGTTTGTCATGCTATTCTTGACTGAACAGTTGTCCGGTCAAAGGGCTGTTTAATCCATCTGGTTTAGACTGGGGCCTGATTGACCGGCTGTCATTCAGGATTCTGCTGTGATTGCGTGAGCTGTGGTGTGATTGGCTCTTTTGTCTGTCTGTCTTCCAGGGAGGCGGCGCAGGAAGTGGACGGCAAGGCCCTGTACAATGAGATCCGCAGGAAGAAGAAGGAGAGGAAGGAGAGGAAGAGGCAGCGAAAGGGGGATGACTGCAGCCTGCCCGGCCTCACCTGCTTCACCCACAACAACGACCACTGGCAGACTGCCCCCTTCTGGAACTGTGAGTTCACTGCAGCATGTAAAGAAAAGCTTCGACATGTACCACTAAGCTCTAAATTGTTAGGCTCATATGCCCAATATCTGTGTCAGTTGGAATCTGTATGTACAGCAGACATGACGGAATCTGGCATTAGACAGTATAAGGCTGTTGTACTGGTTTCAATCATGCACAAAAACATCTGACTTTAACAAGCTCATCTCCTGATCCAAGTAGATGACCTAATTGTTGAAACCACCTGTGTTATTTTCATGGGTGAAACGAATGCATGTTGATACTTTTACTTCTTGAAGGCAGGCTTTCCCCCCTCCGTTATAGACTACCCTCAAGTCAGTTTACTTTCAGTGTTTCTGAGTTTAATATGGATGGGTTGATGGGTAATGGCAAAGCATGAGTTTAATATGGATGGGTTGATGGGTAATGGCAAAGCATGGTGTAAATGTATCTCCTTCTGCAGCATGGGTGTGGTCTGGGCGTCAGTCCTCAGTGGTGACAAGATCACAAAACCAGATCTGCCCTACAAAGGCAAAAGACCTTAACTCACCAGTGTGAGAAACTGAGAAAAATGACTGAGAAAATGGACTGTTCTAATGGTGGCCTGTGTTCTGCTGTGGTTCTGCAGTGGGGTATTGTGTTCTAATGGTGGCCTGTGGTCCTGCAGTGGTTCTGCAGTGGGGTATTGTGTTCTAATGGTTGCCTGTGTTCTGCTGTGGTTCTGCAGTGGGTGGATTCTGTGCCTGCACCAGCGCCAACAACAACACGTACTGGTGTTTGCGTACCATTAACGAGACGCACAACATCCTCTTCTGCGAGTTTGCCACGGGCTTCCTGGAGTACTTCGACCTGAACAGTGATCCTTACCAGGTGACTAACACAGCAATACAACAATAAACAATGCTGTAATGTCCCATAATATTAATGATAGTGGTGGTATACTTAATAGTTATACTTCCATTGTACTTTACGTAACGATTATGTCAAGAAAATATTGCATAATAGTGTAGGATATTTTGAAAGGCAACTGATGGACATTAATTTTAACAGTAAAAAGTGAACCAAGTATAAATGCTCATGATTATGTTCATGTAAATGTAATAAAGATCAGTGGATATGTGAATAATTGCATGTGGGTGTGTGTGTGGGTGTGTGTGTGTGTGTGGGTGCGTGTGGGTGGGTGCGTGTGTGTGTGTGTGTGTGCGCTGTGTGTGTGTCTGTTACAGCTGTCCAACACGGTGTTTACGGTGGATCGGGAGGTGTTAAATCAGCTGCACCAGCAGCTGATGGAGATGAGAAGTTGCCAGGGCCACAAGCAGTGCAATCCCCGACCCAAGGCCCCCGACACAGGTTAGCACCCCCTCTCTCTTCCCCCTCTCTCTTCCTCCTCCTCGCTCTTCCTCTTCCTCCTCTCCTACACCCAACCCCTGGCCCAAGGCCCCCGACACAGGTTAGCACCCCTCTCTCTTCCCCCTCTCTCTTCCTCCTCTCCTACACCCAACCCCCGACCCAAGGCCCCCGACACAGGTTAGCACCCCTTTCTCTTCCTCCTCCTCGCTCTTCCTCTTCCTCCTCTCCTACACCCAACCCCCGACCCAAGGCCCCCGACACAGGTTAGCACCCCTCTCTCTTCCCCCTCTTTCTTCCTCTTCCTCCTCTCCTACACCCAACCCCCGACCCAAGGCCCCCGACACAGGTTAGCACCCCTCTCTCTTCCCCCTCTTTCTTCTTCTTCCTCCTCTCCTACACCCAACCCCTGGCCCAAGGTCCCCGACACAGGTTAGCACCCCTCTCACTCTTCCTCTTCCCCCTCTTCTACACCCACAGAGCAGCCACCAGTGTTCCATGGGCGCACTACAGCCACCAGTCCAGAGCGTTAAAGCAGCACTAAGTAGTTTTTGTCTTCGGTCGCCCTGCAGGTTGGAAGCGGAATTGTCTGTCATAGAGAACTACAGAGAGACGGTCCGCTCCTCCTACAGTGCGGTTATAGCCAATGAAAAGCCCCAAAGCGAATTCTGTAGTGCCTTTCACCCTGTTACAAGTTGATGAACCACTGAAACAATTTTGGAAACATTATTTTAAGGCTGAAAAAACTACTTAGTGTTGCTTTATTAAATGTATTCACAGAAAAATATTAATAATATGCTAAGGTTTAGCCACCACAGTGAGGAGTTGGGAGGGTTTTAGTCTGTACCTCTGCTAATTGTTTTGTAATGAGGACACTCAGTTTAAAGTGAGACCACCTCTTCCCCTCGTGGACTAAAAGTGCTCTGTGTTGCGCAGACAGTGTTTCCATATGCCTGAATAAGGTTTGTTAATGAGGTCATTTACCCTAACTGTGGTGTCAGCATGTTTGATTGATTGATGGATTGATTGGTAGATTCTCCTGTCTGAGGGCGCTGCATGTTGCATGGGAATGAGACTGAAGTGCTCAGTGATAAAGTGCACATGTGTCGTACCCAACATCAGCCCTCTTCTCTTTCCCCCCATACACACACACACACACACACACACACACACACACACACACACACACACCTAAAACTAACGTCTGATGAATTCCGCACCAGGGAATCCTGGGTATCCAGCTTCCTGATCTTAAACAAGATGCTTCTAACTTGTCTTTTTCTCTTTCTCTCTCTCCCTCTCTCTCTCTCCCTCTCTCTATCTCTCTTTCTGTCTTTCTCCCTCTCTCTCTGTCTCTCTCTCTTGTTCCCTCTCTCTCTCTGTCTCTCTGTCTCTGTCTGTCGCTCCCTCTCTCTCTCTCCCTGTCTTTCTCCCTCTCCCTCTCTCTCTCCCCTCTCTCTCCTTCTCTCCCTCTCTCTCTCCCTGTCCCTTTCTCCCTCTCCCTCTCTCTCTCTCTCTCACTCACTCCCTGTCTCTCTCCCTCTCTCTCTTTCTCTCTCTCTCTCTCTCTCCCTTTCCCTCTTTCTCTCTCTCTCTCCCTCTCCCTCTTTCTCTCTCTCTCTCTCCCTCTTCCTCTCTCTCTCTCTTTCTGTCTCTGTCTCTGTCTCTCTTTTTTTCCTCAAGGCAAACCAAACCAGTGGAAACCCTGAACTGTGCTTAATATTTTGACTTTGTGTTCATGGTTTTTGTGTGGTGCATCAGAGAGCTCTTAGAGCAATAAGAAAAGGCAATGGCTGGAAGCAGTTGTGAGTCTCCATCATGGGGTTATCTTACCAGCGTATTCCCCCGCCTCCTCACCCGAGGTTTGCAATATTATTCTGTGGTTGCATTTCATGTCATAACAAGCTCATGAAAAATAATCAATCCAATCTAGGCAGCTATTTTTACGGGCTGGAGTAGACATGTCTTTGAGTCACTGGACAGCAAGGCAACTGCTCCACACAGCGTTAGATCAGCCGTCAGGGAGTCCAGTGAGGCTGCCAGTATCGTTGGACATTGTTCTGCTTCAAAACTGTTATGAAGCCACAACATTTCAGCTCGATGTCAAGCGACGGTTGCCGTCATGTCCTCAACGCGACATGTCGTGGCGTCAGCCTTTTGGTTATTGGTGGGAAAACAACATGTCGCCACGGGGAGGTGCTCAGCTTCCCAGCTCATGGTGTTTATTCCTGCTTGTGTCCTCCAAAACCGTCTGATCTAAAACAGGCATAGATCTGCAGACAGGACGGCCAACACTGCCAGTACCATCTCAGGTGTGCAATTTGGTTACAACTTTCTCCCAGACACAAAAAGGAAACACCACTTAATACCAGTACTTGCAATAGGACAAGATTTTAAAGACTAAATTAATATAACAAATAGTTACCTAATTATTAGAAGTCGCTTCACGTTATACATTAATTTTGCAATTTAATGGATATGTCATTTAGGGTTAATATTAAGAGTTACTAGTCATAGTAGTCTGGTTTCCATTCCACTTATTCACATCTGTTATGCACATTTTACAAAACGAATGCATTTAAGCATTTCCAAGTGAGGAGTTCATATTCCAACAACTACAATGTGCATTTAGAAGTTGGATGGAACCCGGATTAGTGGCTGAACGGATAGTTGTTTACTCTAAGAACAACCCCACAGGATCTGTTAGCTGCCCACGACCAGCCCAGTCCTCTTTCTCTTCCTCTTTCTCTCTCTTTTTCTGTTACTCCTCTCTTCATCCCCCTTTTGTGTTTTCAGTCATGTTAACTGCATTTCTCCGTAGGGTTCTAGAGGCTGTGCATGAGGAGCTCCAGAGACTGTGAATGTGTTAGTTGTGTTGATCCGGAGCGAGACATTAACATTGGACTGCTCTTATTTTCTCGATCAGGGATTAAAGATGGCGGAAGCTATGATCCACACAGGTATCCACCCCTTTTTGTTCTCACTGGCTTTCCGTAACAACTGCATGGGCCAGCTCATTCCACTAATCTCCCATGATGCATCAATGCTAAAAAACAAACAAACAAACAAACACAAACACAGCAAATTCAAATGTGTGGTGTTGCATGCTGAGATCGCGCTAACCATAACTCTGCCAGTCTGCTGTGCAAAGCCTCATGTTGAGTTTTGATTTTCATTGTGAGTGAAAGGAGTGGGTGTCATGTCTTTACCTCCATAAGGATTACCCCCCATCCCCCCATCCCCATGCCCACCCCCACCCAGGGTCCCCCCACCTCCACCCCCACCCCCGACCCAGGGTCCCCAGCTCCAGCTCTGGGCTTGCGGGCGGGCTTCATCTGAGTGCTTCTGTCATGGGGCCATGTTGCCGTGTGCGTCGGCTCTCCTCCACCTCTCTGTTCTGCTGCGCTCGTGTTTTTTGGCTCTCCTTCCTGTATTGTGTTTTTGCTGTTTTGCTTTTCTTCATTTTCACTCCTGCTTGTCGTCTCGTCTCTCTGGTTATGATCCAGTGACAGGGTATTTGCAGAATATTTTCGTAGAAAACCTCCATGTTTACCGCTTCTCTCCAGCTTCATGAGTCATTACATTATTTTGTTACTGCTTTGGTTTTACCCCTGTAGTGTGTGCCAGCAAAGTCTCTGCATTCAATTTCTCAAAACAAGAACTAAAAAATACTGCCCACACCAATTTGGTGTAGACTATTTAGATTTATGGATTTTGGTTAAGACAAGACTCTTGCCAAGTCTGTTTCTAAATGAGTGAATTTCCCCAGGCTTTAAAACCACTTTATACTTATATTTATTTTTTTTATATACTTTTTTATGACAAAGTTATTAACACTACCAATACAATTTTGCATAATCATCATCATTATCATCCCCATTTTGACTAAACAGACAATCTGTTGTCATGGCTGCCCCCTCCTGCATGTATGTGAATGCATGAGTTAGCATTAGCATGAGTTAGCATTAGCATGAGTTAGCGTTGTCCTGTGCGTTGTCCTGTGCATGTTTGTGGTGTTAGCGCTTTGCAAATGGAAACACAAGGCCATGCTGAGACCCTGACGAGCACAGCATCACTGCAACTTTGATCTCGGCTAGCAGGTTAGCGTAGCTCTTACTTACACAACTGTATGTCAGAGTAGAACACTGCCAACTGCAATCTGCGCGGCCATCTCACAGCAGCCAGACTTCTCCATCCTGCCTCAGGCCCACACATCTGGAAGATTTAGCTTCTCTTGGCGCTCTCCTCACACACACACACACACACACACACACACACACACACACACACACACACATGCTATTTAGCAACCCTGTGTAGCCAGGCAGGTGAGCTGATTGATGACATGACCTCATCTGTGTCAGGTGCACAGCTAGAACAAACGGTCTTCTACTCTATGGAGCCTCTACAGTATTAGCCACCTATGTTGCCTAACCAAAGGTTTCCCTGAGGCAGGACTGAGAAACAGCTCTTCACACGATGATGCTGATGATCTCTAGGGATGATGCAGGACTGAGAAACAGCTCTTCACACGATGATGCTGATGATCTCTAGGGATGATGCAGGATTGAGAAACAGCTCTTCACACGATGATGCTGATGATCTCTAGGGATGATGCAGGATTGAGAAACAGCTCTTCACACGATGATGCTGATGATCTTTACGGAGAATGCCAGTGCTTTCACAAAACTCCTGGTCAGAAATAAGCAACCATGTTTATTGTTGCATGAGTGGAAACATCTTTATAATTTAACATTGACCTTTCAAGTAAATTGAAAGTGATATTCTTTTTAAACACTACCCAATATTGGCCACTTGATTACTGTATTTTATTTGGAAACACTTAAAGTACGTGTGTTTTTGCGCGTGTGTGTGTGTGTATGTTTGCGTGTATGTGTGTGTATTTGTGTGCACGCATGCATGCATGTGTGTGTGTGTGTGAGCGAACAAATAAACGAGCAGTTTTGAGAAGGCACTGGCATGAGTTGTGAACTAGCACAGCGTAGCGGCGTGAGTCCTCTCCTCTCCTCTCCTCTCCTGACCTGTCTGTTTCTGGCCCCTGCTTACCAGGCAGCAGCAGCACCGCAAGTGGTCAAAGCTGAGACGGCCCGTGCTGTCGCCCCTGTGAGTGTCCCTTTGGATATACTCGCTCGTACCACCACGCTACCGCCCCCTGCTGGTCTCATTCCATTAGCCTGCTGAACCAGCTCTTCCTACTTGAGTTCATTTTGTACAGAGTGTCTGGCCCTGCTGCATTGAGAAATAATTTCTTCCTGGAGGTGTGGACTCTGCTGAACTTTAAAACAAGTGGCTCTGCCTTTAGCCAGTCGCTAACATCTGGTTGTCACATATGCAATTAGCCTAACTACTCACTACAATGCAAATGTAGCACACAAAGTCAATGTCTGTTCGCTGATTGGCTTGGATTCGCTTGGTCTGAATACATGAATGTCAACGGCAGCAATGCCAGAGCCTCTGTACAAAATGAAATCAACTACAAGAGGCTGGTTTACCAGGCTAGCAAGGCCAGACCCTCTGTACAAAATGAAATGAAGTACGAGGGACTGGTTTACCAGGCTATCATTCCTCAGAGTAGCCCCACACCACCACACTCTCCTAGCCACTCCTCGCCATCATGCCAGCTTAGTCACCCAGGGGCAGAAGAGACTGCTAATCTGGCATTAAAGCTCTGCTTCATTCTGGTGCATCCAGTTCATATAGGCCATGCATTGTCTGTCGGTCTGTGTATCTGTGTGTATCTGTGTGTGTGTGTGTGTGTGTGTGTGTGTGTGTGTGTGTGTGTCTGTGTTTGTATGTGTGTCTGTGTGTGTCTGTTTGTGATTAGTCTTTTCTGTTTTCTTGACAAATTTGCTGATGCTTGCATTGGTAGGCTTTTCTTTTTGTTGTTTTTATCCCCCCCTGCGTCCGTCTGTCATGGTTTCTTACCCCCCCCTCCGCCCGTCTGTCATGGTTTCTTTGCTCTGCTGTTTTCCTCTTGGTTCCAGGTTGCCTCGGTTTTCTTCTCGCCAATTTTATGTTCTTGTTTCCCCGTCACTGTTGCAGGACGTGTCTTTGTGTTGGGCAGCCTCTGGTGCAGTCTGTCTGTCGGAGTGCATGGTGCCTGTCTTAGATAGAATACTGTGGGATTCAGGGTTGAGTTCATCAGAAGAAAGACGTGTGTGTGTGTTGCTCCGCCTGGTTTTTGTTCTGGGTTTCTTGTTGTGTTGTTTTCTGTGCTCTTGGTTGGCTGTGCTTATGGCTTGTGTGTGTGTGTGTGTGTGTGTGTGTGTGTGTGTGTGTGTGTGTGTGTGTGTGTGTGTGGACGCCTGGTGTGGTTCCCCCTGCGCTTTGGCACAGAGATAGACGCCGGGCGGGTTATTATGTGCGAAACAGGGCCATGCACAGCTAGAAGAAAGGCATGCCTGCATGCCTCTTAGTGGTTTACAAAGAAACTCCCTGTTTGTGTGTGTTTTTGTGTGTGTGTTTGTGTGTGTGTGCATGCTAAATTAGAAGCAGTTCATCCAGCTAACAGCGTGTTTGTGTGTGTGTGTTTGTGTCGTCTGTTCCTGCAGAACACAGCCCGGATGGGAGGGACGAAAGGGCTAAGCTGCCTAACCTGACGGAGGACATTAACTGGCAAGGACTGGCCGATTTGTACAGTGTGAAGGAGAGCCTTTATGAGCGCCGGACTGACTACCGTGTCAGCCCGGACAACTGGGCGAACTTTCAGAAGGATGTAGATAGTATGTTTGCACTGCTGAGCAACCTAAAGAGACTTAACCACACCGATAAGCTTGTGCCCCTGGCCGAGTGGGGCTCCGGGGAGGGGGGGTCCGAGGAGGCCAGCGGGGAGGGGCCCACGGCGCCGCGGGACACGTGGCTTCGCCTGGTCACAGCGGGCACCGCCGCCCCTCCCGCCCCCCCCAGCCCAACGCCCCCCCCTGGCCCCGGCACCACAGCTGCCCCCCCTCGGGGGCCCAAGCTGCAGGCTCTGAACGAGCTTCCAGAGGTGCCCCCACCCCCACCGCCAGCGCCACCCTCGCCTGCCCCCCCCAGCGGCCGACCCCAACCCGACCCCCCACGGCCTCGGGGTGACACCTGGCTGCAGCAGCTGGAGAACGAGCTGGAGGGCGGGAACGCCGGGAATGACGGGAACGCCGACAGCTTCAGCTTCAGCGGGAACGGCCCCACGGAGCTGGAGACGCACCACGAGCACCTCCTGCGGGGGGGCGCCTCCTACCCCGCCCTCCTGCCCTCCTCCGAGCACCCCCTCGAACTCCTCCACCCCCAGCACCCCCAGGCCCAGCAGCACGGAGCCCATGAGGAGGAGGAGCAGGAGGAGGAGGAAGATCTCTTCCAGGCCCAGGGCTACCTGCCCCTCTCCCCACACCAGGCCCATCCTAGAGACCCAGCGGCACGCAGCCCTCCGGCCCAGCCAGACAACACCCCCATGGTAACAGACAACACCCCCAGGGGCACAGGCAACCCCCCCATGGTGACAGACAACCCCCCCAGTGCCACTGACACCTTCCCCAGGGGGACAGACACCACTCTCATGGTGACAGACAACCCCCCCAGGGCCACTGACACCCTCCCCAGGGGGACGGACACCACTCTCATGGTGGCGGACACCCCCACCCCCAGGGGCACAGACAGTCCCTCCAGGGGCACAGATACCCTCCCCAGGGGAACAGACACCCCCACCCCCAGGGGCACAGACACCCCCGGTGCAGGGCCAGCAGAGCCCCAGGAGCATGGCAATCTGGAGCCTGAGGACTCAGAGGGGAGTGGCATGGCCCCCCATCCCACCAATAGCAGGGTAGTGGCCCCCCATCCCACCAATAGCAGGGTCGTGGCCCCTCATCCCACCAATAGCAGGGTAGTGGCCCCCAATCCCACCAATAGCAGGGTAGTGGCCCTTCATCCCACCAATAGCAGGGTAGTGGCCCCCCATCCAAGCAATAGCACACTCTGAGTAGGGTTGAAGGGCGGGGCCAGGGTGGGGTCACGGAGGGGTCACGGTGGGGTCATGGCAGCTCGGTGCCAGTAAGCTGCAGAGACGCTGCATGTACAGCACTGCACCCTCCATTTCAAGAGAGCGCAGGGCTGTTTTCTTCCTTTTTCTTAGTTTCTAGAGTTAGAAATCATATAAGAAAAATCAATATTATTGTTTATTTTTTTACAGGTGCTTCAATTTATTAGAGATCAGTGTTATGTTGTTTTTTAAAATATATATATTATATATAATATCTATTTAGGAAAGAAAACCTTAATGCAGCTTAAACATCAAGTTCGAATTTTCAGTTTCAAGCGGAGCTACTTGCATAAAATTATGTTTTTAATATATATATTTTTATGATAATGGGTTAAAAAAACGGAATGGTGAAACCATTGCAATGCAATATGTCAGGAAAGTGATCCACCAGTTTAATGTCTAATGCACTTTCTTCTCCCAGTAATGTCTTGGCATTTTGTGTTCATGTCACTCAGAAGCTACACTGTGAGATCGACAAAACCAGCTTTCTTTCACTAGTTTTATGGGGCTACAGCACTGTCTCCAAGACAAACACATTTCCCCCTATTAAACATCAGATCAATCACACCAATGCTTCAAATGGAGGCCTTCTTGAGCACGTTTTATTGGGGATTAGTACAAATCTTTTGTGTTTATTGGTTCTAAAAGGCACACTTTAGCACACATGTTCTTCACATATGTTTTCCTCCACACGTTCCTTATCACATTTGTTAAACACTTGAAATAACCACCGTGTGCCCTAGAAGTCCCTCAGTCTAAAGTGGGAGTTCAGCTGCATAGAGGATGCCATTATCCAACTATACTCTCCAGTCTAAAGTGGAAGTTCAGCTGCATCAAGGATGCCATTATCCAACTATACTCACTCTCCTGTACTCCGTTACGCTTTGATAATCAGACAGTGTGTATGTACATTTCCATATTTTACAAGCCAACTGCAGTGTATAACGGGTCCAGTACGAAACACTAACTCCACATCCCGTATGTATGTATGCATGTATGTATGCATGTATGTGCATCCAGTGCAGCGCGTTAACCGGCCAGGCCGACTCCCAATGCTCCTTCGCTGGATTTCAGAGTCCATGGACTCTTGTGGACTCTTGATATGAATACTTGACAAAAACTGCATTGCCCTTCTGTTTCTGTTTTTATTATTATTATTTTTTATTATTATTATTGTTATTATTTTCTCCAAGGTTTTGATAGGTTGTTTAAAGAACACGTGTCTGGTTGCATTTGCAAGTTTCAAGGCAAATCCTGTCCCCAGGCCCTCCTCTTTCGGTGGTCACTGATTTTTAAAAGGACATTTCGCTGGAAGTGTTGAAACAATTCTGGCTTCTGGAAAGCCAAGAAGCTGTTAATAAATAAAGATTTTTTTTTTTAAACTACAAAGTTTACAGTTGTGTTTTTGGAGGTCTGGTTTGCTGTCAACCTGTTCTGTTCTCATCTTTCTCCTATCTCTCTCTCACGCGCTCTCTCTCTCTCACTCGCTCTCTCTCTCTCACGCGCTCTCTCTCTGCTCGATGTGGAAACTGCTTACAGTGGAGGGTGTTTTCTCAAAATAATGTATTTTATGTGACTCGGTGCAAGTACACGTACCAACAGCAGAGTGAAGTTGTTCGTATTAATGTAATGGCATGTTGATGTTTGTGTACTAAATGTGCAATGTCTGGGGTCTTAATACTTATCTCTTATCTGTTACCTGCCAGATTAGGCTACAGATGAAAAATAGCCTAAGGCTAAATCTGTTGCGATGCATCAAAGGTTTTACATTTGTCGTTTAATTGCACACTGTCCCAAAGTAATAAACTGAACTGAAATTGAAATGTTAAAAATGTCATGAGGATTACCAAAGGGTGGGACAAACAGGAGACAGTTGGGAAGAAATACACACATAACTAAGCACTGTGTACAAGCCCAGTCTAAAAAGGGAAGTAATTATCTGCGCAAAGGAGTATATATTCCCAATGTTTTGTCTTTGTCTCGGACTAAAAAGTAAAAGCGGGTTGGACTTGCACACAATTACGTCTCTGAACTTACTGAACGTATTGCACTAGTGTCTCCTTGAGAATGTGCCCTGAAGCATCTCTCAAGCAGTCGCTCCGTAAGACAATAGAGTTGAAGGATAAGCGAGGCAACCATGTCGAGAAGAACCCCATAGTGTGTGGTGCTGAAATGTGCTGTGCCGTCTGACCCAGTTCACTGACTCGGTCACCTCATCTGCATGTAAAATCAAATTTACTGAAGATGGCTGAGAGGAATTTGGGTCGGGGGGGCTTTCTTTATGTGGCTTCCCCCCTACTGCTCCCGCATGCAGCAGTGCCCAGCAAATGTGATGTTTTGCGAGTTCTTGGTTGGAGGGGTGGGGCTGGGGGGATTGTGGGTAGTGACTGTCTTTGGCTTGGCCTTCCCTCAGGGTGGGAGATGTTTTCATCAGAAGTGTGTGTGTGTGTGTGTGTGTGAGAGAGAGAGAGAATGAGGGATTGTGTGTGCGTGTGTGTGAGAGAGAGAGAGAGAGAATGAGGGATTGTGTGTGCGTGTGTGAGAGAAGGGGGGTACAGTCTTGGTTGTGGTTGTGCTGTGTAATGTAATGTTTGCGTGGAGCACTCAGCCACCATGATGGATGAGCCTTTTACTTCATATTATACACAGCAGATGGTTAGAATAGCAGCAGATATTTTAAACAATGACTCATGAGTTATGGTTGAAACATTTTATTGAAGTTACCATTGTTACTTAATTCATGTAACACTTTCTGACACAAAGTCTCTCTGTATGCAGTGCTTCATGATCTTTTTGCAGAGGATATTGATTTAACACTGACAAAAGCCATTAAAATTCCTGTTTTCCTGAATGCCACTCTGTGGTTAGTAATGCTATCTAGAAGAATCTAGCGCAGTGCGGCTAATGCTAGCACCACAGTGGGACGTCAATAAGGGCTGAGATCACAGCACCTCTTCTAGAGGGTGAGGTAATAATTACTCCGCACACCCACTACAACAGATGAGCACACACCAGCACAGCACAGCACAGGACAGCAAATGAATGGCATAAACCACGGGGAACCATTTTGTGACCATGGGGAAAACAGGCATGGTCATGTTATAAGTTGGATTTTTTGTTTGATTGTATAAGTAAATGCTACTTTAACAGCAGGGATCAGCAGGGGGCGCCCTTCTAAAACATTAATGGCCAACAATGTTTTTGGGTGAAGGGTATCAGTTTCAGAGGAAGGCTGACACGTTTGGAGGACACCTAGAAGTTCACCCCAGTAAACCAGTAGGGATGTTGCTCTGCAGGAAGAGGAGAAGATATCTGGTAAGTGGATGAGGCTGGTCATATGCCATCTTATGATCAGTCATCGGTTGCTGACGGTAGGCAGAGGGGCCAGATTTCGTGGTCAGAAAGTGAGATGGGGCTATGGCCAAGAAAAGCAATAAAAATCATATAAACTCACCACTTGCTAGAGCTCGGATATTAGACTGAGGATGATGTATAGCGTGGCCCTTGAGTCTGGACAATTGGAATCAGAAAAATGTATACTGTACTTTGGGTAAAAATACTAATGCTATATGTTGAAACAAAACACCATTTATATTTAGTGAGAAGGGCCAGTTCCCTTTCTAATAACTACTCCCTATAAAACATTTATGTTTTGGAGAAACTTGCTCACCTTTTTGTTTTTACAAACTTGCGTTGAAATGATAACCAGTTCTTCTTTGCTGGGCAAGGTGGGCATTTTCAGAAAGCACACCTAAAGTTATCAGTATTCAAATTGGTGGCACGTTGTTGAGATTGGAAATGGTGGCCCCACCTCTGCCCTCAGGACAGCTTTGAGTAAAGACAATTCCCACCTGCTTTAATTTGGGCAGGGATTACTTTGGCCTGTTTTACCAGCATAGGCAGTACTGTAGCCTATAGTTCAGACTATATTACCTGTGTAGTGCAGTGTATAATCAGTAAGAAGTGTGGAGATGGGCCTGGTTTTGTTTTCTTTCTGCTGTAGCTATCCAAGAATATCAGACATTGCTACCGAACATCACCGTAATCTTCCATATGGCATATTCCATATAACTAGAATAAGATACCCAACTGCAATACCCTGCAATTACTTTCACACCAGGGTCAGAAAATTAAGTAAGGTGTCAGCAACAGCCACCACCGGAATTATGGGAATGAAAGTGAGGTCACTGCGAGCCATCTTGGGCAATTGGACTGAAAGAGAAATGTCCCCTTTTGAAGTCTAGAAGGTAGTTTAAACCACAGCTACAAATGGCTAGGGTTTGAGATGTGTTCTACACATGAGTCTTGATGTATGCATGTTCTATGTGCTTTGTTAACGTTCTTTACTTGACTACATCCGACTTGGAAACCAGCCTCTAATACTTTGCCACGTCAGTCAGCTTGATGTTCGGGAAAGCGGGTATGGTGAGTAAATCATTCATCTTCTGTTTTCTTACAGGAAATTGATGTTTAAACAAAAATGCCCATGTAAAGGTTTTTTACAGGACAGTAAATCTATACTTCTGCACAAGCTGTACACTGACTTCTCTAAAACGTATCCAAGTTTTATTAGTATAGTATTGTCCTGTTAAAAGAGTCTAACACATTTTTACTGAAATGTCGAGGATGCCCTCACATTTGGAAGATACTGTAGTTATGTATCCGGTTCTACATTATAATAACTACTCCTATAACATATATAAATACATCTATTATCCGCATTATAATAACTACTCCTATAACATCTACAAATGCATCTATTATCCGCATTATAATAACTACTCCTATAACATCTACAAATACATCTATTATCCGCATTATAATAACTACTCCTATAACATCTACAAATGCATCTATTATTTGCATTGGTTAACTCTTAGTTAATACTGCGATTGTCATTTGTCAACATTAGTTATGTATATGAATACGAATGTTAAAGCAGACAGGATAATAGACAGTAGGTGGAGAGATGGATGTAAGATTGCATAATGCGCGACAGACGTACAGCAAAAGACGGATGAAGACATGTTTATAAGTGACTGAAGAATAATGTAAGAATAATGGCTAACTAATTATGAACAAAGTGTTAACAAAGAGGTAACAAATGCATAATAAATGCTTCCTAGGAAATAATTATTATATTATTGTAAGTGCTACCATGTATCCTATTATTTATGAAAATACACCCCGATATGTCAGTATCTACGCAAGAGGAGAGGACAAACGGCACAGTAGGTAATGGGGTCAGTAATGCACAAACATGACAAGGGCCATCAGATTGGTTTTATCAATTTTAATGACAAATATCAAGTATTCAAGGTATTTGTAAACAAACTGTTCACAACTGATGTATTGACTTTTGTTCCTGAGGAACACAAAGCGCGAGTTTCATCGTTTGAATACATCTGCTCGTACTTAAATAAATACATAAAATACTGGTACAAATGAAACAGGAGGAGAGTTCTCTACAGTCTACCTGAAATAATCCACATGATCCCAGTCCAGGAGGTCCCATGTCTTAGTCTTTGAGTCGCGAGCCACATAGAGCACACTGAAGCGCACGGAGCGCACAGAGCCGCGTTCGCATCGCGCGGGAAAGAGGTACGGAACGCTCGTGCCACGAGCTGTTCAGACAGACACATCAGACCCCTCCGTTACCCCCCACCCACCCCAGCGTGATGATATTGCATCCACAGTGTCCAAACATTCATTAAAGACCTCATGTTCTGATGTCGTGAGTTCTGGACGAACGGTGGTCGATGTATTCGAAAATTTTCAAAAAATTCTGACAGGTGTGCACAGAACAGTAAGGACTTGCAGGTGGTTAGCAGATTGAAATCCTACGAACAGATTCGGATGCAGTTCCTGTTAGAAAATAATAATAATCACCTGCATTGTAAAAGGCAAACCTACCTCCCCAAAATGATTTGCAAAACTTTTTTGCGTCATAAATACTGTGGGTAATTCAGGCACAGAAACACAAATATGCAGTTTCCAGTCAGATTTACTTTTGTTTAGCATTTTTGTTGTCTATAATTCATTTAGATCCATTAAATAGGTATCTAGCTAGATATGAGCTCTAGAGTCATATTTCAGACTTTCACTGAAAATATTTACATTTCTATGGCATTAGGAAACATGGATTTAAATACAAATCTTGTTAAAAGCACTAAGTACAGTGTGGCTGGATACACTGTTTGATCAAACACAATTGTCACATATAATAAACTTCTTTTTTGCTTTGAGTATCTTTTGGGTTCTCAGGACACAAATGGCTCATAGGTTTCTTAAGGTCACACTTCAAAATATACCCCATCCTCCTTAAAATGGCCTTAGAGAGTTATTTTCACATTTTAAGACCCCCTCCTACACACTCCACACCTGTAAGTCACATGTCTCTAGCCCCAATATTTAAAATAATGACAACACTGATCATGTCTTCTGTGTCTAGAGGTGTCTGGTAAAGGCTGGGTAGGTGATGACAGCCAATCGGGCGAGAGACGGTGGAAAAACATCCCGCCTTCTCCTCCCTTCCAAGCGGAGCACAGCCAAATCATAAAGAAGGAAGGTATGTAGGCAGACAGGTTAGCCATCCAGTGGTTTCACTGGGACTACCGTATATGACACGACTGGACATAGTGTTTGGACAATTCTGTGACTGCCACAGACAACAAAGCTTTTCTGTTGTGTGTGTTGCAGCCAGTCTCATGTATCCGTAGCTGTTGGGAAAGGCAATTTTTGTGAACATTTTTGTCATAATATGCTTCCTGTCCATATCACCTTTGGTCAGCAGGGGGTGCTAAAACACCTCAAAAGAAGAACAGCATCCAAATTACAGCCAGTATTTACACCATGTGTGCATTTTTTTTTTTTTGTTAAAAATATTTATATATTGATATTTTTGGGGCTTCACTGAATGCATGCTTATTGCACTAGTTTAAATGTAGAATGCACTAATATGCAACTCCTACAGACACTGATGATTTTTTTTATTTAAGATTATTGAAGCCTAATACATTGCTCTGCCAACTGACATGGTATCGGATTATAACATCAGTTGAAATATTTTCAGTAGTTTGCCCTGACAATCGGAGTATACTGCTAATACAAAGGCCATATCCCCCCCAAACCCCAGTACAAAATAAACATTAGGAGAAAACATCATCGGTTTCCTTTTTAAATTGAACAAATCTACTGCACTCCAATCTAATTAACAGTTAATGCACTTAACATTCTCACGTTGCATCTCCTGGGTCATGTTTCCTTTAGAGAGCAGTGGTGGTGGCACTGTCCTGTGTCACGTTTGCCTCCGGAGAGCAGTGGTGATGGCACTGTCCTGTGTCATATCTGCTGCTGGAGAGCAGTGGTGGTGGCACAGTCCTGGGTGACATTTGCCTCCAGAGAGCAGTGGTGGTTGCACTGTCCTGTGTCATGTCTGCTGCCAGAGAGCAGTGGTGGTGGCACTGTCCTGGGTGACATTTGCCTCCAGAGAGCAGTGGTGGTGGCATCTCTTCGGTGACGTTTGCTTGCGGAGAGCAGTGGTGATGGCACTGTCCTGTCCTCAAGCACATTCGTGCCTGTGGCTCATGTTTTCTTTTCTTTTTTAAAAAGCTGCTCATTGTCTGCCAGTTCCTCACTCTCTGCGTGATGTGTCTTTGCAAAACAACAGTAGTTTGTAGCCCTCTGGTTTGGGGACACCTTGGGGACACCTTGGGGACAGTGAGCTGTGCCGTCATGTCCTGCTCAAGAGGGACACACTCTGGACACACTGAGCCGTGTCGTCATGTCTGTCTGGTACAGTGAAACTCAAGTCAGTTGTTTCCCCGTGTAATGGGTGGGCTCTTCTGCAGCGGGGGGAGTGGGGTGCTGTGGGTTTTGGCTGGTGCAGGACCGCTATACGCAGCAGTGACGTCGTTGCGCTCTCACCACGGAACTGCCTTTGGTGCCTTCCCGAAGCAACAACTCCCTCGGATGCTCGATACATACCACAGCCATAGCATAGTGTGAAAATGGAGTCTGTACACCTGTGTATGCATGCATGCATGAGTGTGTGTGTGTGTGTGTGCATGCATGCATGAGTGTGTGTGTGTGTGCATGCATGCATGAGTGTGTGTGTGTGTGTGTGTGTGCATGCATGCATGAGTGTGTGTGTGTATGTATGTGCGCGCGTGCATCTGTTCATGTATGACCATGCGTGCTTGAGTGTGCGTGCATGCATGTGCGTGTTTGTGTGTGTGTATATGAGAGAGAGCAGTGCAGATGGTTACTCCATAAACCAGTACAGGTGATGTCAGAGGGAGGGGCTGTCTTGCAAGGCCAGACACTTCTGCTGCAGGTGCTACCCCCCAGCATTCACCTCAGGAGCCTGTGCAACGTTGAGGCACTGTTTTAGGGAGGTGGGGGTGGAGGGCTGTTTTAGGGAGGTGGGGGGCGAGGGCTATTTTAGGGAGGTGGGGGTGGAGGGCTGCTGTAAGAGGCTGTGAGTTGAGGGGGGGGCTGGCTGAGTAAAGGCGTATTCGGCAGAGAACTGTGCCTGCGCCGGTTCCCGCACCTAATCTCAAATCTGCCGACGTGTTCACACCGAAAATCAGAGCGTTGTTGTGGTTCCCGACCCACGACACAAGTAAAACCTGTTTGTTCTAAGAAAACCACGATGACATCTTTGTTGGTGGCAAGCAACAGCCTCTGTCATAACATAATGGTATTCTGTTCGGTGGGCTGTTTGCAAGCAATTCAGTTCCCAGTGTAACTGGTGCAGGAACCAGCTCCTAGACTGGGCTGTACGGTCTGAGAACAGCTGAAGAGTAAGGACCTGCCTGAAGAGCCTCGTACCCTATTCAGAGGGACTTGCGAGCACATTACGGTCCATGTCACGATCTGTGTTGTCCTTCTTTTGTCTCCTCCATCCTTTGGAACATTCAGCACGAGAACACTTTGAGTAGGGATTGCCTACTCATACACTGGTGATGAAATATGACACGACAGCCAATGCTGCTATGGGACAGCAGGACACGTGGGGACACTGGCGAATACAGTAGCTTGCATAGTACAGGTTTCAATTTTGTGCTTCAGACTCAGATTGTTTTGATGAAAGTCACCGTGACGTACAGGACAAGACCGAACGCAGACAGGTAGGTACAGCAGGTACAGTGTCCCCTTTCCCCACACCGTAGCACCTTGGTGATGTCTTTAGATACACTTTTTGACTGAGAAAAGGCGAGGGGAGTCTCTGAAGTTTAGCCCGGCGTATAGTACATGCTCCTGGTAACCCTAGGCGCCACACGATATGCACAGAAGAGAGAGAGAGAGTCAGGAACAGTGAGGTCCTCAGCACAGCACAGCACATACTACAGGCTCTTCCCCGACTGTTCCAGGGACAGGGTCAGGGAATTTTGTGGTTTGTGTATGTGTGTGTGTGTGTGTGTTTTACTTTGTGTGTGTGTGTGTCTATAACGTGTGTGTGTGTTGCTGTATGTGTGTGTGTGTCTATAATGTGTGTGTGTGTGTGCATGTATGCGTGTGTGTGTTTATCAATTGGCATCTGTCGGCCATGTTTGGAAGAGGAGAGCGCAACAGGAAGGCACATGGCGGATGATGGGAACCAGAGAGGGTTGTGTGTGTGTGTGTGTGTGTGTGTGAGAATCTGCAGGTGTGCACCTCAGACTGGGATGGCGGCGACCTCCTCCTGCAGCGAGCGCGTGGGCGGGGTTATTGCTTTGAGGGCGTTGCCGGGGCAACTGTGGCTGTTCTGCTGGAGGCGCGGGCCCAGAAGCGGGCCGGGTGTGGGGGGGTAGGCGTGGTGGTGGGGGTGGGGGTGAGGGTGCTGGGGGTGGAGGTGGAGGTGGTGTAAGGAGGCGTGGGGCAGCGCGGAGGCGTCTGCGGGGTCGGGGCGCGGCAGGAAGATGGGGCAGGAGCGGGTGCGGGCGTGGCTCTTGCGCCCCCCTGCGTGGCACACCACGCCGCTCACGGTGCCCAGCGGGGGCAGCGACCGCAGCCAGCGCTCCTGCCGCTCCTCCTTGTACTTGATGGAGTACCAGGTGAGGAAGATGAAGACGAAGCCCACGAACTTCAGGCTGGCCGCCAGGCCGAAGTAGACGAAGCGGAAGGAGGTGACGTCGTACTCCCAGCACGAGCCGTGCACCCCGCAGTCCTGCTGCCACAGCATGCACGTGGTGTCGATCACCGCACCAAAGTAGATGGGAGTAGGGATGTACGCTGCAGGAGAGGAGAGGGGAGGAGAGGAGAGGAGAGGAGAGGAGAGGAGAGGAGAGGAGAGGAGAGGAGAGGGGAGGAGGGGAGAGGAGGAGGGGAGAGGAGAGGAGGAGAGAGGAGAGGAGGAGAGAGGAGAGGAGGGGAGAGGAGAGGGGAGAGGAGAGGAGAGGAGAGGAGAGGAGAGGAGAGGAGAGGAGAGGAGAGGAGAGGAGAGGAGAGGAGAGGAGAGGAGAGGAGGGGAGGGGAGAGGAGAGGAGAGGAGAGGAGAGGAGGGGAGGGGAGGAGAGGAGAGGAGGGGAGAGGAGAGGAGGGGAGAGGAGAGGAGAGGAGTGGAGAGCAGTGGAGAGGAGGGGAGGGTAGAGGAGGGGAGAGGAGGGGAGGGTAGAGGAGAGGAGAGGAGAGGAGGGGAGAGGAGGGGAGAGGAGAGGAGAGGAGGGGAGAGGAGGGGAGAGGAGGAGGGGAGAGGAGGGGAGAGCAGTGGAGAGGAGGGGGAGGGTAGAGGAGGGGAGAGGAGAGGAGAGGAGGGGAGAGGAGGGGAGAGGAGGGGAGAGGAGAGGAGAGGAGGAGGGGAGAGGAGGGGAGAGGAGAGGAGAGCAGTGGAGAGGAGGGGAGGGTAGAGGAGGGGAGAGGAGGGAAGAGGAGAGGAGAGGAGGAGGAGAGGAGAGGAGAGGAGAGGAGAGGAGAGGAGGAGAGAGGAGAGGAGAGGAGGAGAGAGGAGAGGAGGGTAGAGGAGGGGAGGGTAGAGGAGGGGAGAGGAGGGGTGAGGAGAGGAGAGGATAGATAGATAGATAGATAGATAGATAGATAGATAGATAGATAGATAGATAGATAGATAGATAGATAGATAGATAGATGGATGGATGGATGGACAGATGGACAGATGGACAGATGGATGGATGGACAGATGAATGGATGGACAGATGGGAGGAGGATGAGGAAGTGAAAATAAAAAAACAGGAAAAGGTAGGTGATGAAAGGAGAGGAGAATTAGAAGTTGTGTTAGTCATTTCATATGAAATCAACACAAACAATGAATTTGTCACCATGGTCTCAGAATTTTGCTCTTTTTTTTTTGTCCAAAAAGTCCCCCATTTCTTGACATTTTAGCCTGATGTTCTGAATAATTCCAGTATGTTCAAGGTATTGTTTTACTCTTTCGATCAAATTTCTTGAATATTTGTACACTTGTGTCGAGTCACGTGTAGATGAATCATATCAGACTCTGCCTGCTGTCCTTCCAATCATTATGTCCTACACAGTGAAAGCTGGAAAAAGTGCAGCTTTTGTTGACGTGATCTGCACGTCTTTGCAAAGTTTTGAAAATTTAAAGTGGTTGGCAATCAAGATCACATGAAAATGCACTCTTTCCAGAAAAAAACAAAACAACATTGGACTTTGTTTCATTGTACAGGACATCAAAGGTTTGGAAGGACAGTCAGTACAATCAGATATGATTCATCTATGATTCAACCCATGTGTGCACATTTTCACATTTTCCAGAAAACAAAGGTGTTTCATCAAGAGAGAAGAAGAATGTTTCTGAAGGCATGAGGTAAAAATTCTCAGGCCATGATGACAAGACCGTTGCAACTAATATGGACCAACCTAGTATTGATCCAATTTTAACAATACAATATGAGCAAAATGTGTCCAGTGTGTGAACATCAGTATAACTACAAAATACTAGTTTCTTCCTTTGACACGTCTGCATCTAGAATAAAAATATCAGACACAAACTGTAACCTGTGGTGTTGTACACATGTTTGACCTATTCCAGCCCTGAGTGGCAGTTAGGAATTGGTGTTGTACATCAAGGTGACCACAAGATGGCACTATCTCTAACTTAAATGTGTTATTTGTGTGTAAGCTGTACTGCTGTGTGTATTGTTTATGAGTGTGAGAACATGTCATTTCTATTTATTTATGAAGCACAGGCATGTTGTTCACTTACTCAGAGACAGAGAGAGAGAGAGAGAGAGAGAGAGAGAGAGAGAGAGAGAGAGAGAGAGAGAGAGAGAGAGAAGAGAAAGAGAGAGAGACAAACAGACAAATGACAGACTCCATGTCCAGGTTGTGTGGGACAAGTTATGGCAAATATTTGCCCTAACAACAGCATGCTTGCAGGGTCATTATCAAGTCGAGACAGAGCAGAAGGCAGCAGCCCAAAGGCATTCTCAAGCCTAGTCTACACACTGGCCCCATTGCCCCAACCAGGGGAACAGAGGCCCTCTTGCCCCAACCAGGGGAACACTGGCCCTCTTGCCCCACCCAGGGGAACACCCAGGGGCTGGGGTCAATGGCTCCAGATGGGCCCCTGGGCTCCAGAGGACATGAGGTCTGAGCAGAGGCAGAGGTATCTTTTAGTATCTTTCATCTTAGGTCTTTTTCTCCTTATATTATCTATTTATTCTCTACTTATTCTACCGTCATCTTTTAAGACATGCATGTGTATTTCTGTTTTGTCTGTATTGTGGTGTGTCTACTGTCTATCCTGTCATCTGTTTCAACACTATGTGTTTTTATGAGGGGTGCAATGTTGGGCCACCTGAATGTCCCCTGGCAGGGTAATAAAGTTCACCTCGACCTTGACCTCGACCTGCGGTACTCACCCAGGGTCCTGAGCAGCACAAACTGCATCCCCAGGGCAAAGGGCCTCTCCTGCTCCTCCACGGACCTGCAGCACAGAGGAGAGGAACGCACCCCGGGGGAGCGAGTTAGCACGCACAGATGAACGCACCCAGGGTGAGAGAGTTAGCACGCACAGGTGAACACACCCCGGGTGAGAGAGTTAGCACACACAGACGAACACACCCAGGGTGAGACAGTTAGCACGCACAGACAAACACACCCAGGGTGACAGAGTTAGCACGCACAGATGAACACACCCCGGGTGAGAGAGTTAGCACGCACAGATGAACACACCCAGTGAGTCAGTGCGCACGCCATGTTCATCCCGGTTTACTAAGCAGGTGGCATTTAGACAACGGGATTTTTTGAAATGACTGTCTGGCTGAGTGGCTGGCTGCAAATGCTGACCACACCTTACCCACCCATGTGGTATGATGACATTTGGACCGCACTGTCAAGAAACACCACTACTTTAAGTCCAGAATGCATTGCTTTAAGCCAGCCACTGAACCAGCTAGTCGTTTCAAACAAGCCCAACACTTCAAACCACCCTGCAGCAAAGATGTCTATGTCCCGCTGCAGCGTGTCACAACACGGATAATGTTTTAAACACAGCAGGAGGCTTATTTCATGTGTTGATGTAGAGTTCTTCCACGGGAAGATTACAGCCATTCTTTCCAGCTCTTTTGTTATTGTACATAGAAGGGAACAGTAAGCCCTTATTCTGTGACAGCAGAACAAATGACACAATGAGGCACAATGTTTTATAGGAATGTAGTTAGCCTCTTTTCTCTTTCTTTTTTCTTACCAAATTAAGTTTTACATTTTCCCCAACTTCATATTTCCTGCATTCCACTCAACAGGTAAGTGCGTAGTGTACATAATGGCAAAGACATGTAAACATGTAGTTATCGCTGTTTACCGCACCTCAGGTAAACAACTGTACAGTACTAATATAGCCACAGGCCATAAATGTTTGCGTTTTTGTGCATCTGTGAGTATCCGAGAGTGACTGAAGAGGGGTGTGTGCATGTCTGTGTATGTGTGTGTGTGTGTACCTAAGAGTGACGATGATGGTGGAGGGCTGTGAAGAAGAGCGGTGTGTGTGTGTGTGTGTACCTGAGGGTGACTATGATGGTGGAGGGCTGAGCAGAGCCGTGATGAGCAAGTATGTGTGTGTGTGTGTGAACCTAAGAGTGACTATAATGGTGGAGGGCCGTGATGAAGAAGAGTGCTTCTGTGTGTGTGTACCTGAGAGTGATGATGATGGCAGAGGGCTGGGTGCAGGCCGTGATGAGCGTGTGTGTGTGTGTGTGTGTGTGTGTGTGTGTGAGTGTGTGTGTATGTACCTGAGTGTGACCATGATTGCAGAGGGCTGGGCGCAGGCCGTGATGAGCGTGTGTGTGTGTGTGTGTGTGACGATGATTGCAGAGGCCTGGGCACAGGCCGTGGTGTGTGTGTGTGTGTGTGTGTGTGTGTACCTGAGAGTGACAATGATTGCAGAGGGCTGGGCGCAGGCCATGATGAGTGTGTGTGTGTGTGTGTGTGTGTGTGTCTGTGTGTGTGTGTGTGTACCTGAGTGTGACGATGATTGCAGAGGGCTGGGCACAGGCCATGGTGTGTGTGTGTATGTGTGTGTGTGTGTGTGTGTGTGTGTGTGTGTGTGTGTGTGTGTGTGTGTGTGTGTACCTGAGTGTGACGATGACAGCGGAGGGCTGTGCGCAGGCCGTGATGAGCGTGACGATAAAGAGGAAGATGAGGAAGGGGGTGAGCGCGCATATGTGTGTGTGTGTGTTTGTGTATGTGTGTGTGTGTTTGTGTGTGTGTGTACCTGAGTGTGACGATGATTGCGGAGGGCTGGGCGCAGGCCGTGATGAGTGTGTGTGTGTGTGTGTATGTGTGTGTGTGTGTGTGTGTGTGTGTTTGTGTGTGTGTGTGTATGTGTGTGTGTGTGTGTGTGTGTGTGTGTGTGTGTGTGTGTGTGTGTGTGTACCTGAGTGTGACGATGATTGCGGAGGGCTGGGCGCAGGCCGTGATGAGCGTGACGATGAAGAGGAAGATGAGGAAGGGGATGAGCGTGTTGCAGGTGCGGTCACACTTCCCCGACACGGCGAATCCGTTCTCGTTCAGGTACGTCTTCACAATCACCAGCTGCAGCTGGTGGCCCGCTCCGCCCGCTGAGGGAGGGGTGATGACCTGTCGACTCTGCACACACGCACAGTCCGTGTAGTTACGGATCTGTGGACACACACACACACACACACAAAGAGACAAGTTTAAGCGTGAGAAGTCGGCAGCATTACTATGCAGTTCAGAGCACCAAACAGCGGTGTGTTTTCCACACAGATGGCTATCTCATTCCACCCACTCATTAGAGGGAATGGCTTTTGTTTACTGCAGTGCTGCAGAAGTCCTCAGGGTTCGATGGAACTGAATAGGAGGAAAAGAAACATGCTTTGTCATGTCTGGAAATACTTCAAACAGTTCCTTCATGCCACAATTCAGTCCCCCTTACTACGTTAGTCAAAAAAAAAGCCTTGCAACATTATCCAAAATCAACAAATGTGGCTTTTTCAACAATCAAACAATGTTTTTGCTATCTGGAAAGGAATGTGCAAAGGGTCACACCCGAGTCATTGAGAAAACAGCCCATTTTGCCTTTCTTATCTGGTTTCTGCCACAGATTACAAGAATTTCCTCCGCACTCTTTGTGACAGCTTCCTGCAACGGTGGGTTTGGCGGACGGAATGCGGAATGCGAGCATTTCCTGCGGTGCCCAGAAAAGCGTATTAAAGGTCGATCTAATTGGTTGGGCCTCAGTGGGTCAATCAAAACACTGCGAGACTGGTTCTAGACAGAAGAGAAGAATACTGAATGGACCAAAGCCAGAATGACCGTGCACTGAGGTGGAAACGCCCTAATATGCGATGCACTTTGTCCCTTCCATGATTGCTTTTGTACCACTACACACACACAAAACAGCCGCCTTGGCTCAGCCGGTGGACACATTCCTACACAGTCGGGGTCGCAGCAGGAGTGGATGCTTTTGCACAATGAAGCACAATGAGCTCGCCTGTGCTACACATATGGGCCAAAGGTGCTGGATAATCAGGTTATTCTTAGCAGAACTGAACTGTGCAAATGCAGGCCAATTCCATAGCACAAATACAGGCCAATTCCATAGCAAATACAGGCCATTTCCATCATTTCCATAGCACAACTACAGGCCCATTCCATAGCAAATACAGGCCATTTTCATTGCACAACTACAGGCCCATTCCATAGCACAAATGCAGGCCAATTCCACAGCACAGGGCTGTAGATACTGACAGTAAAAGTAAATAAATAAGGTAAGGGCAGCGTGAGATTAGGCTTCCCTTTCACCATCATACCTCCTAATCACATGCAACTTACTTCAGAAACAGGACACGGGATTGGGACATTAATTTGACAGTTGGAAGGACATACAACATTCCCAGCTGAAACTACATGGGGCAAGGGCCAGGATGTGAAGAAGTTGTTTGTGTCGCCCTTAATGAGAGTTTTAAATGCCTCTGCGGCCACAGGTGCTGTGTGATGGGGTTGTGTGATGGGGTTGGGTAATGGGGTTGTGTGATGCGATTGGGTAATGGGGTTGTGTGATGGGGTTGGGTAATGAGGTTGTGTGATTGGGTTGTGTGATTAAGTTGTGTGATGGGATGTGGTTGTGTGATAAACTTCCTGTTTCACACACTTCTACCTCGTCCACGGTAACATACCTGCTGCTTGCTCGGTTTGGGCTGTTATGTTTGTTTGTTTGTTTGGCTTTGTCTTGTCTGCTTTGTTGTGTAAGAAACCTTGAGTTTGAGAAAGTCGCTATATGAAAGTTTTATCATTGTTATTAATAATATTGTTGTTGATAGAGAGAAAAGATGCAGCAGATTTAGCTTAAAGCTAACTACTTATGAAGCCGATGTTCTGACGTTTTGACATACTTGATCAGAAGGCATAGTGCAAATTTAGGCTAAATTAGTTAACTACTACTATAAAGTAAAATAAGTAACTAAATGAGTTATTAAACGATGTCATTCTGATAAAGCCTAGGATATGATGTTCTGAGAGGTACATTTACTCTGACACCTTTATAAAGTTTTATAAGGTTTTTAAGGTTATAAGAATTATAAGGTTTATAAAGTGGCATAATATTGTGATCGGTTTATTTACCTGACAGTAGACCAAATCTACAATTTTTAATGATTTATATAGCGTGTCACTGCATGTACATTAACCACAGATGTCATTCTGATCTGTCCACTCGATGTATGTTGTTTTGGCAGAACACCGGCTTCATGTGAAGTGTCACTGCCTGGTGAGTAGGAGGAGGAGGAGGAGGAGGAGGAGGAGGAGAGAGAGAGAGGAGGAGAGAGAGAGGAGGAGAGAGAGAGGAGGAGGAGGAAAGAGAGAGGAGGAGAGAGAGAAGAGGAGGAGAAGGAGGAAGAGGAAGAGGAGGAGGAAAGAGGAGAGAGAGAGGAGGAGAGAGAGAAGAGGAGGAGGAGGAGAAGGAGGAAGAGGAAGAGGAGGAGGAGCAAGAGGAAGAGGAGGAGGAAAGAGGAGGAGAAGGAGGAGAAGGAGGAGGAAAGAGAGAGGAGGACAGAGAGAAGAGGAGGAGGAGGAGGAGGAGGAGGAGAGAGAGAGGAGGAGGAGAAGGAGGAAGAGGAAGAGGAGGAAGAGGAGGAGGAGAAGGAGGAGGAAAGAGAGAGGAGGAGAGAGAGAAGAGGAGGAGGATGAAGAAAAGGGTAGCGGAGGGAGGAGGAAGATGAGAAGTAGGAAGAAAGAGACGAGGAGAGAGAGAAGAGGAAGAGCAGGAGGAGGAAAAGGCAAGAAGAGGAGGAGAAGAAGGAGGGTAGAGGAGGAGGAGGAAGAGGAGGAGGAACAGAAGGGAAGAGGAGGAGGAGGAAGAGGGAAGAGGAGGAGGAGGAAGAGGGAAGAGGAGGAGGAGGAAGAGGGAAGAGGAGGAGGAACAGAAGGAGGAAGAGGAGGAGGAGAAGGGAGAAGAGGAACAGGGAGGAGGAGGAAGAGGATGAGGAAGAGTACACTCACCCCGGCGCTGTCGTTGCCCACGGTGCTGCATCCGGCGAGGCAGGGGTTAAAGTAGGTGATGCCGTCCGAGCCGCACACCGGCGCGTACTCGTGGATCTTGCAGCCGCAGTTCACATTACAGCTGCCCGTCAGGTTCCTGTGCGTCATGGTCAGGGTGGGCCTGGAGAGGGAGGGATTCGAGATATATATCATGAGGGTGGGCCTGGAGAGGGAGGGATTAGAGATATATATCATGAGGGTGGGCCTGGAGACATGGGGATTAGAGATATATATCATGAGGGTGGGCCTGGAGAGGGAGGGATTAGAGATATATATCATAAGGGTGGGCCTGGAGACATGGGGATTAGAGATATATATCATGAGGGTGGGCCTGGAGAGGGAGGGATTAGAGATATATATGGTGAGGGTGGGCCTGGAGACATGGGGATTAGAGATATGTATCATAAGGGTTGGCCTGGAGAGGGAGGGATTAGAGATATATATGGTGAGGGTGGGCCTGGAGAGGGATGGATTAGAGATATATATGGTGAGGGTGGGCCTGGAGAAACATTACAGATATATATATATATGGTCAGGGTGGGCCTGAGAGGGAGGGATTAGATATATATATGGTGAGGGTGGGCATGAAGAGAAAGATTAGATATATATATGGTGAGGGTGGGCATGGAGAGAGAGAGGAGAGATATACATGATGAGGGTGGGCATGGAGAGAGAGATTAGATATATAGATGGTGAGGGTGGGCATGGAGAGAAAGATTAGAGATATAGATGGTGAGGGTGGGCATGGAGAGAGAGATTAGATATATAGATGGTGAGGGTGGGCCTGGAGAGAGAGATTAGATATATAGATGGTGAGGGTGGGCATGGAGAGAAAGATTAGAGATATAGATGGTGAGGGTGGGCCTGGAGACAGAGAGGAGAGATATACATGATGAGGGTGGGCATGGAGAGAGAGAGGAGAGATATACATGATGAGGGTGGGCCAGGAGAGAGAGATTAGATATATATATGGTGAGGGTGGGCATGGAGAGAGAGATTAGAGATATAGATGGTGAGGGCTGGCGTGGATGACGGGGAGATGTATTCGAGTGAGGGCAGAAGAGTTACGTGGAGGAATAGTGCCATTGCATAAAAGACAGCAAGAAAGGGGAAGAAAGAAAAGAGAGAGAGATGGAAAGATAGAGAGAGAAGTAAAGAAAAGAGATATGGGGTGAAAGATAGCAGTTATACATTAAATTCATCAGGGATATATCAAGGTGTTTTTGGTTCACTCGGTTTTGTCTGTCTGTGTCTGGGTGGTAGCACAGGGCCAAGGGTGGTAGGGTGGTACAGCAAGGGTGGTAGGGTGGTAGCACAGGGCCAAGGGTGGTAGGGTGGTAGGGTGGTAGGGTGGTAGCACAGGGGCAAGGGTGGTAGGGTGGTAGGGTGGTACAGCAAGGGTGGTAGGGTGGTAGGGTGGTAGGGTGGTAGCACAGGGCCAAGGGTGGTAGGGTGGTAGGGTGGTAGGGTGGTAGGGTGGTAGCACAGGGGCAGGGGTGGTAGGGTGGTAGGGTGGTAGGGTGGTAGCACAGGGGCAAGGGTGGTAGGGTGGTAGGGTGGTAGCACAGGGGCAAGGGTGGTAGGGCGGTAGGGTGGTAGCACAGGGCCAAGGGTGGTAGGGTGGTAGGGTGGTAGGGTGGTAGGGTGGTAGCACAGGGGCAAGGGTGGTAGGGTGGTAGGGTGGTAGGGTGGTAGGGTGGTACAGCAAGGGTGGTAGGGTGGTAGGGTGGTAGGGTGGTACAGCAAGGGTGGTAGGGTGGTAGGGTGGTAGCACAGGGCCAAGGGTGGTAGGGTAGTAGAGTGGTAGGGTGGTAGGGTGGTAGCACAGGGCCAGGGGTGGTAGGGTGGTAGGGTGGTAGGGTGGTAGCACAGGGGCAGGGGTGGTAGGGTGGTAGGGTGGTAGGGTGGTACAGCAGGTGGTAGGGTGGTAGGGTGGAAGCACAGGGGCAAGGAGAAGAAGAAGTCATTAAAATCCTGTAGGGGATCCAAAGCTCAGGGTGAATCAATGAAGCAGTTTTTGTCCATGTTGCGGCATTTGGCCTTGGCACTGGCATTTGGCCTTGGCGGGGGTGGGGGGGGGTAGCTTTCTCCAAGTGCCCTTCTAGTCCTTTTAGCAGACGATTCCACTCAGACCGACTTACAGCATGAACACACACTTACAGCGTGAACACACACTCACAGCATGAACACACACTTACAGCGTGAACACACACTCACAGCATGAACACACACTCAAAGCATTAACACACACTTACAGCACACACTCACAGCATGAACACACACTTACAGCATGAACACACACTCACAGCATGAACACACACTTACAGCACACACTCACAGCATGAACACACCCTTACAGCACACACTTAGAGCATGAACACACACTTACAGCACACACTTACAGCACATACTTACAGCATGAACACACACTCACAGCATGAACACACACTTACAGAATGAACACACACTTTCAGCACACACTTACAGCACATACTTAGAGCATGAACACACACTTACAGCACACACTTACAGCACATACTTACAGCATGAACACACATTTAGAGCATGAACACACACTTACATCATGAACACACACTCACAGCATGAACACACCCTTACAGCACACACTTATGGCACACACTTACGGCACACACTTAGAGCATGAACACACACAGCACACACTTAGAGCATGAACACACATTTACAGCATGAACACACACTTACGGCACACACTTACAGCATGAACACACACTTACAGCGTGAACACACACTCACAGCATGAACACACACTTATAGCACACACTTACAGCATAAACACACTTACAGCGTGAACACACACTCACAGCATGAACACACACTCACAGCATGAACACACACTCTCGGTGAGGGACTGGGTTACTCAGTATGCGACTTACAGCACACACTTAGAGCATGAACACACACTTAGAGCATGAACACACACTTACAGCATGAACACACCCTTACAGAATGAACACACACTTACAGCACACACTTGCAGCGTGAACACACACTCACAGCATGAACACACACTTACAGCACACACTAACAGCATGAACACACACTCTCGGTGAGGGACTGGGTTACTCAGTATGCGATGGACTTTGCTATCGCATTTACTAGGATTTGGATTTGGATTCATTGCAGCCTACTATCTTACCCAGATGCCTGCCTAACGTCAGCTGATGGGCTCCTCCCATGAGCTTTGGTGATGCTCAAAATGTTTTCCTGGGTATTTTTCCATGTGCCTATGCTTTGTGTGCCTTAATGCCCCTGCATTCAAATTCTCCATTACGGCGCTGTGTAACCCAAACACAGTTTGTCGTGCTCTTTTTTCCACAGACTAAGTAGTTATGTAGTAGTCAACACTGTTCCAGCTACATTCTCTGCATTAAAAGTGCTATATCAATAAAGCTCACTATTATTATCATTATGATAAGACAGAGAGGAGGAGAGGTAGAGAGGAGAGGATGAGAGTAGGGGAGGTAGAGAGGAGGACAGATAGAGGAGAGCTAGAGGGGGGTAAGGAAGAGGAGAGGTGAGGAGGTGAGGGGAGGAGAGGTATAGAGAGGAGGACAGCTGAAGAGGGGTAGAGATGAGAAGAGGAGGAGCTAGAGGAGAGCTAGAGTGGAGGACCAATAGAGCATAGGTAGAGAGGAGGAGAGGTGGACTAGAGGAGAGGAAGAGAGGAGAGCTAGAGGAGAGGTAGAGGAGAGGAGAGGAGAGGTGCAGAGGAAGAGAGGGGGGGCAGAGAGAGAGGTAGAGAGGAGGAGAGAGGAGGAGAGGGGGGGCAGAGAGAGAGGTAGAGAGGAGGAGAGGAGGATAGGGGGAGCAGAGAGAGAGGTAGAGAGGAGGAGAGAGGAGGAGAGGGGGGGCAGAGAGAGAGGTAGAGAGGAGGAGAGGAAGAGAGGGGGGGCAGAGAGAGAGGTAGAGAGGAGTAGAGGAGGATAGGGGGAGCAGAGAGAGAGGTAGAGAGGGGAGAGAGGAGGAGAGGTGCAGAGGAGGAGAGGGGGAGCAGAGAGAGAGGTAGAGAGGTAGAGAGAGGAGGAGAGGGGGGGCAGAGAGAGACGTAGAGAGGAGAGAGGAGGAGAGGGGGAGCAGAGAGAGAGGTAGAGAGGAGGAGAGGGGGGGCAGAGAGAGAGGTAGAGGGGAGAGAGGAGGAGAGGGGGAGCAGAGAGAGAGGTAGAGAGGAGGAGAGGGGGGGCAGAGAGAGAGGTAGAGAGGAGAGAGGAGTAGAGGAGGATAGGGGGAGCAGAGAGAGACGTAGAGAGGAGAGAGGAGGAGAGGGGGAGCAGAGAGAGACGTAGAGAGGAGGAGAGGGGGGGCAGAGAGAGAGGTAGAGGGGAGAGAGGAGGAGAGGGGGAGCAGAGAGAGAGGTAGAGAGGAGAGAGAGGAGGAGAGGGGGAGCAGAGAGAGAGGTAGAGAGGAGAGAGAGGAGGAGAGGGGGAGCAGAGAGAGAGGTAGAGAGGAGAGGGGGAACAGAGAGAGAGGTAGAGAGGAGGAGAGGTGCAGAGGATGAGAGGGGGAGCAGAGAGAAAGGTGCCCTAAGTAAACAGCGGAGGTGAATGTGTGGGAACCAGGAGGAGAGCCAATGCCCAAAGCCCTTGCCGCCCACTCCTATGCCCAAAGCCCTTGCTGCCCACTCCTGTAAAGCCCAAAGCCCTTGATGCCCTCTCCTATAAACCCCAAAGCCCTTGCTGCCCACTCCTGTAAAGCCCAAAGCCCTTGATGCCCTCTCCTATAAACCCCAAAGCCCTTGCTGCCCACTCCTGTAAAGCCCAAAGCTCTTGCTGCCCTCTCCTGTAAACCCCAAAGCCCTTGCTGCCCACTCCTCTAAACACGACGCAGCCAACCGTGTCTCCTGCTGACTCAGCACACCACCGCACCGCACAGCACCCAGAACACAAACCCAGACAGAAAATGGGCCCGACCGGACCGCGCGGGCCATGGCCAGCCCACACTGAGACTCACGGCCTCCGCAATGACCCCAGTGACACACACTGGCCCACAACGACCCACAACGGGCCCTCATCCAAACACATACACACACACACACACACACACACACACACACAGACTATCTATGAGAAGGAGAGGGGGAGCAGAGAGAGAGGTAGAGAGGAGGAGAGGGGGGGCAGAGAGAGAGGTAGAGGGGAGAGAGGAGTAGAGGGGGAGCAGAGAGAGAGGTAGAGAGGAGGAGAGGAGGAGAGGGGGAGCAGAGAGAGAGGTAGAGAGGAGGAGAGGGGGGGCAGAGAGAGAGGTAGAGGGGAGAGAGGAGGAGAGGGGGAGCAGAGAGAGAGGTAGAGAGGAGGAGAGGGGGGGCAGAGAGAGAGGTAGAGAGGAGAGAGGAGTAGAGGAGGATAGGGGGAGCAGAGAGAGACGTAGAGAGGAGAGAGGAGGAGAGGGGGAGCAGAGAGAGACGTAGAGAGGAGGAGAGGGGGGGCAGAGAGAGAGGTAGAGGGGAGAGAGGAGGAGAGGGGGAGCAGAGAGAGAGGTAGAGAGGAGAGAGAGGAGGAGAGGGGGAGCAGAGAGAGAGGTAGAGAGGAGAGAGAGGAGGAGAGGGGGAGCAGAGAGAGAGGTAGAGAGGAGAGGGGGAACAGAGAGAGAGGTAGAGAGGAGGAGAGGTGCAGAGGATGAGAGGGGGAGCAGAGAGAAAGGTGCCCTAAGTAAACAGCGGAGGTGAATGTGTGGGAACCAGGAGGAGAGCCAATGCCCAAAGCCCTTGCTGCCCACTCCTATGCCCAAAGCCTTTGCCGCCCACTCCTATGCCCAAAGCCCTTGCTGCCCACTCCTGTAAAGCCCAAAGCCCTTGATGCCCTCTCCTATAAACCCCAAAGCCCTTGCTGCCCTCTCCTATGAAGCCCAAAGCCCTTGCTGCCCTCTCCTGTAAACCCCAAAGCCCTTGCTGCCCACTCCTCTAAACACGACGCAGCCAACCGTGTCTCCTGCTGACTCAGCACACCACCGCACCGCACAGCACCCAGAACACAAACCCAGACAGAAAATGGGCCCGACCGGACCGCGCGGGCCATGGCCAGCCCACACTGAGACTCACGGCCTCCGCAATGACCCCAGTGACACACACTGGCCCACAACGACCCACAACGGGCCCTCATCCAAACACATACACACACACACACACACACACACACACACACAGACTATCTATGAGAAGCCCAATAATGACATAATGATATGTGAGTGGGTCTAAATCTGATGCCGTCTCCAGGTGGCGTTCTGTATTACTATGCTGTCCCCTGCTCCATATCTCGGCATGACATTTCAGACGGAACTCTAATGAGACGAGCACGGCGGACACATCACTCGGACAAGCTCTGTTTCATTAATGGAGTCCTCCTTTCCTTTCGCAAGCTCATTAAAACAGCAGCCTCCTTGTGTTCTCCTAACTCACTTCTGGGCGCTTCTCCCATCGTCACACACATTATCATCATCGTACGTTTGCTGACAGCGGGTTATTTATTTTTTACGGCCTCATTAATAACTAAAAATACCAACTCTGAGGCCTTCGTCTGTTTGGCTTTCCCAGATGTTGACCGTGTCAGGGCGAGAGAGCAGTGCTCTGTGTCAGCACCTGGAACAGGCCGCTCCTTCTTTTACTGTGGCCTTCAGTCATCTATACTGGCTGTCGTTCTTTCTTTCTTTCTTTCTTTCTTTCTTTCTTTCTTTCTTTCTTTCTGTCTTTCTTTCTTTCTTTCTTTCTTTCTTTCTTTCTCCTTCTGTGGCTGCAGCCCTGTGCTCAGTCTAAATGAACTTTGACCCCGTGGGCAGGTTCTACCACCTTGAGAAATTGGCCGACAAGACCTGGGGGCGCAAGGTTAGGGGGGTTATGGGGGGGTTAGGGGGGTGAGGAGGGCCAGGGCCGTCACAGCTCTGTGAAGCCCAGCGATGCACAAGTACTTTACAGTACACCGGGGTCCCTGTTAGCATTCCACACCGGGGTCCCTGTTAGCATTCCACAGGCGCATTAAAAGCCGACCTCCTCCCCTCCTTTCCTCTCACACAACATCCCCCACCCCACACCCCCCTTTCCTCTCACACAACAACCCCAACTCCACCGCACCGCACCCCACCCCCTCCTTTCCTCTCACACAACATCCCCCACCCCACCCCCCCTTTGGGCCCCTCATGAGAGGCCCCTCTCAGCTTCCTGTTATGTCACGAATAAACACTCCACTCCACACTAGCCTGCAGCTCCCAACAGCAGCAGCAGCAGCAGCAGCGTCAGTGGCTAACAGCTCATACCTCAGGCCGTGGTATGCTTCTGCGGAAACCGTCTGTGGACGGTTGCCAATTGCCCATATGATGTTACTTGACTCAAGCTGAATTGAACTAAGTCATCTAGCAATGTCATACAATGGACAGGGTGAAGAATATTAGGCTTTGGTTGCAAGTTTAGTTACACTCCTGCTTACACTGTTTTCCTCTGCGCATCTGTAGCTTCATTTGTGTGGTGTAGTACAAGTCGCTTTGGATAAAAGTATCTGCTAAGTGTAATGCAGTGTCACGTAAAAGATGTTCTCAAAAACTATACCATCTGATTCATTACAATGCATTACACTTAGCAGATGCTTTTATCCTAAGCGACGTACCACAAAGCACTCAAACCAAACTACACATATGCAGAGCACAACAGAATCAGCAGGAGACGTTTATGTCCACAGAAGCATACTCCCTCCTTAGGTCACAGAAGCATACTCCCTCCTTAGGTCACAGAAGCATACTCCCTCCTTAGGTCACAGAAGCATACTCCCTCCTTAGGCCACAGAAGCATACTCCCTCCTTAGGTCACAGAAGCATACTCCCTCCTTAGGTCACAGAAGCATACTCCCTCCTTAGGTCACAGAAGCATACTCCCTCCTTAGGTCACAGAAGCATACTCCCTCCTTAGGCCACAGAAGCATACTCCCTCCTTAGGTCACAGAGGGCAGAGTGACTAAGTGTGAGTGAGTGTGTGAGAGAGAGAGAGAGAGAGAGAGAGAGAGAGAGAGAGAGAGAGAGAGAGAGAGAGAGAGAGTGAGTGAGTGAGAGAGAGAGAGAGAGAGAGAGAGAGAGAGAGAGAGAGAGAGAGAGAGAGAGAGAGAGAGAGTGAGAGAGAGAGAGAGAGCTTCTCAATGGCCGCCTTGTGAGAGGGGGAGAGCCAGACGCCTGCAGAGCCCCTGCGGCACTGAGTGGGCCTCCCCGATTTAACACCAACCATGGACCATGGGACAGGCCCAGAACAGCCTGCCCAGCTATATGGGGATAATTACACACGTTTGGACACAGAACACTGAGGGTGTTTGTGTGTGTGTGTGTGTGTGTGTGTGTGTGTGTGTGTGTGTGTGTGTGTGTGTGTGTGTGTGTGTGTGTGTGTGTGTGTGTGTAAGTATAAGTGTCAGAGCATGATTTAAATCCCCACCAGAGCTGCCACAGTCATGCCCCGAGGCTGAAGCATGCACACAGGCCTTGCACACACACACATGCACACACATGCACACACACAAATGCGAATTACTGCTAAATGGTAAGCACTAGGCAGACTGCTAAGCCCACATGCAGGGCGAGAGGTTGGTGAAGGGTCACATGTAGGTGGACAGCGAGATTGGCAAATCAATGCCCACTGGACATGACTACACAGACATGGACAACAAGGCAGACATACTGACACACAGACACAGACTGGCAGATGGATGAACAAACGAGAGAGAGGGAGAGAGAAAGAGAGAGAGAAAGAAAGAGAGAGAGAGAGAGAGAGAGAGAGAGAGAGAGAGAGAGAGAGAGGGAGAGAGAAAGAGAGAGAGAAAGAAAGATGGCAGACAGTCAGTCAGATGGAAATAAGATGGAGATAGACTTACAGACAGATGGACAGATGGAAGGTGATTTCTTTCTTTGACGCTTTGGCAGTGCGGGTGTGTGAACATACCATCCAGACAGACAACCAAGCAGGCAGATAGACAGGCAAACATAGTAGGCAGGCAGATCGACAGACAGACAGACAGACAGACAGACAGATAGATAGACATTGTAGGCAGGCAGAACAACAGACAGGAAAAGCACACAAAGAGGAGACAGACAGGCAGACAGACAGACAGACAGGCAGACACAGTACACACACACAGACTGGGGACACAGAGACAAGTATACAATGGTTGGCAGATGAAGACATGGGAAGAAACAAACAGAAAAACATGTAAGACATAGTGTGGAGGCAGACAGACAGACAGACAGACAGACAGACAGACAGACAGACAGACAGACAGACAGACAGACAGACAGGTAAACGAGAAACAACAGACAGGTAGACATTGTAAGGGGAGAGCAAAATGTGAACAGCCAACCAAATAACCAGGCAGGATAGCAGACACAGACCAAGTTAGACCAAGATGGGAAGACAGGCAGACAGACAGGTGAATAGCTATAGTAAACAGGCAGACAGACAGACGGGCAAGACAAGGGAAGCAGACAGGTAGACACTGAGGGCAAGCACACAAACAGACAGACAGACAGAGCAAAAGACAGACAGACAGACAGGCGTCCAAGAGCATACCCTGTGGTGTAGGGGCAGACAGACAGACAGGCAGGCAGACAGGTGCGTACCCTGTGGTGACAAGGGCAGACAGACAGACAGACAGACAGACAGGTGCGTACCCTGTGGTGTAGGGGATGTTGATGCCGCCCAGGTTGATGCTCTCGCAGCCCACGATGAAGAGCGTGGAGAAGCAGAGCAGAGAGACACCGCTGCAGATCATGGCCAGCTTCGCCGACTCGCGCGCCCCCAGCTTCAGCTTCTTGATGATGTAGCCGCCCAGCACGATGCCCACGCCCGCACTGGGCACAATGATCACGCCTACGCACAGAGGGTAGAGAGGGGTCAGTGTATGAGGGTGCAGTGAGCACGATGCCCTCACCTACGCACAGAGACAGAGGGCAGAGAGGGGTTTTAGTGGGGTCAGTGTATGAGGATGCAGTGGGCACCATGATCACGCCTAGGGGCACAGAGGCAGAGAGAGGGGTTTTAGTGGGGTCAGTGTATGAGGGTGCAGTGGGCACCATGATCACGCCTAGGGGCACAGAGGCAGAGAGAGGGGTTTTAGTGGGGTCAGTGTATGAGGGTGCAGTGGGCACAATGCCCACGCCCGCACTGGGCACGATGATCACGCCTAGGGGCACAGAGGCAGAGGGCAGAGAGAGGGGTTTTAGTGGGGTCAGTGTATGAGGGTGCAGTGGGCATGATGCCCTCACCTACGCACAGAGACAGAGGGCAGAGAGAGGGGTTTTAGTGCCAACAAGCACCAACCTCAGCACACACACACACACACACACACACACGTACAATACCCGAGCCATACACAAGCACCAACCTCAGCAGCACACAAACACATACACATACACACACACACACACACACACACACACACACACACACACACACACACACACACACACACACCCCTCCACCTGCTTTGAGTATTGTGTGTGTGTGTGTGTGTGTGTGTGTGTGTGTGTGTGTGTGTGTGTGTGTGTGTGTGTGTATGTGTATGTGTTTGTGTGCTGCTGAGGTTGGTGCTTGTGTATGGCTCGGGTATTGTACGTGTGTGTGTGTGTGTGTGTGTGTGTGCTGAGGTTGGTGCTTGTGTATTGAAAGCTTCAGAATCTGCAGATGATAACTTTCTGATTGTGTGTGTGTGTGTGTGTGGTGAGTATTTGAATGTTTGTTTGTGTGTGTGTGTGTGTGTGTGTGTGTGTGTGTGTGTGTGAGTGTGTGTGTGTGTGTGTTTGTGTCTTTAAATGTTTATGTGTGTGTGTGCATGTGTGTGCAAATGTGTGTGTACATGTGTGAGTGTGTGTATATGTGTGCGTGTGTGAATGTGTGTGTATGTGTGTATGCGCATGTGTGAATGTGTGTGTGTGTCTGCATGTGTGGGTCATGTGTGTGTTTGTGGTTGTGTGTGTGTTTTTCGGATTGTGTGTGTGTTTGTGGTCATGTGTGTGTATTTGGGGTCGTGTGTGTGTGTGTGTGTGTGTGTGTTTGGAATTGTGTGTGTGTGTGTGTGTGTGTGTGTGTGTGTGTGTGTGTGTGTAGTGGTGATGCAGAGTAAGAACAAGTGGCCTCTTCGTGTGTGTGTGTGTGTGTGTGTGTGTGTGTGTGTGTGTGTGTGTGTGTTTGGGTGTTTGTGTGTGTGTGTGTGTGTAGCGGTACTGCAGAGCCTAGCCAGGAAGAATGAGTGGCCTCTAGACAAGATGAACCTGACGGTTGACATCACCAAGAAGTTCAAGGAGTTTAACCAGCCAGCCAGAAAGGGAGCCTACAGTATGTATACGGACTCTACATGGAGGGCATGTGTGTGTGTGTGTGTGTTAGCATGTATTCCCACTTAGATTTGACTTGATTACATCTAGGCTAGCGTAAACATGAACAAAAGGATGACAAAGCTGCCGCTTGTAGTTGCATAGTAAATGAATCCCTGAATTGATAACATGATGAAGCAAATGTACATATAATGCATAAATATGATTGATAGCTCAGGACTCCAAAGGTGTGGAGACGAGCTGAGATGTTTGTGTTTCCTGCTTGTCCTTGCATTATTAGAGGTGCTCGCATACATGACGCAGGTGGCACCAACATTTCCTGACATTCACTTCCTGCTACTGACACTGATTTCCTGCTACTGAGTCTCACTTCCTCATCCTGACACTTACTTCCTCATCCTAATAATCTTACTTCCTGCTACTGACACCCACTTCCTCATCCTGACAATCTTACTTCCTGCTATTGACACCCACTTCCTTATCCTTCCAATCATTTTATTTTTAGTGAGTGCTGTTAGCTGTCAAGTTAGCCTGTTTTAGACTTTTTAGGGTTGTTTTTTTTACGACATAAGCCAACTTTGTGGTGTAGCCTGTTTTCGTTAAATGGCATGAAAGAACAACTTGTCTTACATTTTGCTCATTGCAATATGAAAATTATGTGTTTTGCTGAAGGCTGTTGATGAGTAACGCAAAGTAATGTAATGAGTTACTTTCCATAAGGAGTAAAGAAGTAAAGTAATGCATTACATTTTTTATCACTAGTGAGTAATGTGTAATGGATTACTTTTTTGAGTAATGACCCCAACACTGGTGTGTGTTTGAGTGGGTGAGATGACTGGACAGACACTAATGTTCACTAATATCAGGGAAAGACCGTAATAACAGGGTACTAGGCATAATAATGGCCTACAGACACAACGACAATGAGAGAAAAGCAAATGCATGTGAATAAGAGAGAGTATTATGACTATTATCCTTGTATCACATTATACTACCTGTTCAGCTTTTGACAATAGAAAAATGACTGTTATGCCACTTGAATTGAATTTCATTACACTGAACTGAATTGAGAGAGAAAGAGAGAAAAAGAGAAAGAGAGAGAGAGAGAGAGAGAGAGAGAGAGTGAGAGAGAGAGAGAGAGAGAGAGAGAGAGAGAGAGACAGAGAGAGAGAAATGTCCAATAAAAGCAAGGTACTGGGCTCAGTAATGGGTGTGTGAAGACAGCCAGATAGGGCGAGATTAAAAGGAATGATTCAGATCTATAGTCCCCATGGTCTGTGCATAGTAATTATGCCTGATGTAGGATGCCTCCATATCGTCTGTTATTCAGCTGCCTGTTCGTTTCATCTCCGGTACATGTGCCTGTGTTTGTTGTACATGTACAGTATATGTATGTATGTGTGTGTGTGTGTGTGTGTGTGTGTGTGTGTGTGTGTGTATGCGTGTGTGTGTGTATGCATGTATGTATGTGTGTGTGTGTGTGTGTGTATGTATGTGTGTATGTATGCATGTATGTATGTATGTGTGTGTGTGTGTGTGTGTGTGTGTGTGTGTGTATGTATGTATGTATGTATGTGTGTGTGTGTGTGTGTGTGTGTGTGTGTGTGTGTGTGTGTGTGTGTGTGTGTGTGTATGCATGTATGTATGTGTGTGTGTGTGTGTATGTATGTATGTATGTATGTGTGTATGTATGCATGTATGTATGTGTGTGTGTGTGTGTATGTATGTATGTATGTGTGTATGTATGCATGTATGTATGTGTGTGTGTGTGTGTATGTATGTATGTATGTATGTATGTGTGTGTGTGTGTGTGTGTGTGTGTATGTGCGTGTGTATGTATGTATGTATGTATGCATGTATGTATGTGCGTGTGTGTATGTATGTATGTATGTATGTATGTGTGTGTGCATGCATGTATGTATGTATGTATGTGTGTGTGTGTGTGTGTGTGTGTGTGTGTGTGTGTGTGTGTGTGTGTGTGTGTGTGTGTGTGTATGTGCGTGTGTATGTATGTATGTATGCATGTATGTATGTGCGTGTGTGTATGTATGTATGTATGTATGTGTGTGTGTGTATGTATGTATGTATGTATGTATGTATGTATGTGTGTTTGTGTGTATGTGTGTTTGTATGTATGTGTGTTTGTATGTATGTGTGTATGTGTGTATGTATGTATGTATGTATGTATGTATGTATGTATGTGTGTGTGTGTGTGTGTGTGTGTGTGTGTATAGGACGTTAACTTCCTGTTGTACCGATTTGCTGCATTAATCAGTCTGACTCTGCTACACAGAAACATTCATGCCAGTATGACTCATATCAATTTGAATTTCAATACATAGAGAAAGAGAGATACACAGAGAGGCAGAGAGGCGTACACATGTGTGTGTGTGGTAAAAGGAGGGGGTGTGTTTGTGTATTTTAGTGTGCAATGTAGTGTAACAAACAAAAATATGTAAGAGAGAGAGAGAGAGCGAGAGAGAGAGAGAGACAGGCAGAAAGACAGAGTGCCAATGACAGAAAGACAGACAGACAGACAGACAGACAGACAGAGTGCCAATGACAGAAAGACAGACAGACAGACAGACAGACAGAGTGCCAATGACAGACAGACAGACAGACAGAGTGCCAATGACAGATTGAGAGAGAAAACCAGACAAAAAGATGGAGGACTACAGGTAGAGAAAAATTGAGAGAGGGAGAGAGAAAGAAACAGAAAGAGGGAGAGCGAGAAGAAGGGAGAGAGAGCGAGAAAGAGGGAGAGAGAGAGCGTGTGTGTGTGACTGCGTGTGTGTGTGTGTGACTGCATGTGTGTGTGTGTGTGTGTGTGTTCTTAATGTTCTTTATTGATCTTAATGTTCTTTTGACCCTGAATACTTGTATATTATTGTTCTCAGGCATGCCAATAAAGCAAATATGAATTTGAATTTGACAGAGAGAGAGAGGG
>CM050203.1:3175000-3185000 GCA_027475355.1 Coilia nasus | reverse complement strand
AAACCCGCTGATGAATGCTGGAGGCCACACACACACACACACACACACACACACACACACGCGCGCGCGCACACACCCTCTCGGACTAGTTGCAAACCCGCTGATGGATGCTGGAGGCCATGTTTGCCTTTGGTGGCGCGTGGCAGAGAGTTGGCACAGTGGCATCGTATTACATCTTACAGAACAGGCTAGTCACACACACACACACACACAAATACTCACATACTAACCCACACACACACACACACACACACACACATACTCACCCACACACACACACATTCTCTTACTCTCAGAGTGCTGTGCCAACACAGGTGCCCACGGGTGAGCGGCTCTGACATGGGCAGTAGCCAGATTACAGCCAGTATACGACTGCGAAACGGACTGGAGCCAGATCACAGCCGAACCCAGAGGGCTATATCCACAGTGGACGTCTGTGAAACGGACTGGAGCCGGATCACAGCCGAACCCAGAGGGCTACATCCACACGCAGATCAGCTGCCATCTCATATTTCTCGTCTGTTCGTTCATTCCAGCGGCTCCCGCCGAGAAAAATAAAACACGACCGTCAGTGGGTACATGATAGCCCTGAGCTAATGACCTTCAACATGCCTTTGGAGAGCTCAGACGCAATTATATTATCATTCATAAATCATGTTTTTCAGTTCTGCCTTTCAGGTGATATTAATCAAACGGCATTTGAGTTGCTTTGGTTACATAAAAATGACAATAACAACCCACAGGGCAGTTTGCAGTTTGTTTGATATTACATGAAATGGCTAAATAAAAATAAAAATCATGACCGATTTTTAGCATTTGAACTCATTTGTTTAATAATAATCTCTGTCAATTAGGAAACAAAATCTGCATGACCGGATATAGAATCAGGCGGAAGGAAGTCAACTGAACAGTATCTGCATGACCTCCATCAGATCTGTATCGGTGTAGAGAGCAGAACCTAGCTGGTAGATGGGTCTTCCAGAGTGAATTGGCATTAGCATAAAACAGTGCTCTCCTTGCATGATCAGAACCTAGGGAGCCCAGAGCTTGTGGTCATCTCAATAACACATAATCTCCATAACACATCATCTTCGCAACACATCTCTTTTGGGGTGTTAAAAGCTCACTTAAGCTCAGACTCATATGCTCACATTAAAGCCACGCGCTATTAAAGCCAGTGGACTGTTAAACAAGCATGGGTGTGAGTGTGTGTGTGTGTGTGAGAGAGAGAGAGAGCGAGAGAGAGAGAGAGAGATAGAGAGAGAGAGAGAGAGAGAGAGAGAGAGAGAGGAATGAATACATTAATGAGCCCCATGAAAGCTGTGAAAACACAAGAGCACTTCCTGCAGTTATATTTAGACGTGCGAGTGCGTCAAGACATCGCGGGAGGTGGGTGAGAAGAAAGAGTGTTCCGCACTTGAGTTCTCCTCATTTTCCCTCACACAAGAAAGAAAGACTGAAGAAAATGACTGAGCGAGAGAGAGAGAGCGAGAGAGAGAGAGAGAGAGAGAGAGTGATCACAAAACAGGGCAGATGAAGGTGAAGAAAAAGGAAGAGAGGTGGACAAAAGGCCACAGAGAAAGAGAGACAGACAAAGAGAGGGAGACAGTTGGAAAACAGGAAAGATGTTGGGGTCATAACGATAACAGAAAACAAAAGAAATAATTGGGGAAAAGCCTCAGGAAACAGAAGAAAGCACAGGGAGATGGAGCAAGAGAGGGGAAGAGCAAGAGAGACAGACAGACAGGCAGACAGACAGACAGACAGACAGACAGACAGACAGAGCGCAAATCAGAGAGAGAGATGGACAGAGAAAGACAGGAGAGAGAGGGATAGAGAAAGAGAGGAGATGAGAGAAAGAGTGAGTGACAGAGAAAGAGAGAGACATGCTGTTGGACAAGTTGTCATCATAACATGTTGTGGATGCGAGGACTGCTGGTCACAGACATCCTCCTGCTGCCACTGGGGACTAGCGCAAAGGCTGCTGGGAGATTGGGGTGGGGGGTGGGGTGGCCTCCTCTCAAGGCTGTGAGGAGGGGATGGGGGAGGGGATGATCAAGGACAATGTCAATCAAACCACAAGTAAACAAAGCCACTGTAGCTATGCCACAAACACACACACACACACACACACACACACACACACACACACACACACACACACACTCAAACACAAGAGGAATGTCTGATGACCTGAGCTGACTGAAAGGATGCTGAGGTGGGCGTTAAGTGGAATGGTTGAAGGACATCATACAGACATATCGCATTATGGCAGCATGAGTACCCACTCCTGCCATCGGGATGTCATTGGCCATAATGATGATGAGGAGGTAGAGCTCTCTCTGTCTCTCTCTCTTTCTGCCCATCTCTCTGTCTCTCTTTCTCTCCATCTCTTTCTATCTCAGCAACCTTCATGTTGTCTTTTGATTTGGCTAGCTCTTCAGCTTTGTGCGGCCCATGTTTAATCTCTCTCTCTGTCTCTCTCTCTCTGTCTCTCTCTCTGTCTCTCTCTCTCTCTATCTAATAGATCTATGTAATCAGCCTGAGAGTGTATGAGACATGAAGGATAACACAGAGGTAGAAATGTAAGCTTAAGACATAAGTCTACATCATGCTGTTACTTCCAAAACAAGACAGGAAGCAGCAACAGGCATGAATGCAAGTTTGAATATGAGCTAATCAAATTAAGCTAACCAAAAACACATTTAGAAAAGAAACCAACCACCTATAAAAGCCAGGCCGAGTGGCACCTATGAAGTTCAAACACAGCGAAGGCAGTGTTGAGTCAGATCCTTTGTGTATGTGCCTGATTTATAACTGCCATCTTGTCCATTAAAAACAACCCAAGACTAAGGCCTTACCCTGTTAGTGCAGTCTATTACACTCATTCAGCTCAGCAGGTTTCCATTATGACTCACAGAAACACGGGCACACTTTCTCCAGAACATGCTGATCTAGAATATTCTGTCCTATGTTCCAATGCACTCTGGGTTACAGAACAGGAGCTTATGTGGTCAATGGATTTTACACGCAACAACAGGGTTCACCTTGACAACAACCTTTGCAAGGCCTCTCTATCAATTTTGTCCAAATGACTCAACAGGATGTAATCTATTTGAGTACGGCGCACACGCACTAGCCATGGACTTGAACAGGAGCAATCTCGGGACATCAATAACGGAACGGATGTCCTTGAAAGAGTGTTACTTCACTTAAGAAAGACATCATGCTAGTAAGTGTGTGCCTGCGTCCTGCGTGTGTGCGTGCGTGAATGGAGTAGCCACGGTAACTGCCGCACAACCAAGCTGCCTTGCTGGCGGTATCCTGGCAACTGGGCCGAGGGAGCAAAAAGCTATAAAGCTCTGACGCAGGAGCGCCCTTCCGGCTCCTCCACCGATTACGGGTCCACCTCGGCTTCACCAGAACATCAGGATGCATTGTGGGGGCAGTAACGATGTGGGGGCAGCAATTTGAACGCTGTGGGGGCAGTAATGTGAATGGTGCAGAGGCAGTATTATGAATGGTGCAGGGTAGGAATATAAACGTGCCGGGGCAGTGGCATGAACAGAATGGTGTGTCATTACATTACACTCAGCTGACGCTCTTAAAGAGAGCGACTTACAGTTATTTACAGGCCTTCAGTTACAGTCCCTGGAGCAGTGTGGGGTTAGATGCCTTGCTCAAGGACATTTCAGCCATGGGTAGGGCAGGATTTGAACCTGCGACTCTGCAATCCCAAGACCAACTCTCTAACCCCTACACCACAGCTGCCCCTGTGCCCCGTGTCATGCATCAGGTGGTGTGCTGTGACAGGTTGCCAACGTGCTGAAGGGCAGAGAGTTGCCCAGTGCTATTCTATTCCCACAGGCCTGCACCAGCGCCTAAAGAAACCTAGCCTGGTAAACCAGCTCCTCGTACTTCATTTCATTTTGTACAGAGGGTCTGGAGTGGAGGCCGTGAGAAATTATTTCTTCCTGGAGGTGTGGACTCTGCTGAAGTTTAAAACAAGTGCCTCTGCCTTTACCCAATCGCTAACGCCTGGCCTACCTACGCACTACAATTTAAATGTAGCAAAGAAGGTCAACGTCATGGCTTACAAACACACCCTCTTTTCGCTGACTGGATAGGAGTTGCTCAGTCCTCTTACATGCTCCTCAACAGATTCCGCTCCAGGCCCTCTGTACAAAATGAAATGAAGTACGAGGGGTGGGTTTACCAGGCTAAGAGAAACCCCCAGAGAGCTCAGCTCTGGCTGGGGACGAGACCTGGTTCTGATAACAGACAGTCCAAAACAAGCACTTAACTGGAGGTCCACTTGAGAGAATTGATCCTACTCTAGCTTCAGCTCCCAGTCCTTTGGGCCAGTCGACTGTCGACATGAAGCTAGTCAGACATTGGCCCGGGCAAAGCAGAACCGCACTGGTCCAGAGTCCGAACGGATCCAAAACAAATCCCCACTCAGCAGGATTGGACAGAACACTACAGGGCATGCAGGAAAAGCTCTGATCCTAGCTCTGCCTCTCAGCCCATTAGGCATGATGGGTTTTAGGGCTGATCCAGATCCATACATGATGGGTTTTAGGGCTAATCTAGATTCATCTGTGTTGCTGCTCATTAGAAAGGCAATAATTGGGCACACACTGTTACACAGGGATACAAGGTGTTATACATGCTTCACAGAATTTGTCATAAATTTTCTGTGAGCACACATAAAATATCACCATTTTAACTGTAGGTTTTTGCCCAACACATTAAGATGGTATGTATTAAGATTTCAATAATATAAAATGTTGATTTTCGTTATTGCAAATATGCAATTTGCCTGTGTGTCCAGACTTTGTGGACGCCCAGTGCTTTACATCTACAGAACTCTACATATATGAATATATACAGAGGGAATATATTTTATATCTACAGAACTCTACATATATGAATATATACAGAGGGAATGTATTTTGGGAATGTGCACTTGCTATTGCTCTTGTCTCCTATGATTACTGTAGCTTGTAATCGCTTTTCTTTAGCTGAAATCTGTTTGGGATAAAAGTGTCTGCTGTATGTAATGGACTGTAACGTAATAAAGAGACACTTTTAGAGTGGGACAGTACTGTTAGGGGATAGAGATGGAGAGATCGTGCCGTTAGGGGATAGAGGTGGAGAGATCGTGCCGTTAGGGGATAGAGGTGGAGAGATCGTCCTATACACACACAGCACACTCCTCATCTCTTACCTCAGAGTAAGATGTGCATCTAAGACACACGCATGCCTTTCCGTACGTTTTCACCTTCATTGTACTGAGCTTGCTTCTGTGTGTGTGTGTGTGTGTGTGTGTGTGTGTGTGTGTGTGTGTGTGTGTGTGTCTTACCGGTATAGATGCTGTGTAAGTATGTGTGTGTGTGCGCGCGCGTGTGTGAGTGTGTGTGTGTGAGAGTGTGTGTGTGAGCGTGTGTGTGTACGTGTGTCTGTGTCTTACCGGTGTAGATGCTGGCATTGGAGGCGGGGATGCCGAACTGCGACTCGATGAACTTGGGGATGAAGGTGATGAAGGCCGTGACGATGGCGCTCTCCGCCGTGTACGACAGGCTCACAAACAGGAACGTCACGTTGCTCAGGATACGCACAGCCGCCTTGGGCAGATCTACATAGCAACACACACACACATACACAGACATACACACACACACACACACACAAACAGTTAGACAGAAAGAATTAGACAGAAGTGTTTTAACCAGCTTTATTTATTCCAAATCGCTGTTTGCATTTATCTTTCTTTTTCTTCTCCTTAATAATAACAGTACAATTATTATTGAATTTACAATAATAACCACCATCACCATTATTGCTGTTATTGTTTGTTCATTCATTTCACTGCTAGCTTTAAGACACAGGCTACATGCTTTGCGAAAAATAAAAATAAATCCTGGTATCTTTGTATACGTCTTTGTATCCTTCTATGCATCCTTGTATCCTTCTATGCATCCTTCTATGCATCCTTGTATCCTTGTATGCATCCTTCTATGCATCCTTGTATCCTTCTATGCATCCTTCTATGCATCCTTGTATCCTTCTATGCATCCTTCTATGTATCCTTGCACGCACACAAAGAGCCCCACGTGAGTGTCTGTGAGTCCCCGCCCAAGCAGCATGGCATTGCAGTGGAGGGCAAATGTGCCCTTGCAGACAGCTGTAGGACAAACAACCCACCAGGGGGTCACAGCGCAGCTGATTGGTTGCTGGGTCTGTCTATCACATTGCTGCACACAGTCAAAACATGGCACTGTCTAGAGGACTTGCTGTATGCAGACAACCTAATTAGAACACTGCAGTGTGACTGTGTTGAGCTGACAGACATTAATCAGGAACTGCGCTGCACTGAATATCATTATATTAAATGATCACGTTGAAAGCGCACATCTAGCCTACTAAACCATGCCATGATGTCATCAGGGTCAAGGTGAATTTAAAGGTGTACTTCCACGAGAAACCGTTTAGTACTTGCTCTTTTGAAATATGATAGGTCACCCCGAGTTGCATATGCATGCTGCATATCAAAATGTTTTTCTATCCCCGTTTTCTATATCAGTCAAAAGAAGACAATAGGCAGAAAAACGACCCAATGCGAAAAGGGCCTTCGGCATGACGTAGACGTGGAAATACATATAAGAGAAACTGACCGAATGGGCTTTAAATTATGTTAGCCTGTAAATAAAATGTTAGCCTGTGACTGACTCGCATAAGATTAGCAGGCTAGTTGAATGACTGAACTGCATTTAGCCGGGCACTTGCACTGTTTTGTCATGCAAATATTACCATTCTGAAACGTTCATTGACAAACGGTCAGGAAGCGACTGTGCTTGTGCCATCTCTCCTGCCTCTTCGGATTCAGGATCAAACACATAAGGCTGTATCTCCGTAGACATTCTGTGTGCAGTTTTAGCGCTGTCAAGTTGACTTTTCCCCTTTACCTTACTCTGCTATCAAGTTGACTGTGAGGCAAAGGAAGCTGCAGGGAGCGTGCCTCTGGTAAAATCGTGTCGTTCTCCCGGCCCCACCCCCTCCACCAAACTAAAACAGCCTGAAACAGAAGCACTAGAACATTTTTTTCATTAAAACCAGCGCACAGGGCAATTATTAATACTAGAGAACACCGCACAATTAATGAAAACACAATGGAAGTACACCTTTAAGGGCAATTCAAAAACTACAGGGTTTCAGTTACAGTCCCTGGAGCAGTGTGGGGTCAGATGCCTTGCTCAAGGGCATTTCAGCCATGGATGGGGTGGGATTTGAACCTGCGACTCTATGATCCCAAGACCAACTCCCTAACCCCTACACCACAGCTGCCCCACCACTCTGTTCTATTCTATTCTATTCCTTCCCATTCTACTCACAGACCAACTCCCTAACCCCTACACCACAGCTGCCCCACCACTCTGTTCTGTTCTATTCAATTCCTTCCCATTCTACTCACAGAGCACCACTGCTTCAGCAGCAGTTCCCACTCGTCTCACACTTGGCCGTGGCTTTGTGAGAACAATCTAATTAGAGAACCCTGGAACAATGGCACCTTGTAATTTATTGCTCGTTTTTATGATGTTACCCTGTTTCATTCTATTCTCGTTCTATGGTTTTGGCATCATTCTAGGATTATCTATGTGGCATCTGTCATCTCTAAACATTTATTTTATTTTATTTTATTTAATTACCCGTGTTGCACTGTAGCCTAAAATACTGTACTGCACTGTAACCAAGCTTACAACATTTTTTGCAAATCTGTGGCCTCACTAATCTTACCAGCCCAGAAACAATGGAGGGGCAAAGTGGAAGTAGGTTACACGACAGAAACGGCTTTGCACAGGGACAGCAAAGAAAGGTCAAAGGTCAAGGGGAAGTGTGGGGTGGAAAGATTCCATCCTTAAGTTCCAACTTCGCACCCAGTTTTCTAAAAAACATCTCTTACTAACACCGCTGATGTGAGTGCTAATGTACATATTTATATAAGAAATAATAGCGACGGATAACAGCTTAAAAGTGCAATACTGGGTCGGGAAGCCGCTGAAATGACCCAAATGAAGCAAAGCACAACTGAGGTGCACTGCATGTGCACGTATGTCTAACTGCACGCGTTCATGAACTCTGATGTATTCTGCACACAAACGAGGAGTCCACAGGCAAAACAGGCATGATCACTAAATGCAGAAACAGAAAATGCATTCATTGGTTTGATAAGGCAATGCTATTTTAAAATGCTTCTAGCTCAAACCTATGCTCGTTTATTTACATTTATTTACATTTAAAGCTGGGGTTTCAATGCAACTACCGATTGGGGTAGTAACTTGAAAAATGGGATTTTGTGACTATGTCCGTTTTTTTCGCATGGAGTCCTCAAATACACACACACACTGAGCCCATCAAGGCTAAGATTGAAGCGTCTTTGCCAGCGAGTGTACTGATACTTCACGGCCAGGGAGGTCAGCCGCTGTGTTTGATCTGAAGAGGACCCAGCTGAGGCAAACATTTCACTTCAGGGAAGAGCCAGCGCAGGGGAATCCCCTAATCCGCTGCTCTACCTGCTTAAACACAAACACAGGCTAATTCAAATCACCCGGTTCAGGGAGTATCTGCATCAAAAATGTGGCCAGATTCTCCGGAGCTCGGGATGTCCTCTTCTGGCATCCAGTAGGCCTTGCTGTGTTTCATCTAAAGAGTACAGTTGGGTCGACAGTGAACAGCAGAAAAAGGACAACCTCACACTCACACTCACACCCACTGTGGGTTGGAGTGCGGGTCACGCGTGGCTCTCTCTCCTCTCTTTTTCTCTTTCTCACACACACACACACACACACACACACACACACACACACACACACACACACACACACACACACACACACACACACACACACACACACACACACAGCATGCGTGGCTAATGGAAGAAACAATTATCGCTAGTTTCACATGCCACTCTACGCACACAGGTCCTGCATCGCCCCGGATTCTGTAAAGTCCAACGCTGTTAATCTGGCTAAAGCATGGGCACGGAACCGCTGCCAGCTCTGAGCACCTGTTAGCCGCAGGCACGAAGCAATAAAAACGACATCATAATAATTAAAATGCTAATTGGCATGTGTCACTTATAAAAGGGAAAAACCAATGCTGGGTGTCCCGGTGGGGAAAGGCTTATGCTTGAATGATGAGCATACAACAGGGCCTGCTCGTTTTTCTGCTTGTAAAAGCAGAGAATGACTGATGGACGACAGCGCGTGCGGTTAATATAAAGCTAAACGTGCTGAGGGCTGGCCGGTGCCCCCAAGTGGAGAATAATCACCCCGCACATCTGTTACATCCACAACACAGCAATCCGTTACTGGAGAGCGAGTTGGAACTGATGACCAGGGCTTTTATAGTCAACGCTGCTACGCTATATGTGCAGATCTCACATACAGTAGGCCTACTGTAAGGGACAAAAAGCCATGTAATAAGATCTCACATACAATAGATGTATTGTAAGGGACAAAACGCCATGTAATAAGATCTCACATACAGTAGGTGTATTGTAAGGGACAAAAAGCCATGTAATAAGATCTCACATACAGTAGGTGTATTGTAAGGGACAAAAAGCCATGCAATAAGATCTCACATACAGTAGATGTATTGTAAGGGACACAAACGCCATGTGATAAGATCTCACATACAGTAGGCCTACTGTAAGGGACACAAACACCATGTAATAAGATCTCACATACAGTAGGTGTATTGTAAGGGACAAAAGCCATGTAATAAGATCTCACATACAGTAGATCTATAGGAAGTGACAAAAAGCCATCAGCACAAAAAATGAGTCCATTAATCACAAACTTGTCCACGCTTGTCCTCAGCGCACACGCGCGTGTGTGTGTGTGTGTGTGTGTGTGTGTGTGTGTGTGTTTGTGTGTGTGCAGCACTGAGGAATACTGTAACTTATATTAATCATAAACTTGTCCTTCCTGTGTGT
>CM050203.1:3160000-3165000 GCA_027475355.1 Coilia nasus | reverse complement strand
AACACTCAGACATGACTCCTCTCCATCAACACTCAGACATGACTCCTCTCCATAACCACAACACTCAGACATGACTCCTCTCCTCCCCGTCATTACAACACTCACATGTTGAACAATCATCGTTTTTTAAACACCTAAAGCCTATTTACCACTCACAAATGTGTCTATCTGCACTAAAGCAATCACACCCACACACCACTATGAGAGGACTAGGGATGGGTAGAGAGCACCAGTAGCCAACTGGCAGTAGGTCCTGACTGATGCATGTGTGTGTGTGTATATGTGTGTGTGTCTGCATGTGTGCGCGCGTGTGTGTGTGTATCCGTTTGTGTGTGTGCCGAAGGTCCTGGCTGGTCCACACTGATCTATTAATAAGTTCCTGGGCACAGAGTGTATGTATGTTACGCTAATGCAGTCTGACATGGCTAGCAGGGATGGGTAATAATAGCAGATTGATCAGGGGGAGGGACTGGCAGTCACAATGTCACATCATCAGATGCACACACACACACAAAGAGAGACAGGGTGAGACAAGAGACTTCATCCATCTTAATTTCCCTCTAAGTACCCACCAGAGAGAGACACACATACCACAAATACCAGCAAACCCTGGTAGCCCAGCGAGTCCCAGCCCAAATATTAGCACAGTCCACTCCGTAATTAAATATTGTGTAGGCTCTCTAAAGGGCCCCCTCTCTCTCTCTCTCTCTCTCTCTCTCTCTCTCTCTCTCTCTCTCTCTCTCTCTCTCTCCTCTCTCTCTCTCTCTCTCTCTCTCTCTCTCTCTCTCTCTCTCTCTCTCTCTCTCTCTCTCTCTCTCTCTCTCTCTCTCTCTCTCTCTCTCTCTCTCTCTCTCTCTCACACACACACACACACACACACACACACACACACAATAAATCCTCTTATCAGTGTACCACAGTGTGGTGCAGCATACTAAACCAAAGACTGAAGCCTACACTCAGCTTAAAGACTGAAGCCTACACTCAGCTTTAAGACTGAAGCCTACACTCAGTTTAAAGACTGAAGCCTACACTCAGCTTAAAGACTGAAGCCTACACTCAGTTTAAAGACTGAAGCCTACACTCAGTTTAAAGACTGAAGCCTACACTCAGCTTAAAGACTGAAGCCTACACTCAGTTTAAAGACTGAAGCCTACACTCAGCTTAAAGACTGAAGCCTACACTCAGTTTAAAGACTGAAGCCTACACTCAGCTTAAAGAGGGAAAACGCATCTCACTTCTCTTTTTCCACTGGCCAGGCCTAGGGAGCCAATCAAAATGTCAGCCCAGTCAAATTACCTCAGCTCTCTTTTCTGACTGCTTCAGAGTGACATCAGGGAGCAGTCAGCTCCCAAAACCTCAGACTACTGCAGCAGGCTACTCCATCACAGCGGTTTTAGCAATTACATAACCCTTCAGACGCACAGGAGGACAGAGACTTGAGTCATTCCTGGAAACAGTAGGCTTTAATGTGTGATGAAGCAGCTATCAGTACAGCAATTACAACACAGGACCTCTGATAATCAGCCATGATAAGGCTATATGATGTGTGCTGATGTGATCATCACATCATGACTAGCAGTCGATAGCTAGTTAGCACAGGCTAATACACACAGGGAGGCTGGTCAATAAAAACAATACACGCCGTCTAATTAGCGTGTGACTTTACAGCCTGTCACAGCCCCTTACCCACTCGTCCAGTGGAGTGACTTATGGAGGGTGTGACTTCCCTCAGATTAAACATGGAGGTAATCTAGTGGAGTGCAGTGGGGGTGAGGTGTGTTGCTATCGGAGACCGTGACAGCAGCATCGAGTGAAATCACTTCATCACTTGCAACCAAACAGCTTCTTGAGGACAATCGGCCCTTTCAAACGGCCCAACATCACAAATCTCTCCCAGGCACGGTAGGACTCACGTGCTTCGACTTATAACTTATAATTGTGGACCAAGTGTCATGTTTATGTCAATAGCTGACAGGGCTGAGAGTCCCAATGTAAGTTCTTATGAGAGGCCCACTTCATAAGGGCACGGCACGTGTGGACCAAATGTAAGGTTTATGTCAATAGCTGACAGGGCTGAGAGTCCCCAATTTAAGGACTTATGAGAGTCCCACTTCATAAGCCCAGCCAGTTTAATGAGCAATACTCATAACTCATGTGAAAAACCCCAATATAGCTCGCACTGTTCAAGCTTCTACTTCTCATAAATACCCTTTTTTTCCCGGAAAGCTGTGATGAAATAAGCACAAATCCATTTCAAATGTCAGGCCACCTCATTCTTGGAGATGCCAACGTACTGTAACTTGCGTCATTTATGCCTTCTAGAGACGATCTTGTTCCCACATAATGTGCTTAGAACAGGAGCTTAAGCTCAGGCAGCGACTGTGTGAAGCGAGGCGGTTTCAGCCTCCACACGGCAGGCAGGGTGCTTTATTGTGATGTATTGTTCCCCGCCGTAACACCACTGCTGGCTGCTGTTCCCTTAAGTGACTTTACTGGGGCTGCTGCACGCACTGAGGAGGTTTGCGAGGCGTGATGTGGTTTGTCAGCAGTCCTCTAATTGGACTGATAGACCAGGGACGAGGGAGTTACGCAAGGCAAAATCTGCTGACCTGAAGCTCAGATTAAAAAGTCCGAAAGCGTCTTTCCTGAATGTTGCTGCAGAGAACAAACAAGGCGTCTGCTTGGCACACCCACACACACACATACACATACACACACACACACACACACACACACACACACACAGCTCGAGCGTACGCCGTGTGTGTGTGTGTCACCTTATGGCAACCTTCTCATTTCCTCTCCCCTACCACCCATCCCTACTCTATTCATTTATCACTTACAGTACACACACACACACACATACACACACACACACACACACACACACACACAAATACATGCATGAACGCATACACACACTCTCACATACACACGCATGCATACACACACACACACACAAATGAATACATGCATGCACACACACACACACACACACACACACACACACCCACACACATTACACACACACATATAATAAGCCCCCACTGACAAGCCTGACCCAGACCACCCCTACCGAAGGGTAGACAGTTTTTAATTAACATCAGTGCAATTCCTCCGGCTCGCTGCTTAACAAATACTCACTTCCTGTTCCACCTCTGCTCCACTGTCTCGAGTGACAGGGTCGTAGGGGTCACCCTCTCTCTCCCTGCCTCTGTCACACCCTGCCACTGTCCCTCTCTGTCACACACTGCCACTGTCCCCTTCCCAAATGTCACGCCTGCACGGCCACCTCCAGGCTGTCACCTCAGGAGCGGCAGGGAGCAGCGCCCCAGCCAATGGCCATCCATCATCTTAATGGCGTTATGGTTAAGCGGAGGGGCAGAGCCATCGTAAAAAGCCAAAGACTCCACGAACGCCCTGCCGCTTGGCTCAGTGCCAGGCATGGTGTGCGCGTGCACTGACACACACAGGCACAAACACACTCACACACACACACACACTCTGTCTCTCTCTCTCTCTCTCTCTCTCTCTCTCTCTCACACACACACTCTCTGTCTCTCTCTCTCTCACACACACACACACACACACAGTGAAGGGCATGAGGAGGCCAATACAGGACAAGGGGGAAAAAAAACGCTGGCTCGGCAGCAACGGTGATGGTCACGAGCAACGGCTCAGCTCGCGTCACAGCACAGCACACCTGGAATGTTAATGAGGGGGTCCATGGCCCACGCTTATGTAATAGGATACCCCAACCCCCCCCTCCCCAAACGCCCCCCCCAGACCCCCTCCCGTGGGGACTGTATCTCTAACTATGATAAACACACATGTCACAGCTGCCGCAGTGGATCACTGAATGCAGGGCTTGCAGTTTATCCCAAGTGAGGAAAAAAACACACAAACAAAAACAACCCCACCAAAAAAAGAGAAGGGAAAAAATCAAATGCGCCATCAACACAAACGTCCCACTGAGCGCAGAGGGGCATCGTGAAGATGTGGCAATAAAAGGCCCTTCAGATGACACCAACAACACCTGAAGAAAACACCTGCAGAGAGACGAGGAGAGGAGGAGAGGAGGAGAGGAGGAGAGGAGAGAGGAGGAGAGGAGAGGAAGAGGAGAGGAGAGGAGAGGAAGAGGGGAGCAGAGGAGACGCAATAAAAAAAGAGAGAGAGAGAGGGAGACTGCAGTCCTCATCCACACACCTCAGCATGTGCCAAGGTCATCCTCCCCTAGTCAGGGTCACTCTCACCTACAGTAGTCCCCTCCGATTCTGCTGCCCAGGATGCATCCCCCACCCCCCCCCACACCTGACTGCATCCCCCACCGCCCCTTCACCTAGGGCTGGGCGATATGGCTGAAATCTGTATCACGATATAAGTGTTTCATATCGGTCGATATCGATAATTATTGAAACATTGTGTGACCTATTTAAAAGTAACAGGAGGGAAAAATCTATTCATTTTTATTTTTTTAACTTAACCTTCCTCTGACAGGCAATAAGCATTCAGGCAAAATGACTGTCAAAACACGTTCAATGTTACGATCACAATGAAAACTGAGTGATCCGAGAAAGCTCCGGCTGTCTGAACAGTGTGAACACATTAGGATAAGTGGTTTTGATAAAGTGGTATTGTATCATTTAAAATATATCGATATGGCGATATAGTGTCAAATACATATCGATATAAATATTACGATACGATATTACGATAATATCGATATATCGCCCAGCCCTACCTTCACCTGACTGTCGGACTGCGGGACGCTTGCAGCGCCGGGACGAACCGGACATCCACCCTCCCCTACAGGCAGAGCGCGGCCGAGAGGAAGCAGCGATCCATTCTTAGATGCACTCTGCAGACTCGCGGATCGATCCGCACTTAGTTCTTCTCTGCATGATGACGGCCTGTTTGCCATCTTATGAAGCAAGCATCCTCATAAACGTTGAGCAATTATGCAGGCAGAATGTTCCCTTTGGAGGCTTTAAGTCTGG
>CM050203.1:3135000-3155000 GCA_027475355.1 Coilia nasus | reverse complement strand
AGAGAGAGAGAGAGAGAGAGAAAGAGAGAGAGAGAGAGAGAGAGAGAGAGAGAGAGAGAGTCAAGACAAGGAATAGGAGAGATGAAAAGAGGGGAAAACCAAATGAGAAAATGAGAAAGCAGACAAGAGAGAATAATTTGGACTGCAGTCAAAACAGATAAGAGAGAAAGAGAAAAGATGGCAAGAGAGATTAGAGCGAGTGAGAGAGAGAGAGAGAGAGAGGAGAGAGAAGAGAGAGAGAGAGAGAGAGAGAGAGAAGGGAAGTGGAGTGAAGGGGAAAAAGAGAATACAGTCTAAGGAAAAAGGAGAAAAGAAGGGACATGAAGGGAGTGAGAGGAGAGAGAGAGAGAGAGAGAGAGAAAGAACATCAATGCATTGCTTTAGTCAGCAAGACTCAGGCCCCAATCCACTCTCCATCAGGGTCAGAACTGATTAAAAGCTGCAATGTTTTTCATTAACACTGGCCTGGAACAGCATCACCCAGGGACGAGGAGCCCACACTTCCTCTCACAGCAGCCAGCATGCCCAGAGCCCTGCGCGCGCACACACACACCACACACACACCACACCACACACACACCCACCCAGAGCCCCTGCACACACACACACACACACACACACACACACACACACACACACCCAGAGCCCTGCACACACACACAACACACACACACACACACACTCACACACACACACATGCCCAGGCCCTAACATCCACTATGTATAGACACACACACACACACACTAACCATACGTACACACACACATGCCAAGAGCCCTGGACACACACACACTAACCATACATACACACACATGCCAAGAGTCCTGCGGCTCACCTCCAGACAGGGAGAGTAGAAAGCTATGCACATACACACACATACACACACACACACACTAACCATACATACCAACACACACACATCTCTGCAGAGCTACGTGGTATACACACATACACACTCACAAATGCATACCAAATGTGCCCTCACAGTCAGACACACACACAGGCCAAAGTTCCTCAGACACACAGTCCAGATATGCATGCTTACTCACACATTCCAGCCAGCTACTTCTAATCACACGGCTATACCAAACACACACACACACACACTCACACACACACACACACACAGGAAGAGAGAGAGAGAGAGATGGCAACACACACACCACACACATAAAGAGAGAGAGAGCAAGAAAAAGATACACAAACTCTGAGAGATCTTATAGAGCACACACACACACACACACACACACACACATACAGCAAAGTCATGAGGGGTTGTGTAAGCACTGGGCTCTACACTACTTCTGAAAGAGCTGAGTCAGCAGTATGCCTTTCTGGACAGTACACACTCTCTCCTTCTCTTCCCTCCTCCTCCTCCTCTCTCTCTCTCTCTCCTTTCTCTCTCTCCTCTTTCTGGACAGTACACACTCTCTCCTTCTCTTCCTCCTCCTCCTCCTCTTTCTCTCTCTCTCTTTCTGGACAGTACACACACTCTCCTTCTCTTCCTCCTCCTCCTCCTCTTTCTCTCTCTCTCTTTCTGGACAGTACACACTCTCCTTCTCTTCCTCCTCCTCCTCTCTCTCTCTCTCTCTTTCTGGACAGTACACACTCTCTCCTTCTCTTCCTCCTCCTCCTCCTCCTCTTCTTTCTCTCTCTCTTTCTCTCTCTCTCTTTCTCTCTCTCTCTCTTTCTGGACAGTACACACTCTCTCCTTCTCTTCCTCCTCCTCCTCCTCTTCCTCTCTCTCTCTTTCTCTATTCTCTCATCTCTCCCTCCACCTCCTACTTCTCCTGCACTCTCTCTCTTCTTTTTCCTCTTCCTCCAACCACAGAGATGGCCGAGAGCAGCAGAGCACTCCGTTTTTTTCTTCCACCGCTGGGTCCAGTATCGATCTGCTCGGGGCCTCTGCACGCTAGCCGAAGGGGCTGACCTTTTTTTCCAAGAGGTAGCACAGCTCCGGTAACCTTTAGCTGCACGTCACATTCTAAAAGGGCTTCAGCTACAGAGGAGGAGCACTTAGCTGTGCAGTCAGCGATTCTCATCTCGTCTCGAGCGCTTTTTGAGTCAAATTCAGCTAATTGCTTCCTATGATCCATGCATTTGGCCATTCAGCAGCATTTGGAACTTGGAAAGAGAACAGCAGAGAAAACGTCCATTCATACACCGCCCAGGCACTCTGGACAGGAAGTAACAGCCCAGCGGCTATTACCAAACTCGGCCCTACACAAAGTTCACTGGCGGTTCAGCACAATTTCAACAACTTTTCACCCAAATCCAACCTCACCCAGCCACTGCCTGGGGGCCGTGCACCAGAGAAATGATACAAGGCGTTTTGCTTACCTCCTTCTCCCTCCCCTCTTGTGTTTCCAGAGGAACACCCCTCTCTGTACTTTCCTGCACCTTGCAAAAAAGACACCCAGCTGATAAAGTCTTCCCTGTGTGGGTAGAGAGACGTAGACTGCAGTCAAGATAGTCTTGTTTGCTCCAGAGGGCTTCTTACTTTGCATAATGACCCAGATGTACCTTCACAGCAGCAAGGATAAGAGCTATCTGCACTCTATGAATACTACAGGAAGGTGCTTTGATGCTTTCTCTCATATCTCCTTAAGCACCGAGTACAGCTGATCATCCTTTGCTGTAGCAGAGGAAATAGAGTACAGCTGATCGTCCTTTGCATCTCTGCATCAGCCACAAGAACCAATCAACATGGCACATGTGAGCGATGGCCAGCTTTTAATAATGAATAATTATTAATCATAAGTGGAACTCTCCAGCCCTGTATTTGTCTCTCCCTATATCCAACTGAATTCTTTATCACAGCATTCCAGTTTACAGTTAACCGTAATGAAAAAAGTCATTTAACATTGAGGAATAGATTTAATGATAGGCAGTCTGTTGTATTCTATTCCTCGAGGTCATATGATGTTTGTTTTTCCATTACGGTGGAGGAAAAGTGGCGAGAAACAGATGCCAGGGCACAGCCTATCCCCACTGCGGCCCCCTGCAGCTAGCGTGCTAGCGCACTAGCGTGCTAGCATCATCAGTATGGGCGAGCACACGGCCCTGCACCCCACCTGGCCAGCGCCCTGCACCTCAATACCCCTCCATGAGCGCCCTGTACCCAAATACCCCTCCATGAGCGCCCTGCACCCCACCTGGCCAGCGCCCTGCACCTCAATACCCCCTCCATGAGCGACCCTGCACCCAAATACCCCTCCATTAACGCCCTGTACCCAAATACCCCTCCATGAGCGCCCTGCACCCAAATACCCCTCTATGAGCGACCCTGCACCCCAATACCCCTCCATGAGCGCCCTGCACCCAAATACCCCTCCACGAGGGCCCTGCACCCAAATACCCCTCCACGAGCGCCCTGCACCCAAATACCCCTCTATGAGCGACCCTGCACCCCAATACCCCTCCATGAGCGCCCTGCACCCAAATACCCCTCCATGAGCGCCCTGCACCCAAATACCCCTCCAGGAGTCTAGTCTCAGCACCCAAATACCCCTCCAGGAGTCTAGTCTCAGCACCCAAATACCCCTCCAGGAGTCTAGTCTCAGCACCCAAATACCCCTCCATGAGCGCCCTGCACCCCACCTGGCCAGCCCCCTGCACCCAAATACCCCTCCATGAGCGCCCTGCACCCAAATACCCCTCCATTAGCGCCCTGCACCCAAATACCCCACCTGGGCAGCGCCCTACACCCCAATACCCCTCCATGAGCGCCCTGCACCCAAATACCCCTCCATGAGCGCCCTGCACCCCAATACCCCTCCATGAGCGCCCTGCACCCAAATACCCCTCCATGAGTGCCCTGCACCCAAATACCCCTGCAGGAGTCTAGTCTCAGCACATCATTAACAGCAAGGTGAAGCAAGCAACATTGCCAGCATCTCCCACGGGGACCAGGTATTTCACAGAGAGAGACAGAGAGAGACAAAGAGAGGGAGAGAGAGAGAGAGAGAGAGAGAGAGAGAGAGAGAGAGAGAGAGAGAGAGACAGAGACAGAGACAGAGAGACAGAGAGAGACAGAGAGAGACAGAGACAAAGAGAGGGACAGAGAGAGAGACAGAGAGAGACAGAGAGAGAGACAGAGACAGAGACAAAGAGAGGGAAGGAGAGAGAGAGAGAGACAGAGAGAGTGACAGAGACAGAGAGAGGTGGAGATAGAAAGAGAGAGAAAGAGAGAGAGAAAGAAGGGGTGAGGTGAAGGGAAAAAGAGACTACAGCGATTCTCATGTAGCGAGTCTAGTCTCAGCAGATCATTAAGAGCAAGGTGAGGCAGGCCAGGCAGCATGGCCAGCGTGTCCCGGGGGGCCCCAGGTGTTTGAGAAAGTGCTGGCCAGCGCTTCTGTGCCTGCCTGCCTGCCTGCCTGCGCCGCCCAGCCAGGCCTCTCTCTCTGTGGGCACGTGCCAAGGTTACCTTCTAGGGTTTCTGTACAGCGCATGTAAGCTACTGGAAAGAAAGGCGAAGCAAAATCGATGTGGCCGCACGCCCTGTGCAAGTCCACGTGACTGCTTTAAGACACATGGCCATATGGTCTTACAGGGATCATAAGTGTGTGTGTGTGTGTGTGTGTGTGTGTGTGTGTCTGTGTGAGTGTGTGTTTGTGTCTGTGTACAGTGGATATTACAGTCATTTTTCATACATGTCAGTAGATTTACTTAGAGAGAGAGAGAATAAGAACAGTACTGAGATCAAATTCAGCACCTATACTCGATGACTAGTTTGGTTCCACTCATTTTATCAGCACACTACAAGAGGACGGAGCGGCCATAACAGCATGTGAACGCAGCGGCACCATGGCAACAACTGTGCTCACTGGAGGTGTTTTGCCTTTGCTTACATTTACGGCCAAATGTATGGACATGCCCAGACATCCTCCCTCCCAAACACACACACACACACACACACACGCGCTCCATCTTACCTCTTAGGGCTCATTTCCACCAAACTCTCTCTGCGTGTTCAGCGCATGCCTGTATTCTGTCCGTATTCGTTTAGAATGCACGTTAACAGATTAGACCATTTCCACCGCACGCATGATCTGAGCGCATTCTGTCCCTATACAAACCTATTGTACACGGATACGCGCTGAATACGGTCAAGGCGGTGGAAATGAGCCCTTATCCTCCATGTGTGTTCACCATAGCTAACCACAGCAAAAGTCTGCCATTCTAATCTGAGGTGTGTTCCATCATAGCTAACCACAGCAAAAGTCTGCCATTTTGTTTCCCTTTTTTTTTTTAAGTCACCATGATTTCTAGGGACATGCACAAACAGCATAACTAAGTAATCCTCAGCAAACTAAATTTGGAGGCTTGACAGGTTATTGTTGAACACATTTACAACATTTAACCCTCAAAAACTCTCAAATGTAGCTGAATTTGTTCTTGCTGTACTTAAAGGCCGTAGCTCCTCTGCTAAAGCAAAGCCCTGCACAGCCCTCAACCAGCTGCTTTAACGGAGGCACACACACACACACACACACACACACACACACACACACTCATTTCCCTGGAGTGCCCTACCTGTCTCTCCCCGGCCAGAGGCCTTGGAGCCCTGACAGGGGGGCTGTATTATAGCACAGCAGAGCGGATGGTGGCATTATGGGCTTTTATTGAGAGCCTCTGCTTTCTGCCCAGTCGTAGAACCACATCTGCCTGCAGTAACTCATATGCAACAATATCAAACAGCAACTCAATCGTGAAACAGAGAGAGGGAGAGAGAGAGAGAGAGAGAGAGAGAGAGAGAGAGAGAGAGGAAATTGCTGCTCCTCGAGACCTCACTTAAATAAGAGTGGTGGCTCTTTGCAGAAGGACTAGTGATCTAAACTTTAAATTTAAAGCTGCGTAAAGCCGACACACGTGCACCTTTTTGCTGTTCGATTGGCCTCTGGACTTCACTTCAGTGCCTTTAAAGGCCTTACACAACTGGTTCCATCAACTGCCAACTCCAATAAAAAAAAACGTTTGGACAGAGGACGCATATTTGACAGCAGTGTGTGTGAAACGCAATTAAAAGTCTAGGCTCGACCATTCCCAGAAGCTTTTTTGCCCCAGTACAGAATGAGCTAAAGCTACAATGTTTTAATCGTATCAAACATTTATACAGAGAGCTCCTGAGGAGCACGTAGTAGTAGTTTTTGTCTTAGGTCGCCCTACAGGATGGAAGCAGAGTTGTCTCTCATAGAGAACTACAGGCAGACGATCGGCTCCTCCAAACTTACTTAGCGCAGTTATAGCCCATGGAGGGTGGCAAAGCAAATTCAGAAGTGCCTTTCACCCTGTTAATGAACCACTGAAACAATTTTGGAAACATTATTTTAAGGTTAAAAAAATACTTAGTGTTGGTTTAAGAGGGAAAAATACACTTTCCTTGAACTGACCCATGAGTCGTTTCTTTTTTCTTTTCATCATCAGACCAAGCCTATCACAAGGGCGGGAGGGGGGCAGATCAGCCCAAAGCTACAGTAGGTCAACACCACCTGCAGTAACTGCCATCATCGCTTTTTGTGTTGTGGTACCAGCTTCCCTTACTGTCCTGCTTGTTTATCATCAAACTGGAGACTGAGCTGTGGGAATGTGTGTGTGAGTCAAAGAGACAGCAAGAGACAGAGAGAGAGAAAGAGAGATGCACAGAGAGGAAGAAAGTGGAAAGACAGAGGAAGGGAAACACAGACTACTGTGTGTATGTGTGTGTGTGTGTGTGTGTGTGTGTGTGTGCTGTGAGCCTCAGCAGTGGAAGAGCAGGATTCTGTGGCAGGTAGTGCTGAGGCTGAAACGAATGCGTCAAGGCTGCTGTGTGTGTGTGTGTGTGTGTGTGTGTGTGTGTGTGTGCGCGTGCTGTGAATGTGTCAAGGCTGCTGTCAGGCCTGCTGCCTCCATTTGGCGCTTTCTGCTGAGTCCACCGTCAGAATCCGGCACAGCTGCCCGCTACGCTGCTCGGCAAACTCCAAGCGCCACAAATCTAAAACGCTGCTGCTGACATCCCCATTCGCTCCGACCGAGCAAAGCGTCTTCCCCTGCCATCAACAAAAGAAAGCCTGGCCGTGTTCGGGTGGGGGAGGGGGTTGGGGGGCTTGTTGGCGGGAGGGGTGATGTGTTGTGCAGTCTGTTAACAGACCTGTGCTCTTTTCCGTTCAACGAAAGGGGTGGAAACTGCAAGTGCAGCTCCTTATGTCACCTCCGGGGCAACATGCTTATCTGCACCTAGAGCAAATTCTTCACCCTGCAGGTGTCTCTGAGGGTCAGCATTTGGACTACTGGGTGTAGCATTCTGGTTTAGCATCTCACCTCCAGCTGCCTCTGAGTGTCAGCATTAGACTACTGGGTGTTAGCATTCTAATTTAGCATCTCATCTGCAGGTGTCTCTGAGTGTCAGTGTTTGGACTACTGGGTGTAGCATTCTGGTTTAGCATCTCACCTCCAGGTGCTTATGAGTGTCAGCGTTAGACTACTGGGTGTAGCATTCTGGTTTAGCATCTCACCTGCAGGTGCCTATGAGTGTCAGCGTTTGGAGATGATAAGGACTCGTGTTGGATATAAACAAACCTGACGTGAGCACAGAGGACGTGGCGATCTTCATGATCACTTTTGTTTAGACCTTTTGATATATTCTCTGCTGTAGCAACATAACAATGAGCAATGGCTGTGTACACACACACACACACACACATATATATATATATATAAACACACACTTACACACACACACACACACACAACCAATTTAATATCAACGCAATTTATATCACAGCATAATCTTCACAAATATGCCTTTGTGGCAGGCTAAATATTAATATCGCCACTTCATCAAACTAAACCAATAAACAGTCTGCAGAGTGACAGTGAACCCCCAACAGCAAGACGGATGTGCAGCGCTCTCCCTCGAGCTGAAGCCCGTCCAATAACAGTCACACACAGAGAAGGTTAATGGCTTCGCAGAGGGAAAGTCACAAGTCATGCCAAACCCATTACTGCTATCATACACATCTGTAGCGATTGTATTGTTATAGACTGAATTCAGTGTCCAGGCAGCGAGGTACTCAATCATGGAAAAAGTACTTTAATGTGTGTTTGAGTTATCCGGGCTGTGGAGTGAGTGACAGTCTCCTGAGTAGCTTATAGCAAAATGCTTGCAGTGGGCTTTGGTTTGGCTTCATTGTGTATTTTCGAGTGTTTAGAGAGGAAAGTGCCTTTTCAAAAATGCTCCTCTGTTCTGCAAGAACTCAACCACTGGGGAATCCTCCACCAAAGCTGGAAATGTTCTTAAAAAACTCCAAACTCTCTCTCCCTCTTTCTCCCTCTCTCTCCCTCTTTCTCCCTCTGTCTCTCCCTCTCTATCCCTGTCTCTCCCTCTCTATCCCTCTTTCTCTCCCTCTGTCTCTCCCTCCATCCCTCTGTCTCTCCCTCTCTATGCGTCTCTCCCTTTCTCCCCTCCCTCTCTCTCTCCCTCCCTCTGTCTCCCTCTCCCTCCCTCTTCTTTTTCTCCTGGAGGTTCCTCTGCTTCTTGTGCTGCTCCAACCCCACAGGCTAACCCTCACTTTCCGCCTCAAGCTCAGACTTGACACACAGCACTGCAGAGGCTCTCTTTCTCTCTCCCTCCCTCCCTCCCTCACTCCATTACTCCTTCTCTCCTCTATCCCTCTTCTTCTCTCTCCCTCCTTCTCTCTAACTCACTCACTCCATTACTCCTTCTCTCTCTCTCCCTCTTTCTCATTCCCTGCTCTCTTTAACTCACTGATTCATTAACTCTTCATTTCCTTCTCCCCCTCTGTCCTTCTTCCTCACCCCCCCCCCCTCTCTCTCTCCCTCTCCCCCTCTTCCTCTCTCTCTCTCTCTCTCTCTCTCTCTCTCTCTCTCTCTCTCTCTCTCTCTCTCTCTCTCTCTCTCTCTCTCTCTCTCCCCTCTCTCTGTGTCTGTCTGTCCCTCCGGCTTAGTCTCCCTCTCCCGTGTTTCCACTTACTCTTACTCTCTTCCGCTGTATCTCTCTCCCTCTATTTTTCTCTCTCTATCCCTCCATCCTTCTAGCGTGGTCTGCTAATCAAGTAAACCCGCAGGGGAGTAAAGCAGACTGCCCCCACACACACACACACACACAGGACTCTCACTGCATACACCTTGTGCTCCGCTGGAACATTACGCAAGGACTAGAAGGCAGTTTTCGCCACTCTCCTTTGCGTCTCTCTTCCCCCTCTTCCCACTACCATATCCCCCCCCCACACCCCCCCCCCCCCCCCCCCCGAGATGCCTCCAATTCTGCTGGCAAATTACAGCTCCTGCCCCCCCCCCAGATGACTAATTGCCACCCCTGTGTTATTTGCCTCTGCCCCTCCCTAATGATATTTTACTGCCCTGCCAAGGGGCAACCCCGCGCCTCCACTGTGTCCTTTGGCTGTCTGTCTACACACACCAGAATCCCACAACCCCTCAGCTCCTAGCAGGCCATGTGTTAGGATGAACAATGTGTGTGTGTGTGTGTGTGTGTGTGTTTTTCTCCTGGAACTCATTGCCTCTGTTTGTGTGTGTGTGTGCATGTGTGTGTCTATGTGTGTGTATTCTATTGTCCCATGTGTTAGGGTGAAGAATGTGTGTGTTCTTCTTTGCCTCTGTGCGTGTGTGTGTGTGTGCGTGCGTGTCCCACATACAGTGCATGGGATTTACATGATCGCATACCATGCGGGTACATGGGGCTTAGTCTGCATAATCAATGCTACGAGGTTAGTACCAGCTCTGTGGAGAGACCCCGTGGAGCCGTATTTGAGTTTGTGTGTGTGTGTGTGTGTGTAGGTGGGGGGGTGTTTTTTTCTGCTGTAATTCATCATCATGCTGTCTGCACGGCTGAGCTAGCGGGGCCCCAGAGAAGTGGGGCGAGGGGGGAACCCACCCCCCGAATGAAGCAATCACCCCAGATATCACTCTGCCCCCCCACATGCCTCTCACACCCCAACGCGTGCCTCTGCCCCACACCCCCGAATGAAGCAATCACCCCAGATATCGCTCTGCACCCCCACATGCCTCTCACACCCCCACATCCCTCTCACACCCCAACGCGTGCCTCTGCCCCACACACCACACGTGTACCTGACGGCCTGGTCCAGTTAGTGCAGGACAATAATGAGGAATCGGGTTCATTGTGCACATCATAAGGCCACACTCTACACTGGAGCAGACATCTGAATGTGATGCAAAGGAAATCCCTGATGCTAGCCCAAATATCCCATACACTATTTCAAAATCATACTTTTCCGTTCAAAATTACACTATTCCTTTCAAAAGTACACTTTTTCTTTTGAAAATTACACTACTCTTTTCAAAATCACACTACTCCTTTCAAAATTACACTTTTCCTTTTGAAAATTACACTACTCTTTTCAAAATCACACTATTCCTTTCAAATCTGGCCAATTCCTGATCACTTTGCTCTTTTGGCTGGAAAAGAACATGGTGTCTTGACTGAACACCTCATGCCAATCAGCACGAAGCTTCAGTAGTGCAAAAGCAAAGTGGGTGCTATCCGATTGGCTATTAACAACCTTTGCGAGCACACTTAACACACACACACACACACACACACACACACATACACACACACAGTGAGTCATTGAGTCCCACAGTGAGTGAGTGATTTTCATATTTTAAGACAAAGTAAAAGACTCAGCTACAGATACATTGGAGTCTGACTGTAAATGCAGTCTGATTGTGGGGAGTCTGTAAATGCAGTCTGATTGTAAATGCAGTCTGATTGTGGGGAGTCTGTAAATGCAGTCTGATTGTGGGGAGTCTGACTGCAAATGCAGTCTGATTGTAAATGCAGTCTGATTGTGGGGAGTCTGTAAATGCAGTCTGATTGTGGGGAGTCTGTAAATGCAGTCTGATTGTGGGGAGTCTGACTGCAAATGCAGTCTGATTGTGCAGAGTCTGATTGTAAATGCAGTCTGATTGTGCGGAGTCTGATTGTAAATGGTGAAGACAACCCCATGCTAGCCGCCTCCATGCACCACGCGCATCAAAGGACTAACTGGCTTAGCGCAGGAATGCTATTAGAAAGAAAAAGGCCAGAGAAAAAAATGCACTAATCCCCTTTGTAGCACTCTTGTGCCAGGCGTGTGGTGGGACAGGTCAGAGGCCCATTCAGCCTCTTTCTTTCTCTCTCCCCTTCTCTCTCTCTCTCTTTCACTTCCTGTGTCACACTCCTTTTCTAACTCAATCTCTGTATCTCTCTCTCTCCCTCACGCTTGGTCTCACTGGTTTTGGGTAATCCTCTCTTCCTCTCTTATATATATAAACAGACACACACACACACATACAAGAACAGAGAGGTGGGGTGTGGGAGAGAGAAAGAGGTGTTTCTGGAATTAAAAAACTGCAACCGCTATGAACTATCTATCCCTCTTACAACTGTCTGTTCATTCATTTCTTTCTCCCTCTCTCTTTCTCTCTACCGCTACCATTTCACCCTTTTCTGCTCCTCTTCTCCACCCTTCTCTCTGGCTCCTTATTGCATATTTCAACACCCTCTGTGATGCTTGCTTTCTCTCGCTCTCTCTTTATTCTCCATCTCTCCCTCTCTCTCTTTCTCTCTCTCTCTCTCTCTCTCTCTCCCTCCATTATCCATCTCTCCCTCTCTCTCACCTTCTCTCTCTATTCCCCATCTCTCTCCCTCTCTCTCTCTCTCTCTCTCTCTCTCTCTCTCTCTCCATTATCCATATCTCCCTCTCTCACCTCCTCTCTCTATTCCCCATCTCTCTCTCTGTCTGTCTGTCTCTCTCTCTCTCTCTCTCATGAATACCTAGGAGACCAGTGGCAGCTGTAGCGGAGGCTGATTTTTCCCTCTAATGGAACACGATGGCGGAACAGCAATCCACATGCTGGGGAAGCCACAGAGACACGACGCCAAAGCTCACACACACACACACACACACACACACACACACACACACACACACACACACACACACACACACACACACACACACACACACACACACACACGATTCCCATAGGCCACAGATGCACCATAGTTAGACCACCATGAGACACGTTGTGCTTCAAAGACACAGCGGCACAGCTCACACACACACACACACACACACACACACACGATTCCCATAGGCCACAGATGCACCATAGTTAGCCCACCATGAGACACGTTGTGCTTCAAAGATTGCTAACCCCCACCAACCCAACCACTCCAGCTATGGTCCTCATCAATATAAAAGTAAAAATCATGACGATGGCAGATCACATCCCAAGGGGGTTTGTTCAAGTAACTTGACATAAGGTCCTTTCAGACTATTCGGTCAGAACACCCGATTGACCCAAACCCTCCCCTTTGTGGATATCAGGGCCGCATCGACCTAGCAACAATGGACGAATAATTCCTACTGTCCTGTATATAATTCCTACATCGACTCTCTCGTATATAATTCCTTCCTACATCTACTCTCATGTGTATATAATTCCACTCATTTGCATTTAAATGCAGCATTTAATGTACTGGAATCCATCAGTCAGAAAAGCTTACTAATGCAGTCTGAATGGGCCATAAAAGTTAAAAATGTGGAGGAAACTTGCACCTTTTAAAACTTTCTCTGCAGTTTTAAATACTTAGAAAAATTATTAATTTTGGCCTCGGATCCCTGTACTGCATCTCTGAGAGAAAGAGAGAGAGGGAGAGAGGGAGAGAGAGGGAGAGAGAGAGAGGGAGAGAGAGACAGAGAGAGAGAAAAAGAGAGCGAGAGAGAAAAGGACTAGAGGGAGAGAAATACTGGCCTGTAAACAAAACAAACACACATAAAAAAAAGAAAAAAAAGTTGACGCTGCTCCACATTTATCAAGTGCTCTCTCTCTCTCTCACACACACACACACACACCAGTGCTATCTCTCACACACACACACACACACACACACACACACACACACACCAGTGCTCTCTCACACACACACACCAGTGCTGTCTCACACACACATCAGTGACTCAGCCAGCGTTGTTCAGCTCCAGGGTGGGAGAGGAGAGGAAAGGGGAGAGGAGGGAAGAGGAGGGGAGAGGAGGGGAGAGGAGGGGAGAGGGGAGGAGAGGGGAGGAGAGGAGGCAGCCTTATGGGGTGGGAGGGGGGGGGGGGCAGTCTGACGTGGCTATGGTGGTGGTGGTGGTGCGGGGCACAGCTTTGCTTCGACCTGCTGTGATGTGGGGGGTAGGGGTAGGGTGAGGGGGCACAGCGGCAGGCTGGTTGGCTGGTTGGGTAGTTGTGCCAGGCTGAGGGGGGGTGGGGGTAGGGGTAGGGTGAGGGGGCACAGCTGCAGGCTGGTTGGCTGGTTGGGTAGTTGTGCCAGGCTGAGGGGGGGTGGGGGTAGGGGTAGGGTGAGGGTGCCTCTCAAATGCCTCTGCACCGACCCACTGCACTGGGCACACTGCTCTTTGACCATCACCCACACACACATACGCATACACTCCCACACACACACACTCTCCCACACACACACACAAATACATGCACACGTGCACACACACACAGAAATACAAACACACACGCATACACTCCCACACACACACACACACACACACACACACATACACAGATACATGCACATGTGCACACACACACACACACACACACAAACACAGAAATACAAACACACACACATACGCATACACACCCACACACACACATAGACATACACGCACCCGCACACACCCTTACACATGCAAGCCCACACACACACAAATAGAAACACACACATACATATACATGCACACACACTGACAACAAACCCACACTCACACAAACACACCCCCAGGACAAACGGACGTGCCCCCCAGGGAGGGGCCCATATGGCGGGGCTTGGGGTGGGGGGGTGACCCGTGGGGGCCACTGTGTTAATGGGAGACGCGGCTAATTGCATTAACAGCCCACCGTCGTCACGACAACCAACCGGCCTTGACTGGCCAGGTGTTGGGGATTTTAGTTAGTTTAGCTGGGGTGTGTGTGTGTGTGTGCATACTATACAGAGAAAAAGAGAAACACAAAGACACACAGAGAGAGGCAGGCAGTAGGAAGGAAGCCACACTGCTGAGGCCTCCAGGACTGATTCCATAACTATGTCTAACACACACACACACACACACACACACACACACACACGCCGTGAGGGACCATTCCCTAGCACTTCACAGAACACACACAATAACAGCAAGACTGAAGCTGAGGCTCCTGTACAAGGCGTAGAGATCAGCTGTTGTCTGCATGACAGGGTGGGAAAAACTGCTGCCTGAAAACAAGTAGCCTCACACGAAGCACCTAGGGACCCTGCAGCAGTCAATAGCCTCACACAAAGCACCTAGGGACCCTGCAGCAGTCAATAGCCTCACACGAAGCACCTAGGGTCCCTGCAGCAGTCAATAGCCTCACACGAAGCACCTAGGGTCCCTGCAGCAGTCAATAGCCTCACACGAAGCACCTAGGGTCCCTGCAGCAGTCAATAGCCTCACACGAAGCACCTAGGGACCCTGCAGCAGTCAATAGCCTCACACGAAGCACCTAGGGACCCTGCAGCAGTCAATAGCCTCACACGAAGCACCTAGGGACCCTGCAGCAGTCAATAGCCTCACACGAAGCACCTAGGGACCCTGCAGCAGTCAATAGCCTCACACGAAGCACCTAGGGACCCTGCAGCAGTCAATAGCCTCACACGAAGCACCTAGGGACCCTGCAGCAGTCAGTAGCCTCACACGAAGCACCTAGGGTCCCTGCAGCAGTCAATAGCCTCACACGAAGCACCTAGGGTCCCTGCAGCAGTCAATAGCCTCACACAAAGCACCTAGGGTCCCTGCAGCAGTCAATAGCCTCACACGAAGCACCTAGGGTCCCTGCAGCAGTCAATAGCCTCACACAAAGCACCTAGGGTCCCTGCAGCAGTCAATAGCCTCACACAAAGCACCTAGGGTCCCTGCAGCAGTCAATAGCCTCACACGAAGCACCTAGGGTCCCTGCAGCAGTCAATAGGTCAGGCCAGGATTTCACAGCAAGATGCAACATCCCCCCTCCCACACATACACACACATACACATCCCCCCTCCCGCACACACACACGCACACACACACACACACCCTCCCACACATACACATACACACACACACACACGCATCTCCCCTCCCGCACACACACATGCACACACACACACACACACACACACACCCTCCCACACATACACATACACACACACGCATCCCCCCTCCCGCACACACACATGCACACACACACACACCCTCCCACACATACACATACACACACACACACGCATCCCCCCTCCCGCACACACACATGCACACACACACACACACACTCCCTCCCACACATACACATACACACACACACACATCCCCCCTTCCGCACACACACATGCATGTATGCACACACACACACACACACACCCACACATACACATATACATCCCCCCTCCCACACACACACACACACCCTCCCACACACACACATATACACACACACACACACACACACATCCCCCCTCCCGCACACACACACACAAAGCACAAAGCCGCCTCAGTCAGGCTTCCAAAAGCACAGTCTGAGTGCAAGAGCCCAGCCAGCTTCCCTCACAGCTGCCTCATCTGCCACGCTCACAGGAGCATGCTGGGTAGAAACACCATCAAATAAGACAGACAGACAGATGGACGGATGGACAGACAGACAGATTTAGGATTTAAGCACATTATGTTGGGTGGAAACATATAAAATAAGACAGGGAGGAGTTTAGGATTTGAGCACATTATGACTCGTGTAGCCATGACGGAAGGCCTCTCTCGCGCTCTCTCTCTCTCTCACACACATACACACACACCTCCTTCGCTTTAAAGGGGTTTTCAAGAGGTCCATTATTGGCTATATATAACAGTAGAAATCCTGGGTGTAAAGGTGGCCCTTTTGGGTTCCCTGTGCTGCAGAGCTGCCAATCTCTCTACTGGAATCAGCTATTCACAGCTAGCAGTGTTAGCTTGTTTTCTCTCTACTGGAATCAGCTATTCACAGCTAGCAGTGTTAGCTTGTTTTCTCTCTACTGGAATCAGCTATTCACAACTAGCAGTGTTAGCTTGTTTTCCTCATTAGAAATGAGCCTACGTGTTCATGCTGCAGCACACAGCTAGCGGGCAGAATAAATAGTGTTTGCTGCAACAGACACACGCAATCCCTGAGGTGTCAAATGTCTGTGTATCTGTACAAAATAAAGTACTAATACACAAAAGACCATAAAGCAAAATGATGAACACTGACATGTAAATAACTGTGAAATAAATGAAATGTTGGCTCAGACACATTTCTGCATGATGACGTGAGCCTCGTGCTGCAGCTTTAAGACTTTAAGTGTCATTGAACAGTTGTCTGTACAACAAAACTAAGCATCAACTCCACTAGGAGCTCCTGTGTCAGGTCATGGCAAGCACAGGGTTAAATTGTGCTCCTGCATGTGTCAGGTCATGGCAAGCACAGGGTTAAATTGTGCTCCTGTGTCAGGTCATGGCAAGCACAGGGTTAAATTGTGCTCCTGTGTCAGGTCCTGGCAAGCACAGGGTTAATTTGTGCAGCTGTGTCGGGTCATGACAAGCACAGGGTTCAGGCAGGGCAGGCCTAAGGGGGTAGCTACACTGGGGCATTATGGCAGGCAGGGCAGGCCTAAGGGGTAGCTACACTGGGGCATTATGGCAGGCAGGGCAGGCCTAAGGGGTAGCTAGTAGCTACACTGGGGCATTATGGCAGGCAGGGCAGGCCTAAGGGGTAGCTACACTGGGGCATTATGGCAGGCAGGGCAGGCCTAAGGGGTAGCTACACTGGGGCATTATGGCAGGCAGGGCAGGCCTAAGGGGTAGCTAGTAGCTACACTGGGGCATTATGGCAGGCAGGGCAGGCCTAAGGGGTAGCTACACTGGGGCATTATGGCAGGCAGGGCAGGCCTAAGGGGTAGCTACACTGGGGCATTATGGCAGGCAGGGCAGGCCTAAGGGGTAGCTACACTGGGGCATTATGGCAGGCAGGGCAGGCCTGAAGAGCAGCCACTAGCCACACTGTGGCATAGCAGCAGACAGGGTCAGACAGAGCAGCAGACAGGGTCAGGCAGAGCAGCAGGCAGGGTCAGACAGAGCAGCAGGCAGGGTCAGACAGAGCAGCAGGCAGGGTCAGACAGAGCAGGGCTGTGGAGGCCCCTCCTCACGCAAGATCACTGGATAAAAAAGGCCAAGTCCCTAGAGGAGTCTCACACTCACACTCACACACAAGCCTAAAACACACACTCGCGTGCGTGCACACACACACACACACAGTAAAAGGCATAAGACGCACACTTGCACACACAAAAACTCTTACGTACATACACACACCCATACATTGGCACACACTCACACATACAGATGCGTACGCATTACTCCCACTCAGTAAGGTCATGTGTGACTCTAGAAGAATGTGTTTTATTGCCCTCCAGTGTTGTGTGACAGAGCAAGAGTGCAGAGTCAAAGACGGAGCTGCAAACTGTGTAGTCCCTGAAGCCTACTGCACCGGCTTGCTTCACACTTCCTCTGTCTGACTGCAGTGGCTCGCTTCACACTTCCTGTCTTCCTTTACAGCACTTCACACTCCCTCGTCAATCCACTGGCTCCGTTTCACAACCATAACCAGCTTACATGGCCCTCCACACACAAACACACACACACACGATTTATGAGCTGCAAAAAGCAAAGGTACCTTTTAATCACAAACACACACACACACACACACACACACACATGCACACACACACACACACACACTTTATAGGTATTAGAGAACAAAAGACTGCCACTTCAAAGGACGAAACGATGTGGATGTGGACTTCATCGTGCTACACATCACCCATCCACTGAAGTCCCGAGTCTTGAGGTGGGGGGGGCTGTGTGGGTGGCACTGAGGCAAGAATAACACACTGTGAAACAGGACTTCTCAGTGAGGATGTGCCCGCCTTCTTCAATGGGCACAGAGAAATCCATTAGGACTGCTGCTACTGCTGCTGCTAATGCTGCTGCCACTGCATCTGCTGCTACTGCTGCTGTTACTGCTGCTGCTACTGCTGCTGCTAATGCTGCTGCTAATGCTGCCCCTGCATCTGCTGCTACTGCTACTGCTGCTGTTACTGCTGCTGCTAATGCTGCTAATGCTGCCACAGCATCTGCTGCTACTGCTGCTGTTACTGCTGCTGCTAATGCTGCTAATGCTGCCCCTGCATCTGCTGCTGCTACTGCTGCTAATGCTGCTAATGCTGCTGCCACTGCATCTGCTGCTAATGCTGCTGCTGCTGCCACTGCATCTGCTGCTACTGCTGTTGCTAATGCTGCTGCTAATGCTGCCCCTGCATCTGCTGCTGCTACTGCTGCTAATGCTGCTGCTGCTGCCACTGCATCTGCTGCTAATGCTGCTGCTGCTGCCACTGCATCTGCTGCTAATGCTGCTGCTGCTGCCACTGCATCTGCTGCTAATGCTGCTGCTGCTGCCACTGCATCTGCTGCTAATGCTGCTGCTGCTGCCCCTGCATCTGCTGCTACTGCTGCTGCTGGACTGGCTGACCCAAGCAGAGGATGACTCAGACTCCCTCTCTATCCACATCTATCTATCTATCTATCTATCTATCTATCTATCTATCTATCTATCTATCTATCTATCTATCTATCTATCTATCTATCTATCTATCTATCTATCTATCTATCTATCTATCTATCTATCTATCTATCTATCTATCTATCTATCTATCTATCTATCTATCTATCTATCTATCGCTCTCTCTCTTCCTTTCTCTCTCTCTCCACAGTGGCCTGCTTAGAGAGATAAGCATCACTAGAACATGCTGTCCAACCGCCCCCCTGGATCGCCCAGTACACTTAAGGGGGAGTTGGGGGGGCAAGTGTTTACTCTACACTCATTGTGTATGTGTGTGTGTGTATGTGTGTGTGGGTCTGCGTGTGTGTGTGTGAGAGTGTGTGTGTGTGTGTGTGTGTGTGTATAACTCATTGTGCTTGGTACACTGACCCAACAGGAAACCGCTCTGCTGTTTGACAAAGCCCCACCATGTTATAGGACCAGCTAAAACGAGTTCTCTGCAAGACTTCATAAACATTACGGCCTAACAGCAAACTGCCCATAGGAGATGCGTGCCAGACTCTGTAAACAGCTAGCCATGCAGGGCTTTGTAAACAGCTAGCCACGCAGGGCTTTGTAAACAGCTAGCCACGCAGGGCTTTGTAAACAGCTAGCCACACAGGGCACCAGGAAGTTATTAGTTGCGCCAGTAACACCCTCCCCACCCTTTGCGCGGCAGAAGACACAGACACTGCATAAGGGAATATTCATCTGTCACTGTTCCGCTACAAATCTGCGGGTTTAATTAGCTTTAATGTGCTGCATAAGCCTCTGTGACTCGCTTGAATTGCCAGCCTTTGTTCGTAATCCCCGCAGACAGCGGCTAATTGGCACTAATGTCGTCTTTGGGGTTCCGCTCGCTCGTCAAACACTATGTGACATCTGTCACGGCCAATCGGGGCTCATGTGGGGCCAGCAGGTTGGGGAGGGGCTATTTCCGAGCTGTGACAGTCCCCTTCCGCACAATCAGTGTCGCTCAGGCGGAGAGATGACAGAGACGGAGATGTCACCAGTGGCAGATCTCATCTCCTGTCACTCTGAGACGGCGCCTGAGCTCCGCGTGCATCCGGTCCCGAACTGTGCCGTACTTGGCCCAGATCTGGGCCACATCCTGGCCCAAAAACACACCTCGGGTCTGCTTATGTCTTTGGGCTTCTGTGCTGGAACACGGGCGTGATCCAGTTCAACACAAACACTGCTGACATCTAAAAATAATTGACGGATGGGAGCGTGAATAGGTCCTATCCCCCTTTCCCAGACACACCAGTATTTTTATATATATCTGTTATAATAATTGGTGGACGGGTCCTATCC
>CM050203.1:3115000-3127500 GCA_027475355.1 Coilia nasus | reverse complement strand
ACACACACACACTCATCCACACAGCTAGCGTCTGCTCCAGCAAACGACAAGCGATACAATTACAGGCCAAATCCCCCAAGCAGCCCAGGCCAATCTTCTCCGCAGTAATAAACAACGGGACAGCTTCCCAGAACAGTATCTGGTGGTTCTGGTAGCGACCCGGGTCACAACTGCGCTGTATATGCGGGCCAGATGAGGGCTGGATCCGGCCTGGGCTCGTCTCAAATTCCTCCGTCACTCTGCGTTTGGGAGGTGTTGAGTTTTTTGCTCCGTCATGCTGTGATAAGGGAGTGTACTTCTCAAAAACACTGGGTTTCCACAGCCATGCTAGCATCCAGCACCCATCAATCTGGGGTCCCTTAGGGGGCAAAGGTCACAGACGTGTGGGGTGGTGGCGCTTCTCAAAGACAACTGTTTCCGTAGTTAGTATTGTTCTTGGGTATTTTGGTGCCTAGCCTAAATAAATTGTAACGTAATTAAAACTGACACTGTGAGGACATGACTTGCTTATATGGCAATTACACACACCCACACACAAATACACACATATGCACACACATACACACATATGCACACACATACACACATATGTAAACACATACAAACACACATGACTAATGGTGTGCATATCAAAGCAAGCTTAGTTGGTCAACTACACTAAGAAAAAACAGGGCTCGCGAATCAAAACTGAACCATTCCCCCCAACACACACACACAGCAACACACACACACACACACACACACACACACACACACCTGAAACTGCACTCTGCACTTAAGTGTATGTGCCAGATGTGTTTGCGGTGTTATAGATCCTGCAGACTAACTAACTCCAGTATGCTTGCTTTGTGAAACACCTTCCAGGTGGATCAATAGTTAATTATATGTATGTACAGCCCGTGTGTGTGTGTGTGTGAACAGCCCATAGGTGTGTGTGTGTGTGTGTGTGTGTGTATGTGTGTACAGCCCATAGGTGTGTGTGTGTGTGTGTGTGTGTGTGTGTGTACAGCCCATGTGTGTGTGTGTGTGTGTGTGTGTGTGTGTACAGCCCATAGGTGTGTGTGTGTGTGTGTGTGTGTGTGTGTGTGTGTGTGTGTGTGTGTGTGTGTGTGTGTGTGTGTACAGCCCATAGGTGTGTGTGTGTGTATGGGAATGGTTCAGCTTGACCATGTTTTCCTGGCCGGCGCCACACTGTGCTATGGCCTTTGAGTGAACCCTCTTAAGCTATCCAACTATGCGCGCACACACACACCCCCCCCAAACCAACACCGGCCCCCCACCACAGAGGTGCTGGGAGCCAGTGCAGCTAGGCAGCGATCGGACTGAGGGGTGATTTGCTGCCCCAGACATGCCGCCCCACCGGCCCATTTACCCAACAGCCTGTGTCTAAACCGAAGCGGCCGACGCGAACACAGACACACACACACACACACACACTCTGCCAGCCAAACGCCGCCCCACTCACTGTCTTCTCACCAGTCCAGACTCCGAGCGTGAGAGCTGCGAGGTCTGACTAGGATCTGGGTCAGTGAACTTTACGTCGATTCAAATAGGCTAGTCAATTTTTAGCCTCGACTCCAGGCTGACATCCGCAGATGAATCCCGGCTGCTGTGACATTCTTTCTGAAGCGGTGGAAGGCGGACAGGGACAGGGGACAGGGGACAGGGGACAACCCTTTCCCTGCTGTCTGTATGGCTTCCAACATGTCCAAGTACATACGGGCGAGCCAAAACTGCCAGTGTAGAACTGTACACCTCTGGAAAGAATTAAGAGACCACTGTAAAATTCTGGGTTTCTCTGATTTCACTATTTATAAATATATGTGTGAGTAAAGTGAACAGTTCTGTTTTATTCTGAACTACTGACAACATTTCCCCCAAATTCCAAATTCAACTGACACTGGAAAGGAATGGCCATCATACATGTAGAGATGCTGATTTTAGGAAAATTTTCAGTGGTCTCCTAATTTGTTCCAGAACTGTAGAGTTCTGCCCTAAGACCCTTCTCACTGGTTCTTCTAACAAGTTTATGATGGCAGCTCATTCTACAACAGTTCTAATAACCGGTTCTAGGACCATTCTAGTCCATTTTTTTCCTTTTGCCTCCAGGCTGACATCCGCAGATGAATCCCGGCTGGCGTGACATTCTTCCTGAAGCGGTCGGTGGTTGGCCGGGCAGGGATAAGGGAGAATCCCTCCCCTGTTGTCTCGATCCATGGCTGGCCCTATCCCCGGTGTTTCCCCCTTGTACGGGTAATTTCTCTCATTTTACAAGGGCCAAAAGTCTTCATTAACCATCAATGCAATGTGTTTGAAACCCGCCGCTAAAATTCCCCAGATTCAGCTAGTCAGATGTTGGCAGGTATGGCACACAAGGGTTGGTCCCTGATCAGATTGCCATAAAGTCTGGTGCAATAACATCCATGTTCACAAGAGTATACCTAAGGCTTAACACGTTTTCAATGTTGCTGGTTAAATAAAAGATTTGTTAGCACTTTACAGCTGTTTCTGTTCAGTTTAAGTCATCAACCAGGTGACTCACATAGTTTTTATTCCATCCAACTAATAATTGTACTCCTAATACATCCATAAACCTCTGTAAATGCTGATGTTATTATGTAAATGATGCATGTTATTAGGTCAAAGACATCTAGCTTCATATAACTTCTATGTTGATGACATCTCGCCAAACTTAAGTACTCAGCTAGGTAATGTTAGCCAAGTGACCATACAGTCATTCACCATACACTTAGTTCATTGGCTAGCTAGCAGCTCTATTCTCTTGAACAGACAATAGAGAAGCAGCAAAACTGCTTTTACCTGTCCTTAACCATGTAATTTCATGGCTTACAACTACTTCATTTATTTCAGTAAATGAATAATGGTTATAACAGGAATAATACTTAGAGTAAACATGTTGTTATCAACATGTTAGTTAGTTGTTACACAGGTTACTAGTACGCAAGTAGTGCTGGATAATAAAACATGCATTTAGTAAATGTTGCTGTTTGCTGTAAACATAAATCATTGCATTTACATTGTTTGTCCATAAGAAACAAGAAATTACCTCATAATTCCTGGCATCTTGTGGCTTCCCAAATAATTTCAGCATAAATATACATTATTTACCTTGCTATTACTCTTGCTATTACACAGCCAGTACAAGTACTCACCAGCTGTTTTAGCTCATCAATGCACATTTAAACCAACAGTTTTACACTGACAGAATAATCTGTTGTGTTTATCATGATGACTGTTGGCTGATTTAGTAAAAGATCCTGATACATCTGTTATATAAAACCTAAAATAAAATATCATAATCAAAACCTAAGCAGCCAGCACGTTTTACTCACTATTCAAGGTACATCATCTAGCAGATATTGGTAACCATTTTTAACTCGGTTTCCAATAGAATTGACAAAGAACTGACACAGCATGCATTACATGACTTAGCAGGTTTACACTATAGAAACTGGCAGTGGTTTACACAAAGTCAAAGTACATATGTGTGAGTCTGCGGGTCCGTACCGATGTACTCCTTAGTTCCTTATTCTGTTTACAGAGATAGCCAGCTTAGCTCAGCTCAGCTGTCTCTGGCGTGCAACCTGTGTCGCATATGCGTTTGTCTGTGTATGTGCGTCCGTGTGTGTCTATAAGCATAACTGTGAGATGCTTGTGTGTTTGTATATGTGTGTGTGTGTGTGTTACGCAAAACTGTGTGCATTTTAGTACATGGATTGGATGTGTTTGTGTGTGTGCATGAATGAGTGTGTGTGTGTGCGCATTTTATCATTTACTGTACAAATGATTGTGTCTCTAACAGTTCTACGCCACACAGAGTTGGACTCCAATCACTCAGCAAAGCCCTCAGATCACATGGGCACAGCACAGGTCATGGCCAGCTCCAGCTTCACCCAATGCCACACACACACACACACGCACACACACACACACTGCTGCAGGCTTACCATCCCAGCATGCTCAGGAATGTGGATGAAATTAAAGCGAAGGCCTCTCAGGATTGCGGCTGTGCAGATTGCATGTGCTCTTCAACCTCTGCTGACAGCCCATGACCTTGAGCCTTCATACTCACTGTCTGCCTTCATACTCACCTGCCTGCCTTCCATACTAACCTTCTATACTGCACTGATGCTACTGATAATGCTAACACTGATGCTGGTTTTCCCTGCCGCTGTGAGGTATACGGCGATCACAATATTGTTATTTCTGAGACCTGTGCACTAAAACACTGATGCTGGTTTTCCCTGCCGCTGTGAGGTATACAGCGATCATGATATTATAATTGTTATTTCTGAGACCTGTGCACTAAAACACTGATGCTGGTTTCCCCAGCGATCATGATATTATAATTGTTATTTCTGAGACCTGTGTGCAACCGCTCAATTAGCTAACTACCCCCATGGCAGCTGGTCCAAGAACAGTCTTGGGTATTCTTAGGGTGTCCCTCCTGTGGCCGTGTGTGTGTGTGTGTGTGTGTGTGTGTGTGTGTGTGTGTGTGTGTGTGTGTATGCGTGTGTGTGTGTGTGTGTGTGTCTGTGTGCCCAGTGGCCGTGTGTGTATTTGCCCAGGGGATTACCTTCATATGGCAACAGTATGGCTCATGCGCCACCATGCTTTGTTGTGTGTGTGTGCGCGTGTGTGTGTGTGTGTGTGTGTATGTGTGGGTGTGTGTGTGTGTGTGTGGGTGTGGGTGGGTGCCTGTGTGTCTGTGAAGCGGCTGTCCAGCCGCCTACTGTCCTTGGTGTGAAGAATTATCTCCCATAATCCTCCTCTTCTGTCCACTCACACCAACACTCCACAGCAGGTCCCTACAAACAACAAACTGTTTACCCACCATGCGCATGTGTGAGTGTGCGTGTGTGTGTGTGTGTGCGTGTGTGTGTGTTTAGAAGAAAGAAAAAAAGAAAGAAAGAAAGAATAAGTGTGTAGTTAGATGGAAAAATGTCTTTTATGTGTTTGTGTGTTTTTGTTTAGCTAATATGTGTGTGTGTGTGTGTGTGTGTGTGTTTACATGTATGTGTTTACGTGTGTGCGTGTGTGCCTGTAAATGTGTGTGTGTGTGTGTGTGTGTGGTTGGGGGTGTGTGTGTGTGCCTGTGTATGTGTATATGTGTGTGTGTGTGTGTGCGTGTGTGTGTGCGTGTGTGTGTGTTTTTGTATGTGTGTGTGTGTGTTGTGTGTGTGTGTGTATGTGTGTCTTTATGTGTGTGTCTGTATGTGTGTGTGTGTGTGGTGAGAGGGGGGCTTGTGGGATTGATTACTAGTTGCCCCTGAGAGCTGGAAGAAGCTGAGTGCTCATTAGCTAATCTGGTGTAGCCTGCTGCAGTACACACACACACACACACACACACACACACACACACACACACACACACACACACACACACACACACACACACTTCTATGAGAAAGCACTTTCCTGCTGAGGAGTATTTACACACCAGGACTAGGATGATCCTTTCATTCTATACCATTATATTTCTCCTTCTCTCTGCCTGTCCGATGAGTCATGTTTGTACACACACACACACACACACGCGCACACACACACACACACACACACACACACACACACACACACACATACACACACACACACACACACACACACACACATACACACACACACACACATACAGTGGTATGAGAAAGTTTGGGCACCCCCTCTGAGGTTGTATAATAATGGACTCTGACTACACACAAAATGATCTTGGTGGCATGTCCTTCATTTGCCCATAAGAGCCAAGTGTTACCTTGATTTCCAAACACAGATTTTAAGTATTCATAGTATGCAGTTGTATGAAATTAAATCAAATGTAAAAAATAGGCTGTGCAAAAGTGTGGGAACCCTTGTCATATTGTTGCTTTGATGGCCTGTAACTAATCATCACAAGATAATTGGACACACAAAGTTGGTTTGGTGAGCTTGTTAAGCCTTGAACTTAATTGACAGGTGCATCCAATAATGACAAAAGGTATTTACGGTGGGCAAATGCCAGTTCTCATTCGGTTTGACTCTCCTCTGAAGAGCTGCAACATGGGAGCCTCAAAACAACTCTCTGATGACCTCAAAACCAAGATTATCCAGCATTATGGTTTAGGGGAAGGTTACAAAAAGCTGTCCAAAAGATTTCAGCTGTCAGTTTCCACTGTCAGGAACATTGTGAGGAAATGGAAGGCCATGGGCACAGTTCTTGTTAAGCCCAGAAGTGGTAGGCCAAGAAACATTCCAGAGAGGCAAAGACGAAGGATGGTCAGAATGGTTAAAAACAACCAACAGACCACCTCCAAAGACTTGCAAGGATATCTTGCTGCAGACGGTGTCGCTGTGCATTGGTCAACAATACAGCGCAATTTGCACAAGGAAAGGCTGTACGTAAAGGCTGTAAAATTTAATTGTTTGGTCACAACAAGAGGCGATATGCATGGCGGCAAAAGAACACAGAATTCGAAGAAAAACACCTGCTTCCCACAGTAAAATTTGGTGGAGGTTCCATCATGCTGTGGGGCTGTGTGGCCAGTGCTGGTACTGGGAATCTTGTTAAAATTGAGGGTCGCATGGATTCCACTCAGTATCAGCAGATTCTTGGGAATAATGTTCTAGTCTGTCACAAAGTTGAAGTTGCGCCGGGGATGGGTGTTTCAACAAGACAATGACCCCAAACATTGCTCAAAATCTACCCGAGCATTCATGCAGAGGAACAAGTACAATGTTTTGGAATGGCCATCCCAGTCCCCAGATTTGAATATCATCGAGAATCTGTGGGATGACTTGAAGCAGGCTGTCCATGCTCGGAATCCTTCAAACATCACTGAATTGCAGAGGTTTTGCCAGGAGGAATGGGCCAAAATACCATCATCCAGGATCCAGACACGTGGCTACAGAAAGCATCTATAGGCTGTTATTTTTGCAAAAGGAGGCTCTACTAAATACTAATATGATTTTTCTATGAAGGTGTCCAAATTTATGCACGTGCCTTTTTTTTTGGGGCATATTGCACATTTTCTGTTAACCCAATAAACCTAATTTCACTGCTGGTTTTTATAAATTGGTGAATATAAATAATGCCAATTGTCAGGGGTGCCCAAACTTTCTCATACCACTGTATATACAAACACACACACACACACACACACACATATATATACAAATACACACGCAAACACACATACACACACACATTGTGTGCACATAACTGGACTCATGTGTCCTTTGCACAGCTGTGATACAGTGAGAGGGCCGCTTAGCACTGTGTCTATCAGTAGCTGCCCTTCACACACACCTGTGTCTATCAGTAGCTGCCCCTCACTAGAGGAGGGCACACATACCTGTGTATCAGTAGCTGCCCCTCACTAGAGGAGAGGACACACACACACCTGTGTCTATCAGTAGCTGCCCGTCACTAGAGGAGGGGACACACACACACCTGTGTCTATCAGTAGCTGCCCCTCACACACACCTGTGTCTATCAGTAGCTGCCCCTCACTAGAGGAGGGGACACACACACACCTGTGTCTATCAGTAGCTGCCCCTCACACACACCTGTGTCTATCAGTAGCTGCCCCTCACTAGAGGAGGGGACACACACACACCTGTGTCTATCAGTAGCTGCCCCTCACACACACCTGTGTCTATCAGTAGCTGCCCCTCACTAGAGGAGGGGACACACACACACCTGTGTCTATCAGTAGCTGCCCCTCACTAGAGGAGGGGACACACACACACCTGTGTATCAGTGGCTGCCCCTCACACACACCTGTGTCTCTCATTAGCTGCCCCTCACACACACCTGTGTGTATCAGTAGCTGCCCTTCACTAGAGGAGGGGACACACACACACCTGTGTATCAGTAGCTGCCCCTCACTAGAGGAGGGCACACACACACCTGTGTCTATCAGTAGCTGCCCCTCACTAGAGGAGGGGACACACACACACCTGTGTCTATCAGTAGCTGCTAGAGGAGGGGGACACACTAGAGGAGGGGACACACACACACCTGTGTCTATCAGTAGCCGCTAGAGGAGGGGGACTCACTAGAGGAGGGGACACACACACCTGTGTCTATCAGTAGCTGCTAGAGGAGGGGACTCACTAGAGGAGGGGACACACACACACCTGTGTATCAGTAGCTGCCCCTCACTAGAGGAGGACACACACACCTCATCCGGTAACTACAATCACCTGTCCTCTCCCCCTCTCATTCTCTTCCTCTCTCTCTCTCTCTCTCTCTCTCTCTCTCTTCCTCTCTTGTCTTCCTTTCTCTCTCCCCCTCTCTCTGTCTGTCTCTGTGTCTCTCTCTTTCTCTCTGTTTTCCTCCCTCTCACTGTCTCTCTCTCTGTTTTTCTCTCTCTTTCTCTCTCTGTCTCTCCCTCTTTCTGTCTTCCTCTCTCTCTCTCTGTCTTTTTTTCTCTCTCTCTCTCTCTCTCTCTCTCTCTGTCTGTCTCTGTGTCTCTCTCTTTCTCTCTCTCTGTCTCTCCCTCTGTGGCTCTCTGTCTGTATCTATCTCTCTTTATCTATCTCTCTCTCTTTTTCTTTCTCGGCCTCTACCTCTGTCTCTATCTCTCTATTTCTCTACCTCTCTCTGTATTATGTCCTAATTTTAGAGTCTCGGAATATCAGTAGACATAATATATGAAAGAAAACAGGAAGTAGGTGAACAAAAGCAATGGCTTTTATTCCTGTGTCAAAATAAGAGCTCACAGAAAAAAGGAGTCAATGCGCTTGCCAACAGTGCAAACAAAGGAAGCTAAATTTTGAAGAACTAAAAGCATGTGAATGAACACACCACACACTCCTGACTCTGCAATCACTAGCAGTCACTGATACCAGCACACACTGCAGACAACCCGCTGCTGTCTGGCCCACTGGTGTGTGTGTGTGTGTGTGTGTGTGTGTGAGAGAGCTTTCTCCAAGTCTACTAAGCGCATCAGCTCAATTAGCATCAATCAAAGAGGCATCAGCTCCAAGCATCGGTCAAGGAGGACTTGGCACCTGCACAGAGAACACACATCACACAGACACACTACAACCATAACAGTGTGTGTGTGTGTGTGTGTGTGTGTGTGTGTGTGTGTGTGTGTGTGTGTGTGTGTGTGTGTGTGTGCGCGTGCGTGCGTGCGTGTGCGCTTGTGCGTGGGTGGTGTGTGTGTGTGTGTGTGTGTGTGTGTGTGTGTGTTCATTTGTATGTCTGTGTGTATATGTGTGTGTGTATACGTATGGTATGTACAGTATGTGTTGTATTAGTATAGGTGTGTATGTGTGTGTGTATACGTATGGTATGTACAGTGTGTGTTGTATTAGTATAGGTGTGTATATGTGTGTGTGTATACGTATGGTATGTACAGTATGTGTTGTATTAGTATAGGTGTGTATATGTGTGTGTGTATACGTATGGTATGTGCAGTATGTGTTGTATTAGTATAGGTGTGTATATGTGTGTGTGTATACGTATGGTATGTACAGTATGTGTTGTATTAGTATAGGTGTGTATATAGCATTATGTACAGAAACATAGCGGGGCAGTGGCTTCTTCATCTGTGGCAAATGTCTGCTTAAAAGGACAGAGTATGCTGGAGGCCACCTATTTCCCTAACAGCAGATCATCTCTGGACACACACACACTTTTTGGGTCAAGTCCCACTGAAGTGCATTATGGGAGAGATGCTGAGGCGGGCAGAGGTGAGGAGGAGGAGGTGGAGAAGGAAGAAGAGGAGGAGTTAGAGGAGGAGGAAGAGGAGGAGGAGGGAGAGGAGGGAGAGGAGGAGGAGGAAGAGGAGGAGGAAGAGGAGGAGGAGGGAGAGGAGGAGGAGGAAGAGGAGGAGGGAGAGGTGGAGGGAGAAGAGGAGGATGAGAAGGAGGAGGAGGAGGAAGAGGGAGAGGTGGAGGGAGAGGAGGAGGAAGAGGAGAGGAGGAGGAGAAGAGGAGGGGGAGGAGGAGGAGCGAGAGGAGGAGGAGGGAGAGGAGGAAGAGGAGGAGGAGGAGGAGGAAGAGGGAGAGGTGGAGGGAGAGGAGGAGGAAGAGGAGGAGGAGGAGGAGAAGAAGAAGGAGGAAGAGGAGGAGGATGAGAAGGAGGAGGAGGAGGAATCAGAGGAGGAGGAAGTTGATAATAATGATGATGAGGAAGAGGAGGAGGAGGTGGAAAAGGAGGAAGAAGAGGAGGAGGAAGTTGATGATGATGATGATGATGATGATGATGATGATGATGATGATGATGATGATGAGGTGGAGGAAGAAGAGGAGGAGGAGGTGGAGAAGGAGGTGGAGAAAATGGGAGGTTGCCTAAAGTGGACGGCTGGCCTGATGACCCAACAGGAGGTACCCATGTTGATAATCTCCCATAATATTTACTCTCTCTCTCTCTCTCTCTCTCTCTCTCTCTCTCTCTCTCTCCCTCTCTGTCTGCCTGTGTCTCTGTCTCTCTCTCTCTCTCTCTCTTTCTCTTTGTCTGTCTTTTACTCCCTTTCGTGGGTTTACCCATCTCTATCTGTCTCTGTCTCTGTCTCCTTCCTCTGGGGGAGGGCTGGTGGTGGGTGGAGGCTTGAGGCTTGAGGGCAGAGGTAATGGTGACTGGAAGGGTGAGGGTGACTCAGGCAGAAGCCACAGCCTTCCTCTCCCAGAGAGCATGGAGGGGGAGGGGGAGAGGGCTGGGGAGCCTTCCTCTCCCAGAGATCATGGAGGGGGAGGGGGAGAGGGCTGGGGAGCCTTCCTCTCCCAGAGAGCATGGAGGGGGAGGAGGAGAGGAGCCTTCCTCTCCCAGAGAGCAAGAAGGTGGAGGGGGAGAGGGCTGGGGAGAGCATGGAGGGGGAGAGGGAGAGGGAGAGGGCTGTAGAGACCAGGGCCCCCTCTGGATGGATGGGTTCTGCAGTGCTGAAACATTCATGAAGCCTTATGACCCTCTCTGCTCTCTCTCTCTTTGTCCCTCTCTATCTCTCTCTTTCTTCTGCTCTATCTCTCCCTCTCCCTCTCTGTCCCTCTCTCTCTCTCCCTCTTTCGCACACACACACACACACACACACGCACACACACTAATTCCTAATGTATCCTAACAGGACTTTATGGCCTGTGTGGCCCTAGCTACACCTAAGGAGCCTTCCTGGCATCTAAGTCTTTAACACCCCATCCTCTTAGCCTGCTACTGAACACACACACTCTGCACACACTCTGCATTTTTAAACACGACGCCGCACATGTGTGTGTGTGTGTGTGTGTGTGTGTGTGTGTGTGAAGCTGCATTACTGCATGTCTGAGATGAAGAGTGTCGTATGATGATGATGATGAGGATGAGGATGATGATGATGATGCTAGCCAAGGAAGTGCAGCAGGTACATTGTGCAGACTCAGGAGTGGTGGCTGGAACTGAACGTTTGTGTTTGGATGTTTGCAGTATGTGCCTGTTCTGTGTCTCAATGTTTGCAGTATGTGCCTGTTCTGTGTCTCGATGTTTGCAGTATGTGCCTGTTCTGCCCTCGGTTTTATTGAGGAATAATTCATGTACTTTCGCTGTGCCTTCTCTTCTAAAGCTTTTGCACTAATTCACTTCAGGTATCAGTCTGGGGTCCTTTGTGCTTTGTAAACGTATCGTATTGTTTGTATTTTTTGTTTATTATGTAAGTACTTTATTTTTGGCACTTCTTGTACATTATCATCAGCAATTGCACTAATTTACCAACACCAATTCCTTGTACATTCCTTGTGCTTGCCAAAAAGCTGACTGATTTTGATGTTATTTAACAGCTAAAACTAATCAAACCCTGACGTCCTGGACTAAATTCTCTTTCCTTTCTCCACATGATGTTAACGCATCTCTTTTGGATGCGTGGGGGCCTCCTGGGTTGGATGGGTGGGGGCCTTCGGGGTTGGATGGGTGGGGCCCTCCTGGGTTGGATGGGTGGGGCCCTCCTGGGTTGGATGGGTGGGGCCCTCCTCATCTCTTTTGGATGGGTGGGGCCCTCCTGGGTTGGATGGTGGGGCCCTCCTGGGTTGGATGGTGGGGCCCTCCTGGGTTGGATGGGTGGGGCCCTCCTGGGTTGGATTGTGGGGCCCTCCTGGGTTACATGAAGTTGTTGTTTTTCTTTTTTTTGCTGAGTTGGCTTTTATCACTCTTTTGCTGTCTTCCTCCTTACTCACTCTGTCTCCCTTCATGTCTTCTTTCTCTCTCTCTCTCTCTCCCCCCCCCCCTCTCTCTATCTCTCTCTCCCTTTATCTCTCTCTCCCTTTCTCTCTCTCTCTCTCTCTCTCCCTTTCTCTCTCTCTCTCTCTCTCTCTCTCTCTCTCTCTCTCTCTCTCTCTCTCTCTATCTGTCTCTCACTCTCTTTCTCTCTTTCTCTGTCTCTGTCTCTCTCTCTTTTTCTCTCTCTCTCTCTCTCCCTCCCTCCCCCATGTGGACAGGGCAGTGGCCAGTGGCGGTGGAACCCGACCCCACAGGCTGCGATTGATCTGTTAATGTTTTTTCACTTAAAACGGAGCTCTCCCATTAAATG
>CM050203.1:3105000-3110000 GCA_027475355.1 Coilia nasus | reverse complement strand
GTCCCCTTCAGGCAGGATCAGCTTTGGTGGGCCGTCCCCCATGGGAGGGGGGGCTGCTGGGGGTTGGGAGGGGGGGGGGTGTCCAGCCTGGAGGCTGGCTGGCAGGATCATGTTTTTGGGGTGACCACCACCACCCCCACTCCTCTTTAGGCCACCCACATCAGAGAGGCGCTTAAGCCAGCCACTGTGTGTGTGTGTGTGTGTGTGTGTGTGTGTGTGTGTGTGTGTGTGTGTGTGTGTGTGTGTGTGTCCAGTGACACCACATCTGTGGTGTGTGTGATGGTTTTGATTGAGACACTACTGAATTGGAGAAATGACACCTGCTCTTTTTGTTTTGTAGAAGACTATTACTGGTTAAAGTATTATTTAAAATAATGCTGTTTTTTTCAAGCATTCCTCTTCACTTTAAGTAATTAATAAGCTAAGTAAGTATTATGTTTAGTGATCTTAAGAGGGCTTACCGTGTTTTCCTGAGGGTGCTTAAGAATTTACATGTGACCCCATCTAGCAAAATGAGTCTTGACGTCGCAAATTGTACTTTTAAGGTACAGCCCAATTTGGGTAAAAAATACCTTAAAATATAAAAGTATTTTTTTTGTTCTTTTATGAAACAAAACATCTCCCCTTTTTTCATTGTGAAGATAACTATATTAAGGTTAAAATTGTCTATCATTGTCTATCTGAAATTTAATTGCATGTTTGAAATGTTACCAAAATGTCCAACGTAAGTGTGATTTTCTTTCAACAACAAGAGTTGTCATAGTTACCATTCATAAGCACAATGATATAGAACGGTCATTACAATTTTCCAGATCTACTTCAAAGGTAGCCAGTTAATTCCCACCTCAGCGGCCAATCAGAAAAAAGAATTCCATTGTTAAGGGAGATAATCCTATTCTATTCTATTCTATTCTATTCTATTCTATTCTATTCTATTCTATTCTATTCTATTCCATTCCATTCCATTTTATTCTATTCTATTCTATTCTATTATACTGTACTCTATTCTACTCTATTCTATCCTATCCTATCCTATTCTATTCTATTCTATTCTATTCTATTCTATTCTATTCTTTTCTATACTATTCTATTATATTCCATTCTATCCTATTCTATTCTACTCTACTCTACTCTACTCTACTCTACTCTATTCTATTCTATTCTATTCTATTCTATTCTATTCTATTCTACTCTACTCTACTCTATTCTATTATAACACATTACTTCACTAATCAATGGCATCCTAATTAGCCTGGACATAATTAAGGAAAATTTACCTCCATTTTTCTACTCCCGTCTTTCCCCCTCCCCCACCCCCCTATTTCTTGCTTTCATAAGTTCACGGGTAACTATTTCATTTGTGCGATGGCCTTTGCCGACTTTAAAAAGTAATTAATTACGGGAGGACAATTACTTAGAGAAAATAAATAGTGCAAAACAACAACAAACAAAAGGGGAAACGCATCCTTTATGCTCATCTCCAGAGCAGGGGGAGATTCAGGGCCTTGCTTAGCCCTGCTAATTATTGTGCAGCACACACACACACACACACACACACACACACACACACACACACACACACACACACACACACACACACACAGTGTAGGCAGCATCTTTCTCGCTGTCGGAACAATGTTCAGCATTGGTGGCTTATTGATTGGTGTTAGTCAGTTAATAAGGTGGTGGCTCATTCGTCAGCAGGGTAGGGACTGGAACTGCAGGCTGCTCCACTGCGGCCGACTCGCGCTTCATCAAGTCATCACAGCACTCACACACACACACACACACACACACACACACACACACACACACACACACACACACACACACACACAGACACAGAGGATCATCACAGCACACACACATATACACACACACACACGCACACACACAGACACACACACACTCTTTCTCACACACACACAGGATCATCAAAGCTGGCCAAGCATAGGAGGTGTAATTAAGGCAAGAGGCTGCGTCGCTGTGTGCTAGATAGCAACAGTCAGAAAAGGAGAGATAGAGAAAGCGAGAGAAAGAGATAGAGAAAGCGAGAGAAAGAGATAGAGAGGGATAGGGAACTTCCATTCTCCTCCCACATACAGCACTTTCTTTTCTTTCTTTCTCTCTCTCTCTTTCCTTTTTTCTCTCTCTCTCTCTATCTGCATTTATATACCAGAATGTATTTGTAAAACCGTTGACAAATTGTGTTAAATTAGATTTTTTTTAAATATTCACTGAAACTCCAAAAGTACAAAGACAGGCATTTTTAAAAGTATATAAAATGAACCGTCTTTTATCAGAATAAGGAAAATTCAAAATAAGACTCACCTCATAATAATATAATACTACCATAACATAATTTAGCCTATCTGGATTGATCTGAGTAATTTATGTACATATATATGTATGTATAAATTATGACATATATAACAGTGTTTAATATATTTAATTTATGCACATATATATGTATGTATAATTCTGAGATATATAACAGTGGGCAGAATATTACAGGGATGTATGCATGACTGTACAGGTGAGTACATTTTTTATATATTTAATTTATTTACATATATATGTATGTATAAATGTTGACATATCTAACAGTCCGCAGAAGATTACAAGGATGTAGTGTTTGCATTACTGTACAGATGAGCACATTTTTCATATGTCATTTAATTTATTTACATATATATGTATGTATAAATGATCTAACAGTCCGCAGACGATTACAAGGATGTAGTGTTTGCATTACTGTACAGATGAGCACATTTTTCATATGTCATTTAATTTATTTACATATATATGTATGTATAAATGATCTAACAGTCCGCAGAAGATTACAAGGATGTAGTTTGTGCATGACTGTACAGGTGAGCACAGCCGAGTGAGGGTAATTAAGCTCCCCTCGTTCCAGTGGTGCAGGTTAATTATTACAGACAAGCAGACCCCAATCCAATCACACAGGTGATCCAAACACTGCCCCCACTGGCAGGTAATCTATCCTTTGTGTGTGTGTGTGTGTGTGTGTGTGTCAGAGAGAGTATATGTATAATCTCTGTGTCTGTGTTTCTATTTGCGTGCATCAGCCTTAATGCTTATGTTGTGTGCCTTTGTGTGTGTGTGTGTGTGTGTGTGTGTGTGTGTGTGTGTGTGTACAGTATCCTGTTATTGTGTCTCTGTGCTTGAGTGCAGCCCTCTATCTGATGTGTGTTAGCAGATGATGAATGGTCCAGCTAATCACAGATACAGGCTGGAAATCACCAATAATTACCCCCATCATCTTCCCCGATATTTCAGCGCGCCAACAGTGCTGTATTGAGAGGTGCGCGGGGCCAAGAAAGATGACCTCATTTGCTGCGGTGGCGCATGGGTCACGCTCACTGGATTTACAGCCCACCCCCCAGTAATGGACATCTTCATCACACACACACTACATCTGCTGCTTCAGCCAGAGAGAGGGGGGGGGGGTGACAGACAAGGAGAGGGAGTGAGTGAGCGAGGGAGAGAGACAGGAGTGGAAAAGAGAGAAAGAGGGAGTGGGGAGGCAGAGAGAGAAAAAGGGGAAACAGAGAGAGATACACAGAGAAAGAAAGGACAGAGAGAGTGAGACATAGGGGGAAAGGCAGATTGAGAAAAAAAGGAAGAGAGAGAGAGAAAGGGAAGAGAGAGAGAAAGGGAAGAGAGAGAGAAAGGGAAGAGAGAGAGAAAGGGAAGAGAGAGAGAGAAAGGGAAGAGAGAGAGAGAAAGGGCAACGAGAGAGAATGAAAAAGGGGAGAGAGAGAGAGAAAGGGGAAAAGAGAGAGAGAGAGAGAGAGAGAGAGAGAGAAAGGGAAGAGAGATGGTGGGGAGAAGAAGAAATGGGTGAAGCTGAAGCTCTTCTTTTCCGGGTTGATTTAAGATGACACAAAGAGTGCCCTTATTTGCCAGATAAATATTCCCCTCCTGACCCGTATCGATCCATGTCGGCCATGACGAAGCTGTCCAGGTGGGGCGCTTTGCTACAGGTGCTGTAAAGGTGGGGCGCTTTGCTACAGGTGCTGGCTGGGGTTTAGGTAAAGCCTTTGGGTAGGGGTTTGTGTAAGGTGTGTAGTGTGTAGGTATTTGTGTAAGGAGCAGTGTAGTGTTTAGGGGTTTGTGTAAGGTGTGTAGTGTTTAGGTATTTGTGTAAGGAGCAGTGTAGTGTTTAGGGGTTTGTGTAAGGTGTGTAGTGTTTAGGGGTTTGTGTAAGGTGTGTAGTGTTTAGGGGTTTGTGTAAGGAGCAGTGTAGTGTTTAGGGGTTTGTGTAAGGTGTGTAGTGTTTAGGTATTTGTGTAAGGAGCAGTGTAGTGTTTAGGGGTTTGTGTAAGGTGTGTAGTTTGTAGTGTGTAAGGTTTGTGTAAGGTGTGTAGTGCGTTGGTGTTTGTGTAAGGTGTGTAGTGTGTAAGGTTTGTGTAAAGACCGGTGTAGTGTTTAGGGGTTTGGGTAAGCACCAGTGTAGTGTGTAGGGGTTTAGGGGTTTGGGTAAGGAGCAGTGTAGTGTGTAGTGTTTAGGGGTTTGGGTAAGGACCAGTGTAGTGTGTAGGGGTTTAGGGGTTTGGGTAAGGACCAGTGTAGTGTGTAGTGTTTAGGGGTTTGGGTAAGGAGCAGTGTAGTGTGTAGGGGTTTAGGGGTTTGTATAAAGACCGGTGTAGTGTTGGAGTATTTTATCATTAGTTTAGTTCGCCTGACAGGCATGTGATAGTCTGCAGATAACTACCTGAATATTTGCAACAATTCTGTACAGTTGTGTCACTACTGCTATATTTACACACACACACACACACACACACACACACACACACACACACACACACACACACACACACACACACACTATCGTACTGTAAACTGAGCTGCAGCTTGTACAAGCTCATTCATTCAAAAATACTGGCAGAGTTTTCTAAAGCTTTGAGCATTTCACTTTGAGATAACTAGGGTACCTATTCAAGACACACACACACACACACAAACACACTTTG
>CM050203.1:3095000-3100000 GCA_027475355.1 Coilia nasus | reverse complement strand
CATTATCAATTGCTTTTGTCATGCCAGTCAAAATGCTTTGTTCACTCCCCAAAACATTTAGGCTATAGTTCATCATATAAGTCCTCACATGCAAAATGATTTACCAAGCTGTCATAACATGTCAAGCACATTTCTATACATTTCCATAAGACATTTGTAAATATGATCTAAATTGGTAAATTGTTTGAATCTAGACTTTCTGTAATGAAGAGAGTTGATCAACCAATGATCAACAGTTTTCTGAATGAGCTCAAGGGAGCATCTCATGAACAATCTACTGGAAAGTGTATAACCACAGCACAATACAAAGTTACAATGTCTGACAATGGAATGACAAGAAATTGGACAACAGTGTGATGTGGATGAAAATTTGTGGCCTGACAGACAGGAATGTGAAGAAGCTGAAGATCAGGATTAGGATTTAGAATTTGGGGAGATGTTCATATTTTTGTTTACTTACTGTATGACTTATGTTTATATTTTTGACCTATGTTTACTTACTGTATTTTACCTTTATTCTGTGCAGTGCTGTCTTTTTTTTTCTTTACGCACTGCAATGTCAATGTCTGCCAATAAAGATATAATTCTGTAAATGTGAATCTTGTCTTTTGCAATCAATCTCATACATATACATCATATGAGGTCAAATGTATAACACTTGTTATCACACCTAAACCACATTTTACATCAAAATGTCCCTTCGAAGTGCACTATTGAATTGCCAACATGACTAATAAATTTGACTGTCTTATCTGTACACACTGACACAATGACTAAACATTCTGATGGCACTGACACGTATATTGACACAAAAACTTGCTTTTGAGGGATGAACTAAGGATTTTGAGCAAGAGACGGGCTTTTGCAGGTGATCCACGGTGTTTTGCTATTTGTCCAAACTGTTTTGAGAAATGCACTTGATCTTATGCAAATTGCAAGAAAGATTCGAAAAATGTACCAAAGCGATAGAGAAAAACTATAAAATCAACTCTGAGGCAGGTACTTCAACACTGGTCTTTTTGCCTTGTAACTATGACATAAAATATTACATAACAAGAGTTAGCGCTATGAGCTTTTCTGTCGCTGTTACAACCAAATTAGGCGAAGTAAGTATTGCTTAATATTAGTAGGTGATTATTAGTAGTAAGTGAATATTGCTAAGTGATTATTAGTAGTAAGTGAATATTAGTAAGTGATTCTTGTATTCTTGTTATTTAGCTTTACATAAGATCAATATATAGTATGTTGTGCATATCAGTACTGATAATTGATAGGCCTATACATGTTTTTGTTAAAAGCTGAATACCATGCAAAGTAATCAATTTTATTTAATTTTAATTTCACCAAGATTATTTATTTCTACAACTGTTAATATACACTGAAATAATTAATATTGCATATGTTAAATATTAAGCAATTACATCTTAGTTTAGTAAACAATTTTCATGTGTGCTCTGTTTTATGAAACAACTCTGAGTGAATCTAAAACATATCTTCGATGTTTTCAATAAACACGATTTAAATTCACTGAAATCTACACATATAAAAAGATTTTGTTTTCAAAGTGCAGCAGCACATGATTTATTAATGACAAAGACATATAGTGGGGAAGAATCTGATAAGAACTACAAGACATCCAGCTGTTAATTTTATGTATAGACTTAGATCTTACAGTAACCTCACATCACGTGTTATAGATTTTACTCCTAAAACAGGACTCCTTTCCAAATGTCCAGATGTATATACATGAAGAAAAACACCGCAACACACCAATAATGTCATTTTTGTTGGGTCTGGCCTGAGTCTGGCAGTGTTTCCTGTAGTCTGACAATATGAAGTAGTCTGAGCTGACCCAGCATGTGCCACAGTTTGTGTTAATAGGCTGCTTTTGGAAAACTTTGTTAAAGATTGAATGACAACTGTAATTACTCACTACTGTCCACAACACACACCTCCTCACGCCCCCAAACACACATAATCACACACTCACACACACCACCTTACACCCTTCCCCAAACACACTCCTTTTGAGCAGATGTGAAATACAAATTGGATGTTGGTTTCTTATTGTGTCCATGAAGTAATGTTTGACATCCATTTCTCCTGTAGTAATGCCACATTTCATTAATGAGTAGATAGATCTTTGTGCTTCGTACCGTTTCTCCTGTAGTAATCTCACATTTCATTCATGAATAGATCTTTGTGCTTTGCCACATACATACATTGTGACATCCATTTCTCCTGTAGTAATGCCACATTTCATTAATGAGTAGATAGATCTTTGTGCTTTCCCACATACACATTGTTCCATTCTTTCACACAACAAATGTTGCTCTGCATTGACTGTCATGTAATCATTGACAGAGAGATTGTGAATAGCTGATTCACCGAATGACAGTTAAACTATTTGCATCCACTTGTTCAATCCCCCTCCAACACACACACACACGAACACAGACACACACACACACACACACACACACACACACACACACACACACACACACACACACACACACACACACACATGCTGTCAGTTTTACTCAGACTAATGACACTTGTCATCCCTCTCATCAGTTGCAAAGTGTGCCACCGTTAAGATAATCAGTCACCCCCCCCCCCTCCCCCACCCCCCATCAACAACTCCCACACCCGCCCCCCATCGCAAACATCACAATGGTGATCATGGATTCACTGAGGCGAAAACAGCCATGGAGGCCTGTGTGTGTGTGTGTGTGTGTGGTGTGTGTGTGTGTGTTTACTCTTGGGGTGTAAAAGTCACCATTGTGGTGGGGCACATCCTGATCTCCTCAGCGGCTGGCTGTCACATTGCTAATTGCCCCCTTTCAGCCCTTTTGTGGGGCAGCACACTTCTGCTCCTCACTTCTGCCCCTCACTCCTGCCCCACACTTCTGCCCCACACAAGACACTGGGCCACGCAGAGGCAGAGAATGGGGGGGGGAATCCTCTCACCACCCCCCCAAAGAAGGAGGCGGCGTAGGCCCTTAAAGGAGGGTCGGGTGGGGAGGAGGCGGTGTAGGCCCTTAAAGGAGGGTCGGGTGGGGAGGAGGCGGCGTAGGCCCTTAAAGGAGGGTCGGGCACGTGCTCCCCACAATGGAGCCTCTCGGCGCGGCCCAGATTAGCCTGCACACAAAAGCAGCACACACTGTAACGAGCGACTAAACACCTCCATGACTGAATGGGATGAAGGGATGGAGAGGGGGATGGAGGGATGGAGAGGGGGACGGAGGAGGAGGAGGGGGACAGAGGGGTGGAGAGGAGGAGGGCGGGTGGAGGGAGGAGGAGGAGGAGAGAAGGGGGACACTGGCCCTTCTGCCAGCTGGCCCTGAAGCACCCGATTACTGTAAGGGAGGAGGACAGGAGGAGGAGAGGAGGAGGAGAGGAGGAGGAGATGATGGCACCGGCATGTGCCACCCAAATTGGCCTTCAACATATGCCTCACACACACACACACACACACACACACACACACACACACACACACACTCACACACACACACACACACAGCATGGCACACTTTTGGGGAGGGGCAGTGGAGAGTGGGGCCAGAGGTCAGAGTATAAGCGTTTCACAAACGAGCCCCCCTCTATGGCAGATAAACCATTCTACTGCCCCTCTGTAGCAGAGACACCATTCTACTGCCCCTCTGAGTTACAGAATAAACCATTCTACTGCCCCTCTATGGCAGATAAACCATTCTACTGCCCCTCTGTAGCAGAGAAACCATTCTACTGCCCCTCTGTAGCAGATAAACCATTCTACTGCCCCTCTGTAGCAGATAAACCATTCTACTGCCCCTCTGAGTTACAGGATAAACCATTCTACTGCCCCTCTGAGTTACAGGATAAACCATTCCACTGCCCCTCTGAGTTACAGGATAAACCATTCTACTGCCCCTCTGAGTTACAGGATAAACCATTCCACTGCCCCTCTGAGTTACATGATAAACCATTCTACTGCCCCTCTGAGTTACAGGATAAACCATTCTACTGCCCCTCTGAGTTACAGGATAAACCATTCCCCTATCCCTCTGTGTGTTATGCAGCATAACCAGTGATTCCCCTGTGCCCTTGTGCTGGATAACCAGTGATCAACAGTGATTCTCCTGTGCCCATGTGCTGGATCAACAGTGATTGTCCTGTGTGCTAGATTGCTTGTGATTCTTCTATGCCCATGCGCTGGTAAACCAGTTAAACTAGTGCCAGATCACCAAGACTTCCCTTAAAAGCTTTAGTTTTACATTGAATTCAAATATTTCAGAAACAAGTTTCCTAACTGCAAATAAAACAAAATTCAATCTTACACTGGGAGAGGATTTACCCATTACAAAACCAGTGAGCTATTATGTAAGACAAACCCCCACATACAGTTATCCTGCACAGAACACACAATTACTTTAATGTCATTAGTATTTGTTACAAAACAATTTTCGTGTTTCCACTGTGTTTGGTAACTGCACTAACATAGATGCTGGCAATCTCCACTACAATTTCTTACCATGTGTTTTTGCCTGTTGTATATCTACAGTATATATATATCTGTCAATGTGTCAATGTGTCAAAAAAGAAACAGGGGCATGTGCATCCATAACTCAAGAAGGCACAGCACAGCACACAGTGTCTTTGTGATCACACAGCACAGCACAGCACAGCACAGCACAGCACAGCACAGCACAGCACAGCACAGCACAGCACAGCACAGCACAGCACAGCACAGCACAGCACACAGTGTCTTTGTGATGACACAGCACAGCACAGCACAGCACAGCACAGCACAGCACAGCACAGCACAGCACAGCACAGCACACAGTGTACACACAGAAATTGACTCTGCATTTAACCCATCACACATGTAAACAGGGGGCAGCCATGACAACGATGCCCGGGGAGCAGTGTGTGGGGACGGTACCATGCTTAAGGTACCTCAGCGGCACTACTGGCAGTTAGTGGATTCAGTCCTGCTAGATAGATAGAAAGGC
>CM050203.1:3062500-3080000 GCA_027475355.1 Coilia nasus | reverse complement strand
ACCATGAAATTAGTCAAATCCTAAATGGAGGGTTTTTATTTAGGGGGGTTGTGCAGGGCGCACTTTACCTTATTGCAGTAAACACATTTGTACGGCCTCTCTCCCGAGTGCACCCGCATGTGTTTGTTCAGGCTCGACGACTGCGAGAAACTCTTGCCACACACAGAACACTGCGGAAAGAAACCAAACAGGAGATGTTTTGTGTGAGTGGAAATCCCAACTATTTGGATAAATCACAGGGCACGTTGCTGTACAATGCAGATTCACATGAACTACGCTAAAGCACAGAGCAAACAGTGGACGCTGTAAACCAATGCAGCTGTTTCTAGGCAGACAGGAGTTGGCGGGAGCTGTTCTTTCAGCACCACAAGTACAGCGTCATTTGGTAGCAAAATAAAATCTCCTCAGGGGACCCGGATGTGGAGCCTACCTTGTGCGGCCGGTGTTTCTCGTGCACGTGGAGGATATGTATTCTGAGGCGGTCTCTCTTCTCGAAGGACCTGTTGCAAAGGTGGCACGGGAACTTCCTGTCCCCTTGGTCCACGCAGCGCGTGTATTTCAGGTGCTTGTCTCGGTAGTATTTGTAGGCAAAGACCTTCCCGCATCGGTCACACTTGAAGCCCTCTCCAGAATCTTAAATTCAAAGAAAAAAACCCCGATTATAAGCAATGAAAAACTGTGCTTGTAAATATCAGGCCAGTGATTAATCACAGGCTATATTCATGTTTATTTACCAGGATAAATTAAACGACATTTCATTTTATACATTTTATCACATAGCCTATTTCTATACAGTTTATGAGTTGCGTAGATTCTACGACAAATGGTGATTCGTTTAGTAAAGATTACATTCTCACCCTCAGCAGGAAGCTGTTCAAAGTTGTCATCGATGAACTCTTTTAGCGTGAGAGGAATGCCCAGGAATTGCACATAGCAGTCCCCGTACCAGACCAGCAACTCCTGCTGGGGTTTAATGTCCTTGCACGCCTCATAGAAGATCTGCGCCTGGCTCTGCACGGCCACCAGGTTCTGCTCCTCGGGGAAGCGCGCGCACTTCACCAGAGACATCCAGTTCCCAGATGCCCCGCGGCCATCCACAAAATGGCTCAAGCGTCCGTTCTCAAAGATCTAATTGAAATTAACCATACACACGAAAAAGTTATTAATATATAGAAACAAATGATCTACGAACATATTATGTCGTTAATTCTAGTATAGCATGATTGAAATCAAGGAGAACTTGAAGCCTTTATAATGTGTGTGGTTCAGAAAATAGATATACATTTGGTTTAAATATGGGATTCAAACGGTTTAAAATAATGTAATCTATCTATCTTATTTTAAAGAGATAATAAAAAAATCTTACCTCCCACATGAGCGTGTTGTCATCATATGTTTTAATCTCGCTGGTGTTAACTAGTTTTCCAGTGAACGGCCCAAATCTGGTGCCTTTCGGGATAGCCGTTTTGTCCGCAAATACCCCGTAATGGGAGACGTTTCCACACGTAGTCTGAACAACTGACAACTCTGAAACCGAGAGGAAATTGACAATTTATTGCACACATATTTGGTATTGTTAAAAATATATATAGTCTATATACCACATTTGTCAAAACAATTGTTAGTTGTCGTACCTTCTGGAAGTTCAAGAGCATCCACATCCAACGGGAGATGCTGAGTTTCGTGAACTAAAAAGAGAAGACGACCATTAATTCATTTCTCACTTTTACTCACTCATTAAACAGTCCGGATTTGAGTGCAAGAAGACGACATGTGCATCTGAAATTTCCAAATTAAACATTTGAACAAACCGGTAGGATCAACTGCGAACCCACCTGAATTTCCAGGGAAGGCAACTCCCGAGATGGCATGACCAACATTCTTTTCCTGGTTCTTGGAGTAGCCGTAGAGGACGTTGAAGAGATCCTCTTCAGTGAAACAGTAAGTGCGTGGCTCTTCGCTCGCTGGCTCAGTGTTGCGCAGATAAAGCATGCCGGCGCTGGCGGGTGAGCAAGACTCCAGGGAGGATTTGTCGCTGGACGGGCTGCTGAATTCTGACACGGATCCGGTGGAATGCTCCGAGGCCACGTGCGCTAGTTCCTGGTGCTTGTGGAAAACAGGCGGAACTCGGTTGAAGTAGGGGATGCCAGCCATGTTTAAGACCTGCTCGTGAAGAATGGTTGTTTGGTGTCCGTTTTGAGCGAAAAGGCTCGGGCTCCCGGTGAAGCTGAACGGCATGATTGATTGTGTCTCCGTGACCAGGCGTCCAAGCGACTTGAGCGGGTGAAAGAGGCTGTGTGCACTCTTGAAGACATCCATGTACTGCGCCGTAGGGAGCGACGGGTAGAAACCGGACACCCGAGCAGGGCTTCCTTTGAGTGGGTCGAAATGGTAAGTCCTGTCCTTCCCAGCAGGGTTGCTGGACAGGGACACTGCCATCGCAGCAGGCGACAGATCAGAGATGGTTTGAATTTGAATAGATTTCTGGGACGTTTTGTTTTCTGCTGAGAGAAAAAGAGGTTTTGTTTAGATGATATCATGGATCTCAACCTCAGGAAGTCCCCTTCATTCGTTTTGCTTTTATTTTATTCGCATGACCATAAAATAAATAGCCGATACGGCATGTCCTGCAACTTTACGCTTTGTCTGACTGTATTTTACAGTTCGAAGGCCCAGTAGGCCTGTTTCATTTCTACACTCTTTACAAAGCGGTCTGAGTACAAACCCAACAGTTTCTACTTATCAATGAGCATTTATCTACACGTTGAAAATGCAGATCATAAACACTCCCAGTGCCAGCTGAGCCGCCCTGACCTTTGCAAATAACCAGTCTGGGTCTAGACCATCACCACAGATACCCTGGTAGCCGAGAGCTGGGACAAATCAGGGTCATGACACCGAAATTAAAGAACACCGGGTCAGTGACAAAGGTCAACATTAATGAAGCCGTCACAGCTCTTTGGAAAGCAGTTATGGGCGTACCCGGTTCAATAGGTCGAGATATTATCAGTCTGGGGTGCGCAGAAGGATGGGGATGTCTGCTGAAATGTAGTGCCAAACCACATTGATTTGTACTAAAATCCAAAGCATGCGATTCCTTATCTATTAATTACGGCTATAGCGCACATGAGCAAAGTTGTACTTACCAGGTGGTGAGCGCACTAAAAATCAGCAGAGCTGGACTCCATGTTGGTTATTACAAATACTTTTTGTCAGATCAATGAATCCTGGAAGTTGCAAGGAATTCGGAGGACACTTGCAGGGCCACTGGAGGTCTAGCTGTTTGGTTGTGGCTTGCTCCAAGACACACGGACGTCTGACTGGCCGAAGAGGGATGAGATCTGGACGATGCCTTTCCTGGTCTCAACGGCTATTGGCCAGCTCATCAGCTCATTGGAAGCGCACCCGTGCCTCCCCCGGGAACTTTACTTTAACACGTGCTGATTACCGACCTTCTGCCCTCTCTCTCTCTCTCTCTCTCTCTGCATGCATTGATATGCACTGCCGCCGAGTTAACTCCAGTCGCTGTCTTAACTACTGTGGGCTAACAGCAGCACTTAAGGCGCTGGCCTCTGCTAGATTTCACACCAATTATTGGGACGGCAATCTCAAAACTTTAACACGCAAGTAAAGTGAATATTCAACAGTAGCCTACCACAACAAGTAGCAGTTCTTATAGTGCAAGTAGGACGTCTAAGGGTAAAAGGGATCTGTCCAGGCACTGGAGGAGTAAACATGGTTGCTGATCAGCTGATCGGACCAAATCTCACATCTTTAAAATATCACATATTTAGTCGAAATATACAATTGGAAAAATTGTCTGAAATTTTATTGAGCCTTTATCACAACGCTATACAAATATTTCCAGTTGATCCCTCAAAGGCAAACATTCTTTATGTCGCAGTGTGACATGTATTAAATAAATAACATTTATTTTTAATCAGTATTATTAGTTATCATAGTTCTAATTGAATTAATTGACATTTGCGCATGTGGAACACATTTAAGAATTTCGGAAGCCTAGTAAAGCATTTGATGTGAACACTTCTAGCTAATCAAGACTCTTACATGGGCTAACATGACCATTACGTAACCCCCCCTCCAAATAGATATAACAACTTTAAAAAAAAATTGTCCTGTAGACTTTGAACCATTGTAATGATGGTGGTATAACAACCCCAACCCCAGAAAAGACGAGTAGCAGTCAGAATGAGATAACTGTTGCAATAACAGAATTCTTTATTTACAATAGTATTATTCAAACATCAAATAGCATCAGCAAAGCCATAGTTAGTCAACAACTTGCATAACTGTGTTTTTAAATTTCTCTCGGTAAATCTAACTTTGCATAAAATGCTCACACTAAGATTACAAACATCGATGCAGGTGAACACAGAGTGATGTTTAATGTGAACAACACGACTGGAAAAAATACATCTTGGAGCGCAACACTGTAAGCTTCCTCCAGAGAGTTCATATAAATTACATATTGCTTCGATTTCCCATTGCATCATTTTCATACATAAACCGAAACAGTAAAAGTGAGAATTGTACAAATAATATAACCCAAAACTGATCACAACAAAACATGGAAAAATGAGCAATATTGAGACGAACACGGAGAGTGAGAGATAGTGAGAGAAGAGATTTTGAATGTCCATATCCAGCAACTTAGACAGTTGAGCGGAGCTTCACTCTTTCAATATTGTACATGATTTCACTATACAAATATTATACAGACACCTTTGTAATATACAAGACAGAGAAACGGATCTAAGGCAATATGCTAGGTTTTAGCATTTCAAAGTTCTTGCATTTAGCTCTAAGAAATTGGCAGCCTATACAAAACATTTTTAAATTTCCCAAAAAATCAAAACGTAAAGGTTAACGGTAGAGAGAAATAGATTCTTAAGCAAATTCAATCAAAGTCATTCTGACATTTCGATATATATATATTTTTGTAGGGCATTTGCACCTAGTCCTGATAAAAATGCTTTATAAAACCCACACAACCACCACTTCATGGCTTATCGTTATTTCAAAATCTTGACAATCTTTGGATTTTTGCACAAAATGGGGGGAGTGGTACATCCGTCTCTGCGCAACTGGCTACTCTTTTTTAATGTGTCCTTCATCAATGTCAATGCGTCTTCGAGGTAAAGGGACATTTACCCCAAAAGAGTGTGATCGAACGATTCGTTAAAACACTGAAATCACTGAGGGGGAGAAAGCTTTTCGCAAAGACGCTTACTTATTTTTACAGCAATAGCACGTGGTCGGCGCCTTCCCTGTCTGTGTAAGGAGTCTGTCCGGTAGGCTGGGGAACGTGAGAGGAGAGGAACCGGGAACTTCTACTCTTCAGGGTGACCAGTGGCACGCGCCAGAGCCAGCCCCGCTGTCGGAAAGGACCAATCCACCACCCCGCACACAATGCACTGAGAAACTACGTTTTACAGCATTCAAGAGGTGACTAAATTGGTACTACATAATTAAACATCAGGTATGATTCAGCACACACACTTTTCTTTCACACACACGCACCCACACACCATACCGTCAGCAAAACCCAAACGCCAGAGGATCTGAAGGGTCATCTCTGCCGCTCTTGCTCACACACACACACACACAAACACACACGTAGCCTGTATATTTCATTCTTGTTTCTGAGCAGGCTGATGCGCGCGCACACACATACATCCGCACCTGCTCTCTTTTGCACCGAAACACACGCACACGCACAACCGTAAATACTGTGCTGCAGTAAGCACCTCCATTCGCACCTTGATGGCATGTTTTTTGTATGCTACAGGACACCGTAGACTGATCCTCGTGTTGTTAGCAATCAGGGATGGCGTGTTTACGCACCCAACGAGCGGAGTTCTGAAGAACACATTCATTAGTTACATATTGAGAGAAACCGAATCAGGGAGGGGTTTTCAAAGGAAATTTGGCTTCAGTTCAACATATCAAAAATATTTCTGAGACAGAAATCAGAGTGTGTTTCATGGTCATCATTAAAAAAAAAAAAGTAAAACTGTAGTGATGAGCGGAAAGCCCCATACCGTTTCATACAAACAGATGTCATGTGAACTTCATTACAGCAATACACTGTGACCCTCAGACAAATACACGCACGCACACGCACACCCACACCCACATACACACACGTGAGTGTACGCTGTGTGTATGAAAGTGCACGGGTGCATAATTCAATAAAAATCAAACCAATGACATCCCCGGTGTGGCCCTGACGGCTCTTGGGTTGTAGCCCACAGAGAATACAACTGCTGCACGTTTGTGTAGGAGAGATCACTCGCTAGACACCCTGTTGCACAGAAACTGTCTGGTAGCACAGAAAAGGGTTTGTTTTTAATACTGAGTTTCGACCCGCTAAGCAGAGCTGTGCCTCCAGATTTTACAAAATTACAAAAACTGAAAGCCAGAGAGACACAGAAAAGACAGATAGAGAGAGAGAGAGAAAGATATAGATATAGGGAGATAGAGAGAGAAAGATATAGATAGAGAGAGAGAAAGAGAGAGTGAGAGAGCGAGAACAGATTCTCAAGTAATCGTTATTGCTTGTTGTCACACACCAGAAGTTTGTACCGACTGTAACAGCTGGCATGAAGCATATCACACAACACACACACACACACACACACACACACACACACACACACACACACACACACACACACACACACTCATGTGCTCACACATTGTACACACCACCACACACACCACCACACACACAAGTCTGCGCAAAGTTATGGCTGTGTTGGTCTCCTCCTGTTCTCCAAGGGCTCTATGGTCAAGGCTGAGAAGCAAGTACACATCTGAGGGTGCGCACACACACACACACACACACACACACACACACACACTGCATACAACCGGCCACCCACCCCTTCTACCAGTACCACAGGGAACACAACATGCAGTAGGAAAACTGATGCCCACTTTTCCAAGACACACACACATACACGGACACACGTACACCGACACACATACACACACACACACACACACTCTTCTCAGAGAAGAAGTTAAGACCAGACAGAGGGAAATGAAAAGAAAGGAACGTAGAAAAAAAAGCAAAAGTGAAAATAAATAGCATAGGAGAGAGAACTTTGTTATTGGTATGTACAATCTTTTAGCATATCACTCTTTTTATGGAAATCTAATCCCCCACAAATAGGCTGCAATCACTTTTGTGAAACTACTGGACCAGAGAGAGAGAGAGCGCGCAAAATGAAACCAAAATCAAATAGGAATCAAATTCATAATCAATCACATGGCTAAGAGGAGCGTGGCAGAGAGGGAGGCTGTTTCGGAGACTCGAGCGCGACACGAGAGCGACACGAGAGCTCTTTCGCATCCGCAGCCCTCAGCAGGCCTCCCTCCTCCTCTCACTGCTAGATCTGCAAAGAATCCTACACTCATTACAATTTAAAAAAGAGAAAATAAAACTATACAGAAGAATAAAACTTAATTTAATACACAATAAACCTCTGAACTAAATTAAGTCTAAATTTTTTACAAACCATTATGTTTCTTAACTCAAACCGTTCTTCTGAATCTGGTGCTTAGCCATCCACTTCCTCTGAGTCTTTTTCTTTGAAATTCTCACGCTGGAAAAAAAGATCACAAAACAGAAAAATAAAAGGCAAAAATGGCTAAAACGTTTTTACCGTCCATGAGAGCTACGTTCAGAGCGTCACATAGTCGAGTCCTCTCGCCCATGACTCTTTCTGTCTGTCTGTCTTTCTTTGGAACGTCCGCCAAAGATCCAGAGAGACGCAGGAAAGAAAAAAAGCAAATACTTCTCTTCTGTCCCCGAACACAAAAGGAAAAAATCCAAAGTTTTACAAAGTGACAATTTGAGATGAGCTTTTGTTATGGTCACTGTCCACTGAGAGAGAGAGAGAGAGAGAGAGAGAGAGAGAGAGAGAGAGAGAGAGAGAGAGAGAGAGAGAGAGAGGGAGAGAGAGAGAGAGAGAGAGAGAGAGAGAGGGAGAGAGAGAGAGAGGGGGAGAGAGAGAGAGAGAGAGAGAGGGAGAGAGAGAGAGAGAGAGGGATACATTCATGGGACAACGATCCCGGTTGCCAGCTTCGCTGAGTCATTTGGGTAGGTAGGTGCAGGCTGGGGACAGGCGTGTGTGTGAGAGTGTGTGTGTGTGTGTTTGAGGGTTGGGGCGGGGGGGTCCTAAGTCACACTACGGTGAATGCAATAGTATTGACTGGCTGGCTTACTGATAGGGCTTTGAGCGTGTGGGGGTAGCTAGGGTGTGTATGTGTGGGTGTGTGTGTGTGTGTGTGTGTCCGGGGTGCTGGGACCAAAGGTGGGGGCGAGGTGTGTGTCAGGCTGCAGGTCCAAAAGCTTGACGCGACGGACGGACGGCCAACACCTCCTGCTGGCCCGTCTTGGCCCGCGTCCCAAAAGCTTGCTGGCCCAGCCAAGACCCCTGCCGCGTCCTGGAACATGCCCCCCTCCACCACCACTGAAGCAGGGCACTGACGCAGGCCCGCTGCCCAGCCAGGAGCGCTCTAGGCTGGGCAAGGGCTGGGGTGTAGCCAGGCCGGGTGCCTGGAGGAGGGGGCCAGGCCAGGCCAGGTGAGGCCAGGTCAGGGGGTGGAGGTCTGGATGCTGGAGAGGGCTCACTGGGCCGGGCTGGGCTGGGCCGGGCTGGGCTGGGCTGGGCTGGGCTTGGGTTGGCTGGGTTGGCTTGGCTGGGGTTGGCTCGCTGGCTGGCTGGCTGCCTGCCTGGTTGGGGACCCTATCCGCAGGAGGGGGTGGGGGGGGGGGGTGGGGGGTTGCGTTGGGTTGTGCCGGGCTGGGCTGTGGGTGTAACAGGGTTCTTCTGCCATCGCTGAGGTCAACAGTATTTCTGCATTAAAACCAGACAGACAGACAGACACACACACAGAGCGAGACGTTTAGATTAGTATCTTAGACACACTAGATCAAGAATTACACAACACTCAGTGTAAGAACATGCTTACTTGTGATTATTTATGATTTGCACACACACACAAACGTACGCGTGCACACTCACGCACATCCACACAAATATTTTGTATGTAATTAGTTTATCAGTTAACCATAATGATGTGCCAAGACTGGCTTTGAGTTTCACTGCAGAGTGGTAACTCGGTGGCCCTCTGAGGTTCCTGCCAAAGGACGTCCACACTGACTGTGGAGAGGGTAAGTCTCGAAAGTCTCGACCTTGAACTGCGATATCACTTTTGAGTTTGGATTTCAAACACATTGGAACACTACAAAATTGTTTAAAACCAGAGAAAAGTCGACAGTCACTGCGTGCACATGGACGAGTTGAATCCGATTGGAAAGGGATTGGGATCGTATCGAATTCATGTGCACAGGCTATCGTATAGGGATTGGTTTCGCGAATCCGATTGCAACCCCTGGCTTAAGCCGATGTTAATCTGCTTGGTGCCATGTGCACGTAGTGAGTGTCATTGATCCTTGAAAGCTTGGTGCCTCGTCTACAAGTCTCTTGGTTGACTGTAAGACCACCACAGGGCCGTGCTCTTCTGCAAGCGTTGGCCTTACTTCCACACAGCAACAGTGGCAAGAATAAAAGTCCAAGTGAACATGACCATCTATCCTATCTGTCTTGGCTTGTCCTACCTGAGCGCGAGCTTGTGTTTACTACACTAAAAGTCTTACAGAACACAACCATCCATCCCATAGGGCCTTGAGAGTGGCGTGTCTGAGCGCGAGCTTGTGTTTACCAGACTAAAAGTCTTGCAGAACACAACCATCCATCCCATAATGCCTTGAGAGTGGCGTGTCTGAGGGCAAGCGTGTGTTTACCAGGCGGTGGGATCAGGCCTGTGGGATGCGTCAAACTGCTCTGAGTCCTAATGAGCAGTAGCTAGCCCACTCCTGATGCTACGCTAATGGGGCGAGCACACACACACACACACACACACACACACACACACACTGCTGAATTATTGAGGTGCACTAGTTACAGCCAGACTGCAGGGGGGATAAATCACATAACTAGGACTCTTCTGGAGGGGCTGAGGTGTGTGTGTGTGTGTGTGTGGGGGGGGTGGTCGTGTGTGTGCATGAGTGTGTCTGGGGGGGGTGGGAGGTGTGTGGGGGTGGTAGGTGTGTGTGTGTGCATGAGTGTGTATTTGGGGTGGGGTGTGTGTGTGGAGGGGTCGGTCATGTCTGTGCATGAGTATGTATATGGGGTTGGGGGAGGTGTGTGTGCATGAGTGTAAATGTGGGGTGGGGGGTGGAGTCTGTGCCCCCCCCCCCCCCCCCCCCCCCCCCACGCTCCTTGGTTAAATATTCATACTGCTTTATGAGGCTTAAAAGCTTGGCAACAACAATACAACAAGCCTTACTAGGTCTAGCAAAGCGATAGGGGGGGAAGGGAGAGAGAGAGACAGAGAGAGAGAGAGAGAGAGACAGAGAGAGAGAGAGAGGGAGAGAGAAACAGAGGGACACAGAGGTAGTGAGAGGAGGAAGACGGTTAGAAAAAGAGACAGAGAGAGGATGGGAGAGAGACAGAGGAAGAGAGAATGAGAGACAGAGTGAGAGACAATAGGAGAGAGATAGAAAGAGAGAGAGAGAGAGGAGAGAGAGAGAGAGAGAGACAGAGAGAGAGAAAAAGAGAGAGAAAGTGAGCACTGGACATACATGAAGTCATGAAGCCAGTGAAACAGATCTATAGAAGCATACATACATTAATGTAATGGAACGCATAGGGAACATGCCATTATCACTCACAGCCAAAGTGGGCTATAAAGAATATATATGTGTGTGTGTGTGTGTGTGTGTGTGTGTGTGTGTGTGTGTGTGTGTGGAGAGAGCTGTTCTGATAAGGAACTACGAGACTGTTTAAGTGTGTTGGCGTGTGTGTGTGTGTGTGTGTGTGACATCAGAAGTCTGCCCTTTAAAATACTGCCCTCCACGTGTACAAATTGGTCTGGCTCTGGCGCTAAGTGCACACTGCTAATTACATCACTCCTCTGAGCTCACTCTCTCCCTCTATCATTCTTTCTCTATCCCTCTCTCTCTCCCTCCATCCTTCTCTCTCTCCCTCCATTTCTCCTGCTCTCATCCTTGCATTCTTTCTCTTTCACTCTCCCCTCTATCCCTCTCTCTCCCCCTCTATCCCTCTCTCTCTCCCTCCATTTCTCCCGCTCTCATCCTCCCACTCTCTTTCTCTTTCCCTCTCCTCTCTTTCTTCCTCTATCTCTCCCTCTCTTTCCTTCCACCCCCTCTCTCCCCCCATCTCTCATTAGGCCTACCACATAAACTTATTGGGGTTAATAATTAACAAGGGCCTGTGTGTGTGTGTGTGTGTGAGTGTGTGGGCAGGTGGAGGTCCTGTAATGGGCTGAGTCCATAAATCTGGGACCCAAAGCCCTGGGTGTGCCATTAGCCAAGGTACGGTGTGTGTGAGTGTGTGTCCATGTGTGTATGTGTGTGAGAAAGTTTGGGGCATCTGTCACAGCAAGGCTCATCAGAGGCAGAGGGAAAGGCCCTCACCAGCTATCCACAGACAACAGAGTGTGTCTATGTGTAAAAGTGTGTGTGTGTGTGTCTCACCTGTTCAGAGGTCATGGACGTGAGTGTGTGTGTGTGTGTCACTTTTTCATTGGCCGTGTGTGTGTGTCTCACATTTGTTTGGAGGCCGTGTGTGTGTGTTTGTGTGTGTATGCATACGTGCGTGCATGTTTGTGTGTCTCACTTTTTCATTGGTCTTGTGTGTGTGTTTGTTTGTGTGCATGTGTGTGTGTGCATGTGTGTGTCACCTGTTCGGAGGTTGTGTGTGTGTGTGTGTGTGTATGTATATGTACATATACTCCTCTATTTATCCAGATGCACTGGCTACCTGTGGCTGCCCGGATCAAGCACAAGGCCCTGACCCTTGCATGTGTGTGTGTGTCACCTGTTTGGAGGCCATGGACGTGTGTGTGTGTGTGTGTGTGTGTGTGCGCGTGTGTGAGTGTGTGTCACCTGTTTGGAGGCCATGGACGTGTGTGTGTGTGTGTGTGTGTGCGCGTGTGTGAGTGTGTGTCACCTGTTCGGAAGCCATGGGCGTGTGTGTGTGTGTGTGTGTGTGTGTGTGTGTGCGCGTGTGTGTCACCTGTTCGGAGGCCATGGACGTGTGTGTGTGTGTGTGTGTGTGTGTGTGTGTGTGTGCGCGTGTGTCACCTGTTCGGAGGCCATGGACGTGACGTTCATCTGGTTGCTGATCTGGCCCATGCTGGCGTTGTTGGTTGCCATGGAGACGCTGAGGTTGATGCTGCTGCCGTTGTACATGCTGCCATTGGCCGGCTGGAACTGAGGAGGAGACTGCTGGGGGAACATGCTGCAGGATGGAGGGATGGAGGGAGCAGGGGAGGGAGGGAGAGGTGGAGGGAGGGATGGAGAGAGAGATGGAGAGAGAGGTGGAGGGAGAGGTGGAGGGAGGGATGGAGAGAGAGATGGAGAGAGAGGTGGAGGGAGAGGTGGAGGGAGGGATGGAGAGACAGGGATGGAGGGAGAGGTGGAGGGAGGGATGGAGAGAGAGATGGAGAGAGGTGGAGGGAGGGATGGATGGAGGGGTTGAGAGAGCAGTGGAGGGAGGGATGGAGGGAGGAAGAGATGGAGAGAGACAGATGGAGAGAGGTGGAGGGAGGGGTTGAGAGAGCAGTGGAAGGAGGGAGGAAGAGATGGAGAGAGAGAGGTGGAGGGAGGGATGGAGAGAGGTGGAGGGAGGGGTGGATGGAGGGGTTGAGAGAGCAGTGGAAGGAGGGAGGAAGAGATGGAGAAAGAGAGGTGGAGGGAGGGATGGAAGGAAAGATGGAGAGAGGTGGAGGGAGGGGTGGAGGTAGGGATGGAGAGAGGTGGAGGGAGGGATGGAGAGAGGTGGAGGGAGGGGTTGAGAGAGCAGTGGAAGGAGGGAGGAAGAGATGGAGAAAGAGAGGTGGAGGGAGGGATGGAGGGAAAGATGGAGAGAGGTGGAGGGAGGGGTGGAGGTAGGGATGGAGAGAGGTGGAGGGAGGGACGGAGGGAAGGATGGACAGAGAGGTGGGGGGAAGGATGGAGAGAGGGATGGCAGGAGGAAGAGGTGGAGGGAGAGATGGAGAAAAAAAAGAGAGGTAGGACCAACAAACATTTAGTATTTGTGAACGGACCACATCACAACGGGAAAAACACTTAGGAAGACTTGCATGTCAGAGGAGTGAAACATGACTTCACTGCAGGTTTACATCTTGATTTGAGAATTAAACTGGATAAATCTGAAAAAGTGTTGTGTTTTCAGCTGTATAAGACATTATGAGTGATGATAGGCTAAGGCAAAATAAGTTAGCTTAATAAACAAACTGCAGTCTTGCACCTATGTTGGTTTTTGGATAAAACTGAACAAAATCCTAAAAGTTTAGTCAGTGCTTGTATGTCTTGTGAGTTTCCAGCAATATTAGGCTGTGTGCAATGGAAGACATGTTTAGGCTGGTAGTCACTAGGCTGAAGTTAGCTTATCCACACTCGTCATTGCCTCACTAGGCTAAAGTTAGCTTATCCACACTCGTCATTGCCTCACTAGGCTAAAGTTAGCTTATCCACACTCGTCATTGCCTACTGTTGTAATATTAGGCTGTGTGCAATGGAAGACATGTTTAGGCTGGTAGTCACTAGGTGAAAGTTAGCTTATCCACACTCGTCATTGCCTCACTAGGCTAAAGTTAGCTTATCCACACTCGTCACTGCCTACTGTTGTGAATGGACTGCTTTACATGGCGCTGTGCGCAAGGTACAAAGACAATGAGGTGCAGACACGGCAGACACGCACTCAAAAACGCCGCGCCACATGTGCACTGATGTCATTTTGACGTCACACGGCGAGTGTAAAACTAGCTTTACTCCCCTCTTAGTACAGTGCCTGCCTGCCTGCCTGTCTGTCGGTCTGCCTGTCTGTCGGTCTGCCTGCCTATCTGTCTGTCTGCCTGCCTGCCTATCTGTCTGTCTGTCGATCTGCCTGTCGGTCTGTCTGTCTGCCTATCTGTCTGTCTGCCTGCCTGTCTGTCTGCCTGCCTGTCTGAGTCTGTCTGCCTGCCTATCTGTCTGTCTGCCTGCCTGCCTGTCGGTCTGCCTGCCTATTTGCCTGTCTGTCTGTCTTACTTGTTGGCGGTCATGTTGCCCTGCGGCCAGCCATTCATGTCGGGCGAGGACTGGAAGCCGGCGCTGCCCTGGCCCTGTGGCAGCATGGGAGATTGGGCGTGGCCCATGCGGGGCGACATCAGGGGGCTCTGCGGGGTGGTGGCTCCTCCGAATCCCCCGTCAGGCTGCTGACTCATACCTGCACACACACACGTGCACACACACACACACACACGTGCACACACACACACACACACACACACAGGCACACACAGACACACACAACCTGTCAGACAGCTGAAACATATGTAGATAAGATATTTACACAGAATAACTACACAGACAAGCACAAAGGCCTAATTACACACACACACACACGGAGGACTGGCACAAGCCCTCTGACATGAGGAAAGCAGGCTAACACTACTGTATTACGCTTCCCACACAGATAGCCACAACACTTAAGGATATACACATGTGCACAGGGGCTTAAGGGTATACACGTGTGCACAGGGGCTTAAGCGTATACACATGTGCACAGGGGCTTAACTATATACACATGTGCACAGGGGCTTAAGCGTATACACATGTGCACAGGGGCTTAACTATATACACATGTGCACAGGGGCTTAAGGGTATACACATGTGCACAGGGGATTAAGGATACACATGTGCACAGGGGCTTAACTATATACACATGTGCACAGGGGCTTAAGCGTATACACATGCACAGGGGATTAACTATATACACATGTGCACAGGGGCTTAACTATATACACATGTGCACAGGGGCTTAAGCGTATACACATGTGCACAGGGGCTTAACTATATACACATGTGCACAGGGGCTTAAGCGTATACACATGCACAGGGGATTAACTATATACACATGTGCACAGGGGCTTAAGGGTATACACATGTGCACAGGGGATTAAGGATACACATGTGCACAGGGGCTTAAGGATACACGTGTGCACAGGGGCTTAAGGATACACGTGTGCACAGGGGCTTAAGCGTATACACGTGTGCACAGGGGCTTAAGGATACACATGTGTGCACAGGGGCTTAAAGGTATACACATGTGCACAGGGGCTTAAGGGTATACACGTGTGCACAGGGGCTTAAGGATACACATGTGCACAGGGGATTAAGCGTATACACATGTGCACAGGGGCTGTGGTCATAGGATGAGGACAGGAATGTGTGTCAGGCCAGCTGGGTGTAGATCACTAGCACACACCCTTAGGAGCTGGGAATGAGCAATCATACACAATTTACTAAGCAACAATTACGCTTGTACACCTTCACCATGATATATATTTATTTCTGCACACAGAGATTTGCGATGCATGCTGGGTATTGCCCACACTAGGCGCTTTCACACTGCCAGAATTACCGGTAATTTCAGCCGAAATTTGTGGGTGGTCTGTTGCGTTCACACTGCCGACATGGGGTGGCGTGTCCAAACGACACGCCAATTCGACCCACCTCGGACCCTACACTTTTTTGCGACCCGGGGCGTGCGTGAACATGAGCCGAGGCGAGACGGGGCGCGGGGTGTGGTATGGTGACGTTTCACAACTGCCACCACCCACCGTTGGGGTTTTAAAACAGCTGAGCAGAACTACAAAAACACCAACAAGGAGTTCAGAGGCAAACTGCAAACTGTCTTTCGAAATATGCTGTTTATTTGGCCTAAATCATATAACTCACCCAACGTGATATCAACGTACCAACCAATGTAATTTGTTTTTAATTTAGATGCTGTACATGTCTGTTGGCCAACAGCTTTATCATGTAGCCTAAATGTGCAAGGAATAATATCCCCCATTTCGGTGTTGTTTGAAAGTACATGATTTTGAGTAAAAAAAATTGCGAGTTCACTTCCTGTTACCCCGGTAGTCATAGCGTCATTTTAAACTCCGTGGTCGCGGGAAACTTTTTTTTTTAGAAACACAAAACAATGACATGACAATAGAAACGGTAGGGTAAATGCTATGCCGAACATTTTATGTTAAATAAACAGCATATTTTGAGAGACAAATCATTGTGTTGTGTGCCTTTTAACCAGGAGAGTAAATGTTTAATAACTGTAGATTAATGTTGATGTTTGATGATAGCGCTACTGTTTTGTTAAGGAAACATATGTCCAGAGCGCATCCATCAATATATCTCCATATATTGTGAATATCCCTAATGTGACTGCAAATATCCCCACAAAGACCACTATCGCCCAGTGCATCTTCACCCTAAGTGTTGTGGGCTTTTTCGACGTGGGCGAAAATGTGTGGATAGAGTAAATTATTTAATGATAGCGCTATAGTTCACCTGATGGTGCCGTGTACAAATAGCTACAGTAAATCGGCATCAAATGTATTCTTTGCATATATTTGCAATCCCATGTAAGCATCCAGGTGCAGTACAGTAACATGTCATTTGCCCTTGAATGGTTGTGCAAAGAGCCAGCAACAACTCTGTGCGTCTCGCCATGATTGTTTTAAAAAACTGAAAGAAAACTTTGCAGACAGGTGTATTTACTACGATGTAAGGGTCATTCGCGTCATTGTACACGCCCAGCAATATGTGTGGCGTAATGTTACAGTGCCACTGGGCTACGCCTCCTCAACCCCCCTTTTCAGAAAAGGGTTGAAAAACACGCCGTGCGTTCACGTTGCCATCCCCGGTTAAATTAGCGTGTCGTACCGTGTCGCCACCCTGTGTTGTGCAGTGTGAAAGCGCCTACTGACACCCTTACCCCAAGTGCCAGTTTGCCAGGGGGGGTTTAGGGCGGGGGAGTTTAAGGGGACGGGGGGGGTACACAGGTGACCGACCCAGATAGAGGTGTGTCTGGTGGCGCACTCAGACCCAGTCAGAGCGGTAGCCTCTATCTGGGGGGGGGGGGGGGGGGGGCAGGGGTGAGACAGGGGTACATGGGAAAGGCTGGAGGGAGGAGGTGTATGGGTTAGGTGTTAGCATGTTAGCAGTCATCGCTCATCTACACATGCAGGTTACAGTTAGCGCCATGCTACGGGAGATGCTACGGGGATGAGGGGGTCAGGTCACGGTGGGGGTGGGGGTGGGGTCTGGGAAGTGAAATTGAAGGAGCACCTGTGTGTGCATGTGTGTGTGTACACGAGAGAAAGAGACAGAGAGAGAGAGAGACATAGAGAGAGAGAGTGTGTGTGTGTGTCAGGGCTCCAGAGGGAATCAGAATCAGCTCCACATCCACTGAGCAGCATGATGGGAACACGAACACACACACACACACACACACACACACACACACACACGAGACACATGGCCACACACCACACAGCTGACAGACACACCCCAGCAGCTCACATCTCCCCCACGAGTCCCTGATTGGTC
>CM050203.1:2935000-3057500 GCA_027475355.1 Coilia nasus | reverse complement strand
TGCGAAAGCAAAGCATTTGTGCGAGTGTGTGTTTGTTTATTAACCAATTCATACAAATTTAATATGATGATGAATGGGTATTGTCTAAAGTAGGCTATTAGCAAGTCCTTCTATCTATGTAGAAAGTCTCTGGTCTCTGCCTATAGTCAGTAGTACTCTGCCCTCACTAAACCATAAAGTCAGTCAGCAATCAGAAGTAGTTTGCCTTAGGTAGGTCTTTACTTTATTTCGTGAAACTGAAACACGGTTAAAAAAACGACAAATAAGTTAGCTGTCGAACTGTTGTTAGGTGACAAACTGTTAGCATAAGGCTAGTTTAACATTACAAACGCCTTAGAAAGGCTAACGCGATTAGCATCGCTATATTTAACATTTCAGTTGCATTCATTTTACATACGTTAGTTAGAAAATGCAACAATACAAAGATTTACAATATACAAAGATGTAACTCGTCGACGAGGATCATCTGCATGTTAAGACAGGTTGTGATTAGACCGAAAAACATAAGGAGTAAATTTCCCCCTGTTATGGTTATACTCTCTAGTTAAACTTTGTGGTCTCCAAAGCAAGGGCTCAGCTACGGCAAACCTAGAGGGACATAACACAATAACACATCAGCATAGTTTTTCTAGTAATGTTTTTCTTTGAAGCCCTTGCAAATACAAGATAACAGATTGTCATCAGTCGTAGATTATTAATACTGTGTGTGTTATGAGATGTGTTTATATCTTTATGGTTTTCTGTTTTTGCTATAATTATTTATTTATAATGCATTACTCTGTGAAGTGATGTGGAGATGTCAGGGAAGCAAGTAGTATTGTTCATTTGGTTTGTTCTGCACTTTACCCTAACTTGTAGTGTTTTTTTTTTTTTTGTTTACAAAAGGCGTTCACTTTTTTTTGCTATATTAAGTGCAATATTTTGGTGCAGCTGAGCCACTGATGACTGACCTATTTTAATTTATTACATATTTTGTAGATGGGAAAAGTTTACGTTTTTTTTTTAAGTTATGTACAGCATATTTTTTTGCTAATAAATATGACTACATTTGAAATCAATTTTTCAAACATTCTTGCATTAGTTATTGAATTTAGTGTTTAAATGATGTAAGTTTCTGTGATGTTTGCAAATCATCATCATGTGCACTTTTTTTTAAATCGTGGATGAAATCGAAATCGCAATATCTGCCAGAAAAATCGCAATTCAATTTTTTCTTAAAATCGTTCAGCCCTATTCAGTTCTAATGACCATATTAGGAGAGAGAAACCCTTTATGTTCAGTTCTAATGACCATATTAGGAGAGAAAAACCCTTTATGTTCAGTTCTAATGACCATATTAGGAGAGATATATCCTTTATGTTCAGTTCTAATGACCATATTAGGAGAGATATATCCTTTATGTTCAGTTCTAATGATCATATTAGAAGAGAGAAACCCTTTATGTTCAGTTCTAATGACCATATTAGGGGAGAAACCCTTTATGTTCAGTTCTAATGACCATATTAGGCGAGGGGAACCCTTAAGGCCTGGATATACTCGCCGCGCGCAGTGGTGCGCGCGCAAAAGTGACGTCAAAATGACGTCAGTGCACATCTGGCACGGCGTTCTCAAGCGCAGGTTTGCCGTGCGCGCACCTCCGATTTTTTGTAACTTGCGCGCGGCAGCCCCATTGAAAACCATAGGCAATGGCTAGTCTGGTTTCAGCTAACTTTAGCCTAGTAACTCCCAGCCTAAACATGTATTTTCCATTGCTACAAATCAGCTAATATTACTGGAAACTCACCAGAAATACAAACACTGACTAAAAACTTTTAGGATTTTGTTCAGTTTTATCCACAAACCAACTTAGGTGCAAACCTGCAGTTCGTTTATTAAGCTAACTTTTTGCCTTATCCTATCAGCATTCATAAGGTCGTATAAAGCTGAAAACACTGTAAATATACACACTGACTCAAACCTTTTCGGATTTATCCAGTTTAATTCCCAAATCATGATGTAAACCTGCAATTCAGTCATGTTTCACTCCTCTGACACGCAAGGCTCCCGAACTACTGAGGCATTTGACACCTCTGACGAGGAGAAGACTGCCGTGTGTGTCGAATGAAGTATGTATGGGCGTGCGGCGCTGTGACGTCACGTTTGCGCGCGCACTTCTGCATGCGGCGAGTATACACCTAGCTTTATGCTGTAGAGAATACTTTCTCCATTTTAAAAGCAACACACTTTTGTTTCCTTGCGGTACCCACATGATCAAAGAGGTGATCTGTACAAAACGTCCACCCATTCTCCATACAGTGCCCATACACAGTCCGCCACTTGCACTGGCAGATTCACTACATGCTGGCATTACATTTCAGGTTTGCCCTAGGTTTGTACACAGAGAAGCTTTGAGGTGGCCAATTAATTAATTGCTAAAAACAACTACAAACATGGAAAGCATACATCCAAGCAAAACACCACATAGGGCCAATGTTTTCGACATTACTTAAGTAAACTAAATTATAACCGAGCACCTACTCAATCAGCAATCTATTTACATAGACAAGTCAATAGGAGTCTATGAAACCCATGAGGTCAGAAGATTGCTACTAAGCTGATTGGCTACTTTGGGTCTGAGAGGTGGGTTTACCAACCTGATTGGCTACTTTGGGTCTGAGAGGTAGGTTCACTAATCTGATTGGGGCTGAGAGGTGGGTGAAATAACCTAATTGGCTACTTCAGGTCTGAGAGATGGGTTCACAAACCTGATTGGGTACACTCGGTCTGAGAGGTGGGTCCATTAACCTGACTGGGTACATTGGGTCTGAGAGGTGGGTTCACTAATCTGATTGGGTCTGAGAGGTGGGTCAAATAACCTCATTGGCTACTTCAGGTCTGAGAGATCACAAACCTGATTGGCTACACTCAGTCTGAGAGGTTTGGTAAATTAACCTGATTGATTGGGGACATTAGATCTGAAAGTTGGCTTCACTAACCTGATTGGGTAGCCAGGTAAACCAGCCCCTCGTACTTCATTTCATTTTGTACCGAGGGTCTGGACCAGACACCGTCAGAAACGATTTGTTGGAGGTGTGGACTCGGCTGAAGTTTAAAAAAAGTGCCTCTGCCTTTACCCAATCGCTAACGCCTGGTCGTCACGTATACAATTAGCCTACCTATGCACTACAATGCAAATGTAGCACACAAGGTCAACGTCACGGCTAACAAACACACCCTCTGTTCACTGATTGGATCGGTCTGGCTGGGGCCGACTAAATAACCCTCAAGAGATTCCGGTCCAGACCCTCTGTACAAAATGAAATGAAGTATGAGGGGCTGGTTTACCAGGCTACTGATTGGGTACATTAGGTCTGAGAGGTAGGTAAACTAACCTGATTGGTTACTTTGGTTGCAAGGAGTGGGATCACTAACGTGATTGGATGTGAGAGGTGGCTTCACTAACCTGATTGGGTACATTGGGTTTGAGAGGTAGGTAAACTAACCTGATTGGTTACTTTAGGTGCAAGGAGTGGGACCACTAACGTGATTGGATGTGAGAGGTGGCTTCACAACCTGATTGGGTACATTAGGTCTGAGAGGTTATTAAACTAACCTGATTGGTTACTTTGGGTGCAAGGGGTGGGATCACTAACGTGATTGGGTCTGAGAGGTAAAATAATGAGCCAATAACCTGATTGGCTACTTCAGGTCTGAGAGATGGGTTTACAAACCTGTTCGGGTACACTCGGTCTGAGAGGTGGGTAAATTAACCTGATTGGGTACATTAGATCTGAAAGGTGGCTTCACTAACCTGATTGGGTACATTGGGTCTGAGAGGTAGGTTCATGTTTGACACTCCTGGCATCTGGCTGAGCACTGGCTGGCGATTCTGTGAAGATAAGAGAAGATAAGAGCAATGTGAATGGGTTTTAATGTAGAAATGCACTGAGAATATACCTACCAACATGTATAGTCATTGACTTTTATTGTAGTTATGAAACATGTCAGAAAATGTAATGAAAGAAGCAAAAGGATAGCATGTTTTTGAGCCATTCATAAAATTGTGTAACACTCTGTCAGGGGGTAATGGGGACAGACGTCCTCAATAAGGTCACCGTGCACTTCTCCAAACTGCCAGCAGGTGGCAGCAGCGCTGACAGCATACATAGACATACACACACACACACACACTCCAGGCAGCTTTAGTCAGGCCGTTCTCATAAATGTAGCAGCTGCCTCTGATCCAGCTCTGTGCGTTAACAATGTCAGCACGACCGACACACTACACGTTGGACAGCAGGCAGAGAGCAAACGTGTGTGTGTGTGTGTGTGTGTGTGTGTGTGTGCGTGCGGAGTGCAGCCTGTACAGTCTGGGGCTCTGGGTGGGGCTGCAGATGAAGGATAGGGTGTTGGGCTGTGTGTGTGTGTGTGTGTGTGTGTGTGTGTGTGTGTGTGTGTGTGTGTGTGTGAGCAGCCTGTACTGTCTAGCGCTCCAGGGCTGCAGATGTATTAGTAAAAACATGCATGCTGTGTCTGCCATCTTGGACCAAACAGCCGTGACAGTGACGTCCTAATCTAAGCCACGGTGTGTGTGTGTGTGCGCGCGTGCGTGTTTGTGGTTGTAACTGATGTGATCGGGCCGTGGTGTGGTGGTGAGGCGGGTGGCGCCAGTGTGTGAGAGAGTGTGTAAGAATGTGTGTGTGTGTGTGTGTGTGTGTGTGTGGTGATGAGGTGAGGGGTGCTAGCGTGTGAGACAGTGTGTGTGTGTGATGGTGAGGTGAGCTAGCGTGTGAGTGTGTGTGTGTGCTGGGGTGAGCTAGTGTGTTAGTGTGTGTGTGTGTGTGAGAGAGTTTGTGTGTGTGTGTTGCAGCGAGGTGAGGGGCGCTAGCGTGTGAGTGTGTGTGTGTGTGAGTGTGTGTGTGTGTGAGAGAGTGTGTGTGTGTATGTGTGAGAGAAAGTGTGTGTGTGTGAGAGAGAGAGAGAGAGAGAGTGTGTGTGTGTGGTGGCGAGGCGGGTAGACTTAGCGTGTGTGTGTGTGTGTGTGCGTGTGTGTGCGCCGTGCTACCGCTGGATGTCCTGGCCAAGCAGAGCCCAGAGCCCCCGGAGACCAGGAACATAACATAATATTTATCAACCTACCCAGTCCTCTCAGAGAGAGGGGGAGAGAGAGAGAGAGAGAGAGAGAGAGAGAGAGAGAGAAAGAGAGTGAGCGAGATAAAGACAGAGAGACAGAGAGAGAGAAAGAGACAGAGAGAGAGAGAGAGAAAGAGAGAGAGAGAGAAAGAGAGAGACAGAGAGAAAGAGCGAGAGAAAGAGAGAGAGAAAGCAAGAGAGAGAGAGAGAGAGAGAGATAGACAGAGACAGAGAGAAAGAGAGAAAGCAAGAGACAGAGAGAGAGTGTGTGTGTGTGTGTGTGAGTGAGCGAGATAGAGACAGAGAGAAAGACAGAGGGAAAGGGAGACCACAGGGAGACCACTTCTTTTCACTTCCCATAACAGCCAGAGTGTTTCTGTGACTGTGTGTGTGTGTGTGTGGGGGGGTTAATATAAGAGTGTTTCTGTGACAGTAACTGCGTGCACATGGATGAGTTGAATCCGATTGGAAATGGATTGGGATCGTATCGAATTCATGTGCACAGGCTAAAGATCGTATAGGGATTGGTTTCGCGAATCCGATTGCAACCCCTGGCTTAAGCCGATGTTAATCCGCTTGGTGCCGCCTTGTGCACGCGATTGGTTTGGATTCGCCTACTGCGCATGCACTGGAATTGTAAGACCACTCGGTCCCAGAAGCTTCTGTCCCTGATTTACGCAGCCTCACTTGTGCTGCTGGGTCACCATGAGTCCTTCTAATGTTAATCAGACACGTTTATTTGCCATTACTGAATCACTTTAGAAATTAGCTGAATTGATTAGCTCTCAGGCCTTTACAATCTGTACATGTCTAAGAAATACCACCACCTCCTCCTAATCTGTACATGTCTAAGAAATACCACCACCTCCTCCTAATCTGTACATGTCTAAGAAATACCACCACCTCCTCCTAATCTGTACATGTCTAAGAAATACCACCACCTCCTCCTAATCTGTACATGTCTAAGAAATACCACCACCTCCTCCTAATCTGTACATGTCTAAGAAATACCACCACCTCCTCCTAATCTGTACATGTCTAAGAAATACCACAACCTCCTCCTAATCTGTACATGTTTAAGAAATAAAACCACCTACTCCTAATCTGTACATGTCTATGAAATACCTAGCCTGGGCACGCCCATACTGCCTGTGACGCTGCATTTTCATTTCGCGAGCAAGTCAGTCTGGCCAAGCTGCCTATCTAAACCATTTCTGCTCAGTCCTCAGATAGGGGGCCAATGAAAATCGAGCATTTCAAAAGGCAATGACGCGGTAGTTCAGCGACCGGAAATCTATCTCAGTCACTGTGTACATGGCGAACGTGGAGCAAACGCAAGATTTCAATGCATCTGTAGCTGCTGTTTAGGATGAATTCAAAGGGAAGTTCTATATGAAAATAGAGCAAAGGGCAGCCCTTGAAGCATTTGTTGCGGGGAAGGGCGTTTTTGCAATGCTACCGACCGGCTTCAGTAAAAGTTTAATTTATCAGTTAGCCCCGCTGGTAGCCAAGTCCATTGGGCTTTGCGAGGACGCTGTTGTTGTGGACATTTCGCCTTTGATCACACCGATTCGTTTTTCGAATATCAATATTAAATGGCCAACACCAGCCACTCTCATGTTCACCTCACAAGTCCGACAAAAATCATTTAACGCCATTTCTATATGACTACAGGCTACTACTACTTTTTGTTTGGATCAAGCAGTTTCTTCTGCTGGGGTATACGTCAGAGGGCAGAGGGGTGTGATTGATTGAAGCTTCGTCCAGTAGCAAACAGAGGCATTTGAAAGAGGCGGGTTAAGCCCGCCTTCTGAGAAATGGGTTTACAACACAGCTTGGCCAGACCAATGCTCGCAGAGAATTGACAAGTCGCGATAGCCAGGCTATGAAATACCACCACCTCCTCCTAATCTGTACATGTCTAAGAAATACCACCACCTCCTCCTAATCTGTACATGTCTAAGAAATACCACCACCTCCTCCTAATCTGTACATGTCTAAGAAATAAAACCATCTCCTCCTAATCTGTACATGTCTAAGAAATACCACCACCTCCTCCTAATCTGTACATGTCTAAGAAATACCACCACCTCCTCCTAATCTGTACATGTCTAAGAAATACCACCACCTCCTAATGTTCAAAGCCAAGCCCATGGGATTGCACACAGCAGTCAACACTTCAGTTGCGGCCCCTGAAGAGCTTAAAGGCTGACGTTCATTTTATTGTTTGAAAATTAAGTTTGAATTTTTGTTGCAGACAAAGGGTGTTGGGCTGGTTGTGTGTGTATGTGTGTGTATGTCTGTGTTTGAGTAAAAGACAGATTGAGTGTGTGCTGTGCCTGCAGGCCTAGAGTGTTGGGCTGGTTGTGTGTGTGTGTGTGTGTGTACCTGTTGGGCCTGCAGGCGGTGCTGTAACTACAGGCGTAGGGTGTTGGGGGGTGTGTGTGTGTGTGTGTGTGTGTGTGTGTGTGTGTGTGTGTGTGTGTGTGTACCTGCTGTGCCTGTAGGCGGTGCTGTAGCTGCAGGCGTAGGGTGTGTGTGTGTGTGTGTGTGTGTGTGTGTACCTGCTGTGCCTGTAGGCGGTGCTGTAGCTGCAGGCGTAGGGTGTTGGGTTGGGCGTGTGTGTGTGTGTGTGTGTGTGTGTGTGTGTGTGTGTGTGTGTGTGTGTGTACCTGTAGGCGGTGCTGTAGCTGCAGGCGTAGGGTGTTGGGTTGGGTGTGTGTGTGTGTGTGTGTGTGTGTGTGTGTGTGTATACCTGCTGTGCCTGCAGGCGGTGCTGTAACTACAGGCGTAGGGTGTTGGGGGGTGTGTGTGTGTGTGTGTGTGTGTGTGTGTGTGTGTGTACCTGCTGTGCCTGTAGACGGTGCTGTAGCTGCAGGCGTAGGGTGTGTGTGTGTGTGTGTGTGTGTACCTGTTGTGCCTGTAGACGGTGCTGTAGCTGCAGGCGTAGGGTGTGTGTGTGTGTGTGTACCTGCTGTGCCTGTAGGCGGTGCTGTAGCTGCAGGCGTAGGGTGTTGGGTTGGGCGTGTGTGTGTGTGTGTGTGTGTGTGTGTGTGTGTGTGTGTGTGTGTGTGTGTACCTGTAGGCGGTGCTGTAGCTGCAGGCGTAGGGTGTTGGGTTGGGTGTGTGTGTGTGTGTGTGTGTGTGTGTGTGTGTGTGTGTGTGTGCGTGTATACCTGCTGTGCCTGCAGGCGGTGCTGTAGCTGCAGGCGTAGGGTGTTGGGTTGGGTGGGCACCACGCCTGGCGGCCGGAGGCCGGGTCTCTGCCCCATGCGGAGCTGGAGGGGGTATCCGGGGCGCGGGGGCATCTGCACGGGCATGCCGTGGAAGCCGGCGCCCCCCGAGGGGTCCTGCAGCGCCCCGTAGCCCCCCTGCGCCATGTGGCCTGGGGGTAGGGGTGGGCAAACACATCGTTATCGCAATACATCCTCATACTGATTTTCACAATATACTACAACGATTTAAACATCGATATCGCAATATATCGCGATACTAACTTTCACAATATACTACATCGATTTGAACATAGTTATCGCAATGTATCATCATACTAATTTTCACAATATATTATATAAATTTGTGACTCCAAAAATTTAAAAACACTGTAAATTTATATAAAACATTTACAGCTTATATTACAGCTTTGTCCCCCAGTAGTTTATCAAAATTCAGTTTTGATAAGATATAAGACTATCCAGATGGTAAATAACAACTGGTAATTCAGCTCTGTTTTTACATTTTCACTGAACTACGTAGAATATCGCAATATATTGCAATATACCCAGTATCGCAATGTATCGTGATATAAGCGTATCGTGACAAATGTATCGTGACAGGTATTGTATCGTAGAGTCCATGCCAATACCCACCCCTACCTGGGGGGGGCCCGTACTGCTGGGGGGGGTACACGGGCAGCTTCTGCTCCAGCAGCAGACTACTGGGGTCCTGACCGGGGAACTGCTCCTGCTCCATCGTCTGACTCTGACGGGGCAAAACACACACACACACACACACACACACACACAGCACGCAAATATTTTATCAATACAAATCAATACATCAATACAAATACTATGCTGGCACACAAACACACAAACATAAACACACCCACACACACATGAAGACTGTGATGTCATACAACCACACACACAGACAGACAAACAAACACACCCACACACACATGCACACACAAACACAACTCCACACACCCACACACACACATGAAGCCTGTGCTGGCATACAACCACACACATACACAAACATAAACACACCCACACACACACATGAAGACTGTGCTGGCATACAACCACACACACACATGCAGTGTTTTCCCCAAAGCGTCTAAGCATATCGGCACCGATACGCTTCTTTTTTCGCCGATACGCATCAAGTTTTGCCGAGACGCTTTCATAAAATGCCGATACGCTTAAAAATCATGCACAAAAACATTCCCCCCGGGATTTTCCCCGAACAAGAAGCCCAATGTAGACAAATGTAGGCTGCGTTTTTAGGAAACTTCCGTGGTGGGTGTGTAAACTACTATACTGGCGAAACTGGCCAATCACCTGCCGATTACAGTGCTCCTTTGTTTGTTTTTTCCGCCAGTCAGCTGTATCAGAGAGTATTGTAGAATCTAAGATCTTTAACGCAACCCTCGGGGCTACTAAAACTGCCTGACTTTGTCTGTAAATGCTACACAAGAAGGAAGGAGAACGCTCTCCTTGGGACATGCTCATGTAGCAAGAAAACTTTCTCCACAGTGTACAGAATGCGATCGGATCATCTAGCTGCTGAAAGAGAGTGAGAGAGAGCGTGAAAGGCAAATCGTCCTTTATGTAGAGCAGAGTCAAGACTGTTTCATTGAATAGGACACTCGTGGAATTTAACTAATAAATTAGTCCTTACGTCTTTCTGGATTTGTTGATGGTTCTTTTTAACAAGGTGTCACAATCCGCAATTATTTGTGATTATTTCAAGCCTAATAGTGTACGGTGTTACTGTTTGGATTTCCAGAAAATTAGCTTCATTTCAGACCAGGCTGCAGCCTGTATGGTGTTGTTAGCGCGCTAACGCTAGCGAACTACGCTAACTGAAAGCTGCCACTTTACTCACCAACACCCACCTAAATAGCCTACTAATACTGATATTAGCTGAAGTGGAGAAAGTAATATAAAGTTGTAAGGTTATTGCAGCGTGTTAAATTCAAGGTGAGTCGATGACTGTTAGCATTACCACATTACCAATCATTTCAATGAGCTAGTTCGTTAGCTTGTTACATGAGAACTGAAATAAGATTTTGTTGTCATCAGACATCATTCTAGATAATACTACACTACACTGAAATATATTTATCTGCAGAATCTAAGATCTGTGGTACCAATTCAGCTTTCATGTGGCCATACAGGGAGATGTTTAGTGTGGTGCTCATTAGCATCGAGGGTCCACCTGTCCGAGAGATGTGGTTGGATGCTGCGGCAGACAAGTGGGCGGCCCAGAAAAACAGGAGGCATTTAGTTTAGACATTTTAGTGACAGCCTAGTCAAATTCATGTGACATTATATAGTGCTTGCAGTATTTCTTGTGTGACAATAAATTAGTCTTCCCACCTGGGAGTTTTGGCTCTTTCAACTCACCAAGTGCAACGAGTTTTTTGTTCTATTTGTGCCAAAAAATGCAACATTTTATTAAAAGTGTTATGTTTCCACCAGCCTTCTGGGACCAAAATTTAGCTTAAGATCTTCCTAGAATGCACCATTTTAGCTCTAGAATTTTTTTTTTTTCCCAGGGTGCATGCCCACCAATCCTCCTAGCTACCGTGCCACCGCGTCATCGTATTTACATCAAAATTTAAACCCTTCTTTTTATTTCTGGGGAAAACACTGACATGCACACACAAACACACCTCCACACACCCAAACACGCACATAGAGACTGTGCTGGCATACCACCACATGTATGTTAGGTGTAACAGGGATACAGGTGGCATCGCCTTCTCCATACATGCAGACTGCTTTTACTTTCTGACACAGAGCAGGATTTTGCTAACTGCCTCGAGGTCTTGTTTAGTACAGTTATTTGCACACACACACACACACAAACATGTATACATACATGCATATGTAAACAAACTGGTGCGCACACACACACACACAAACAAACACACACACACAGTATGTTAGTGCAATTAGGAGCCCTGAAGCACACAGTGTACCTTCAGCATACGTATAGTGTGTGTGTGCGCCTGTGTGTGTGTGTGTGTGTGTGTGTGTGTGCGTGTGTGTGTGTGTAATTAATAGCGTCATATTTCTGCCAGCATATCTTTCCCAGAGCATCTGTGCAGCTCTCTCAGTCTAATGACTCCATATAGACACATGTACATATGTAGACACAACTACACTAACATAGCCATATAGACACATGTACATATGTAGACATAACTACACCAATCTAGCCATATAGACACATGTACATATGTAGACATAACTACACCAATCTAGCCATATAGACACATGTACATATGTAGACACAACTACACTAATCTAGCCATATAGACACATGTACATATGTAGACACAACTACACTAATCTAGCCATATAGACACATGTACATATGTAGACACAACTACACTAATCTAGCCATGTATGTGTATGTATATATGTAGGTATGACTACACCAATCTAGCCATGTATGTATATATGTAGGTATGACTACACTAACATAGCCATGTGTGTGTATGTATATATGTAGGTATGTGTATTCCCTACATTATATAAGAAACACAAACACACATCTCAGCCATCTATTAGATATGCTGTTCGCTCTCTCTCTCTCTCTCTCACACACACACACACACACACAGACATTATCCACTCTGGCGGTGTGTGTGAGACAAGTGTGTGTTTGGGTGTGTGTGTGTGATAAGAGTGTGTGTGTGTGTGTGTAGCGGGTGAGTGGCGTTAGCGGTAGCGGCACTTGTGCTAGTACTGGCAGCCGCCCCAGGGTTCCCACTCAGCAGGCGCGCCATGAGCTCTTATGCAATTCATTACGTAACACACACACACACACACACACACACACACACACATGTACGTGTACACACACACACACACAGACATGCACGCACACACACACATGTACGTGTACACACACACACACACATGCACAGACACACACAGACACACACACACACACGTAAGTGTACACAGGCGCACACTCAGACCTGCGAAGACACACACACACAGACACAGACACACACACCCACACCCACACCCACACACACAGGCGCAGAGTCCGGAGGTGGTGCGGCAAAGGGAGCGACTGAGAGAGGGAAGAGGGGAAGAGGGGAGGAGGAGTGAGAGAGAGAAAGAGGAGAGATCTGTCTCAGCCAGAGTAGAGGGGAGAAGGAAAGACAGAAGGAGCAAAAACAGAGAGAGAGAGAGATGGGGGGAGAGAGGGACGGAGGGAGAGAGAGAGAGAGAGAGAGGGAGAGACAGAGAGAGAGGGAGAGAGAGAGATTGAGAGAATGACAGCAAAATGAAAAGCAGCCGTAGTCAGTGATTTAGACAGACGGTGGATGAGAGTAAATGAAAGAGAGAGAGATAGAGGGAGGGAGGGAGAGGGAGGGAGAAAGAGAGGGAGAGAGAGAGAGAGAGTGAATGAGAGTAAATGAAAGAGAGAAAGAGATAGAGGGAGGGTAGAGGGAGGGAGAGAGAGAGGGAGGGAGAGAGAGAGTGAATAAGAGTAAATGAAAGAGAGAGAAATAGACACACAAAGATAACACATACACAAGCGCACCACAAAAATGCAGGAAATTCATGCTTCTCTCTGCACTCACAAACATTTACATCCATATGACAATGCTGTTTCATACACAGAAGCAGGGACGAGAGGAGAGAGGGAGGAGACAGAGGGAGGAGAGGAGAGAGGGAGGAGACAGAGGGAGGAGAGGAGAGAGGGAGGAGACAGAGGGAGGAGAGACAGAGGGAGGAGAGGAGAGAGGGAGGAGAGACAGAGGGAGGAGAGAGAGGGAGGAGAGGAGAGAGAGGGAGGAGAGACAGAGGGAGGAGAGGAGAGAGAGGGAGGAGAGACAGAGGGAGGAGAGGAGAGAGGGAAACTTAGAGGGAGGAGACAGAGGGAGGAGAGAGAGGGAGGAGACAGAGGGAGGAGAGACAGAGGGAGGAGAGGAGAGAGAGGGAGGAGAGGAGAGAGGGAAACTTAGAGGGACAAGGGGGGTGGGGGGGGAGAGGGCGGAAAGGAAAACGAAAGACAGCAGGGATCAGCAGGTCGCAGAGTCCAAGAGAGAGAGAGAGAGAGAGAGAGAGAGAGAGAGAGAGAGAGAGAGAGAGCAAGAGAGGGAAAGAGAAAGAGAGACAGAGGGAGAGGGAGAGAGAGAGAGCCCGAGCGAAAGCGATAGAGGGGGAGAGAGAGTGAGCGAGAGAGAGGGAGTGTGAGAGCGAGAGAGTGAGAGAGAAAGAGAGAGAGAGAGGGAGAGAGAGAGCGAGAGAGTGAGAGAGAAAGAGAGAGAGAGAGGGAGTGTGAGAGCGAGAGAGTGAGAGAGAAAGAGAGAGAGAGAGGGAGAGAGAGACCGAGAGAGAGAGAGAGGGGGAGAGAGGGAGAGAGAGAGTGAGAGAGACGCGAGATGAAGAAGTGAGAGTGAAACCGCAGAGACAGAAAAAGCAGAAAAGAGGGAAGAAGGCGGAGGGAGAGAGAGACAGGAGGGAGCCAGAGAGACGGAGGAGAAGAGAAAGGGAAAGAGAAAGGACACGCAGAGGGAGAGAAGATAAAGTGAGATATGGGCAGATAGAGTGCGTGCGGGAATGGAGAGATAATCGCTGTGCTATGATGCGTTACAGCGTATCCTATGTCATACGTTACGGCGGATCCTATGTCATGTGTCAGATGCGTATCCTATGTCATGCGTCAGATGCGTATCCTATGTCATGCGTTATGGCGGATCCTATGTCATGTGTCAGATGCGTATCGTATGTCATGTGTCAGATGCTTTCAGTTGTTTGCTCAACTGTGCCAATAACGCTTGTTTAGACTTTTAAACTGAACCTGGCCATGACACTTTATGCATATGGGAGAGAGAGAGAGGGAGGGAGTGAGAGAGAGAGAAGGAGGGACAGGGGAAGAGGGGGAGAGAGAGAAGGAGGGGGGAGAGGGAAAGAGGGGGGAGAGGGAACGAGAAGGGGGGGAGAGAGTCAGAGAGAAAGAGAGTGAAAGAGAATGGGGGAGAGAGAGAGAGAGATGCGTTGGTAGTGAAAAATACTGCTGTTGTGCCAATAAAGCATTGCTGAATAGTGCTGAATAGGATGGAGGGATGAGAGAAGAACGAGAAAGAAGAGAAACAAATGAGTGGTGATAGAGAGAGAGAGAGAGAGAAACAGACAGGTAATGAGAGAGGGGGGGGGTTGGAGAGAAAGGGAAAGAATGGGAATCGTTTTGAGCTTTTGACCTTTATTCTTCCTTTATTGCCTGTAAAACGGAAACCCACTAAAGATCTAAAATATATCCGGAGAGAGAGAGAGAGAGAGAGAGAGAGAGAGAGAGAGAGAGAGAGAGAGAGAGAGAGAGAGAGGTGTCAGAGTTAGGCATGGAGAGATGGAGAGGTAGAGAAGGCAGAAAGATAGAGAGAATACAGAGACTGGTAGACAGATAGCCAGAGAAACAGTCAGACGTAGACCTCCAGAAAGAGAAAAAGGGATAGAGTCAAGGAGAAAGACAGAGAGAGGGATAGAGAGAGAGAGAGAAATATGTCTCCTCTTTTCCCCTTATTCCAACCAATCTTTTACTATAATACATTTAATCTTCCTAATCTTCTTTGATGTTATTTTTTAAACTGCATACTGCATTTTATTAACATGTACCATAGCTTCTTTTCTGATTCTTTGTCACTGATCTACGATTTATTTATCTACATTAGTGTTTGTAGATGCTTTCACAACACAACAGCTCTTGTGTGTGTGTGTGTGTGAGTACTGTGTGTGTGTGTAAGAAGCGTGTGTGAGAAGAGTGTGTGTAGAGTGTGTGTGTGTATGTGTGTGTATGTGTGTGTGAGTAGTGTGTGTGGCCTGACCTGTCCCACGAGTGCTGGGATGCCGAGAGCCTTGTCAATCTCGTCGCAGTCGGCGTCCTTGAGCACACTGAACAGCTGACTGAGCAGAGCTCCCTCATCAGCCACGCCGTCACTGGCCCCCCCACACAACACATCCTCCCTGGAGCTGCTGTACACCGGCCTACACACACACACACACACACACACACACACACACACACACACACACACACGTGTGTAAACAACAGGTAGTTATGCTGTTTGGAGTGGAGTTGTTAATGGTACTCGATGTTCTTGTCTGGTACACAGCTGTGCATCAGAGGACACAGGAGGCAGGCATCACATCCGAGTCTGTGTGGAGTGCTGAATGTTCCGTGGTGGGTGCTGGTTCTAGAAGGATCTATGCAGGGTGGTTTCGGTTAGCTGTTCTATTAGGGTGCTGGTTCTAAAGGGTTCTGTGAGGGGCGGTTCTGCTAAGATGTTCTGAAGGGTTCTGTGCGGGGCGGTTCTGCTAAGATGTTCTGAAGGGTTCTGTGCGGGGCGGTTCTGCTAAGATGTTCTGAAGGGTTCTATGCGGGGAGGTTCTGCTAAGATGTTCTGAAGGATTGTATGCGGGGCGGTTCTGCTAAGATGTTCTGAAAGGTTGTACGAGGGCCGGTTCTGCTAAGATGTTCTAAAGGGTTCTGTGCGGGGCGGTTCTGCCAAGATGTTCTGAAGGGTTCTGTGCGGGGCGGTTCTGCTAAGATGTTCTGAAGGGTTCTATGCGGGGCGGTTCTGCTAAGATGTTCTGAAGGATTGTATGCGGGGCGGTTCCGCTAAGATGTTCTGAAGGGTTCTGTGCAGGGCGGTTCCGCTAAGATGTTCTACAGGGTTCTGTGCGGGGCGGTTCTGCTAAGATGTTCTGAAGGGTTCTGTGCGGGGCGGTTCTGCTAAGATGTTCTACAGGGTTCTGTGCGGGGTGGTTCTGCTAGGATGTTCTAAAGGGTTGTATGCGGGGCGGTTCTGCTAAGATGTTCTACAGGGTTCTATGCGGGGCGGTTCCGCTAAGATGTTCTAAAGGGTTCTGTGCGGGCCGGTTCCGCTCACCTGCTCTGGCCGGCGAAGGGCACCTGGTCGATGGGCAGCATGCTGTCGGGCCACGGGGCCGTCTGATTGGGTGGCACCTGCTGCTGGGAGAACTGGTGCGCCACCATGCTCAGGTCCATGTTAGTTTGGCCTGCAGCAACACACACACATACACACACACACACACAGGGTTCCCACTCTTTTTCACTGACAAAACTTCAAAACTTTTCCATTACTTTTTCATGACCTAAAGTGAATTTGCCATGACTTCACGGCACCTTAAGTGTGTAGAATTTAGCATACTTTTAGGGCTAAATATAAAATGTTTAACATACAAAATACTGTCAATGCATTTATTGTCGACTCTAAAGGCTTAATGATAACAGAACGCTGTAGTTGCGTTAGGGAGAAGCTAAAATTCCATGACTTTTTCAAAACTTTCAGTGAATTTACAAAATTCCATGACTTTTCCAGGCCTGGAAAATTATATTTTCAATTTCCATGACTTTTCCAGGATTTCCATGACCGTGGGAACTCTGCACACAACATTTATTTATTTACTCATTTTATCCTTGTTTTACCAGGGAAGTAGAAGTACAGACTGGACAATGCCGGATCGACCCAGACTGGAAGGACAGAGGGACAGAAGAGAGGAAAAGAGACGTGTGGACGGAGAGCCATATGCTTTAGCATGTATGTGAGGTTGACTTTAATGAGAGGAGCATTGTGGGGGAGGATGGATACGGCTTGGGGAGGGAGAGGAGGATGGAGTGGGGTGGGGTGGTGCCGGTCTGAGAAACACTTTGAGAAACACTTCCTAAGGCCAGTTTGAGGCCTGTAGGTCCTCTTTGTAGGTCCTCACCTCCAGGCATCATCTGTGCGGGCAGCATCTGGCGCGGGCCTGGCTGGGCTCCGGCCCTGAGAGGGCCCCCCGTTCCCGCCGCGCTGGCCACCATGCGCCCGTGCAGCGTCCCCTGCTGGAGGCCCTGGGCGGCGGACGCTGGGGCCGACGCAGAGCTGTTGACCGCGGGGCCGTGGGGGCCCCAGCCCTCCTGCTGCAGGCCCCCCCCTCGGGGCCCGTTGGCCCCCAGCACACCTGAGACGCAGAGAGAGGAAGAGTGTGATTACAAATATAACACCTGAGACGCAGAGAGAGGAAGAGTGTGATTACAAATATAACACCTGAGACGCAGAGAGAGGAAGAGTGTGATTACAAACACACTAATAACTACCAACACCTGAGACACAAACAACTACTGTACAACAATCCATCTTAACAAAATGAATTGAGGGAGGGAGAGAGAGAGAGAGAGAGAGAGAGAGAGTGAAGGAGAGCAAGAGAGAGAGAGAGAGAGAGAGAGAGAGCGAGAGAAGAGAGACAGGCAAAGAGAGAGACAGGCAGAGGGAGGGAATGAGTGTGATAGTCAGTGGGTTTACATGGCAGTGTAATAATTCGAATTATTGGCTTAATTTGACTGAGAGTTTTCATGTAAACACCTTAATTCGACTAGAAATTGGACAATCATAGTCGAGTTCACACCCCGAGATAAGTCGAGTCGGCGGCGCCTTTCCTCAGCAATAAGCAAAACTACATTGGCGTTTTTTTTCTCAGATGCGGGTGGATGTTTTACATTATATTCCTATGATACAGGGTGTTTCTGAAAACAGGTCCTTGGCGCTTTTCAAAGCGCTGCCGCTGGTGTTTTTTTCCTCCTTCCCCGGGTGGAGAAAATCTTTACTCTCCAAGAAAAAGCGTCCTATGTCAAGTGTTTGTTTTAACGTGATAAATTAATGTGATAATATGTGCTTGGTGTCGTTGGAAAGCTGAGATTATGTACTTTCTTCTGTTGTGCGTGCCTTATCTATCCGATCACAGGTTCGCGAGTAATTTCAACGAGAGTAATGTCTGTGCAAAGCGCTAATATCAGAGATTTTGGCGAATTTTTAAATATGAATATCTCGCCGATACTTGATCACAAAAATAAGCGGGAGGTCACGATGTAAAGCCATGGTTCTGCAGTTTCGTTTGGTATGCGTGCCATATCGCTACGATGTACCGTTCCAAGGTAATTCAACAGAGAAGAATAGGTGTAAATTTGCCCGCACTTTGCGGGCGTCGGGCCCATAAGGTTAAAAAACTGCCTATCGTACCGTGGTACTAGGTGCTTTCGGCCAATGATTCGAACTACTCACTGTTATGTATACTCTGACAATTGCAGTTGACCCCCTGCAGAGGGTAGTCGAATTAAAGCTATAATCGAGTTATTTGCCATCATGTAACCGCACTGAGTGAAAGAACGAAAGGAAGAGAGTGAACAGAAGAGTGAGGAGGACAGAAACAGAGGAGTATTAGTGTGCACATGAAAAAGAGAGAGAGTTTATTAGGAGAGAGCAATAAAGAGTGTATTGAGATAAAGAGTGAAAGAGTCTTTTAGGAGAATGAGCGGGTGAAGAGGTGTGAATGAATGAATGCCCCAGTGAATGGGCTATGGGACCCTTTGACATGTCTATTCATGTTACAGGGCAGTTCAGCTTCCCCTGCTATGAGCGCCATGACGCACCACTATAGCAGCCATTATGGTGCTAACATCACTATGTATAGTCTCTCTCTCTCTCTCTCTCTCTCTCTCTCTCTCTCTCTCTCTCTCTCTCTCTCTCTCTCTCTCTCTCTCTCTCTCTCTCTCTCTCTCTCTCTCTCTCTCTCTCTCTCTCTCTCTCTCTCTCTCTCTCTCTCTCTCTCTCTCTCTCTCTCTCTCTCTGTCTCTGTGTACTTCTTCCCTCTTGTCTGTTGGATCATTGCTCATTCATAGTCTCTAATCTCATCTAGTTGCTGATTGTGTGTGTGAGTGTCTGCGTGTGTCTAAATGTGTTTGTGTGCATGTGTGTGTGTGCACGCACACGTGTGTGTGTGTGACTGTGTGTGTGTGTGTGTGTTTGTGTGCATGTGTGTGTGTGCACGCACACTTGTGTGTGTGTGACTGTGTGTGTGTGTGTGTGTGTGAGTGTGTGTGTGTTTGTTTGGTGGTGGGGGTGCACGCATGTGAAATGTCTCCGTCGTCCCTGTGCTCTCTGCCCCTTGCATAAATAAACAGGAGCGTCCCATCATCCATCATGCTGCTGATTCCACCACACAGCGCTCTAGGAGCATGCCCAACAAAAACAAGGCTTCTGTTTTCCATCTAGTCTCCCTGTGTGTGTGTGTGTGTGTGTGCATGCGTGTGTGTATGTGTGTGTGTGTGTGTGTGTGTGCGTGTGTGTGTGTGTGCATGCGTGTGTGAGCATGCATGTGTGTATGTGATAGAATGTATGTCTTTGAATGAAAGATGAAGTGTGTGTTTGTGTGTGTGTGTGTGCACGTGTGTGTGTATGTGTGCATGCGTGTGTGTGTGTATGTGATAGAATGTATGTCTTTGAATGAAAGATGAAGTCTGTGTGTGTGTGTGTGTGTGCGCGTGTATGTGTATGTGTGCATGCGTGTGTGTATGTGATAGAATGTATGTCTTTGAATGAAAGATGAAGTGTGTGTGTGTATGTGTGTGTGTGTGTGTGTGTGTGTGTGTGTGTGTGTGTGTGTCACGGGGGACTGTGTCAAAAGCAGGAGACAGAAGAGGATGTCCTGGCCCACGTTTGGGGGCACGCTTTGATAGTCCACGGCACTGAAACTCAAAACCACAGCTTCTAAATCAGGATTATACAAATTAGTTTCCTTTTTTCCCTCTCTCTTTCTTCCCCCCTCGCTCCCTCGCTCCCTCTCTCCCTCTTCCCTTCTGTGCGTCTCTCTCCACCTCCGTCTTTCCGGGCTTGTAATTGGGGCTTAATGTAGGCCCTACTCTCAAACATTTACTGTCATCCCACATGTTGGCATTCCTCAGGGGTGTCCGCACTGCGCTGGCGGCCCCTCAGTAGTGCTGGCTATTTCCGAGCTAAGTGGCGTGGTTATGGGTTTGCGACCCGCAGCGGGTATTTGGGGCCGGACTGCCGGGTATCCTGGGATAGCTGTGTCGGCCATGGCCCTTGCTTGCTTTGTCGGCACGCGAGTGACACACACACACACACACACACACACAAACACACACACACACACACACACACAGCACGGCCCTTGCTTGCTTTGTAGGCACGCGAGTGACACACACACACACACACACACACAGCACGGCCCTTGCTTGCTTTGTCGCCGGCCGTCCAACGACGCGAGTGACACACACACTCACTCACACACACACACACAGCGCTGGTCGTCCAACCATGTGAGTGACGCCCCCCCTCCCACACACACTCACACACACACTCACACACACGCAGCATGGCTGCTGCCGCTCCAGGTGCACGGCATCTGACGGACGGACTCCTGCCATGACATTAAAATGAGCTCTCCTCCTCCGCCATGTCATGCTGTGTGCGCGCGCCGTTTGATGTTTGCATCCGGGATCATGCACAGCAAGCCGTTTGCTGCTCTCTCACTGGAGCAGCGGACTGTACACCCCTGAACATTACACTCTGCAAGCCCTTTGCTGCTCTCTCACTGGAGCAGCGGACTGTACACCCCTGAACATTACACTCTGCAAGCCGTTTGCTGCTCTCTCACTGGAGCAGCGGACTGTACACCCCTGAACATTACACTCTGCAACACTCAGCTCTGTCGCCGCTGTGCACATAAAGCAGAGCACATAAAGGCAGTGAAATGTTGCATGTGAAATGAAGGCAAAAGTGTGCATTGGGAATAATATTATTGAAAGATGAGAAGAGAATATATGTTGGCTCATTTTGTAGTACACTGGACCAATGCACTGCAGACTTTTAAAAGTTTTACTTGATAAGATTCAACTTTATCACCATAGTGCTGAGTATATGAAGGCAATGAAATGCTGATAGCTAGCCCAACAGTGTGCATAGGAGCAATACTATTGAATGATGTTCAATAGGGAAATGTGTGTTCTGCATTGTGCAGTATGAGCCAACGGAATGTAAAATGGTGGTGTGGTATGCATATCCATGCTGAAGGTTTCATACAAACAATCTGTCATGTCTGTTTTCATCTGCAATGTGGGAAAAGTTGTCTTGTTTGTGCGTAGCCCTAATGGTTTGAAAGGATAGGAACGAGCTTTCCAACGTAATACATACGCCAGTAAAACAAGTAAATATTCCATGAAAGTAAAACACTTGCGACTAAACTACCATGCAAAGAGTCCCCAGTGATGGTGTTTTGTGGGCCATGAGTACAATGCAGCATGTGGCAGATTTAGTGTGCATACCTTAAGGACATGCATTTTGGGGTTTACAAAAGAAGCACAAGTTCCCTCCAACAAGCCTTTGTATTTGCATTCAGCTCTCTCCAACAAGCCTTTGCATTTGTAGTCAGCGCAGAGATCTCTCTTGATCAAACTCGTGGGTACACCACATCTCAACAGCCATCATATTTGTCCATCATCTTTCATCAGCAATTTCCCCTCACATTCCACAGCCAAGCACCAAGACGCCAAAGGCCTCTACTGCCCCCAGTGGCCGGGTGTACAGCTGCATGTGACTCAAGCAGAGACAAATCTAAAAGTATTTTTGCAACAGAACACTGTATTTTGTTAACTCCGTTTCACTTAGGTATGCCAAATACACAATCTATCTTTGAACATTTTTATAATTATGCTCCACCAACAGAATGAACCTATAACAACACGTTCTGCTTTCTTTGGCTGACGTGACAAAGTTAAAGTCATGGAAGCACTAATTAATCCAGTGTTACAGTTTATCGTGCTAAAGCAGAGAAATATTGTTAATTAGTCTAGAAAAATAAACTGTACAAGAGCACTAAGTCTTATAAGGTCCGTTTGGAAAGGTTAGATATATTTTAATTTACCCTGCAATTAAACTTGTTTTACAAACATGAGTGTGACGCATAAGTGCATAATTTATGGTGGGTGTTGTGGAAAGCATGAGATAGAAGGTCTAATAGGGGTTTGAAGCACTGGAGTACACACACAAACACACACACACACACACACACACACACACACACATGCCGTATTAATATTATATATTATATTAATCTGTAGCTGCTCTCTCACACACATACGGCGTAGTAATATTACATATTATATTAATGTTTGGCTGCTCAATGCTCGCAGGCAGACACAAACACATAAACACCCACGCACACACACACACATACACACAGACACACACACTCAGAGACACACACATACACATAAACACACCCACGCTGCCTCCCGCAACCCATCCATTACGCTCACGGCTGGCCAGAGCCACACATCTGCATATGGACACAGGCCCACCCAATTACAGCCTGTGTGTGTGTGTGTGTGTGTGTGTGTGTGTGTGTGTGTGTGTGTGTGTGTGTGTGTGTGTGTGTGTTTCTTTATGTGTATTTTATGTGCCTATATCTGTGCATGTGCGTGCATACGTGGATGCTTGCGTGTGTTCTGTACCTCATGTGTTTATTTTTGTGATTCCTGTGTGTGTGTGTGTGTGTATGTGTGTGTGAGTGTGTGTGGGTTTTGTCCTATGGTTTTGATTCCTGTGTGGAGTGTGTGTGTGGGTTTTCTCCTATGGTTTTGTTTTTATGTTATGTGCATATTTGTCTTTTTCTTGTCCAGTTCAGGTTAGCGTGTGTGCGTCTCAGTTTTTACACACCTGTGTGATCCTGAGTGTGTGTGTATGTGTGTGTGTTTTTATGGGGGGGTTTGATAGAGTATAGTATATTTGGAGGGGTATTTGATAGAGTATAGTTTTATGGGGGGGTATTTGCTGTAGTGTATGTGGCCAGACAGGTCCATCATATATCTTGATGCCCTGACACCACACACACGTACACACACACACACACACATTACTAGGCCCTCACCAGCGGTGGAAGTGTATGTAGTGACATGATGTGTGCCCTAATTTCAACCAGAAAGACTTTGAGTATATGGTAACACAATAATAATTTATTTGATTACATGTAATGATATGGCACAACAAACTTTGGCATAGGTCCTGTCCTTTGTCCTGATCAATAAAACGTGGAAAACTGAATGGATGCCGACTGTAGTAATGGCAGGGCATAATAGTAATACCCCCCTGACAAAAGGACAAGGACCCACTGGTGGTGATCAAAAGGTAGACAATGAACTTCCAGAAACATATGATGCATAACAAACAGTGAATACGAGACATAATGCATTGAAAAGGGAAACAGAGGATTCCAAGAGCACAACTCTGGGTCCCCCCGGAGCACCGGGGCAAGGAAAAACTCCCTAAATATTCTTAATGAGGAAGAAACCTTGGGCAGAACCACGACTCTAGGGGGAAAGCCTAACTGCCTGAGGCGGGAACTGGTGCTCAAGGAGCTGATAGAGTCCAGGTTGTCGCTCAGGTGACAGGAAATCCAACATCCGGGAACAAAGCAGAGTCACCCCAATGTATGTGGCAGAGAATTGAACTGTTCATGGAGGGGCTGTAGCTGGAATCCCGAGTGAGTATATGGAGGGATCCGGAAGGATAAGGAGGCGACCAGAAATCCGAGGTCGATCAGTGGAGATGCCGAGGTAGAGGAGACATCGGGAGGCCAGTGAAGAGGCAGACGTAGAAGAGACATCAAAAGATCGATCAAGAGGCATGGCGGATTAGACATCATCGTCAGGACCCACTGGACACAGACAGGACCCTTGGATGGATGCTGGGGTGGGAGGAGGGCGAACAGCGGAATACACCTGTGAGCAGCAAAGCAGGTAGGTAAGATGACGTATTTAAAGACAGATGTTACGTGCTGATTGGACGACAGCTAACTGATGACGCACATTACGTCTTCCTGGTAGAACTTCACGCTACGCTTACATGCCTGTGAGGGGTCCAGCCAGTCTGCTTATTTGGGCCCCTGCAGAGGGCGATGAGATTGATCGGATCTCCCCGTAGTTCTACAATGTGGAAGACCTCTTCGCCCCCCCCCCCCCCCCCCCCCCCCCCCCCCCCCCCAGCCCTGAACCAATGCCACTTCCTAAAGTCCTTCACCCTCGTCTGGTTAAAATATCACAGCTGCCACCACTACCAGCGCTGCTGTGCCATCTTCCAGCCGAGGGGTGCGTAACGCAGCCGATAGAAAGAGGGGAAAACAATCTGCCGTTCTGCTCGTTGGCTGCATGTGGACTTCATTTGGGGAGACAAAACACATGGCAGTGCCACTCTGTGATCAGCTCGTAACCGATTGGATTTAATTAAAGCACACACGCACCCACACACACACACAAACATGTACATTCACACAGACACACACTTATACACACACATACAGTGGGTTTAATTAAAGCTCTCCTCATTGCACAATCTGTCACTGGCTGCATTGGTTTAACAGCATGTGGTGCCTGATTAAAGAACTCACCGAGCCCTTTGCTCCTGCGCTGCCGAACAAGGACTTCACACTCACACACACACACACACACACACAGACATACACACACACATGCACTCATGCGTGCACACATGCACACATGCTCTTACTCACACACGCATATGCACAAACATCAGACATACACACATACAGACACACAAACACACACACACATACATACATACACACATACATACATACACACACATACATATATACGTGCACTTATGCGTGCACACATGCACACTCTTACTCACACACACACACACATACATACATACACACACACACATACACATATACATGCACACTCTTACTCACACACACACACACACACATACATACATACACACACACACGTACATATATACATGCACACTCTTACACACACACACACACACACATAGAACCTTTCCAGGACAGCTCAGCTGTGGAAGAATGCTCCAGCAGTGAGGCGAAATCCCCACGTTGTGTTCCGTGGCATTCCGTGATGTTCCGTGGCATTCCGTGATGTTCCGTGGCATTCCATGATGTTCCGTGGCATTCCGATACATTCCATGGCGTTCCAGTGCAGCTCAGCTTAGCTGGCATGCATGGATAGTTGTCCCAGACCGCTACCGCTAATGCATCTCTGCCGCTAACGCATCCATGCCTGCCACAAGCGGGCTGCTACCGCTAACGCATCTCTGTTGCTAACTCCCTCCATGCTTGCCACAGGAGGGCCGCTACCGCTAACGCATCTCTGCCGCTAACGCATCTCTGCCGTTAAAGCTAACGCATCCATGCCTGCCACAAGAGGGCTGCTACCGCTAACACATCTCTGTTGCTAACTCCCTCCATGCTTGCCACAGGAGGGCCACTACTGCTAACGCATCTCTGCCGCTAAAGCTAACGCATCCATGCCTGCCACAGGAGGGCCACTACCGCTAACTCATCTCTGATACTAACTCCATCCATGCTTGCCACAGGAGGGCCGCCTCCTCAGCGCTAATAATTAAAGACATGCTTCATCCCGGCCCCTCATTAATCACGGCCTGCACGGACTTTGAAGCCCTAATCAGAAACAGCCCGACCAAAGGCCACACTGCTTTATTGTGTCTTTACAAATTGTGGTAAGTGCAAGTTGGTATGCCCCATTTCTGACCAAAACCACTCTCCACCCCCCACCCTCCCAACTCCTCCAAGTGCACACACACACATACACACGTGCGCATGCACGCACACACACACACACCCACACACACGCACAGGAAACGAGTGAGTAGAGCCAAATAGATAAGACTATTTTGGTTTCTGGACAAGGGAGGGTTTTTTTTCTTGACTTCTTAAAAGCATGTTTTATGTTAATGCAGTGCCATTAAAAGCTTGCGGTCAAAGTTGTGCTTTGCTGTAGGGATGTGTTAATGACCTGTCATGGTTGGGATGTGTTAATGACAGGACCCAGCATGGTTGGGATGTGTTAATGACGGGACCCAGCATGGTTGGGATGTGTTAATGCTGGAATGCAGCATGTTTGGGATGTGTTAATGACGGGCCACAGCATGGTTGGGATGTGTTAATGACGGGACCCAGCATGGTTGGGATGTGTTAATGACGGGACACAGCGTGGTTGGGATGTGTTAATGACGGGCCACAGCATGGTTGGGATGTGTTAATGACAGGACCCAGCATGGTTGGGATGTGTTAATGACGGGACCCAGCATGGTTGGGATGTGTTAATGATGGGATGCAGCATGTTTGGGATGTGTTAATGACAGGACCCAGCATGGTTGGGATGTGTTAATGACGGGCCACAGCATGGTTGGGATGTGTTAATGACAGGACCCAGCATGGTTGGGATGTGTTAATGACAGGACCCAGCATGGTTGGAATGTGTTAATAACGGGACCCAGCATGGTTGGGATGTGTTAATGATGGGATGCAGCATGTTTGGGATGTGTTAATGACGGGCCACAGCATGTTTGGGATGTGTTAATGATGCGATGCAGCATGTTTGGGATGTGTTAATGACAGGCCACAGCATGTTTGGGATGTGTTAATGACGGGCCACAGCATGTTTGGGATGTGTTAATGACGGGCCACAGCATGTTTGGGATGTGTTAATGACAGGCCACAGCATGGTTGGGATGTGTTAATGACGGGCCACAGCATGTTTGGGATGTGTTAATGCTGGAATGCAGCATGTTTGGGATGTGTTAATGACGGGCCACAGCATGGTTGGGATGTGTTAATGACGGGACCCAGCATGGTTGGGATGTGTTAATGACGGGACACAGCGTGGTTGGGATGTGTTAGTGACGGGCCACAGCATGGTTGGGATGTGTTAATGACAGGACCCAGCATGGTTGGGATGTGTTAATGACGGGACCCAGCATGGTTGGGATGTGTTAATGATGGGATGCAGCATGTTTGGGATGTGTTAATGACAGGACCCAGCATGGTTGGGATGTGTTAATGACGGGCCACAGCATGGTTGGGATGTGTTAATGACAGGACCCAGCATGGTTGGGATGTGTTAATGACAGGACCCAGCATGGTTGGAATGTGTTAATAACGGGACCCAGCATGGTTGGGATGTGTTAATGATGCGATGCAGCATGTTTGGGATGTGTTAATGACAGGCCACAGCATGTTTGGGATGTGTTAATGACGGGCCACAGCATGTTTGGGATGTGTTAATGACGGGCCACAGCATGTTTGGGATGTGTTAATGACAGGCCACAGCATGGTTGGGATGTGTTAATGACGGGCCACAGCATGTTTGGGATGTGTTAATGACAGGCCACAGCATGGTTGGGATGTGTTAATGATGGGATGCAGCATGTTTGGGATGTGTTAATGACAGGACCCAGCATGTTTGGGATGTGTTAATGACGGGCCACAGCATGTTTGGGATGTGTTAATGACGGGCCACAGCATGGTTGGGATGTGTTAATGATGGGATGCAGCATGTTTGGAATGTGTTAATGCCCGTTTCTCAGTGCCAGCTATGTGCACCGGGTCCGATTTGCCGCTGCAAGAGAGCCTTGTGCGTACTCACGAGAGGACCATCTGTGACGGATGAGGGCGGTAATGCGCTGCTACACAAAGACTATTTTTTGGTCAGTGTCCAGCACTGCACAAACTCTGGGTTTTTACACTCGGTCTGCGGATTCTCCGCCATTAAGGAGCCTATATTAGCGGTCTGCGGATTCTCCGCCATTAAGGAGCCTATATTAGCGGACAGGAGATTCGCTGCCATTAAGGAGCCTATATTAGCGGACAGGAGATTCGCTGCCATTAAGGAGCCTATAGTACAACACAAGACTGTCGGATGAAAGGGACACATTGAGATAAATCTGCCACATATATAAATGAACAGGGGATTCTCCACCATTAAAGGAGAACTTCGGTGGAAAATGAAAATTGGCATGTTAAAACATCATACCGAGTTGGTATGTGTATGGAGGAGCAAAATTGATTTAGCCTGTTGCATTCAGAGTTTAACTATTTTTTATCGTTTGTCCCAGAAGGCTAACAATGGAAGTGGTAGGTGCCCTTAGACGAAGCATGACAACTACACTATTTTTAAACCATTAAAACAGCTCGAAGAAACTCCACACTCCATCGGTAGTACAACAAAGGCCCTGACATTAAAAACGAGGCACTGAGAACTTTGTAAGTGTTCACAACATTTATTTATAAAACAGTTTTGACAAGCAGTACCTTGCTGTAGTTTCTCGCCGCCGCCATGATGAAAGTCTGCACAGGTCGATTCACGAACACGAACCAGCAGGAAGAATAGGAGGAGAGGTAGTACAATCAACTTGTTTGGACTTTCATCATGGCGGCAACGAGAAACAACTGCAAATGACTGCACGTAAGAACAGCTTTTTAAATAAACGTTGTGTACATTTACAATATTCTCAGTGGTTCGTTTTGAATGCCAGAGCCTTTGTTGTACTACCAATGGAATGTGGAGTTTCTTCGAGCTGTTTTAATGGTTTAAAAATAGCGTAGTTGTCATGCTTCGTCTAAGGGCACCTACCACTTCCATTGTTAGCCTTCTGGGTCAAACTATAAAAAATAGTTAAACTCTGAATGCAACAGGCTAAATCATTTTTGCTCCTCAGTACACATACCAACTCGGTATGATGTTTTAACATGCCAGTTTTCATTTTACACCGAAGTTCTCCTTTAAGGAGCATATATTACAATACGAGGCTGTCGCATTCAGAAGCGTATATTAGTGGACAGGGCTGCTGAATGGAAGGGTATACTAGAGGATGGGTATTTTAGTGGGCGCGTATATTAGGGCACGGTGCTGTCGGGTGGAAGGGACGCACTAAGAAGCGTATATTAGTGAACAGGGCTGTTGATTCACATATATTAGTGAACAGGGCTCCTGAATGGAAGGGACGCATTGAGAAGCGCATATTAGTGCGTTGGTGCATTGCTGTTTATTGGTGTGTTGGTGCGTTAGTGCACCGCTGTGGTGGTGCATTGGTGCATTTGTGCATTGGTGCATTGGTGCATTGCTGCGTTGCTGCGTTGGTTGCATTGCTGCGTTGGTTGCGTTGCTGCGTTGTCCTTCCTCCTACAGCTCTCCCGCTGCTGAAGGCCAGAGCTGTGCCTTATGTGCACACGACTCCCACCGATATTTCACACGACTCAGGTTTGGCACACACACCTACCAGAATGAACACAATGCAAGGCATGCCAGGCCCATCAGGGGGATGGAGGAGAGAGAGAGGCAGAGAGAGGTAGAGAAAGACAGGCAGAGAAAGGTAAAGAGAGAGAGGTAGAGAAAGAGAAAGAGAGACAGGCAGAGAAAGGCAAAGAGAGAGAGGTAGAGAAAGAGAAAGAGAGAGAGAAAGGTAAAGAGAGAGGTAGAGAAAGAGAAAGAGAGAGAGAAAGGTAAAGAGAGGTAGAGAGAGAAAAAGGTAAAGAGAGAGGTAGAGAGAGAGAAAGAGAGAGAGAAAGGTAAAGAGAGAGGTAGAGAGAGAGAAAGAGAGAGAGAAAGGTAAAGAGAGAGAAAGAGAGAGAACGGGAAAGAGAGAGAAAGAGAGAGAGAAAGGTAAAGAGAGAGGTAGAGAAAGAGAGAGAGAAAGGTAAAGAGAGAAGTAGAGAGAGAGAAAGAGAGAGAGAAAGGTAAAGAGAGAGTTAGAGAGAGAAAAAGGTAAGGAGTGTTTCAGCCCAGCTTGTGAGACTGCAACATAAAAGGGAGGCAGACAACCTTTAGAGTTTAAATAACTACAATTTATTAAATATAAAATAACTACAATTTATTAAATGATTTATTAAAATGATTAAGACGCAAGAAGAAAAACAGTGTCTAGGGGTTTAAATAATCAGACAGGACAAACACAAAGGTTGTGTGTATTCGTGTGAAGATGCGTACATGTGAGGAGGAGGTGTGTGAGGATGAGAGCCCGGGAGGAAGGCATGAGCAGCTCCTTAAATACTAAAGAAAGAAACTCTAAAAGTAGACGAGCCTGGACACAGAGTGTCATCACCCTTACCCTGTAAAACGTGATCCTGGCTTTTAACGTAGCCCGCTGTACGAGTCTGTCTGAGATGAGACAAAGGTGGGTGGGGGGTGAGGAAGCCGGAGCACTCATCATGGAGAGACACGGGGGGGGGTGAGGACTTTTATTTTGACGTGCTGCTGACAGAGAGGTGCAGTGCACATGCTCCATGCACAGGTACCTGGTGTGTGTGTGTGTGTGTGTGTGCGTGTGTGTGTGTGTGTGGTGGGGGGGGGGGGGGGGGGGCAGCGCACACAACCCAAGGGAACAGTGACAGGCACCAGTGATGTACTGCTAAAGAGAAAGCTGGGTAGATTATACACACACACACACACACTGCTTAAAAAGGTGACTAAATAGTGTATGTCCCTAACAGTATCATAATGGCAATCACCAAAAAGGCAAATGAATGCTGTTTTAGCTGTTTTCAAATCCTGTGTCAATGGCCCCTCAGTGTGTTAACCCTCCCCTGTCCCGTCAGTTTGCAGGGAGACCATTTCTACATTACACTACACTTAGCAGATGCTTTTATCCACAGCTATTTACAATACAGGACACAAACAAGCTATGATATCTATACCAAATATTTACTAAACAGCAGCTATTGTAATTTGTTTTATCTCCTCAGAGCCTTGATCCTACTCAGAAGTGATCATAGCTCGCTTCTCACCTTCCCCATTCCTCTCAGCCCAAGCGCAGATGCCCAGATGTTGGGTGAAGGTCCTTGATCAAGCCGTGAAGTTGGCCAAGACTGGCATTTGCAGGTAAGGGGAGAGTGTGTCTGTGGACTGTGCAAGCAGTATAGTTAGTGTGCTCAGTATAGTTAGTGTGCTCAGTATAGTCAGTGTGCTCAATACAGTTAGTGTGCTTACTACAGTTAGTGTGCTCAGTATAGTTAGTGTGCTCAGTATAGTTAGTGTGCTTACTACAGTTAGTGTGCTCAGTATAGTTAGTGTGCTCAGTATAGTTAGTGTGCTCAGTATATTTAGTGTGCTCAGTATAGTTAGTGTGCTCAGTACAATTAGTGTGCTTACTACAGTTAGTGTGCTCAGTATAGTTAGTGTGCTCAGTATAGTTAGTGTGCTCAGTACAGTTAGTATGCTTACTACAGTTAGTGTGCTCAGTATAGTTAGTGTGCTTAGTACAGTTAGTGTGCTTAGTACAGTTAGTGTGCTCAGTATAGTTAGTGTGCTCAGTACAGTTAGTATGCTTACTACAATTAGTGTGCTCAGTATAGTTAGTGTGCTCAGAATAGTTAGTGTGCTCAGAATAGTTAGTGTGCTCAGTATAGTTAGTGTGCTCAGTATAGTTAGTGTGCTTACTACAGTTAGTGTGCTCAGTATAGTTAGTGTGTGCAGTATAGTTAGTGTGCTCAGTACAGTTAGTATGCTTACTACAGTTAGTGTGCTCAGTATAGTTAGTGTGTTCAGTATAGTTAGTGTGCTCAGTATAGTTAGTGTGCTTACTACAGTTAGTGTGCTCAGTATAGTTAGTGTGCTCAGTACAATTAGTATGCTTACTACAGTTAGTGTGCTCAGTATAGTTAGTGTGCTCAGAATAGTTAGTGTGCTCAGTATAGTTAGTGTGCTCAGAATAGTTAGTGTGCTCAGAATAGTTAGTGTGCTCAGTATAGTTAGTGTGCTCAGTATAGTTAGTGTGCTTACTACAGTTAGTGTGCTCAGTATAGTTAGTGTGTTCAGTATAGTTAGTGTGCTCAGTACAGTTAGTATGCTTACTACAGTTAGTGTGCTCAGTATAGTTAGTGTGTTCAGTATAGTTAGTGTGCTCAGTATAGTTAGTGTGCTTACTACAGGTAGTGTGCTCAGTATAGTTAGTGTGCTCAGAATAGTTAGTGTGCTCAGTACAGTTAGTATGCTTACTACAGTTAGTGTGCTCAGTATAGTTAGTGTGCTCAGTACAGTTAGTATGCTCAGTATAGTTAGTGTGCTCAGTATAGTTAGTGTGCTCAGTACAGTTAGTGTGCTTACTACAGTTAGTGTGCTCAGTATAGTTAGGGTGCTCAGTATAGTTAGTGTGCTCAGTACAGTTAGTGTGCTCAGTATAGTTAGTGTGCTCAGTATAGTTAGTGTGCTTACTATAGTAAGTGTGCTCAGTATAGTTAGGGTGCTCAGTCAGCGCTCCAGGTACTCGGTTGGAGGGGCCCGGAGGAGCTCTGATATCCAGAGACTTTTGGTGGACACCACACACACACACACACACACACACACACAGACAGAGGTGCACTTACATACACAGAAGCATACACACACAGAGACTCATACATACACACACACACACACACACACACACACACACACACACACACACACACAGAAGCACAAAAGCCTGCGAGCCTCACAGCCAAACATAACTGTATTAATCTCTAAAAGGCCACCAGGCCAAACTGTGTTAAGCTCTAAAAGGCCACCAGGCCAAACTGTGTTAAAAGGCCACCAGGCCAAACTGCGGCCTGCAGCAAAATACACACAGATGGGGAAAAAAGAAGAAGACAGCCCAGACCTCTCCTCTCTCTCTCTCTCTCTCTCTCTCTCACACACACACACACACACACACTCACACACACACACACACTCACACTCACACACACACACACACACACACACACACACACACAGAAGCATCTCCTCCAGTGTTGCTCCGGCGTGGGCCTGTGAATAAATGAGATGAAGGGAGGGCACTTGTCTTTCCTCCTCCTCCTCTTGATTCCCTCATGTGGAACATGGGTGGGGCATGGGCGGAGCATGGGTGGAGCATGAGTGGAGCATGGGTGGGGCATGGGTGGGGCATGGGTGGAACATGGGTGGGGCATGAGTGGGGCATGGGTGGAGCGTGGGTGGAGCAGGCATAAAGCGCTTCGGCACCACAGCAGCACCGCGTCAAAGCCAAGAGTGAGCAGTCTGGCGCTGCAACAATTTGCTGCTGGTTTGCCATGGCACCGCAGCATGTGTGTGTGTGTGTGTGTGTGTGTGTGTTTGTGTGTGTTTGTGTATGTGTATGAGTCTGTATGTGTGTGCTTGCCATGGCACCGTAGTGTGTGTGTGTGTGTGTGTGTGTGACTATGTGTGTGTGTGTGTGTGTGTGTGCGTATGTGTGCGTGTGTGTGTGTTTGCCATGGCACCGCAGCATGTGTGTGTGTGTGTGTGTGTGTGTGTGTGTTTGTGTGTGTTTGTGTATGTGTATGAGTCTGTATGTGTGTGCTTGCCATGGCACCGTAGTGTGTGTGTGTGTGTGTGTGCGTATGTGTGCGTGTGTGTGTGTTTGCTATGGCACCGTAGTGCGTGTGTGTGTGTTTGCCATGGCACCGTAGTGCGTGTGTGTGTGCGTGTGTGTGTGTTTGCCATGGCACCGTAGCGTGTGTGTGTGTGTGTGTGTGTGTGTGTTTGCCATGGCACCGTAGCGTGTGTGTGTGTGCGTGTGTGTGTGTTTGCCATGGCACCGTAGCGTGTGTGTGTGTGCGTGTGTGTGTGTTTGCCATGGCACCGTAGCGTGTGTGTGTGTGTGTGTGTGTGTGTTTGCCATGGCAGCGTTGCCTCATCAAGGACTTGCTGTTTTATAGAGTGCTCCTGACAGGAGACAACGGTTAGATGAAAGTTTAAGTGCTGTGCAATTCTTTCACTCTCTCTCTTTCTCTCTACCCCCATCCATTCTTTTTTCTCTCTCTCTCTTTCTCTCTACCCTCACCCGTTTTTCTCTCTCTCTCTCTCTCTCTCTTCCTTAAATAAACAGGGAAAAGGCAGCCATGGAACACTGGGAAAATATGGGTGTTTATTTGAAGGCTAACTACTGTGTGTGTGTGTGTGTGTGTGTGTGTGTGTGTGTGTGTGTGTGTGTGTGTGTGTGTGTGTGTGTGTGTGTTGAAGGCTAACTACTGCAGTGTGTGTGTGTGTGTGTGTGTGTTGAAGGCTAACTACTGCAGTGTGTGTGTGTGTGTGTGTGTGTTGAAGGCTAACTACTGCAGTGTGTGTGTGTGTGTGTGTTGCAGGCTAACTACTGCAGTGTGTGTGTGTGTGTGTGTGTTGAAGGCTAACTACTGTTGCAGGAATCTGCGGTTTGTCAGCATGCCTCACAGGTGAGCTCACACACTACCACACATGTCAGGAGAGACGCCAGAGCCAGACCAGCGCCTGCCTTTCTCTCTCTCTCTCTCTCCCTCGTTCTCTTTCTCTCCCTCTCTGTCTCTCTCTCTCCCTCGTTCTCTTTCTCTCCCTCTCTCTCTCTTGTTCTCTTTCTCTCTCCCTCTCTCTTTCCCTCTTTCTCTTTCTTTTTCTCTCCCTTCTTATTCTCCCTCTCTCATTCTGCCCTTACCTCTCTTTAACTGTTTCTCTCTCTTTTTCTCTCCTCTTTCTCCCTCTCTCATTCTACACTTCCCTTCTCTGTTTCTCTCTCTCTCAGTCTCTCTTTTGCTCTCTCACTACCCTCTCTCTTTCTATCGTCCTTTCTCTCTCTCCTTCTCATTCTTTCTCTCCTTCACTCTCTCTTGCTCTGTCTCTTATTTTTATTTTCTCTCTCTATCCCTGTCCCTCTCTCTATCTCCCTCTCTCTATCTTCCTCTCTTTCGCCTGATTTCTCCTTTTCACCCTTCATTCTCTCCCCTCCCTTTCTCTCAATCTAACCACTTCCTCCTCCTGCCCCCCTCTCCTTCTCTCTCTCTCCTTCTCTCTCTCTCCTCTCTCTGGCTTCTTCCTTTCATCCTCCTCTTCTCCCCTCCTCCCCCTCTCCTTCTCTCTCTCCCTCTCTCCTTCTCTCTCTCTCTGCCTCCTTTTCTCCTCCTTCATCCTCCTTTTCTCCCCTCCTCCCCCTCTCCTTCAGCTGGCTCACACAATATTTTGCTGGTAGTCAAAACAAAATTAGATGGGTTTGTTATCTTAGAAATCAGCGCAGGAATGACGCACTGCTTCTCTGCTGTGGACCCAGAAGAGTTCCAGGTCAGCGTGGCGCGCTGGTAAGGTCATATGTTTGTCCTTGAACCCACTGTTGTCTTCAGAGCACTCCTGGCAAATGTTTTGTTTTGGGCCAATCGGGGGCTGTGAAGTCACGATGACTGTTTGCAGTTGCACCTTCAAGACTGTAGAAGACCACCATTTTTGTACCATACCAAATGTCACAGTTATAAATCAAACCAAACAAAAAATAAATAACAATTTATTCCTTATTTACATAATAACATACCTATACACAAACTACAGTCTAATCTTACCTTTAGCTACATTTACCATACATCAGGACTATTTGCCAACATCTAAACCTTACTTACTGTCACTGAAATGCCCGACTGTAAATATTGTCTTTAAACAACACCGCCACCTAGTGTTCACTAGAATAAGTACTCCATCGTTTTTCCATAGGCGAGAATGAAAGCCAGCACCACGTAGTATATTTTGAGAGCATTGGAGTGAAACTGTATCTGCATTAGGAAAGGTGCCACAGAAACCAGTTTAAGCACATATTTAAAGTAGAGGAAGTGGTGTACTTGTGGTTGTCTTCATTTGTTACAGAGGCTTTGGATACTCTTATAGCTACTCAGGTCCAGGACAACGCTAAAGTGCTTAAGTCTGTAATGTCTGTCATTTGCAGAATTAAAGTGCCTTCATTGGTCAAAATAGTTTAGCAAGCGCCTTAAAATGCAGGTTTAAATAATTACTATACTATAAATAACTACACGAGCAAGACCAGTTACATAATGAGCTATGTACGAAAGTGTTTAGAGAGCAATGTCTGTCATTTGCAGAATGAAAGTGCCTTAATTGAGCAGAACAGTTTAGTAAATGTGTTAGCAAGTGCCTTAAAAGTGCAGGTTTAACTACTATAAGCTACACATTTCCTGAGCAGGACTGGTGGCATAAGGAACTGAAGTGAGAGAGCAGTGAAGCGTAAGTAAGTCATATCTGTAGGAAGCGTCTGATTCGCGGCGAGGTGTCCAGCCCTTCCTCCTGTCTCTCCAGGCCGTCCACCTCGTCGGCGACGCGCGTCCCCGCCTCCTCTCGCTGGTGCAGGAGGCTGTAGTACACGCCCAGCATGCTCAGCCCCACACACAGGCCCGCCAAGATGGCCGCCAGCCCATACTCCAACCTCAGGACGTCCGGCCTGAACGCGTACAGCTGCAGAGGGGCGGAGAGGCTCTGCAAGGCGTAGACCACGTAGTACACGGTCATGGGCACCCTGGTGTTCTGCCCTTTGACGTTGAAGAAGGAGAAGAGGAGGATGGCCCCGACAACGGCGCGGTAGAGCCACTCCAGGGCCCGGGAGGTGCAGAAGTCTGTGCGCAGGCTGAAGGCCCAGGCGGTCCCCATGAGCCAGACCAGCCCCATGGAGGCCAGGTTGAGGGGGCTGAGGGCCAGCAGCAGGCTGAGGCTGAAGACGCGCGTGCTGATGGTGAAGACCTTGTAGAGCAGGTACACGACCGTGGCCAGGCCCTGCATCTCGCTCAGGTGGGGCAGGGACCTCCGGTGGCAGCGCCGGTAATCCACCATCGCCCACGACACGTTGAAGAAGGACGCAACCATCGAGATGACTGCAAGAAAAGCACACATTTACACATCAGTTGATCCAGTTCATACTTTTCCATCTTCAGGTCCTCATACAGTATGCGGTTACAATGTGCTTTGCAGGGCATAGGGTCAGTGTAAAGATCAGTGTTAGTTAGTCTGTGTGAGTGTGTATGTATGTGTGTGTGTGTGTGTGTATGTTTGTGTCTGTGTGTGAGTGTGCGTGTGTGTGTGTGTCTGTGTGTTTTTGTGTCTGTGTGTGTCTGTGTGTTTGTATGTGTTTGTGTGTGTGTGTGTCTGTGTGTGTGCGTATGTGTGTGTGTGTGTGTTTGTGTGTGTTTGGCCCTGTGTTTGTAAAAGCAAGCACATGACTTTATAGCTAGCCACGACCTCTGAACAGCTGATTACTTTATCTGAAGTGGGTTATGGGTTAATTTAGCAGCACTGCCATCTGATCAGTATATCAAGGAAAAACAAAATAAATAAGACAACAACAAAATATTATGTATACATAACAGTGTATACAATAACAGTGTGTGTGTGTGTGTGTGTTCCTACACTGCAGGACTGAGATGTGTCCGTGGCCCAGCAGAATGGTGTGTGTGTGTGTGTGTGTGTGTGTTTTCTACACTGCAGCACTGAGATGTGCCCATGTCTCAGCAGGACGATGTGTGTGTGTGTGTGTGTGTGTGTGTGTGTGTGTGTGTGTGTGTGTGTGTTTCCTACACTGCAGCACTGAGATGTGCCCATGTCCCAGCAGGACGATGTGTGTGTGTGTGTGTTTATGTGTGTGTGTGTGTGTGTGTGTGTGTGTGTGTGTTTCTTACACTGCAGCACTGAGATGTGCCCGTGTCCCAGTAGGACGATGTGTGTGTGTGTGTGTGTGTGTGTGTGTGTGTGTGTGTGTGTGTGTGTGTGTGTGTGTGTGTGTGTGTGTTTCCTACACTGCAGCACTGAGATGTGCCCGTGTCCCAGTAGGACGATATACAGCTGCAGCAGCAGCTGGGGGACGCTCTCCAGGAAGGCCTCGAACAGACGGAGCATGCTCAGATCGGTGGCCTGGCCAAACAGGCCCCGGTGCACGCGCGCCTCGCTGTCACCTGACGCGCATCTGGAGCGCAGCACACGGAAGCTGCTCCTCAGGAGCTGGAAGTACCTGCAGGGGACACGAGAGGCACAGTCCATGTCACGCCTTGGGACTGCGCTGTGGAGGTCTTTGCAATCTCCGTATTTGTTGGAAAGAATAGACTAGAATAGACTAGAATAGAATAGAACAGAATAGAATAGAATAGAACAGAATAGAATAGAATAGACTCGAATAGAATAGAACAGAATAGAATAGAATAGAATAGAATAGAATAGAATAGAATAGAATAACTTTTTGTTCTTGTGTATAGTGGCAATTTGTGTGTTTCCTACAGTGCAGGACTGAGATGTCATCTAGCTCTGCACAAATGGGGGTGGTGTTCCAAGAATGTGGATACGTAAAGAGTCTGGTACGTGGTAATCCTCCTAATAGAGAAGACCTGAGGCCCTGTTTTTTCTGTGTGTGTGTGCGTGTGTGTTAAGATGGATGGAGGTGTGTTTGCACACTGCAGGACTGAGATGTGTCAGTGGCCCACAATAATTCGAGCCAATCAACATATTTCTTCATGGAGGGATACAATTTGATTGGCTGTTGAGCTTCATAACTTCTGGCCAAAACAGTGAACCGCAGACCACTGTAAAACACAGAAGAAAGAGAGCTGTACTGCCCCCCAAAGGCAAAGTATGGCAACTACGTGAACATTTAAACAGTAAATGCCTTTAAAGTTGTCATACTGCCCAGTCAAACGTGTTGTAGGTAGGTAGTGGGTATAATAGTGGTGATGCTTTTATGCATAAGAAGAAGCAAGAGATCTAGTAACAAGACAAAGGTGGTATTATAAAGTCAATTTCCAGTCTAAACTCAATTTAGTCAAAATACGCAAGTTCTGCATTTTGACTTTGTAGGGGGGGCAATGTTGTTATGCAGCTTTTAAGACGTTTGTTGGATTACCAGCGCAAGTGCCTGTGGTCGTTTGTAGGGGGGCCAGTGTTGTTATGCAGCTTTTAAGACGTTTGTTGGATTACCAGTGCAAGTGCCTGTGGTCGTGTAGTTATGTAACATACACACACACCAGCAGCGACTACAGCAAGAAAGAAGGCAGCGCTCAAACAGCAATGCTCTCAGTAGCTCATGATGTCAAACATCAGAATGTTTCATCATACTTCTCAATTTAACAATTTAATGGATGGGTGATGCAGGAGTCACTATAATTGCTCTGAAGAGGCTTTATTGCACCTTGCTGTATGTTATTCCGAGCCCAGTGTTAAGCAGTGCTGTAACATATTCTAAAGAAGAACTTCCATCCTTGAGGTTGTGTTTCCAGTATGTCATCATGTCAGCCACCACATTTGTCACATATTTCACATGAAAAGCATTTTGCACATTCCGTAGTGTCATAAGTGTGTAGTGTCAGCATATGATAACATGCAGGTTGACACACACACACAAAGACACACACACACACGCACACACAGACATATACACAGACAGACACACACGCACAGAGACACACACACACACACACACACAAACAGACGTGTTGCATCACACTGTTGTGGCAGCCTGCCTTGCCTGTAGGCGAGATTAAATCACTAAAACTAACACTGCAATATTTATGCAAATCAGAATATTGCAGTTCCTAGACAAGTGCACATCCAGGCCTAGTCCAAGATGTTGTAATGTGCTGTACCTGGTGAAGATTCCCATTTGCAGGATGTGAAGTCCCGTGATGAAGTCCCATGAGACACATGACACCTTGGCGTCACCTCTAGAAAGCTCGGACTTGTCATCGCTGAACCATCTGTAGCTGAATATTTGCGTGCAGACAGACGCACACAGCACAAACAGGAAGGTAAGCACTCCCCAGGTGACGTGCCCGTCGTACAGATACTTGGCTCCCAGAAAAGCATCCGAGACGATGTCCACTACGTACAGAACCAGTCCTATCACGGTGAGCGCCCATCGCAGTTTAGTGAAGCGACTCTCCGCACTCATCTTTGGTTCCTTTCGGATGGTCCCCTGCTTGAGCATCGGCTGCTCAGAGGCTCCTGTCCAGGTCGTGATCTCTTTCGTGTACATCCAAAACTGCTTCAACCAAGGGTCCCAGGCACCTACACTGTTAGTACTCGTGTACTCATGTCTGCTGCAAAAACATACACACATTTCATTATCATTTCAATGTATTATATTTAGAAATGCAATGAGACCAGCATGCTTTACTCAGGTTATTGCATTGCTCATATTTGCAAACACAGGCCTCATCAAACTCCATATTATCTGCGAGAACTTCCTTCAGGATGACGTGACATCTGAGAAATACGTGCCCCTTCTTTACTTCTCTCTAACATTATGACTGATCCTTACTTAAACTCATCTTAATGTTTTATTCATCCTTTAGCTAACTGTTCAAATGTACAGTATAATCCCATATAGCTCCCCTAGCCCTAGGCTTTACACACTAACCTCTTGATTAGCAGCACCAGATAAAATGCAATAAATCAACAACAAAACCCCATATCTACTGACGCACTTATGTAACACTCAGATAGGAAATGGAACCCAGTGTAAGATATACAGTATGTCACATACAAAACTATACACGGCATAGGATATACACTACAGTATGTCTCGTACAAAACTATACACGGTATAGGATATACACTACAGTATGTCTCATACAAAACTATACACAGTATAGGATATGTCACATACAAAAACATACACTACATATAAAAAACTACATACAAGGTGGCTGTTGTTATTTTGTAAGAACTTTATATAGCAAAAGAACATCATATTACAAAAAGTGCGCTGTTAGAAAGGCAAAAGAAATGTCTGGTCTGAGTGTAACGTTACTTACCTCTTTCTGGAGTACAATCTTTTAGGGGGAAAAAACTACCGGTAGTTTATTTTGTCCATTGTGAAGATCTGTGTCTGCGTCTGTGTCATCAGTAAATGGAGCAGCTGAGTGAGGCCTCTAAGGACAGGGGCCGTGAGAAGGAGAAGTGGACCCTAGTCCTCCTGCCACAACCCCAGACAGAGAGAGGGAGAGAGAGAAAGAGAGAGAGAATAAGAACCGATACGTGCTGTATCTTCTCAGAAGTCACCTGCTCCTTCGGGCCACTCCCTTCTCCGCTGCTCCCACATCACGTAATCAAACGCGACCTTTGACCCACAGTCACTACACAGCTGCTGATCCGTGCACTCAAACAGGCCAACGCTATCTGTCAGTCATCTGTGTGCAGCCAGAGTTCAAATCCAGGCCCCTACTCATACTAATTATGATCTCTATTAGTACGCTAACTGACTGTTCAAACACACATTGGCATATCCGTCAGCGAGGGCAGGTTAGCCTTACACGTGACAGTGTGGAAAGCTCTGCCTTAAGTGCATGTGGGTGGGGAAGTATAATTCATCAGAAGCATCAGTCGGAAACCCTAGTATGTTACGGCATGCTGTCAGGCCAGTTGGCCTCAGAGTGGATTTAAAGGAATTTCTTACGCCTGCTTTCAGTTGTTGAATAATTCGACGCCTGCTCTCTTATTTACATTCGGCTGCTTACATTACACTTTATACTGTTTATATCCCTCATATATATTAATACCCAATTATTCCTACCTGTTCATATTGCCCTTTTTATTTGTGCATAAATCACTACAAACTACACTGTAATATACTGTATATTGCTCTATATTGCTGTATATTGCTCTATATTGCTGTATATTGCTCTATATTGCTGTATATTGCTGTATATGTCACATTTGCTGCTCCTTGCACTTCTGATTAGATGCTAAACCACATTTTGTTACATGTGTTATGACAATAAAGTTGAAGCTAATCTAATCGAAATATATTTTTTCTGCACATCAGTTGGTAAAAACCTGATTCATGTTTCTCTGCAGAAACTCCGCTTGATCACCAGAAAGCCTCCAACAAAGACAGTGCCATTTCTGTGGAAGCACATGCTAACGCTAACGATGTTACCCTCCCAGTCTGAGTCCAGTGTGTTGGTGCTAGCCTAGCCTAGCCTTGGTCAACAGCGACTCATAACATGAGTCATCAAAGCCGTCTTCAGCCCTTTTATTAATGCAGGGACAAAAAAAGGTGTGTACAAATAACAAGGCGTAAATGCACGAACCAGTTCACCAGGGCCTTCTGAAAGGGCTGTGAGGGAGCGAATGTGCCTTAACCACATAGAGATTAACCAGCACACTCCTGTTCACCAGGACCTTCTGAAAGGGCTGTGAGGGAGCGAATGTGCCTTAACCAGCACACTCCTCCTGTTCAGTAATGTAGATCTGCATTCCTACATAAGTGAACTGTGTATGTGAGTGCAAACAGTCCATCTCATAAATGAACTGAATTTATGTAGAACTCTACAGGGTGCTCAAAGCGCATTACGATTTACAGTGCCTCACATTTACACCCCCCCCCCCCCCCACACACACACACACACACACAAACAAATACACACAGACACACACTCTCTCTCTCTCTCTCACACACACACACACTCTCTCTCTCACACACACGCACACACACACTCTCTCTCTCTCTCTCTCTCTCTCTCACACACACACACACACACTTTGTACATTGTACAAGGGACACATTGGAGCAGCATGGGGTTCAGTGCATAAGGTCCCGTGCAGTAGCAGCTTAATGACTTCAACAAGGCCATTACTAAATTACTAAATTAGGTTTACTGATGATGTGTAGATTAATTACACTATATTTTTAAAGGTGTACTTCCACGAGAAACCGTTTAGTACTTGCTCTTTTGAAATATGATAGGTCACCCCGAGTTGCATATGCATGCTGCATATCAAAATGTTTTTCTATCCCCGTTTTCTATATCAGTCAAAAGAAGACAATATGCGGAAAAACGACCCAATGCGAAAAGGACCTTCGGCGTGACGTAGACGCGAAAATACATATAAGAGAAACTGACCGAATGGGCTTTAAATAATGTTAGCCTGTTTGACTGACTCGCATAAGATTAGCAGGCTAGTTGAATGACTGAACTGCATTTACCGGGCACTTGCACTGTTTTGTCATGCAAATATTACAAACGGTCAGGAAGCGACTGTGCTTGTGCCATCTCTCCTTCCTCTTTGGATTCAGGATCAAACACATAAGGCTGTATCTCCGTAGACATTCTGTGTGCAGTTTTAGCGCTGTCAAGTTGACTTTTCCCCTTTACCTTACTCTGCTATCAAGTTGACTGTAGGGCAAAGGAAGCTGCAGGGAGCGTGCCTCTGGTGAAATCGTGTCGTTCTCCCGGCCCCACCCCCCTCTACCAAACTAAAACAGCCTGAAACAGAAGCACTAGAACATATTTTTCATTAAAACCAGCGCACAGGGCAATTATTAATACTAGAGAACACTGCAAAATTAATGAAAACACGATGGAAGTACACCTTTAATTGAGAATGACTGCAACCAATCCTGTGTAACTTCAGTAGCACTGGTGTGCATTTGGCCAATTAGAATTTGGAATCTGCTGCCACTGAATACGCAGGTGTATTCAGTATGTTTGGGCAATGAAGTGGATTAACACAAAGGGTTTTGGAGTTGTTAAGATAGTACAGATTGTACACTGTGAGGGTGGCCTAATTATTAAGGTCGAACAGGAAGTGGAATCTGTTGTGGCATGTGGCTTAGCCTGATAGGGTAGAAAAGCATCAGAGGCAGAAACGTCTTATGACTTTTATGCTCTCCAATCTGATTCTAATTACTTGTCCTTCTGTTTTTATGTGTTTATTGATCTGGACTGTGTGTAGCCAATGTCACGAGGGTTCAATTGTCACTTTAAACGGCAGTGTGATGACACAAGGTTGTGAACCGTCTGAAAAAGTAACAATGAATATGGTCAAACTTAATATTTTTGCTGCTGTGCGAAACATGAAAATGATTTAAGCAATGATATTAGTGCCGTATTTCAGTCTCTACGTCTTTTTAACATCTGCCTGTGACCCTCAGCAGTCAGCAGACAGCTTTACTCTCTCACCATCATTATGAAGAGAGAACGTATCACAATAATGTTCAAAGTTATGAAGAGAGGACTAACCGCAATAATGTTCAGAGTTATTAGCAGAGGACTAACCTCAATAATGTTCAGAGTTATGAGGAGAGGACAAATCGCAGTAATGTTCAGAGTTATGAAGGAAGGACTTCTCGCAATAGTGTTCAGAGTTATGAAGAGAGAACTTATTGCAATAATGTTCAGATATGAAGAGAGAACCTATTGCAATAATGTTCAGAGTTATGAGGAGAGGACGAATCGCAACAATGTTCAGTTATGAGAAGACTTATCGCAATAATGTTCAGAGTTATGAGGAGAGGACAAATCGCAACAATGTTCAGTTATGAGGAGAAGATTTATCGCAATAATGTTCAGAGTTATGAAGAGAGAACTTATCGCAATAATATTCAGTTAAGAAGACAGAATGTATTGCAACAATGTGCAGAGTTTTCTTCACTCCTTCTGTAGACCACTGCGGTATAAAAACACATCCTGTGATTTCTCTGAACTGACACGTTAAGGGGGTTAGAAGTTATTGAGGTTTTTAATGGAGGAAGCAGACTGACTAGATTAAAACCTTTAGTACAGACATGCACCATGCACAAGTGAAGTTGGATGTCTTACAAGCAATAATATTTCCTTACAAAGCAGTCACTTTATTTGGACACGTCAAACTACTTCTAAGAAGAAGCAGCGATGTGCATTATCTTGTACTTCTAGGCTGCATGTCATTACACCATCAATAAACTTTTAATCAACCACAGTTTCCTCTGAGGTCTGCTGCTCCTGCTAGCATAAGCAAATAACACCACTGCATGGTGATCGGGTAAAGATGGAACAGGAAGCAAGGTACACGTACTGCATGGTGATTGGGTAAAGATGGAACAGGAAGCAAGGTACACATACTGCATGGTGATTGGATAAAGATGTAACAGGGAACAGGGTACACATACTGCATGGTGATTGGGTAAAGATGTAACAGGGAACAGTGTACACATACTGCATGGTGATTGGGTAAAGATGGAACAGGAAGCAAGGTACACATACTGCATGGTGATTGGGTAAAGATGTAACAGGAAGCAAGGTACACATACTGCATGGTGATTGGGTAAAGATGTAACAGGGAACAGGGTACACATACTGCATGGTGATTGGATAAAGATGTAACAGGGAACAGGGTACACATACTGCATGGTGATTGGATAAAGATGTAACAGGAAGCAAGGTACACATACTGCATGGTGATTGGATAAAGATGTACTGTAACAGGGAACAGGGTACACATACTGCATGGTGATTGGATAAAGATGTAACAGGGTACACATACTGCATGGTGATTGGGTAAAAATGTAAAAGGAAAAAAGGTACACATACTGCAAGTACATGTTAATCTACGCAGAAGGGAGTTGTACGGCTGTGGGAAATGATCAGAGGATTTCTTTTTCTTTCTGGTAAGTTTTCTGGTCATTTGTATTATTTTCATAATAAATAACGTATATCACATTGATTTTTCATAGCAATTTAAAAGAGTGCTTCATTATGCAGGTTAATAATACATGACTAATAACAGCATTGCTAAGACCTTTCATGAAAAGGTCATATAAAGTGGATGCCTACTGTATGTAGCAGCCATAAAGCTATCTTTGCAATGTACTGATATTCAAAAAAAAAAAAAAAGTGAAAATAAAGTATTGCATTGTCACTAGTGGGGTTTCAGAAGTATCTTTGTGTCTCCAGTGCTGGCTGTTGCACCAGTGTACTGCATTTTTAAAGATGCCGAATGTCTTTGTGCAAAACGTCAAGAGGCAGTCCAGTCTTGTGATAGGTGAGTACAGTGTAGATTACGCCTACATTATTCAGAAATCAAAAGTAATTTGCCTGCGGCTATATCTTCTTGTGAGCAATGGCTATCTCTTCTATCAGCCCAACAAAATTCTTGGGGTCGCAGAAGAAGAATGACTCCTTGCTCTTCAAAGGTTACATGTACTCAAACACACAGGCATACAGCGAAATAAACATGGTTTCCTTGCTTGTGTAAGACACATTTAACCTCGGACATGTTATGTTACAGAGGACAAAGGCCCACAGCCATTTCAGTCGGTCAGTAGTACGTTTGCTGAACAGATCAAACCTATGATGACAAAATGGGTAAGTATCAGATCTATTTTTGGTGTGACTGTCAGTTTTGTAATCCAAGATATTAGCATTTACAATGCATCCTGTATTTTTGGCCCATCCTTTGTATATATACAGAGTACCAAATACATGTGTTGTACAACCCCAATTTCGCTGAAGTTGGGACGTTGTGTTAAATGTAAATAAGAAAGAAATGCTATGAAATGTAAATAAGAAAGAAATGCTATGGATTTCAATAACTGATTTTAAATTTTAAGCCAGCAACGTGTTTTAAAAATGTTGGGACGGTGTCATTAAAAGGCAGGAAAAGTTGAATAAGACTAAAGAAAAAACAATGGAGGACACTTCACAGTTAATTATGTGAACTGACAAGATGATTTTGTATAAAAAATATGCTTTCTTTCTTGTCCTTGACATGATTTCAGCAGCCCAACTGGTAGGTGTCTTCTTCATCATGTTTTCCTTTTTATTATGCTTAAAATGTGACAGATCTGGACAGCACACCGGCCTCGTCTGTATATTGTAAGATGCAAGACTCCATTATTTCAACATGAATGACAAATTTGTAACACAAGACAGTTTTCCATGTCCTATGGATCCATCTCAAATTACAAAAGTTGAAAATTTGTCATTCATTTTGAAATAATGGAGTCTTGCATCTTCCAAGATACAGAGGAGACAAATCATCCTTCTTTTTTAGTGGTAAGTTCAAAAGACAGCATCTATGATGGTATGGGGGTGCAGTAGTGCCTTGGTTATGGTGTGCTTATTCATCTGGAGAGTTAAAATTAATGCTGAATGATACATATATAAGTTTTGAACTTTACAAGATGGCACTCACATATTATATTTTGAGGGTAGACCTTAGGCGCTAGGATGGCTGCCAAAGATGGCTGGTGAAGTATCCTTAACATCCTTATCCTTTGCACTTAAGTAAGCGCATGTAGTTAAAGTAAGTATAACCAACTGGTGAAACAGAATTGCTGTAGAATTTGTAGTAAACAGTGATACGGGGAAAAGATTTGGTCAGTCAGCTTGTTGTGAGTAGGGCCCCAGGTCAAGCCAAAGATCTCAGGAGTTGCAAAGGTGTGTGTGCAGAACGCTACGATAGAAGCAGGCGGCCATGAGCTGTGGTCTTTGTCTAGATCTAGACGAGCAAAATGTCTGATCTTTGAGATTGTTTCCTGGCTGCATATGGTTGGCACACATGGTTAAGATCATTTCCTGATTTGTAGATTTGCACTGCAGTGTTAGCTTTCCAAAACTGGTCTCTGAAGAGGCAGTCTCGTCTTTGACTGAGCAAAGAAAGCACTCAGAGGAAACTGATTGACTTCTTTCTTCTTCATTGACTACTTTCATACACTATGGCGTCACAACCTGCATCGGCACGTCCCTCTTCCTCGTTCTTTCCCCTCCCAGCAGGGGTTAGGGAAGTTGAAGGGGGGTGGTTATAGGAGCCCATTGACCAGAGCCCTTTGCAGACACCTTAGTATAGTTATTCAATATAAGGATAAAGAATATATGACTTCTTTTATTGGGGCCATCGTATACTTTTAATGTCAAATCTTGTGAAAAAAAACTTTGAGTACAAGGATACAAGGATATTTGTTTTCCACATGCATAGACATACTGGGTAGAGTAGGACATGCAGTGAAACAGCTAATTGTTCATCTAAAAAAATATGGCTACATTTGCAAATTCCTTTAGGTCTGTGATGGCCTTTGAGTTTGGTTTTTATAAAAACAATAGATTGACAAAGCATCGTCTTGGTGTTCGTATTTCATTAGGTTCATGAGCAGGTATGTTTAAGTGGGTCAGCGAGCAAGAATTGGCAAGAATGGGCAAATATCACACGCATTGCCATTGGGGTGAGTGTTTGTGGCATCAACACACAACCTGTGTAGTCATGGTGGATGTATGACAGAAACACAACCTGTGTAGCCACACATTTATGGCCCATCCTATATACTTTAAAGATCTCATTGCATAGTTTTTTCATTCATTTTGTGGTGGTCTCTAGTATTAATGAATGCCCTGTGAGACAGTTTTAGTAAAAAGAAAAAAAGCTTTAGTGTTCCTGTTACAGGCTGTTCTAGTTTGGTGGAGGACATGGAGTAGGGAGAATGACAGGTTCTCGGCTATGCTAGTCACAGGCTACAATCATTCAAAGCCCATTCGGTAATAGCACATCAAATAGAAGATTTAAACGTTCTAAACAAACACACATACTTACATTTGCTAAGTGAATGTGTGCTGCAACGAGACTCCGGTAATTACAACTGTGGCATGGCTTTTTGTATTTAATAAACTTACGTCACTTTGTTTTTCTTATTCACTCATTTTCCGCCTATTTTCTTTCATTTACTTAATAGAGGCAATCGGGTTAGAAGAACATTTCACGTGCAGCATGCATATGCAACTCGGAGTGAGCTGTCGTATTCCAAAAAGAGCAAGTACTAAACAGTTTCTCACGGAATGAGACCTTTAAACATCTCCATCTGTTTTACAGGTGGGGGATGTTCTGAAAGATACCACAGCACTGAAAGAGATGAGAGAGATCACCTCAGACCCACACAAACACTTTTTTGGACTTGATTGTTATACAGCTTTGAGGATGATTCTGGACTCATTCGAATCTGTCATTACTGAGTTTGATCCTACATCCACACCAGATGTAGATCCTACGTCCACACCACCACAGATGACAGATGGTACATGTTACAACACAGAATTTAAAATACATCACAACTACAACATAAACACCTAAAACTTAAAGCGATGTCTGAAATAACTCTTCTTTAACTTAGATGAAGATGAAGAGAAGGAACGTTGGTTCGAGGGCCTTTGTATACGCCACCACAATTGATCACCTCCTCAGCAATGAATGCAGTGAAGCACTGGTATTCGTTTTACTGGTGTTAAGGTTGTGATTTGTCACACATCAAAACATGATTTCTTATTGGGTGCCACCACAGTTATAAAAGTGTTGATAATTGATTAACGTGATTATTGATTAACCTCTCATTTGAAAAAAAAAACACAGTCCTTAGATAACCTTACTGGGTTCTGTTTTTATTTCTTTTATAAATATATATATTTTTGTAATTAGCAGATTATGAATGCTTATGTGTCTCATATTTCATGTGTATTCATTAATTACCTTTATTTACCTGCCGTATTAGTAGCAAAGGAGCAGAGGTGTCACCTCACTCTATCCTGGTAAACCAGCCCCTCGTACTTCCTTTCATTTTGTACAGAGGGTTTGGCAATGCTGTAGCCTGGTAAACCCGCCCCTCGTACTTCATTTCATTTTGTACAGAGGGTTTGGCAATGCTGTATTGAGAAATGATTTCTTCCTGGAGGCTGAAGTTTAAAACAAGTGGGTCTGCCTTTACCCATATGTCAACATCTGGCTGTCACGTATGCAATTAGCCTACCTACGCACTACAATTCAAATGTAGCACACAAAGTTAACGTCATCGCTCACGAACACTGCCTTTGTGCCCTGATTGGCTAGGACTGGCTGGTACCTAATACTGGAATGTCAGTGGCAGCACGGCCAAACCCTCTAAAAATGAAATGAGGTATGAGGGGCTGGTTTGCCAGGCTAACCTCACCCAGCTCTGAACCTGGGTCTCCGGGGTACCAAACATGCGACTGCAATGTTTGGAGCCAGGCTCACTGCAACGCCAGGAGCCAGGCTCATCAGAATGGAAGTCAGAGCACATCCTCAACCTTAGTGACAACACTCCATCACAACATATACTTTATTAATTATATGTGATTAGGGCCAATGTTTCCTGACACCCATCACAACATATACTTTATTACTTATATGTGATTAGGGCCAATGTTTCATGACACCTATCAGTTTCAGACAGTCTCCTTGGATTCTGCTTCCTCATGTTAAAAATGCAGCCCTTCTTAAACCCCCAATTGCTTTCTTACATCACTTCTAGCTGCAGTTCTATTATGCTAGCTAGCTCTCTATTATGCGTTTTATATTTTTGTGAATTACAAGTTAGAAAGAAATTTCAGTTTAGTTTCTAGTTTGGAGTTGTTTAAGCCAGTGTTTCACGAGACACAAAACAAGCAGATTATATGTTACAGGTGATTTACTTGCTACATTTACTGTAGACGATGTCGTAGCTGTTGTTTTTGGACTTTTTAAACACAGCACTGCTATGCTGTATAGTACCTATAGCTGCTATTGCAAAGCTATGGGTTATGCAGGCTTGCACTTGTGTATTTGGTCTTTTCTTCTTTGTGTGAATTTAAAAGTAATTTGGAACCTTTCAGCAAATGTTTGCTATTGAGCAGTCATGCGTCCTATTCTTATTCTGTTCAACTGAACCCTGTATATGCAGCTCTAAAACAACTGAATCCTGTATATGCAGCTCTAAAACAACTGAACCCTGTATATGCAGCTCTAAAACAACTGAATCCTATACATGCAGCTCTAAAACAACTGAATCCTATACATGCAGCTCTAAAACAACTGAACCCTGTATATGCAGCTCTAAAACAACTGAAATTGTCTCAAAGGAATGAACAGAGCCTGAATCCAGCTACGAAATAAATGTTAAATATAAGCTATTAACAATGGGTCAAGTAGTAGTAGTAGTAGTAATAATAATAATAATAATAATAATAATAATAATAATAATAATAATAATAATAATAATAATAATAATAATAATAATAATAACCTATATCACAAATGAGACATAGACATCAGAAACTATCTTTCTGACTCTGCATTAGTAGTAAGGTAGTTGACCTTACAGGTAGATAGGCATGTACTGAGGTGGGGTATGTTACAGGTAGAATGATAGGTATGGGGTGGGGCACCTTACAGGTAGATAGGTATGAGCTGAGGTACAGGTAGATAGGTATAAGCTGAGGTACAGGTAGATAGGTATGGGCTGAGGTACAGGTAGATAGGTATGGGCTGAGGTGGGGTACCTTACAGGTACATAGGTATGGGTTGAGGTACAGGTAGATAGGTATGGGCTGAGGTGGGGTACCTTACAGGTACATAGGCATGGGCTGAGGTACAGGTAGATAGGTATGGGCTGAGGTACAGGTTGATAGGTATAAGCTGAGGTACAGGTAGATAGGTATGAGCTGAGGTACAGGTAGATAGGTATGGGCTGAGGTACAGGTAGATAGGTATGGGCTGAGGTGTGGTACCTTACAGGTACATAGGTATGGGCTGAGGTACAGGTAGATAGGTATGAGCTGAGGTACAGGTAGATAGGTATGGGCTGAGGTGGGGTACCTTACAGGTACATAGGCATGGGCTGAGGTACAGGTAGATATGTATGGGCTGAGGTGGGGTACCTTACAGGTACATAGGCATGGGTTGAGGTACAGGTAGTTAGATATGGGCTGAGGTGGGGTACCTTACAGGTACATAGGCATGGGTTGAGGTACAGGTAGTTAGATATGGGCTGAGGTGGGGTACCTTACAGGTACATAGGCATGGGCTGAGATACAGGTAGTTAGATATGGGCTGAGGTACAGGTACATAGGCATGGGCTGAGGTACAGGTAGATAGGTATGAGCTGAGGTACAGGTAGATAGGTATGAGCTGAGGTGGGGTACCTTACAGGTACATAGGTATGGGCTGAGGTACAGGTACATAGGCATGGGCTGAGGTACAGGTAGATAGGTATGGGCTGAGGTGGGGTACCTTACAGGCACATAGGCATGGGCTGAGGTACAGGTAGATAGGTATGGGCTGAGGTGGGGTACCTTACAGGTACATAGGCATGGGCTGAGGTACAGGTAGATATGTATGGGCTGGGGCTGGGGCAGGAGTGTCAGAAGGTCAGGGGAAGAGAGGCAGATGCAAGCAGATGAGTCAGGAAGAACTGTGCATGATGTGTGTCATGCCCGCAGCTTAAAGGGAAGACCATAGCACAGGTAAAGTCATAGTTTTAGTAGTGTAGTGCAGAAAGATATGGGTTAAAAGCTGCTGCCAGCGTTCAGGCATCAGGCCAGGCGTAGATTTAACCCATTTTTAATGAACGGGTAAATGGCAACCACCTATTAGAGCGCCCCCCGCAGGCTAATACAAAGAGAGACTGCAAAAGCCAGGGCGTCACATTCGATATTACATTACACTTGCTTGTATGCTTCTATCCAAAGCAACTAAAATGAGAAAGGCAATCGAACTACAGACATGATATCATAGTGATGAATACAAAATGAAAAGTGAAACAACTGTCATTTTTTTTCTTTTCCCTCTCATCCTTCTGCTTAGTACTATTAATATTAAGACTTAAAAAACCTTAAGACGTCTTAGTACTAATGTTCATAATGCACTGTATAAAGTGCTGTTTTGATTGAACTTAAAAAAAATCAAGGCAAGATATATATTCCAAACGATGTATATTTCCAATCTCCTCTACCGTGCACTGATATTAGACTGGTAGATTTACTGTACTGATCTACAGAGGAAAGTTGTAGTAGGCTTGACATCAATCACAAACCCTAAATTACACTTAGCTGACGCTCTTATCCAGAGCGACTTACACATACACAAGAAAGTACAGAAAATAGACAGTGGAAACAGACACACAGAATATGACAAGTGTAATGTTGAGTTTTATATAGGCCTAATATAATAATATTTTATGGGAATCCGACAATATCATTGTAATTACTTGGGCGGATACATATTAAATATGTATATATAATATAATAAATAAAACTTCTCCGAGTAAAGTTTAATTCTTTTGTACTCCTCACGCACAGGGGGCAGCATGCTATGACATGATGCTGTTGGCGACCGGTTAAGCCCCTAACGCTCTGTGCTGGAAACAAATTAAGGTGGAAGAAGAGTGAAAGTCGGTTTATCCATTCGGTCGACCGAGCTCTCGGGGACTGAGCAGGAGGGTGTCTGGAACGTTATCTGGCGGACGTGCTAGATAAAAATTCCCGGGGACGTGTTCTCAGCAGTTTGCAGACAGTTTTTGCTGGCGATTGTCAAGTCATAAGAAAGCGAAATGGGGATTCGAAAGAAGAACAACAAGAACCCTCCAGTTCTCAGTCATGAGTTTGTCATCCAGAACCATGCAGATATTGTTTCTTGTGTTGCTATGGTGTTCCTTCTTGGGCTTATGTTTGAGGTAAGTTTGGACTTCCACTCACGAACCATGTTTCGTCTGTGTTAAACCAAATCCTTGTTGCTTATTTGTGTCTAACCTGTCACTGGAGGGAGAGTGCATATCCTTCCGTCCACAAACGTCGTTTCATTTCAAAATTGAAAGCGCCAGTTTTCTATCATCACATATGGCATAGTTTAAATTCACCAAAACCTGTTTTTTTGGGTTTTATTTATCACAGTTGCAGTGACGGTCCCAGTGTTTAGTTGTTACGCTTTAGGTTTGCTCTGGTATCTACTATTCGAGATGCTTTAAAGCTATGGTTCCCTGGCTTTGTTCCACTGCTACTTCTTGTCAATCTGTGCCAGTAAAAAGAAGCTTTGAACTGATTTGGGTTAATGTTTCAGACTATAATTTGACATTTTGGGTTATCTTCTGTATATCGGACGTCTGTATAGGCAAAGCTAACTGTTTCATGCATCGATTGCAGCCTACCATATTGTGCAACACACTTCGGCATGGTTACTTTTTACGCGCAGATCAAGTGTTACGTGGCAATCACTGAGCGATTGAGAGCGCTGTCATTGCATAGACTGCATACACAGACACCACTTCGTGACGCCCTTGTATATATCTTGTCATAAAAATGCATTTGGGTTCTGTATATATCTTAAGAAATCGTATACCCAGCTTTTTAGCCTTAAACAGCCGCGTTCTTTGCCACATTGGACTTAGTACAGCATCCTCGGTTTTAAAAAAAAAATCTGCGCGGCCGTTGCCTCAGTGTTGCATCCTGGGAGTTGAAGTTTTTTCATGAAGATGAGGTGTCATTATTCTCTGCCTGGTATGGTCTGCTCAGGGATTCAGTCAATGCCACGTTGTTTAAACAAGACTGTATTTGTAAATGTTGTCTCAAATAGTATGTTACGAACGTAAAATGAGGTGATTTCTGTTTTACCAGCGACTTTGGTATAAAGCACTCAGAACGTCTGTCACTTTCATTGCAGGTCACTTCAAAGGTCGCTGTTTTGTTCATAACTGTGCAGTACAATGTCACCATCTCTACCAACGGTAAGTGACTGGGTGGTGTCTAGCAAAGGCACACATAACTGGCCTTTTGTTTTTTAAGACAAAGATTTCTTAACATCCCTAATCAGATCTTTATACACTGACTGGAGGAAGTATACAAAGAGGAAGAAACGGTTTCATCTAGACTTGGGTCTCTCAGTTTTCCCACAAAAAGCTTTGTGCCAACCCAGTACAGTCTTTGCAGTGGCCCTGTGGAATACTGAGCATTCATCTTAGCTTTATAGTGGCCCCTGCTTTAGCCGACAGAAATACACTTCAGACACAAGCTCTTCCCACACACTGTATTTAGTCAAGAAGTTAGGCCACGTCAGCTGCAGTGGAGGTCAACCAGGAATACTGTGGTGGCCAGCAGTCTAAGGTCAGTCATGACTTTTGTTTTATTATTTCACCGCAAAAGTAACATGCTGTCGTGCACAAACTTGACCTCAGGTCATTGCTATACAGCGCTGAATCTGCCGGCTCTCAATGGCATGTTCATTAGTCTTTTTAAAGTTGTTGCCCTTTAAAGTCAGTGCCCTCTAAAACGTTCAGCAGTGACCTGTCAACTGTGAAGTGCTTTTACCTCAGATGAGTGGAGGAACACCGAAGATGTGCCTATCAGATGTTTATGAGTGTATGAGTAGATCGTTGGTAATAGCAGAAGCTGCTCTTGTCAGGTGTGGCTATATTTAGTATGTCTGTATTTAACGTGTTGACTCCTCTAATGGAGTTTGATTGTGTAGACTCATTTCATAGTGGCTCCATAGGGAAGGGAATATGACCCTTGATCTGTCCACCAGCTCCAGCTGTTGGCCCTGTAAAGACCCATTCAGGCCTATCAGAAACCTAAGACTCCATCTTGTTTTGGCGGTCCACTGTTGTGTTGTGTGACTGACTGTTGTCTGACTGACTGTTGTTTAATTGTGTGTTGTCCGACTGTGCCACTGTCCGACTGTGCTGTTGTCTGACTGCGTGTTGTCGGACTGTGCTGTCATCCAACTGTGTTGTTGTCGGACTGTGCTGTCGTCGGACTGTGCTGTTGTCTGACTGCGTGTCGTCTGACTGCGTGTCGTCCGACTGCGTGTTGAGTGACTGCGTGTTGTCTGGGTCCTTTGAGCATTGCGTGTACCTGTGGCGTGAGGTTTGCTAAGCTGCTAAGTGCTAAGTGATGAAGCGCAAAGGTAAAGTCTGTGGTCTCCTGTTGGCAGAGGGCTCAGAGGAGACACCAGTCAACTTCTTCCACCACGGCCTGAAGGACCTGGCCACCGTCTTCTTCTACATGCTGGTGGCCATCATCATGCACGCCATCATCCAGGAGTACGTGCTCGACGTGAGTGCCATGGTCTGCTGTCGCCACACACACACACACACACACACGCACGCACACACACACACACACACAGACTGACTGACACTGGACTGGCATTGGCACATGTATGCCCAGTTGTTCTTGTCTCCCTTTCTCTCAGCTCCTCAGTGTGTGTGTGTCTCTCTCTCTCTCTCTCTCTCTCTCTCTCTCTCTCTCTCTCTCTCTCTCTCTCACTCACACACACACACTGATTGACATTTACTGACCCCCAGTTTCATCTTTTATTTCAATCTTTATTTTATCCCTTGTGCTCCCTCTTACCCACACACACACACACACACACACACACACACACACACACACCCACACACCTCCCACAGTGTGTAGCCGTATAGCCAAAGGCATTAAAGCAGATTTTCCCTCCCCATACACTGCTATAGAAGATCAACAGAAAGATGCATTTCTCCAAGACCAAGCACAGCAAATTCAACGAGTCTGGCCAGCTGAGTGCCTTCTACCTGTTCTCCTGCGGATGGGGAGCCAGCATCGTGCTCTCAGTAAGTGCTCAACAGGCAGGAATCGCATCCCCATGTTGTTTTTCAGCATTCTGTAAAAGACTGTAGTCTGCAACAATGGAATATTCTAAAATTCCACATTCTGTTCTTTAGACTTCAATGTTCTTTAGAACATTTGTAGTTCTAACATTTCCATCTCACTGGTGTGAGGGTATTGACTTAAGACATGAATCTGTACATACATTCAGTTACAGGTGCATAAACATTTTCTGAAGATGAGTTGTCTCTGTCTTACGTCTGTCGGGTTGTGCCAGAGGATTAGCTTTGAGTCTTCTTATTTTACTCGAGAGTTAGCACTGTATTTTAAAAAGATTCTGTAAGATTTTATAATAGCCCGCCACGTGAATCCTCAGCGTAAACAACTCCTAAAGAACACAGTCCAGCCTTAAGGACATTTACATACAGCCGCCATGCCTAAATTAGGTTTGTGTCTTGTTATTTTACACAGGAGTCAGCGCTGTATTTTAAGAAGATTCTGTGAGATTCTGGCCAACTCTTAAAGACGACAAGTCCTAAAGAACACAGTGCAGCTTTAAGAACATGTACATACGGCTGCCATGCCTAAATTAGGTTGGTTTCAAACTCCTGCCTGATCTCATGAACTCTGTTTATTTTCTTTATAGGAGAACCTCCTGTCCAATCCTGTAAGCCTATGGGAGGGCTACCCCCACGCCTTAATGCCGTAAGTAGACACGGGCTGACGTATGTGTGTGTGTGTGTGTGTGTGTGTGTGTGTGTCTGTCTGTAGGTGTAGGATAACACAGTGCTGAGGGAGGATGTACAGTCCTGAGATGAGATGCGATGAGATGAGATGAAGGTGCTTGCTTGATTAATGGGCGTACTGAGATGGATTCCCTGGGTGGGTCTGTTTGCTTTATAGGAGAGAAAAGGTTTTAAGTTGCTTTCATCATGCCTGTTTGTGTGTGTGTGCGTGTGTTTGTGTGTGTTTGTGTGTGTATGTCTGTGAGTGTGTGCGCGTGCGTGCATGTGTGTGTTGTTTGTGTGTGTGTGTGTGCGTGCTTGTGTGTGGGTGTGTTGGAGTCTGTAGTTTATTTAGCTTTTCTAATGGCCGTTGTAATGGTGACCGCTCTGGTAAGTCATTTGTCAAAGGTTTATTTGAAAGCTGATATGCTCAAGCATTCGCCATTAAGCAAGAGCAGATTGTTTGTACGTTATCTCTGATTAGATTATCAGACATTACTTCTCGGCCCCCAAGTCTCTTATGACGCGCCTTGATCTATGAGAAGTGTTGGCGAGTAACAGTATTAGCATTGATGAGGGGGCCTTGCACGTGTGGCAGAAACGCTAAATCTCTCGCCTCCATCTCTCGCCTCTTCCCGCCTCAGGTTCCAGATGAAGTTCTACTACATCTGTCAGCTGGGCTACTGGCTGCACACCCTCCCTGAACTCTACTTCCAGAAGATCAAGAAAGTGAGTGCGCTCCGCTCCGCTCCGCCTGACACAAGTGTCCAGAATAGCGCGTCTGCGCTGGCCTTGGCCAGACAGAAGGAGGCCGGTGACTTCCGGCGTTTGTGTGGCGACACACACACACACACACGCACACACACACACACAAACACACACTTCCTCCTCGGCCTCGTCTGGAAAGGAAGGCAGTTCTCAGAGGAGCACTTTGACTAATGTCCCCATTTTCTCTCTCTCTTTTTGTCTTTCTCGCTTTCTTTCGCTCATTCTCTCCCCCTTTCTTTCTTCATCTGCTCATTTCTAGGAGGATATTCCTCGCCAGCTGGTATACGTCAGCCTGTACGTGGTCCACATTGCTGGAGCCTACATCCTCAAGTAATCGCCATTCATTTCCACAATACAAATATTCGCCTTAAATAATATCAGAATCAGTTTTATTGCCTGTTAGATATGTTACATAGCTGTTATATTGATATTATACAATAATATGCATTGTATTGTGTTTTAGAATAACATACCATATTATACAATATATTAAGTCGTGACAGAAATCGGGATCAAAGCGAAATCATGTACTGGTGGTATATAAGTAGGCCAGCTATAAAAGTACTTAGAGGTCTTCATTCTGGTGTTACTAGAATTTGACTTCCTGGTGACCACCTTTCGTGTTTGTAAGAGATCTGTCTCCTCAGAGCTAAACTCTGGCGTATTTGTATTATTATAGTATACAGGTACTTAGAGATCTTCACTCTGGTGTGCTAATGCTAGAAGCCGACTATCTGCTGACCTCTCTCTGTGTTTGTAACAGATCTGTCTGCTCAGAGCTAAACTGTGCCTTATTTATGAAGTATGCAGGAACATTTTAAGCTCACTGTCTGATTACCAGAGGAATGTAGCTTGCAAATGTATGCTTTCCTCTCTAGTCACTTCTCTAGTCACTTAGTTAAGTCTGATTAGCAGGTAGGAGAGGATTTATTTTTAAGCAAATATCAGTGTTAATACTTGTTCCAAAACACTTAGACATTTAGATTAATTTGTATAATTGTGTGTGCCAGGCTATGAGGTTAGGAGTTGTTGTACACTTTAAGGGAGAGAGAGAGAATGTAAGATAATATAAAATATATTAACACTACGTGTATATAGCGTATATGTATTGATGATTGGCTGCTAGTAGCTGGAACTAGCGTTAGACGATGCTAAGATGGAAGTTTGTGTTCCAGTCTGAACCGGCTGGGCCTGGTGCTGTTGGTGCTGCACTACTTCGTGGAGCTGCTGTTCCATGTGTCGCGCCTCATCTACTTCAGCAACGAGGAGAGGCAGACGGGGTGAGTGTGGCGGCATGCACAGACAGTTACAGATGATGCACAGACCATTACAGATGATGCACAGACCATTACAGATGATGCACACACCATTACAGATGATGCACAGACCATTACAGATGAGTACAGACCATTACAGATGATGCACAGACAGTTACAGATGATGCACAGACCATTACAGATGATGCACAGACCATTACAGATGATGCACAGACCATTACAGATGATGCACAGACCATTACAGATGATGCACAGACCATTACAGATGATGCACAGACCATTACAGATGAGTACAGACCATTACAGATGATGCACAGACAGTTACAGATGATGCACAGACCATTACAGATGATGCACAGACCATTACAGATGATTACAGATGAGTACAGATGATGCACAGACCATTACAGATGAGTACAGATGATGCACAGACCATTACAGATGATGCACAGACAGTTACAGATGATGCACAGACCATTACAGATGATGCACAGATGATGCACAGACCATTACAGATGATTACAGATGATGCACAGATGATTACAGAAGGTTACAGACAGTTACAGATGATGCACAGACCATTACAGATGAGTACAGATGAGTACAGATGATTATAGATGATGCACAGACCATTACAAATGATGCACAGATGATTAGAGAAGGTTACAGACAGTTACAGATGATGCACAGACAGTTACAGATGATGCACAGATGATGCACAGACGTTTACAGATAATTACAGATAATGCACAGATAATGCACAGTTACAGATCATTACAGATGATGCACAGACCATTACAGTCCAGTGACACTTTCAGTGACTTCTGTCAAAACATTTTTTTTCAATTCTGTTAATTTTTTTGTCAGTTTGCCTAAAAAAGTTGTAATATTAAATTTTGCCTGCTTTGGCCATGAAATGCATAGTTGCTGGAAATGGCAACAAACTAAATAAACAAACAAACAATTACGAGTTGGGCAGAGTGATGTTCAGTTGCAATAGTGTGCTGAGTGATGTTCAGTTGCAATAGTGTGCTGTTGGAAAATGAGTGAATAATGTTAGTAGATGCCACTACCTCCCTACCTTACTGCAGATAGGAGAAGGTAGATACAGGAAGACCAAAGAGATGTTGTCGCTCTTTCACTAAGTGTGTGTGTGTGTGTGTGTTGCAGTTTCACAGTGTGGGCCATCCTGTTCGTCCTTGCTCGGCTGCTGACGCTGTCTCTGTCCGTTCTCACGGTGGGCTTTGGCTTAGCTGGAGCGGAGCAGCAGGGCCTGGATCTGACCACAGGAAACTTCAATGTGATCTTTGTGCGGTAAGATTTGTTTTAGGACAAGCAACACTACGGCCTATAGATCGTTATCTGAGGAAAAGTGGTAGCTAACTGCCCACATTTAATATGAGATTCCAGGTGAGATTTAAGGTGTTTGGCATTTAAATGTAGGTTTGGGTATTCAGAGGTAGAACTGGTATAGATTCCTTGGTTTAAAACATCTACCCATGTTCTTTGATTCAGAGCTTGAGTGGAAAAACATGGTGGTAGATGGTGGTGAAGAAAGTGTTGCTGAGACAGAGGAACACCTTTAAGGGGGTATTCACACCTTACTTTTTTGGTTCGCTTGAGATGAACTCACATTTGTTTCCTGTCTTGGGGCCCACCTTTTAGGCAGGTGTTATTACGGGCAATCCAAACAAGCGTACCGACCCCTAGCTGAAGAGGTGGTCTCGATACAGCTGCAGAAGAACCCTGGTATGGTTCGTTTCAGGTGTAAAGGCAATCCACCTTGATCAGACCCACTTGCAAAAACCATGCCACTTTTTGGATTTAACTGGTTCCTGTTGTTGCACATTATGGGAACTGAATGTTTAGTTAGTAACACAACACACAGACACACAGACACGTACGTGTGTTTAGCCAGGGCAAGAGATGAGTCATGGGTTAATGTGGAGCTCCAAGGAGGCGTGAAATAGGAGAGGTATTCAGCACACAAATAAAAGACAGAGGAAGGTTGCGTGGAATCGAAAAAAAAACTTCACTACAACCGCTTCAAGATGGGAGATGTTGCAAGCAAGAGTGGGAGCGCTGGTCAGGGCCTCCTTCCAAAGCCGAGTGCTTTAATGTTCACGCAGTTTTCATCTGTTTCTCCTCTGCTGCCGCCATCTTGGCACAGCAGCTCTTACCCCTTACAGCCATTGTAACGGTTTAAACACTCAGTAAAGTTGGATCATGAATGCTGTTAAACTGAGGTGAAAGGATACGCCTTAAACGTTTGTGTGTGTGTGTGTGTGTGTTTTTGTACAGGGTCACTGTGTTAGCCGCCATCTGCACCACTCAGGCCTTCATGATGTGGAAATTCATCAACTTTCAGTTGCGCAGGTGGAGAGAACAGGCGCAGCTGCAGCAGAGCCTGAAGAAGAAGCAGGCGCCCTCCAAAAGCAAAGCCAAAAACAAAGGTTAGTCTGGTCACCGTTAGATATCTGGCAACCAGAGACAGCTGCAGCGCCCTCCAAAAGCAAAGCCAAAAACAAAGGTTAGTCTGGTCACCGTTAGATATCTGGCAACCAGAAACAGCTGCAGCGCCCTCCAAAAGCAAAGCCAAAAACAAAGGTTAGTCTGGTCACCGTTAGATATCTGGCAACCAGAAACAGCTGCAGCGCCCTCCAAAAGCAAAGCCAAAAACAAAGGTTAGTCTGGTCACCGTTAGATATCTTGCAACCAGAAAGAGTTGCAGCGCCCTCCAAAAGCAAAGCCAAAAACAAAGGTTAGCTAGCCTGGTAAACCAGCCCCTCGTACTTCATTTCATTTTGTACAGAGGGTCTGGAACAGACACCGTCAGAAACGATTTGTTGGAGGTGTGGACTCTGCTGAAGTTTAAAAAAAGTCCCTCTGCCTTTACCCAATCGCTAACGCCTGATCACCACGTATGCAATTAGCCTACCTACGCACTACAATTAAAATGTAGCACACAACGTCACGGCTAACGAACACACCCTCTGTTCGCTGATTGGATCGGTCTTGCTGGGGCCGACTAAATGACCCTCAAGAGATTCTGGTCCAGACCCTCTGTACAAAATGAAATGGAGTACGAGGGATGGGTTTACCAGGCTAAGTCTGGTCACCGTTAGATATCTGGCAACCAGAAACAGCTGCAGCAGAGCATGAGGAAGAAACAGGCGCCCTCCAAAAACAAAGGTTAGTCTGGTCACCAGCAGATATTTGGCAACCAGAAACAGATGTTGCCTAAAATTGAATGAGGATAAAATAAGCGTTGACTGCAGTTGTCATAGCAGCAGGTATGGCGTTTTGGATTCTGAAATGAAGAGAAATTGCACATAAACACAGGCCATCTAAGGAGCAGTTTTGGGATTAAGGCCGTGCTCAAAGTCCAGTAGCTTTGCCTGTTGTTTAAAGACAGAAAATTCCCACTGCTTCAGAGGAAAACCAGACACGATTTGTAAAAAAAAAAAAAAAAAAAACTAACATAGGCCAGCTGCTTTGATTAATGAACAGCTTGTGAAAATCTGTTTAAGTGACAAATGATTACACATAAAATACAAGGACTCTATGCCAGAGCTAGAGTTAGTCCAGACTCCGCCCTCCCCCAAAAACACGCACGCACGCACACACACACACACACACTCACACTCAGGATGTTCTGGATATATAATTTTGACACGCACTCCATTCAGTACCTCACAGTTAAACTGCCCATTGCTTGTCTTTAACTGACTTGTGCAACTGTACCACTTTCAGTTATAGGGAAACAAGTAAAATGTGTTAGATTCAAAACATGTGATGGCAGCATGGCGCATTTCCACCTTATGGCTGCCATTCTCATCACCTTTGCACAAGTCTGCACAGGTTGCATTGTGTTGTTCAATTCAAAACTAATAGCACAAAACTAATCTCTACTAACCATCTACTAACCGCCTTTGATGCTCTCCTCACATCTGTTAGCTTATTATGTCCTCCTTTTGTAAGTCGCTTTGGATAAAAGCGTCTGCTAAGTGTAATGTAATTCATAGCATGTAAGGTTTACAAGTATTGTAACTCCTCTTTGTTTGTTTATTGTTTTTCCCACACAGTGATTGAACAGCTATCAAAATATTTGAGTAAAAATATATAATGCATTATAAACTGCCTAAGTACGGTAGATTAGCTTTGTCTGTGTGTGGGCATGCATTATAAACTGCCTAAGTACGGTAGATTAGCTTTGTCTGTGTGTGGGCATGCATTATAAACTGCCTAAGTACGGTAGATTAGCTTTGTCTGTGTGTGTGGGCATGCATTATAAACTGCATAAGTACAGCAGATTAGCTTTCTCTGTGTGTGGGCATGCATTATAAACTGTCTAAGTACAGCAGATTAGCTTTGTCTGTGTGTGGGCATGTGTATTGGGGGGGTGGCGGTGTACATATGTTAAGTAATTAAGTTCCACTTGTAATTATCCTGTTCTCATCCCTGTAGCTAACGGAGTGATTGTCTTGGTCTTGCACCTGTAGCTAACGCAGTGATTGTCTTGGTCTTGCACCTGTAGCTAACGGAGTGATTGTGTTATTCTCATCCCTGTAGCTAACGGAGTGATTGTCTTGGTCTTGCACCTGTAGCTAACGGAGTGATTGTGTTATTCTCATCCCTGTAGCTAACGGAGTGATTGTCTTGGTCTTGCACCTGTAGCTAACGGAGTGATTGTGTTATTCTCATCCCTGTAGCTAATGGGGTGACTGTTATGTTATCTGCCCTGTAGCTAACGGAGTGATTGTCTTCTTCTCACCCCTGTAGCTAACGGTGTAAATGTCTTGTTGTTGCCCCTGTAGCTAACGGTGTAAATGTCTTGTTGTTGCCCCTGTCGCTAACGGTGTAAATGTTTTGTTCTCGCCCCTGTAGCTAACGGAGTGAACGGCTCGGTCAGTGCCAACGGTGCGGACTCGCCCAGGGCGCGGAAGGAGAAGTCCTCGTAAGCGGCGCCGTGGCCCTCCCCTCCTTGGCACCGCCCGCCAGAGCTGGAGGCACTCCTTCTACACCCCACCTCCCCAATACACACACACACACACACACACAGTCTGTCTCCTTCTCGTTCTCTCTCTCACACACACACACACACTCTGTCTCTCTCTCTCTGTTTCTCTCTCTCTCACACACACACACACACAGTCTGTCTCCTTCTCGTTCTCTCTCTCTCACACACACACACACACAGTCTGTCTCCTTCTCGTTCTCTCTCACACACACACACACTCTGTCTCTCTCTCTCTGTTTCTCTCTCTCTCACACACACACACACACACACACACACACACACACACACACACACACACACACACACACACAGTCTGTCTCGTTCTCTCTCTCTCACACACACACACACAGTCTGTCTCCTTCTCATTCTCTCTCACACATACACACACTCTGTCTCTCTCTCTCTCTCTGTTTCTCTCTCTCACACACACACACACACACAGTCTGTTTCTCTCTCACACATACACTCTGTCTCTCTCTCTCTCTCTTTCTCTCTCTCACACAGACACACACAGTCTGTCTCACTCTCTCACTCACACTCACACACACACACGGTGTCTCAGTCTCTCACTCACACACACACACAGTCTCTCTCTCTTTCTCTCTCACATACACTCTGTCTCTCTTTCTCTCTCTCACACACACAAACACACATATACACACACATGCACAAGTCCATTCCCCTTGACCAAAATTTCAACGGGTCCAACGCATTCTGCTTTATGTGATGGTAATCATCCTCCAGAATACTCCCTAACATCCCAAGCAACACACATCAGTGCCAAGCGTACACAGCAACCCCCAGAACAGGAAACTATTGAAAGAGTTGTATTTAAAAAGGAGCAGCTTAAAAGTGCCTATCTAGACCAACACCACAGTGTTTTCCATTTTAGTATTTAAAAGTAACCTGCTTTGGATCCAGATTCTATGTTTCATGCTTTGCCCTTGAATCGTTATTTATCATGTCTTATTTTCTGCCTTTTTGTCAAAGCTTTAACCCTCTCTAGGTGTGGATTTGCATTGAAATATTCATCTCTTGCATTGCTAGACTGATAGAAAATAAAACCAGTTTGTCTTATGAGTCCTTGAGAATGAACGTCTTTGTGCAAGCATTGATTCCCCAAGTCTCAAGCAGAACTGAAGCCATGTATGTGTTCCTAGTGTGGATGATGTGTCATCCTCATAACTCTCATGATAGAATATTGTTCATAACTGGGGACGCAGTCTTGAGATCGTCATCTTAGGCAGGCAGCAGACCAAACATCCAGTGTTTGTCCCTGTTTAGTGGCCATCTTGTGTACTTATTCAAGGCATACTGTGATATCCTCATGATTGTGTCTGAGAGAAAATAATGTATAATTGCTGTGGCCATTTTAAAGACCTAGGCCAAACATGGCTGGATTTGGGACTGTGTGTGTTTGTATTTCTCAGTTTAAAATGACAAGAAGAATATATTTTGTTGTAAAAACAATATATTGTTTATAAATCCAGTCTGCCTACTGTGTTTTTTATTTTATTTATTTTTGAAGGCATGCAGTAAGACCATTACATTTCAATGCATAATGTGACTAGTGCATTTCTTATATCCTGTGTACACATTTCAATTGTTTAAAGCAATAGTAACATTTATTTACCAGCGAAACAGGCATCATTCAAGTCTAGTGTCGACACTCTTCTTATCCTACATGTATGCATTAGGCTATTTAAGGGTTTACTTTTACCAAACATTCCAAAACATTTTAGGCAGTTACTATGGAATATTTGTTAAATACTTTCTCAGACATAGCCTGTCAGTTGTTTAATTCGGTTCACAGGCTTCATAGCTTTACAGAAATTATTAAAAGGTGCCCATTGCTAGACCAGTGAACCCAGATGAACCCAGCTTCCAAATTGGTCCGGGTTCAAGAGTTTAAATCGTGTCCTGACGTTTTTGTCTCGCTACAGTTTTTCACCAACCAAGCGATGGCGCCATGGGCCAGGCTACTGTAGTGTTGTCCATCATGTCACATGTATGTGCGTTAACATTTCGTGTGTCAGGTTAGTTCTCCAATACATGCTGATCTACATGTTGCGTTATCATAACAATCACCGTGGGCTATTGCTGGTAAGGGATTCATTAATCTGTTTTGTTCTCGGTCGTTTAAGGTCTCAAGTGGTGTTGACAGTTGTCGTTTTTGTATGCCTAATAAGTTATTGGTAGTACGCTTCTCTATTCCAACCTTGCAATACGTGAAAAGTAAAAAGTGGTCATATTTGAGCAAGCCTCTTATGTGATCGCTGCATTTGTTAAGCATTTGTCGCCCATAGGCAGCAAAGTCTTTGATCAATAGCCTATTCTGGCTAACTCGACGTCGCTGTGCTAGTAGATGCAGTCAGCAGTTTATGTCCTTTTCGAATTATAGAACCTTCGAATACCCAGAAGTCGGAAATTGGACCCCGTCGAGCAAATAGACGGCATTATCGCCATGCATACAGTTGTCTAAATCACTGCTCCGAAAATAAGGTGAGTGTGCATTATGCTTCCGCCAGTCTCCTATGTTCACGAGCAGTGCTTGGATTAGAGGAATGCATGTAGTTACTCAAACACTTGTTAAATTTAACGTGCTCTCTTTCCACGATTAGCCTATCCTAGAGTGTCACCAAACGTGTTAATGTTCGAAAATTGTGAACATCCACTTCCAAACATGGTGGTCGTTTGACGAATATAGGCTACGCGCATGGACACGACCAAGACTTCGATGACAATTACAAAACAAAGCAATCTGTTCTTGAGTTGTTGACTTATAAGAGATAGCCATAGACGAAATGCAATTCCCTCTCACACGGACCCATGTTCGTACATAGGTTATCCCGTGAGCATGGAGACGAAAACAGAGTGACCTACTTAGTGGGAGCTAGGGACGTTGTTAGTTCAGTGATAGGTGATCCGTCTTCGTCTTGCATGGTAGCGTTATCCAACCACTGTAGTTTTGGGCTTAGTTCCTAAACTAAAAACAAACTTTGTGTCGTTAATGAATAGATGTGATAAAAGTATTTTACTTAGCATTTCTATTCCTATGGGGCTAAGACTGTTTACAACCCAAGCATACCAGTCCGTGTAGTTTTGAATATTTTACCTAATTTCTTTTCTTACAGGCTTCTACTGTAGAATCAACCTCAATAATCAGTAGTCTATAGATTATTTCTCATATATTTTAACTAATGTACATAAATAATTCTAAAGCTATTACATCATGAACTTGTAATTAATCTTACCTTGCCCCAAACAATGTTAATGTAACTGTAGTAGGCTAGTAATTGATTTGTGCTCTTATCCAAGGCCTAAGTCGTTATCTATAATATGCGTATCACTGGAGGCCAATGCTCAGATGGGCAAATACTGTTTCATATCTTTTTAGTGTAACTCTAGGGTAGTTTTGTAGGTTATCGAAGACCATTGCACTGCAAAAAAAGATCAGTGTTTTATTTTGTCTTACACTCAAGGTCTTTCCTGAAATTGTTTCCCCTGTAAATCAGAGTTTCATTATACTGGCTTATCAAACAAAGCATGTTGAAGTCTGTAGTCTGTGAATGAGATGAGATTCAGGGGCCTTTTTCTTGGCACATGGATAAAACGGGTTTATACCCAAAGAACTTGTATGGCATGTATGTCTCTTGCCACTGATGCCCCTTCTGTGGGGAGATGGAGGAAATAAGTCCACACACACACACACACACACACACTTCATTTGAAAACCTGCTGACATCGATTATGGTCCGAAATGTTCTCAGATACATTTTTCTGTCTTATGCTGAGTCGTACAGTTTAAAACTACATTTCACCCTACAGTCCTATGTGGCATTCATGCATTATTCCACACATGCACGTCATGTCCTGGCGATGCTTGCTGTATCATCATTTTACCGGCGTGCTGGCTGCAAGGTTGCTGTGTTGCCTAGACCATAGTACATGAGTTGATATGCTGGTGCCCGTTGTAGTGAGTGGGGGAGGATTGCTGGCGAGATAAACAAGCAGCCAGCCATCGCATACGGCGGCAGGAACATGGCGGCGGCACAGTTAGCTATAATGCTGTTTCACCAATCCGAAGGTCAGAGTCGGACATAACGCACGGGATTTAAAAGGAACCAAACTACTGTAAGTCCAAGACCGCGAGTCTACTTACTAGTTTATAGCCCAAGAATGATTTCATTTGTATTCGCGATGCAGTTTTTTTCCATGATCTGTGAAGGTGCCAATCTCGGTTCAGTGGCGGCAGTATCGCTTCTGAGGCTAGCAAAACCAGCTATGCTTGCTATTTTACCTCCGACTTTACTGAGTTGATGAATTGTATTTTGAAAGCTCGTTGGGGTGGAATTAGCTATATATTGTTTTAACACACGATTCTGTAGCATGCATTGTGGTTAGGAGACGAAAACTGATTTCTACTGTCTGTTCAATACTTGTTCTTCGAAAATGAGTGGCAGGGAACATTGAAGTTCAGCTTCTGTGTAGCTTAGCTTGCGAGCAACCATTTGACTGAGCTCGGTGGAGGCATTTTAACCGAGATCAGTGGTGATTCGTCGGTGATAAAATGTAGCGAGCTAAGTTTACAATGTACGCCTGATTCGAACGCACAACATGGAAAGTGCACGTTACAATGACGGCTGAGGCACTGAAGAGGTTCGTGTGTTTTCGTCATTGTTGCCCCTTTACTGAAAGCGACAACTTTTGTTTGGACAAGTCACAGTGCATTGCTCCCTTTATCGGCGAGATAAGTGAGTCAGCTTTTTGCGCACTTCTCTAGCTGTATCTGGCAAGGTTGCACATAACGGAAGGATTTTGCTGCTCTTTATTAGACACAAAATACGCTGTTAATCTGAAACACAATCCATTTACTTAGTCCTCGTGATGGTTTCAACATGCGAGTTAACCCACTCAAGCAATTCAGCCAGTTGTGTTGCTTCGCTTTTTTTCAGTGGAAAATGCTTTGACAGGAAGAGGTAGTGTTTGATGGACGGATTTACTACCCACTCTCACGGCTAGAAGCGCCGTGACGTCCTCGTGTTGTCCCACATGATTATTGCTTTTCTCAACGTGTTTATTTGTAAAAGTTGTGAGCCAGGATGGAAGCTTAAGTCACTTGATAAAAAATAACTGACGGTCTAATAGGAGAATTACTGAAAGTAGCAGTTAGCATTGTGTTTAAGTTAGCGAGGTGAATATTTAATTTGAATATTTAAAGTTTAAACCATTGCATAAGTGTATGATGTAATTTTGTGTTTGTTTTGACATGCGTGCTGGTCATGTTTTCATCAGTCTCATGTGCCGTCTTTTGATTGAGAATGAGACTTGTTGATGATGAATTAACCAAAAAGCTATACTCACATGGGCCAATTAGATAAACATACTCTTGCACCTTACAGAGGTCTGAATGTCACAGTGGCAGTTAGTTTCATTCAAATTTGCCATAGGGCTCCAGCTTCTCGTGTGTGCGAGCGCAGTCTAAGAACGGCCTGGCTGTGTGGGTCCCATGTGCCATTTGCATCCACACATCACCGTGTGGGCTCACTTGACTGGAGCTAGTTAGACCAGAAGCTACTGGAATTGAGCTAGTGAGACCAGTAGCTGTTTTGCACGGAGTTCTTTGTCTTGCCCTTCCCTTACATCAGGCTGACAAATTCCACAGGGTTTGGTGCATGTCATGCAGTCCGACTAGGCCTTACTTCGGGCCCAGGGATAGGGTGGCTGTTAGTGTCTCCAGCGGTTGTAGAAAGGGACCTTGCCACACAGGCTATGCATTGTACAAATAAATAGCTTTTTGGACTTGAGAGGAAATTCAGTGAGTAAGCTGAAGAGGTGTGTGTGTGTGTGTGTGTTTTTTTCCACCATGCATTTTCATTTCTGTCCATCGCCACACATTTCAGCCCTGAATGCAGACTTTGGTGTACCAGCCCAGACACTATGCAGAGATCAATAGGGGGGCAGGCAATAGCAAGCAGAGATCAATAGAGAGTGTTGAAAGTAGGGCATCTGTTAAGACATGCAGGAAACTTAAACGCATGTAGAGGAAAACTAAACTAAAACATCATTATTGTCTATGGACTGACAGTTTTGAAACATACTAAACACACCCTGTTAGGCAATAGAACATCATACTTCTCTGGACTCACCAATTGCAATACAAACAGCCTGAGGTTCATTTTTAAAAGGAAATATTAGCCAGAGTAATACAGTCCAAAGGGCCACTTTCTCAGCGGATAAATTCCTTTTTTTTTTTTTAAATCTCCAAAATTGACCCAATTCGAAATGGCATGGACTGTACTAATGCCTCCATGTCTGACATTGATGTTGCATCTATCCAACCCACTCCCACTTTATCTCAATTCTCCTCTACTTCTCTAGATTTTTTTGTGAGGCTGATTAACTCATCAAAGTCCACCATCTGCCCCTTAGATCCAGTCCCAACTAGGAACTGCTACCTGCCCTTCTCAGCTCTGGTCTCCATGTTTTAAATAAGTCTCTCCTGGCTGGCTCAGTCCCTTCAGCATGTAAATAAGCAGTTGTTAAGTGTCTCCTCAGGAAGCCAGCCTTGGACCCACAAGTATTGCAGAAATACAGGCCGGCCTCAAACTTGCCATTTATGTCTGAATTATTTGAAAAGGCTGGCGTTGACCAACTCATAAGCCATCTCCCCTATCCCAAAATAGCGTATTTGAAAAATGTCAGTCTGGTTTCTGCTCCGGTCATTCTACTGAAACAGCTCTGATTCGAGTGACAAATAATTTACTGCTGACAGTGGATTCTGGGCAACTTCCTTGTTATTGCTTCCTGATGTGAGCGTGGCATTTCACACAGTTAACCACAAAATACTATTACGCTGCTTAGGTCTACACTGTCATGGTTTCATCCCTACTTGTCAAATAGGAATCTATGTGTGGCGTACAATGATCTTACCTTGAGGCTTGCTGATGTAAGGTCTGGCGTGCCTCAGAAGTCAGTACTTGGCACCATGTTATTTTATATTTGTCTAGTTTTAATGTTGCGTTTCACTGCTATGCCGACTACACCCAGCTCTATGTACCTATACAGACAAATGACTCCACCCAACTTGGCAACTTGGAGGCATGTTTAGTGGAGTTAGACATGGATGCCCACCACTTTTGCACTGACGAAACAGAGCTTTTAGTTATAAGACCACATAAGACAAGGAACCTAGACAATCTGCGAGTCTATGTCGACGACTGTTCTGTAAAAGGAAGTGCAGTTATAAAAACTCGAGTCTGTCGACGACTGTTCTGTAAAGAAAGTGCAGTTCTCAAAAGTCACCATTGACCCTTCTGTAACTTCTCAGGCCCATATAAGGAACATTTTAACTGCCTTTTACCACCTAAGCAACATCGCAAACATCAGGTCTACGCTGTCACTGAAGGACGCAGAAGCCCTGTGCATGCATTCGTTTCATCTACACTTGATTACTACCATGCATTATTGTCGGTCCTGCCTGCATGTACTCTGAGAAGCCTACAGCTTATTATGACCACCGCTAGCGAAGGTAGCGAAAGTGGTCATTATAGAGTTGCCGCGAGTTTTTTCCCTTTTTTCTTTTTTTTCAGTGAATGTTCGTCAACGATTGCCGGGACACTGGAAGTCTGGGGGACATGAATCTTTGTAGGCATGTAGCCCTAGAACTTTTCGAGCGAATAGAAGCTTTTGGCCCCCAAGGGCCACCCCCCCCCCCCCCCCCCCCCCTTGCTGTGCCAGTGTCCGTCAAAGAGGGGGAGACCGGCAAAAGTTTTCGCTGAATAACTCAATGAACGTTTCACCGAACAACATGAAATTTTTGTGATATGTCGGTGTTACAGAGACGTATCAATACAGCCCATAAACGCTCACTTGAAGCATAGCGCCACCTAGTGATATGGGTAAATGCAAAAATTGGGTTTTTGAGTTGCCAATATCTTTGACAGAGAAGGTGGAAACTGCGCAAAATACGTCATGCATGATCACCACAAAGACCTCTAACACCACAGCACATGCCATAAAATTTGGTCCATAGGGGCGCTGTAATTGTAGAAAATGTCCTTTTGCCTATTATCTAGAAAATGCAAACTATACAACAATTTTTTTTTTTATCGTGAAATCTATTGACTCTCACGCATTGAAAACACTGGTCGACGCCCACTTCCAACGAAAACAATTTCCGTGAAATTTTAACATCGCGAAAATGAATCTGAACGAACTCGTCATAGGCCGTTCATGTGAATCTCACCAAATTTGGTATACGTCATCTACAGACAATGCTGATAAAAAGTTATCAAAGGATTTATCTTGAGATAAACAATTTCGAAGTTACACGTCAATGAACATTTAACACGTAGCTTAAAATTCTTCAAAAGTCCATATCTTGGCTTTTAATTGCTCAAATTTGGTCAAATTTGACATGCCAACTGTAAATGGCCCTCTTTTGATGTGTACTAAATTTTGTGACATTTCGTCATAGGGGGCGATGTTTTTCGCCAAAGCCAGGTGTTGAAAAACTGTTTTTGTTACATAATTCGTCAACAATTTTGCCCAAGACAACGATTTTGCATTAGTATGTCGGTGTTACAGAGGCGTATCGACCCAGCTCATAAACACTCACTTGAAGCATAGCGCTACTGATATGGGTAAATGCAAAAATTGGGATTTTGAGTTGCCAATATCTTGGACTAAGGAGGTAGGAACTGCCTAAAATATGTCATGCACGATCAACAAAGACCTCTAAAAGCACAGCACATGCCATAAAATTGGCAAAAAAAAGTTCCCACATTTCAATACACTGCGGCGGTCATACCATGTACCGCTATGCGGTACATCTAGTTCAGAATGCAGCAGCCAGAATTTTAACTAAAACAAGGACAAGTTCTTACCTAAAACACCTGTTTTAATCTCATTACACCGGCTACCCATTCCAGCACGAGCAGAATTTAAAATCTTCTTTTAACTTCCAAAGCACTGAATGGACTTGCCCCTTCATATGAGTCAGGATTCCTATGTGTGTTCCATATGTGTCTCAATTGATTGTGATGCGTCTATTACATGTCTATTAGGCTCTGTGAATGCAGGCCTTTTGACAGTTCTAAGGGTAGGGAACACATCTGCAGGTCGGCGTTCTTTTGGAATGGTCTTCTACCACATGTTAGGGAAGGCAGTTTTTAAAACCAAACTAAAGACCGTCCTCTTTGGAAAACACTATAGCTTACCCTGTTACCTGTGAAATTGCTGTTTTTGTATAGCGTTTTCCACTCCTGTTTTTACTTTGTACCTCTAGTTATTGTTTTACTCTTCCTCATTTTAGTATTTATTTTTACTTTTTGCTTTTTTAACGCTTTAGGATCACTGGGATCAACATTTTATTTCAGATTTTATTTTTCGTTTTTGTAATTTAGTTTTTATGTTTAATGCCTACTTGCAATGCAATGCTTATGGGAGTTCCTAATCTGCCTATGTGGGATTCTCTATGTACAGTGTTCTGAGATCCTGTGTGGTGGTGATGCACTTTAAATATCAATAAATTGAATCGAACTGAACATATGACAGACAGAGAAATGCAAAAAATTCGCCCCCTTTCATAAGCTATGGCTCTTGTGTGGCTCCTCCGATGTGTTGGGACGGTATAGGCCTCTGTGTTCTTCTGAAGAGCAATTAACCAGGCTGCCTTTGTCGCTGAAAATAAGGTCCGGCCCGTTTGAAGTAAATACGGTTAGTGGTCATTTCTATGACATCCCACAGCCCCCCCGGCCCCCATTGGTTAATGCACTGACTACTCTTCCTATTCTGTGTTGCTCGGCAGTGAATGGCCCTGATTTGTGGACTGAAATGTTCTTGGTTTACAGGCCCTAAGGCTCTTACTTGTCTGCATATTGTGACACAGAGAGCGGCTCTGAATTAAGTTGCATTAGTGCAAGGGCTCGCTGCCCGCTTTGTGGAGCTGCGGGACCCTGGGCTGAACTTTGGGTTCCCTGTGGATTTGTGGAGAGATTGGCCAGATCAAGGCATGACCAAACCTTTTTTGCTCCAGTCTTCTTATGCAAATAAAGCTTTTTTTTACTCTGCTTGCTTTGCTGTGTAGAGCAGTACTTGGGCTTGTTTCATGGGGTGACCTGTACGTTTTTGTGGAACCCAGGGTTAATCGTCTAACGTTACAGAGCACCATCTGGGTGCTGTTAAGATGAGCTGTAATTTCTGTTGTTTCCTTTGCCCAGTATGATTTTGCATTCTCTCACCACACTTATATTTACTGTCCTTACTTGTTGATTGCTCCTTGAACCAGTGGGATGTTTAACAAAGTCTAAAATACAGGAATGTTACTCTTGCGGAATTCCTCTAAATGTTACTCGCTGCTGTTTGACCTGAGGGAGAATTGGAGGTTCACGCAGACATGGCACTGCTGCACAGGGGCACATGCACCAGGCAGCCACTGGCTGTTGTCAGATGTCATTTCTGAGCTGTGTGTGTGTGTGTGTGTCTGTGTGTGTGTCTGTGCAGAAGTGTACATGTGCTCATGTCATGCAGGCTGGTGTGTCTCACAGGCTGTGTGTGTGTGTGTGTGTGTGTGTGTGTGTGTCTGTGCAGAAGTGTACATGTGCTCATGTAATGCAGGCTGGTGTGTCACACAGGCTGTGTGTGTGTGTGTGTGTGTGTGCAGAAGTGTGTGTGCTCTTGTCATACAGGCTGGTGTGCTTTGCTGCCACATTCAGATGGCATTTATCCCATGGCTCCTAGCATGTTGGTGGGGGGAGAAAGAGTTTTGCATGTGTTAGAGAGTGAGAGGTTGTGTGTGTGTGTGTGTGTGTGTGTTAGAGAGTGAGTGACTGTATGTGTGTGTGTTAGAGAGAGTGGGAGGTCGTGCATGTGTTGGAGAGTGAGCGATTGTATGTATGTCGGTGTGTGTTAGAGAGAGTAAGACTGTGTGTGTGTTAGAGAGAGTGAGAGGGTGTGTGTGTGTGTGTGTGTGTGTGTGTGTGTGTGTGTGTGTGTGTGTGTGTGTGTGTGTGTGTGTGTGTATATGTGTTAGAAAGAGTGGGAGGTTGTGCACACGTACACACATCCACGGTACTGGTCATTGTGGACCAGCGGCGGGTCTGCCAGGCTTAGCGCTGTCCGCGCGTGGCCTTCTAAATATGGCAGATCCTCCAGCCGTGTTCCGGGTCACATGACCTGGCCCTGGCCAAGGAGGAGTGGCGTTGGGGGGCGTGTGTGTGTGGGGGGTAGAGGGTTCATGTGTGTGATGCTGGCCAGTGTGACGCTGGGTAACACTAGACCGCCTCACTCTTCCCTGCGCAACACTCTTCAGTACACACACACACACACACACACACACACACACACACACACACACACACACACACCCTGTGCTGTAGGCCATGACTTCATCTCGGGGACTGGTGCTGACCTTTGTCTCCTGTGCTGATTTAGAGATTTCACCACCGCCCCGACATTTTAAATGTTTGAACTTCGCTCCCTTTAACTTCGCAACCGTTTTTTTTTTTATCCCCATGTTTTTCTGTCAGGGCGCACAGAAATGTGGTTTTCGTCACTAAGGGGTGGATTCTGAGTTTTCAGCAACAGTTTGGAAATCTCATAAGATACTGGTGCACCTAGGAATAGCACCTGTGCACCTAGGAATAGCACCTGTGCACCTAGGAATAGCACCTGTGCACCTAGGAATAGCACCTGTACGGGAATAGCACCTGTGCGGGAATAGCACCTGTGCGGGAATAGATGTAAGCCTTCCTCCCTACTGTTATTTCCTGATTTTATCGTCGTTGTGTTTGCTTGCTAATTTGGAGGGTCTAGTTGGTCTGTGAGAAATTCCAGGACATTTCATCAGTGGTGTACCCCAAAATCTATGGGTGTTTCGGGCCTTTAGTCACTACACACCCTCCTCTGAGGATCTACAGGCCTTTAGTCACTACACACCCTCCTCTGAGGATCTAAAGGTGTTTAGTCACTACACACTCTCCTCTGAGGATCTACAGGTGTGTGAGGCCTTTAGTCACTACACACCCTCCTCTGAGGATCTACAGGCCTTTAGTCACTACACACCCTCCTCTGAGGATCTAAAGGTGTTTAGTCACTACACACCCTCCTCTGAGGATCTACAGGCCTGTAGTCACTACACACCCTCCTCTGAGGATCTAAAGGTGTTTAGTCACTACACACCCTCCTCTGAGGATCTAAAGGTGTTTAGTCACTACACACCCTCCTCTGAGGATCTACGGGTGTTTTGGGCCTTTAGTCACTACACACCCTCCTCTGAGGATCTACAGGCCTTTAGTCACTACACACCCTCCTCTGAGGATCTACAGGCCTTTAGTCACTACACACCCTCCTCTGAGGATCTACAGGCCTTTAGTCACTACACACCCTCCTCTGAGGATCTACAGGCCTTTAGTCACTACACACTCTCCTCTGAGGATCTACAGGTGTGTGAGGCCTTTAGTCACTATACACCCACCTCTGAGGATCTACAGGCCTTTAGTCACTACACACTCTCCTCTGAGGATCTACAGGTGTGTGAGGCCTTTAGTCACTACACACCCTCCTCTGAGGATCTACAGGCCTTTAGTCACTACACACCCTCCTCTGAGGATCTAAAGGTGTTTAGTCACTACACACCCTCCTCTGAGGATCTACAGGCCTGTAGTCACTACACACCCTCCTCTGAGGATCTAAAGGTGTTTAGTCACTACACACCCTCCTCTGAGGATCTAAAGGTGTTTAGTCACTACACACCCTCCTCTGAGGATCTACGGGTGTTTTGGGCCTTTAGTCACTACACACCCTCCTCTGAGGATCTACAGGCCTTTAGTCACTACACACCCTCCTCTGAGGATCTACAGGTGTGTGAGGCCTTTAGTCACTATACACCCACCTCTGAGGATCTACAGGCCTTTAGTCACTACACACTCTCCTCTGAGGATCTACAGGTGTGTGAGGCCTTTAGTCACTATACACCCTTCTCTGAGGATCTACAGGCCTTAGTCACTACACACCCTCCTCTGAGGATCTACAGGTCTTAAGTCACTACACACCCTCCTCTGAGGATCTACAGGCCTTTAGTCACTATACACCCACCTCTGAGGCAACCCTGCTTAAGGTGATCAATCCTTAGCGTGTGTCCAGTATCCAGTTAGTCGATATTGTCCAAAGAAGTCCTAAATTAGTGAATGTAAATTGGATAATGGTCTGTACAATAAAGCTAATGCTAAAAACAATGCTACCCACATGTTACATTGGGGCTGTCAGGTGGTTTAGTGGCTGAGACTTACTAGCAAAGGAACAGATCCTGGCCACCTTTTCCAGCAGGTGGCTTCACCAGTAAAGGAACCAAATTCAGGTAGCCGCCCACCCGCCCGGCCTGCCTGCACGCCTGCGTCTGCCTGAAATGAGTTCACCATCTGGCACGGAACATAATATTGGCGGCCTGTAGCACTATAGCATGATCCATTTCCCATGCAGCCCAATAAACGCGGGCCCTCTTAAACAACTGCTTCCTCCGTTTCCATGGAAGACTGCTGCTTAGCCTCCGCACCCCCTTAACCCCCCCCAGCCCCCACCCCCCTCAGCGGGGCTCTGGGCTCGGCATGCGTTAACCAAATGAAGTTGAGTAATTAGTGGAAAGCTGGGAAATGATGAGCCTCTTGTCCACATTGATTAGCTCCCTTCCCCACTGAATGTGAACATGCCCACTCACAGGCAGCTTAGTGCAAGAGCTCTATTTCCCTCTTTCTCTCGCTTTGTCTCTCGCTCTTTCTGTCCCTCTCTCTCTCTCTCTCTCTTTCTCTCTCGCTCTCTTTCTCTGCCTCTTTTTCTCCCTGTGTGTGTCTCTCTCTCTTTCTCTCGCTCTCTTTCTGTCTTCTCTCTCGTTCTCTTTCTCTCCCTCTGTCTCTCTCTCTCTTTCTCTCTTTCTCTTCCTCTTTCCTATCCCTCTGTCTCTCGCTCTCTCTCCCTCTTTTTCTCCCTGTGTCTCTCTCTCTCTCTCTCTCTCTTTCTCTCGCTCTCTTTCTGTCTTCTCTCTCGTTCTCTTTCTCTCCCTCTTTTTCTCCCTCTGTCTCTCTCTCTCTTTCTCTCCCTCTTCCCTATCACTCTGTCTCTCACTCTCTTTCTCTCCCTCTTTTTCTCCCTGTCTTTCACTCTCTCTCCCTCTTTTTCTCCCTCTGTCTCTCTCTCTTTCTCTCTCTCTCGCTTTCTCTTCCTCTTTCTTCTCCCTCTGTCTTTCGCTCTCTACCCCCACCCCTTCCTTTCTGAGAGCTCAGATTACACATGGGCCGAAGGGCACTGAGGAAAAAGCTTCTGCTTAAATGACATTGCCACTCAAATGCAGACCATCTCAAAGAAGGATTTCAGTACACACACACACACACACACACACACACACACACAGGGCTATGTCAGATCTGTAAGGTCTCTGTTGTGGCCTGTCAGGGCTGTTCAGCTTGCCTTGACGGGTCGACGGTAGGTGTTGTAAAGGAAATGCAGCAGCCCTCTCACAAGCTCTGCTATCTGCTATCTGGGGAGCACACACACACTATTGCCTGACGCATGCTAACCCCCCCACACCATCAGCTGCTATAGAGGTAACACTATAAACCAGCTCGCCTGCATGCATGAGGGGGCAAAAAGCAACCTGTTTGCTGGGCGTTACTAACAGACGTGTAATAAGCCGTGCTAGCAACCCCCCACCCCCTCACATTTTCAGTGCTCTTAATGGCCTCAAATTACGCTAAATGGGAAAAGCAAAGCAGGCCCAAGTTTGCGAGTGTTGTCAAGGCAACAGGAGAGCTTTGACAGGCTCTAGGCGGTAGTGACGGATGAGCCGAGCATAATGGCGGGGTTCATTCCTCTGCTTCCGTTTACAAACGCACACACACACACACACACACACACACACACACACACACACACCACACCATACATCACACGCACACACACCACACACACATACACACACACACACACACACCATACACACACCACACCATACACACACCACACACACACACACCACACCACACACACACACCACACCACACACACACACACACACACACACACACACACACACACACACACACACACACACACACACAAACTGTTGTCCTTGCACTGCTGCTGACCTGCAATCAGAGCACTCATCTGTCAGTAGTGCAGGAGACCCTTCAGAGCCTTCTCCTCACCACACACACACCACACCACACCACACACACACACACACACACAAATTGTTGTCCTTGCACTGCTGCTGACCTGCAATCAGAGCACTCATCTGTCAGTAGTGCAGGAGACCCTTCAGAGCCTTCTCCTCAGGCTTATGTGTGTGAGTGTGTGAGGAGAGGAGCGGGGTTTAAACTGCTGTACTTAATGTCCAACTTTTGTAGGCTTGTGTGTGTGTGTGTGTGTGTGTTTTATTCCTTTCTACATGAACCACTCGTGACGGTCTGCATGAGTAAGAGCATTTTCTGTTAATGTGAAAGTGTGTGTGTCTGCGTGTGTGTGTTTTTGTGTTTTTGTGTGTGTGCGTCTCCCCTTGACACCCCTGGCCTGTCTCTTCCTGTGCCTGGGCTGTTGTGCCTGGCGTGCATAGCAGAGTAAGCTAACTGCGTGCACCCCCTCAGAGGTCCTTCGGCCCCCTCTTGTCCTCTCCTCTCCTCTCCTCTCCTCTCCTCTCCCCTCCTCTCCTCTCCTCTCCTCTCCCCTCCTCTCCTCTCCTCTCCTCTCCTCCCTCAGTTAAGTGCGTATTGATTGGCGCAGGCCTGATGATATTACCGTGTAGCCATTGATATTTACCTAGAAGGTGCCCTTACCTGGGTTGACGCTGCAGGACTGAGACAGCAGAGGTCACGTAGAGGTCATTAGAGGTCACGTGTGTGTCCCCTCAGTATAGTCGCCTTGTCGTTCTGTGTGACGTTGGTGTCGCTTGAGAAATGGCAGTGAAGTGAAGTGTGTGGTTTGGTGTTTTAAATGGGTCCTTGTTGCTGTAAACAGGGCTGGTTTCCCCCTTCTCTTTCAGGGGGTTTTGTGTGGCTTTTGTGCAAGTAAACAGGGAAGGTTGCGAAAACTCCAAGAACATACCAGAAGGAATGGATTTTAAAAAAGAGAAAAAAAAACACATTTGTCACCTGCCTATGAAGATCTTCAGAGGATTCCAACCTTTTTTTTCTTCTGCGGTGTATTGACTTTAAACCACTTTAGAGAAGACCAAAAATGTCTGGGGTTCAATTCATCTGAAGTGGCGTTGTGGTGTTTTCCTTGTCGAAGTGAGTAAATTGCCACCCGAGTCAGTGTCATTTGTTTAGTGTTTATGGTTTAAAATACTGGTAAACAGGAAACAAACATGGCCGTTCCAAGGGAGCCATTGACATTTCAAGCCAATCAGCAGAGTGCCTCAGGACCCTGAAAGGTAGGGGGTTAAGCTTATTGGCTGTTTGACGGTAAGGTGTTAAGCTGATTGGCTGTTTGGGGTTCAGATATCAACAGTGTTCCAGGAAAAGCGAATCGCATTCTGCGTCTCTCCAAGGCCAGTTTTAGAGAGTGTGGGGTGACATGTTTCCAGTGAAGCAGATGGACGTCACCACGTTCTAGGACAGGTGGGCCATACCCCGCATTTCATCGCTTTTCTGCACCTCCGCCCCTGTCCTCCCCTCCCTCTGTCCTCCTCTCACCCCAGACCCCTACTGTCCTCCTCTCCGCCCCTCTCCTTCTCTCCCCCACCCCAGACCCCACTGTCCTCCTGTCCGCCCCTCTCCTCTCCCCCACCCCAGACCGCACTGTCCTCCTCTCACCCCAGACCCCACTGTCCTCCTCTCCGCCCCTCTCCTCTCCCCCCCCTCTCCTCTCCCCCACTCCAGACCCTACTGTCCTCCTGTCCGCTCCTCTCCTCTCCCCCACCCCAGACCCTACTGTGCTCCTCTCCACCCCTCTCCTCTCCCCCACCCCAGACCCCACTGTCCTCCTCTCCTTCTCTCCCCCACCCCAGACCCCACTGTCCTCCTCTCCACCCCTCTCCTTCTCTCCCCCACCCCAGACCCCACTGTCCTCCTCTCCTTCTCTGCCCCACCCCAGACCCCACTGTCCTCCTGTCCGCCCCTCTCCTCTCCCCCACCCCAGACCCTACTGTCCTCCTCTCCACCCCTCTCCTCTCCCCCACCCCAGACCCTACTGTCCTCCTGCCCCCCCCCTCTCCTCTCCCCCACCCCAGACCCTACTGTCCTCCTGCCCCCCCCCTCCTCTGCCCCACCCAGCTGCTGGCATGGTGGAGTAGAGTAGGACATGCAGTGAAACTGCTGATTGTTAATCTAAACTGTGCATGGGGAGGGGGGAGTAAAGTGCGTAGAATGCAGTGGGGGTGATGGCTATTAGATGACAGGTAGAGGTAGAACAGGTGATGGTGTGGGGAGGGGGGAGTAAAGTGCAGTGGGGGTGATGGCTATTAGATGACAGGTAGAGGTAGAACAGGTGATGGGGTGGGGATAAAGTGCAGTGGGGGTGATGGCTATTAGATGACAGGTAGAGGTAGAACAGGTGATGGGGTGGGAGGTGGGATAAAGTGCATAAAGTGCAGTTGGGGCTGGGAGGGCTGTGGGTGACTTCATGACTCCGCCTCCACCTGGCCTTTATTCACCTCTATGACTGGCTAGGCGACCTCATGACTCCGCCTCCACCTGGCCTTTATTCACATCTATGACTGGCTAGGCGACCTCATGACTCCGCCTCCACCTGGCCTTTATTCAGATCTACGACTGGCTAGGCCACTCCATGACCCACCACAGGCACCCCCCCCCCCCGGCCTATTGAACCCTCGTGGGGGCAGGCAATGTTTGTCTATCTGTTAGCTTATTTATTCAGTCAGTCAGGCGGTCATTTATTCCACAGGACCAAGGGCCCTGGGGTGTGGGGTGGGGGTGGGGGGTACAGAAAGGCTAGCAGGGAGACTGCCATTGCTGGCTAGCACTGCTGTGTAGAGGGGGGATGAGGGTATTCGGTCAGGAGCCCTGCATATGCTTGGCAGTGCTCCGAGCGTGTAATCCTGGGCACCGAACTCTGGCACAAGATCAGGAGGCCGCTTGGGGTGGGGGGGGGGTGTTTGGGGGGTGGGGGTGTCCACTTGGTGGGGTGTTGGTTGATTCAGGGGTGGCTGCCTTTTGGGGGTTGGGGGGGTTGGCAATTGTTAGGATTGGCGTCGGGAAGGGGATGGGGTGTGTGTGTGTTGTGGGGGGGGTCCACTTGGTGGGGGTGTGGGTTGATTCAGGGGTGGCTGCCTTTTTGGTGGGTGGGGGGTGCGATTGTTAGAATTGGCGTCGGGAAGGGGATAGGGCGTGTGTGTGTGTTGTGGGGGGGTTGAAGGAATGCCAGGCTGACAGGAGGAACCAATCACGGCGCAGGTTAGCCAGAGGTGGCCGGCGGTCGAACCCGCGTTTGAACTGCCACAGCACTGAGCGGCCGCTTCTCCTTCACATCATAAAGAACATGGCAGAACAAGTATGGATCTGCTCACAGGCCTTCCTGTCAGCCCTGAGTGAGCCGGGCGAGAGGGAAGAAAGGAAAAGGATGAAAGCAGGAAAGAGAGAGAGAGAGAAAACCTCCATGGGGGAGGGGTCACACTGTGAACAGACGGCCAGCTCTGTTTCCCTGTGTGCTTTCGTTTTCCCGTCCAGTCCAGTGGCCATTCATCGCCGGCTGCGCGAGTGTATCCGTGAGCCGGCTGCGCGAGTGTATCCGTGAGCCGGCTGCGCGAGTGTATCCGTGAGCCGGCTGCGCGAGTGTATCCGTGAGCCGGCTGCGCGAGTGTATCCGTGAGCCGGCTGCGCGAGTGTATCCGTGAGCCGGCTGCGCGAGTGTATCCGTGAGCCGGCTGCGCGAGTGTATCCGTGAGCCGGCTGCGCGAGTGTATCCGTGAGCCGGCTGCGCGAGTGTATCCGTGAGCCGGCTGCGCGAGTGTATCCGTGAGCCGGCTGCGCGAGTGTATCCGTGAGCCGGCTGCGCGAGTGTATCCGTGAGCCGGCTGCGCGAGTGTATCCGTGAGCCGGCTGCGCGAGTGTATCCGTGAGCCGGCTGCGCGAGTGTATCCGTGAGCCAGCTGTGATCCGCGGACTGGATTAACAAAGCCAACCCCGTGTCTGTCACATCTGGGCTCCTTCCTCAGCGCTGTACGAGGGCAGATCCCCCAAAGCCAGCCGTCCCACGCGCCTCCGCGGCCGCAGAGCAAAGAGATGTCGCAGTGGTGGCAGCATGAGTAAGCTGTTTGGCTTGGCATCGCAAACGCACCTTGGCCCCCTGTGCCGTTGGACAGGCTCTCGTGCTGTGTCTAGAGGAGACAGCGTGGTCCGGAATTGGGTGGCAGTTGATGGCTCGATTACAGCATCATTCCAGGGAATAGGAACCTGCAGATGTCACTGTGAGTGTGTGTGGCTTTGGTCACCATAAGCGCATACCACCACCTTATGACCTTGTTACTGTCATCACCCCCCCCCCCCCCCCCCCCCCAAAAAAGAATCACAAAAAAAGAAACATAATGCTTGTGTGGTGTGGGGATTTGTATTATGTAAATTACAAAATGAACAGGAAAAAAATACTGGCAATGTATGAGCTACATGGATTCCCACATGTGAATGAGCGGAGCTACAGGATTCCCACATGTGAATGAAATACAGGATTCCCAAATGGATGAGCGGAGCTACAGATAGCCTGAAACATGGCACATATCTCGCTGGCAAACCCAATATTGCGTCGCAACGTTAAGGCGGAGCTACAGATAGTCGTTAAGGCGGAGCTACAGATAGTCATTAAGGCGGAGCTACAGATAGTCGTTAAGGCTTTGAGCCAAACACGAGGGCTGCCAGCGAAGTCAGATGAAATCACAAGTGAAGGTGGCTCCTCTTCATTACAGCATAATTGGCTAGTGATGCATAATTGTTTTATTGGCTAGTGATGCAGAAAAGGTGAAAAGGTTTTGTGTTGTCTTAACAAGCATTCTTGCTTTTTTTTACCACAGTAATAAAAACTGCTAACCGCCCCTCTGTGTGCGTTTGTGTGTGCGTACGCGCTTGTTTGCGTGTGTGTGTGTGTGTGTGTGGTCGCAGTATTCCATAGATCCATCATCTGTTGGTTGATGTGCTAAACAGGGCCACGGATATAATTGCTCTTTCATGCAGTGTGTGTGTGTGTGTGTAGGGGTGGAAGGTAGGTGGGTGGGCAGGAACATTAGATGATGCAATAGTGTGGCTCTTGCTCAGCTCCCTCTCTGTTGTGTGCGTGTGTGTGTGTGTGTGTGTGTGTGTTCCATTCTTCCTTTGTTTATTGCTCTCATTTTCTCAATACTCCATTTATCTGTGTCATGCACTCTCTCTCTCTCCCTCTCTCTTTCTCTCTCTCTTTCTCTTTCTCTCTCTCTCTCTCTCTCTCTCTCTCTCTGTGCCTTGCTCTGTTCCCTTGTCTGTTTTTCTCTCTCTCTGTCACATGCGCGCTCTCTCACTTTGTGTTCGTCATTGCTGTTCTCTTTCAGTCCCCTAGTTTGTGGGTATGTTTGAGTGGTAGTGGCCTATGCCATGGCGGCGTACCTGTGGGTATGTTTGAGTGGTAGTGGCCTATGCCATGGCGGCGTATGTTTGAGTGGTAGTGGCCTATGCCATGGTGGCGTATGTTTGAGTGGTAGTGGCCTATGCCATGGCGGCGTATGTTTGAGTGGTAGTGGCCTATGCCATGGCGGCGTATGTTTGAGTGGTAGTGGCCTATGCCATGGCGGCGTATGTTTGAGTGGTAGTGGCCTATGCCATGGCGGCGTATGTTTGAGTGGTAGTGGCCTATGCCATGGTGGCGTATGTTTGAGTGGTAGTGGCCTATGCCATGGTGGCGTATGTTTGAGTGGTAGTGGCCTATGCCATGGTGGCGTATGTTTGAGTGGTAGTGGCCTATGCCATGGCGGCGTACCTGTGGGTATGTTTGAGTGGTAGTGACCTATGCCATGGCGGCGTATGTTGGAGTGGTAGTGGCCTATGCCATGGTGGCGTATGTTTGAGTGGTAGTGGCCTATGCCATGGCGGGTATGTTTGAGTGGTAGTGGCCTATGCCATGGCGGCGTATGTTTGAGTGGTAGTGGCCTATGCCATGGCGGCGTACCTGCGGGTATGTTTGAGTGGTAGTGGCCTATGCCATGGTGGCGTATGTTTGAGTGGTAGTGGCCTATGCCATGGCGGGTATCTTTGAGTGGTAGTGGCCTATGCCATGGCGGCGTGTGGGTTTGTTTGAGTGGTAGTGGCCTATGCCATGGCGGCGTACCTGTGGGTATGTGTGTGTGTCTGTGACCGTCTCCATCTGACTGTTGTGTCATGCCCACACACACACACACACACACACACACACACACACACACACACACACACACACACACACGACTGGCATTATGGTCTACTGGTTGTTATCCCCTTGAGCGGCTCATCTTATCTGCCAGCGTGTTCGTGGCTCTCGGACTGAGGACTGAAGCGAAGGGAAATATGGTTGCTTTTTATTAGGTTCCAGTGGACTGTGCCCTTGTTAGTAAACACCCCAATTTATTCAACTGCGTCCTGAAATTAGTGCATCAGAGGACAATAGAGGCGTAATTCCACTCTCGTGCGGGGACAGCGCAGAGGACGAGAGCGAGGGGGCGAGGGTGACCGAGACAGAATGAGAGAGAACGAGGGGACCACAGGAAGAAAGATGGAGAGGGAGTCAGTGGGGTGCAGAGAGAGAATTAGAGAGAGAGAGAGAGAGCGAGGGGGGGACAGAATAAGAGAGAATGAGGGGGACAGAGAGATGGAGAGGGAGGGAGTGAGTGGGGTGCAGAGAGAGAATTACAGAGAGAAAATGAGAGAGGAGGAGAGAGAGTGAGGGGGGCAGAGAGGAGCACAGGAAGAGAGGGAGAGAATGAGAGAGGAGGAGAGCGAGTGAGAGGAGGACAGAGAGGAGCACAGGAAGAGAGATGGAGAGGGAGAGAGGGAGAACGAGAGAGAAGCTAGCAAGCCAATAAAAGAAAGGGGCTACTGCATGCGTGTAAGTGGGCGAGCGGCGTTGCTGACTACAGAGCTGTGTGCTAGCGAGCAGCGTTGCTAACTACAGAGCTGTGTGCTAGCGAGCGGCGTGGCTAACTATAGAGCTGTGTGTTAGCGAGTTGTGTTGCTAACTACAGAGCTGTGTGATAGTGAGCGGCGTTGCTGACTACAGAGCTGTGTGCTAGCAAGGGAGCTCTTGCTGACTACAGAGCTGTGTGCTAGCGAGCGGCGTTGCTAACTACAGAGCTGTATGCCAGTGAGCGGCGTTGCTGACTACAGAGCTGTGTGCTAACCAGCGGCTTTGCTAACTACAGAGCTATGTGCTAGCAAGGGAGCTCTTGCTAACTACAGAGCTGTGTGCTAGCGAGTGACGTTGCTAACTACAGAGCTATGTGCTAGCGAGCTCTTGCAGACTGCAGAGCTGTGTTCTAGTGAGTGGTGTTGCTTAGCAGCCTGATTACTAATTAGCCAGCTCATCTGTCCTCAGAATGCCTCCAATCAGCTGTCACTTTTGGTGCCTGCGCTTACAAAACACACACGCAACCCACCTCCACACACACACACACACACACACACGCACACACATTTTGTGCTGGCAGAGGAACATCCTGGCCAAAAGCTGTAGATGGGGGTGGGGGGTGGGTGCACAAAGGAAGCACTCAGCCTGTGGGCATGATGAGCGTGAATTTCCATGTGGGAGTTGGAGAAGGTGGTGTGGTTGCCATGGCACTGGGCACTGGCTGGGCGATGGCCCATCTCTCTACCTCCGTGCAGGTCAATCCCATTGCTTCCATGCCACCTCTTGTGCCAGCTGCATTCAACATGTGCCACCTGACCCTGTCACCGTGAATTTTCCTATTCCTCAGCATGGTGATGACGGCGGCAATAGGGGCTGGGGCTTTTATTTTGACAGGCACTGTGGCTCAATTCAGCCTCAATTCAGGCCTCGCATAGGTGCTTCACCAAGGTCAGGCACCTACGTCAACGCCCAAGCCAAGCAGCTACGTCACCGATTAGGCCAAGCACCTACGTCATCGACCAGGCCAAGCCAAGCACCTACATCACCGCTCCCCTCGCGCTCTGTCTCCCGGGTCAGCGCGTGTGGCTTACGGCCGGCCGAGTAGAGGCCATGCCAGACAGGTCCTCCGCTGCCTCTCAGAGTTGCCGTGTTGAGGTGACACATGAAGGTGGGCAATAGCGTGGTTAAGGTAGTTAGAAACATTATTGTCCCCATGGGTCAGTGAAGCGAGGCATGAAACACAAGAGATGTTGTCTGCCTATGACAATAACGCAATAGAGTAACGTGAAGCAAACACTCACTGACCCCAAGCACATAAACATTGCACATTTACCATAAGACACTGACCGAAGACATTTGGGCATTGGACAGGACAACCTAGATCAACAAGTCAACAATTCCAGTTCTACCTATGGAGTCAGTGCATAGTGGCCAGTAATACACTGAGGCTGTCCAAACGCAGGTTGACTGCTCCGTTATTAAGAAGCTGTTGTGAAAAATCTTTCTAACCTTTTTATGACATTAAATGTTTGATAGAAAGTAGAGTTACGTGTCAAGGTTTGCAGGAGTATTTTGAAAAAGGACAGTGTACGACTTGCCTGTTATTGGCCTCTTTGCTCATGTAACGTTTTTTTCCCTGCCTGTCTGCTAATCCTAGTTGCCTAGCAACCAGGGGTAAACAACCACGGGCAAAAAAAAAAAACCCAAGCCTTTCAGTGCGGAAACATATTTTGCAGTGTAATCACCACCACAATCGCCATAATTGCCTTGATATTACTGTTGAAACTAAATTTACAATTCAAGTCATTACAAATAAACTACATTACAGGACTTGTACATATTTACATAATAATTGCCTTGATATTACTGTTGAAACTAAATTTACAATTCAAGTCATTACAAATAAGCTACATTTACAGGACTTGTACATATTTACTAATGCTAATATAGCCTAATATTTAAGCATAGTTCTTTAAATGATGTTGGTGGTGTGTGCAAGGTTATGTGCTGTTATTTATCACTAGATCAAAATGGTTTTTAAAAGGTGTTAAATCCTAGTGCTAAGGAGAGCTAGGAGGAAGTTGAGGTGAACATCACAGTAAAAGACTCAGAATGGAAGAATACAAGATTAAGCATGAGGGATGAGTCTCTGAAGAGATTTAAAACTGCTTTATTCAAGCAACATCTAGCAATATTACATCAGTGGAACAGCCATATAAGCAGCAAAAACATAGACCACACCCATTTCCAAAAACAAAACAACAGCAATAACCCCAAACCCACCCCCCACCCCCTCTTCTTATGTTATGAAAATCAGCTCCCCGTCATCACCAACCTCAAACAATAATCCCCTCACACACCAAATACTTGCAAAAGTCGTAACATCATTAACCAACCTATAATAGGCAAATTCACCCTTGATGTGACAGAGAGAGAGAGAAGAGAGAAGGAGAGAAAGAGAGGAAGAGTGAAGTGGGCAAGATGAAGCATGAGGGATGAGCTAAGGTGAGGAACTAAACCAGCTGAGAAAGAGAGAAAGACAGAGAGAGAGAGAGAGAGGTCCCGAAAGCCACGGCCACCTCTTCACTTCCCCTCACTCCTCTTTCCGTCAATCAGGTCTCAGAGATGTGCGGCTTTGGCACCTGGAATTATGGGTAGCCAAACAAGTCGCCCATCTGGCAGCAAATGAGAAACAAATGTGGCCGCTATGCCAGTGCCGGTGAGGGAACGAAAAATGAAAAAAATAAAAAATAAAAGAGCGCCTGTGTGAATCAGAACGCCTCCCCTTCCAAATACTTACTGGAGTGGGTGACTCAGCGGTTTTCGTGTTGTGAATCGGGTCTATTTTTAAAAAACCCAACGAGACAGGTCAGCGTGCGCCGGCAAAGAGGGAAGGAGGGCCCACAGCCCACAAGATGCAATATACATAGTGATGTTTGTACTTGTATAAGACAGTAAACCTCCTTGTGTCTTTTGCTACTCAAAAAATAAACAATTGATAAATCAATAGTAAGTGAAGTGTGTGTGTGAGAGAGAGAGAGAAGGGGGAAGAGGAAAAGTGTACTTGTGGGTACTATTCTGATTTAGCGCAGCCATCGCTTGGAGTGAGCTTAAGGTATGCTGATTGGGGTAAAACACTGCTTTTTGATAGCTCCTTATCATTCAGCACTATATTTAACACAATAGTTTGCTACATCTCATTAACACGTAGTGGCACTTCAGTCAGCTTAAGTGATATACAGCTCTGGAAACTATACATAGTGATGTTCCTGTCTACATGTATGACAACCATTCATTTCCAGTGTCCGTTGAATTTGGAATTTGGGAGAAATGTTGTCAGTAGTTTACAGAATAAAACAAAAATGTTAACTCACTTACGCATATACCTATAAGTGTACAGTGGTCTCTTATTTTTTCCAGAGCAAATATGCCCTGTAAGGTAGGGTAGCGTTATGCCGTTTGTATTAAAATTGATTAATTTAAAAACAGTACTAGCCATACTATAGTATGATATTTCTCCACAAAGCCCCAGCTGTTGGCATGCTGTTGTTCTGTGTTCTGCGTGTCAGCTTTCCTGTGGTACATACAGGCCAGACGGGGTCAACTTTCGCTCTCCGAGTTATAGGGGTTAAATGCGAGTCTATGCTTGATCTCGGCCTAGCTTGTTGACCTACATTGGGTGACCCAGATTGACCTTTTCTAAACAACCCTTGGCCTGTGCTTCAGAAGGGTGGAGATGAAAAGGGAATATTTTGTTAGCTTGTTAATGACTCATTTTAAGGCCTCGCTTTTTTCTGTGTTTTGGGTAGACGAATGAAAATGGTAGAAATATAACACCTGTTATGCTACAGGATTCAACCCTGTTTTTTAGCAGGGCCAATTGTGTGTGTGTGTGTGTGTGTGTGTGTGTGTGTGTGTGTGTGTGTGTGTGTGTGTGTGTGTGTAAAGGCCTCCTTTCATCTGTGGCCTTCTCCATTCAGAGCTGTCAGCTGTCCTTGTGAACAGGTCACATGTGTGAGCAGGAATGCTGGCGACTGTTCTGGCGAGCCAGTGTGCGATAGCCAATCACTTTCCCTCTTTCCCCTGAATGAGCTATATGTGTCAAACGGCTCGGTTCACTGGGCAGCTGACCAGGGTCAGAGAGCCCACACACCTGGCCAGTCAGCAGAGACCAGGGGGGCGTGAACATGCCCAGCCAGCCGGCCAATCAGCAGAGACCAGGGGGGCGTGAACATGCCCGGCCAGCCAATTAGCAGAGAGGAGGGGGGAGTAAACATGCCTGGCTACCCAATCAGCAGAGAGCAGGGGGGCGTGAAAGTCAGGGTGTTTTTCTCTGCCAGGAGCTGAAGCATTACAGGAGGAGTCTGTGCAGTTGTGCAGTCAGCTGGCCCCAAATGGCTCTCAGTTCGAGTTGATTTCATGTGTTCATACCTATGGTAGAAAGACAACTGACATTGCTGTAGTTTATGTGCTTATAGCCATGTTACAAAGACAACTGACATTGGTGTAGTTTTCTTGTGGATATAGCCATGTTAGAAAGACAACTGACAAGTGTAGTTTTCTTGTGGATATACCCATGTTAGAAAGACAACTGACATTGGTGTAGTTTTCTTGTGGATATAGCCATGTTAGAAAGACAACTGACATTGGTGTAGTTTTCTTGTGGATATACCCATGTTAGAAAGACAACTGACATTGGTGTAGTTTCCATGTGTTTATTCCTGTGTTTTAAAGACAACTGACATTGGTGTAGTTTTCTTGTGGATATAGCCATGTTAGAAAGACAACTGACATTGGTGTAGTTTTCTTGTGGATATACCCATGTTAGAAAGACAACTGACATTGGTGTAGTTTTCTTGTGGATATAGCCATGTTAGAAGGACAACTGACATTGGTGTAGTTTCCATGTGTTTATTCCTGTGTTTTAAAGACAACTGCCATTGGTGTAGTGTTATTAGTGGGCCTGATGTCATTGGCCAAAGAGGAGACTGAAGTTATTTTCTCTCTGCTGGCGTCATGGCGACTGAGACTGATAAGGATATGGAGCCGTCTGAAAGCGGAATGGGGTGGACTGGAATTTCTGCTCACATCAATGGAGCAGTAGAATCCCACCCCATCTGAGGGCAACTTTGGGTTGGAATCCTCATATAGACCAAAACGAAACTTTCCTGAGAGTGAAGTTTTACAATCCAACCGTAGAGATGGTAATGTTGGTTGGTAATATTTCACATAGTCTAAATACAGACACTTTTTCGAAACCGGGATTATTGGAATCAACCCTAATTAGTAGCCTGGCTATAAGTCTGCCTATGCACTTCCCCTCAAATAGTTTCTCCCTACAGTGGTAGTCTGGGTTTGCTTCCATTGACATGGTTGTCTCCGGTAGAATCTTTACCGAGCCAGTAAGCAAACAGACGTCAACTTTGTGTGCTACATTCAAATTGTAGTGCGTAGGCAGGCTTGCATACACCACAAGAAGTTAGTGATTGGGTAAAGATGGATCTGATTGGGTAAAGATTGGGTAAAGATGGATCCGATTGGGTAAAGATGGTCGCTTTAAACTTCAGCAGAGTCCACACCTTCAGGAAGCAATTGTTTCTCAATACAGCACAGCCAGACTGTCTGTATGAAATGAAATGTAGTAGGGGGGGCTGGTTTATCAGGCTACCTACTAAGTGCTTTGGTCCTCAGTCCTCCCATTGGAGCTTTCCATTTCAGCCTTTATTTGGTGTAAAACCAAAAACGTACTCACTGTCATGAAAAACTACCCCAGATCTCCCTGAACTATACTCTGGCTTTGGTTGTGCCATGGTTGTGCCATGGTTGTGCCATGGTTGAGCATGCTTGTGTAAGGGAGCATGGCTAAAGCAGCCCTGAACTCTGCTCTCTCATCACCCAATCATGTCATGCCACTGAGGGTGTCACATGACCACCTTCTAGAGGCACTATGCTGCTCTTTTGGTTTGCACCATTACGGTTGTGTCTAAAGAGGATGATGGCACCGGTCAACTTTTGAAGCCATGTTGACAAGCAACCTTACTGCCACTGATATTGGTCAACACGGTTTCATCCGGAGAAGCTGGGTCAGCAGTGGGCAACTTTCTGTGATGATCCCATCTGAAAATTAGGGACCAATCATCTTGTGCCCGATTACATTCGCTCAAAAACTTTACTCGGTGCGTGTCATCACCTTTACGGTCTTGTAGAGTGAAACGGCTGCGTTACGTACAGTCCCCCAGGTGAACAGGGCAGTGCAAGTAGTAGTTGGACGTGTAGCGATGCTTTCAGTGCTTGTTCTTACCGATCCCAAGAATGGCCCGGTATTTTTCTGGGTCCAGTTGTGGGATGGCGGAGATGATTTAAAAGCTTTTTCCTGTGGCTAATTGCTTGGTGAAGGCAATTAAAAAGGCGTAGCCTACTTCATGCGTCGGTCTAATAAGCTGGAGATGTCTCCCCGGAGAGCCCAGCGGCCCTGCGGACTTGCAGAGGAACACTATTAAATTCCTTACCAACCTTTAGATGATTGTCATTCCAACCCCCCCCCCCATCATGCGCGCACACACACACACATACGTGCACACCACATACACATACGTGCACACGCATTTTCATTGGCAGACTTGATCTAATTCTTTGGTTCGTAACAACCAAAAAAAAAAGGAGTCCTGTCTCCCCACCCCCTAATGTTCTCTGTCTCTCTCTTTTCCACTTGCTCTCCCTCTTTCTCTCTCTGTCTCTCTCTCTCTCCCTCCCTCTCTCCCTGAGGAAGCAGGGGTGTGTGCCATATGAAGGCAGTGGGGGTTGCATGTAATGCAGGGGTGTGTGCCATATGAAGGCAGTGGGGGTTGCATGTAATGCAGGGGTGTGTGCCATATGAAGGCAGTGGGGGTTGCATGTAATGCAGGGGTGTGTGCCATATGAAGGCAGTGGGGGTTGCATGTAATGCAGGGGTGTGTGCCATATGAAGGCAGTGGGGGTTGCATGTAATGCAGGGGTGTGTGCCATATGAAGGCAGTGGGGGGTTGCATGTAATGCAGGGGTGTGTGCCATATGAAGGCAGTGGGGGTTGCATGTAATGCAGGGGTGTGTGCCATATGAAGGCAGTGGGGGTTGCATGTAATGCAGGGGTGTGTGCCATATGAAGGCAGTGGGGGTTGCATGTAATGCAGGGGTGTGTGCCATAAAAAGGCAGTGGGGGTTGCATGTAATGCAGGGGTGTGTGCCATATGAAGGCAGTGGGGGTTGCATGTAATGCAGGGGTGTGTGCCATAAAAAGGCAGTGGGGGTTGCATGTAATGCAGGGGTGTGTGCCATATGAAGGCAGTGGGGGTTGCATGTAATGCAGGGGTGTGTGCCATATGAAGGCAGTCAGTGGGGGTTGCATGTAATGCAGGGGTGTGTGCCATATGAAGGCAGTGGGGGTTGCATGTAATGCAGGGGGTGTGTGCCATATGAAGGCAGTGGGGGTTGCATGTAATGCAGGGGTGTGTGCCATATGAAGGCAGTGGGGGTTGCATGTAATGCAGGGGTGTGTGCCATATGAAGGCAGTGGGGGTTGCATGTAATGCAGGGGTGTGTGCCATATGAAGGCAGTGGGGGTTGCATGTAATGCAGGGGTGTGTGCCATATGAAGGCAGTGGGGGTTGCATGTAATGCAGGGGTGTGTGCCATATGAAGGCAGTGGGGGTTGCATGTAATGCAGGGGTGTGTGCCATATGAAGGCAGTGGGGGTTGCATGTAATGCAGGGGTGTGTGCCATATGAAGGCAGTGGGGGTTGCATGTAATGCAGGGGTGTGTGCCATATGAAGGCAGTGGGGGTTGCATGTAATGCAGGGGTGTGTGCCATATGAAGGCAGTGGGGGTTGCATGTAATGCAGGGGTGTGTGCCATATGAAGGCAGTGGGGGTTGCATGTAATGCAGGGGTGTGTGCCATATGAAGGCAGTGGGGGTTGCATGTAATGCAGGGGTGTGTGCCATATGAAGGCAGTGGGGGTTGCATGTAATGCAGGGGTGTGTGCCATATGAAGGCAGTGGGGGTTGCATGTAATGCAGCAACTGTTGCACTGCACACTGCACATTGCCCCACACTTCATTGAACGAGGAGGAAAGTGGTGTGTGTGTGTGTGTGTGTGTGTGTGTGTGTGTGTGTGTGTCTGTGGTGTGTGTGTGTGAGGGGGTGTAGGAGTCTTTCACCACAAAATGAGTATCAGCTGTGTACCTCTCCCAACCACCCCTCTTCCCCCAGCACACCCCCTTCCCCAGCACACCCCCTTCCCCCACAGCAGATGTTCCAGTAGAGGCAGAGGAAACCCAGGCCCAGACCCGGCCCATGGCCCAGCCATCACTGCGTAGGGCCTTCACCTCCAGCCCCATGGGCTTGTTTGGAAATAGTGTGTGTGAGTGTGTGTGATTGTGTGAGTGTGTGTGTGTGTGTGTGAATGAGAGTGGCTGTGACGGTGGCACGTGATAGAGGCATGTAATCGTGCACTTTCGAAAGGGAAGGAAGTGAGACACTTTTATTTTATTGACACACACACACACACACACACACACACACACACACACTCTGTCACTTGTCTTTCTTTCTCTCTCTCTCTCTCTCTCTCTCTCTCCCTCTCTCTTTCTCCCCCCCCCTCTCCCCCCACCTTTACTCACACACTCTCTCACACACACACACACACACACACACACACATACAGACACACACACTTTTCCTCTCCTTCACTCATTCAGTCGCTCACACAGACAGACACACACACTTTCCCAAGGATGGGTGCCTCACACCGCCCCCCCAACGGTGCTGCCCCCTGTGAGTGTTGCCTAGTGCGTCCCACTTCAATTTCACTCCCTCACCCACCCACTCATACATACACACACACACACACACACACGCACAAGGATGGGTGCCCTCCACCCCCCCTCTGAGTGTCCCTAATGTGTCCCGCCTTCACTGCCTCCCTCCTGTAAGTCAGCGGCAGTTTATAATAGAGTCTGTGTACACCAGAGTGCTCCCTCCTAATGAGCCCTGGACTCGGACTCTGCCTGTGTGTGTGTGTGTGTGTTATAGAGAGAGGAATAAATGGATGTGAGTGTGAATCAGTGAGAGAGAAAGTGTGTGTGTGTGTTATCATCAGTCTTGTGTCCAGGGGCAGAGACGACCACTTAAGGAAATAATCCGTTGTGGTCATTCTGCTGCGCGTTCTTGTCTTGTCTGCCAGCTCTCTGGCCGCCCCGTCGAGAGGGAAACGCGCACACACACACACACACACCCTCCCCCTTTGTGACGCCAGTAATAGTTTAGCTAAGCGCTCTTCATAACGTCAGTGTTAAGTACCACCTGACACTTTGGCTGACTGACTGCGCTTTCTCCCTCCGCGCCCCTGGAAGCTGAGCTGTGTCTCAGTCTGAGGCCCCTGGAAGCCTTGTCCAATCACAGGCCCCTGGAAGCCTTGTCCAATCACAGGCCCCTGGAAGCCTTGTCCAATCACAGGCCCCTGGAAGCCTTGTCCAATCACAGGCCCCTTCACAGAAGCTGTTCTTTGGTCAGAGGCTTCTGGAACCAGGCCATAGATTTGACCTGATTTAAAAAAGAAAAGTCTAAAGCTGTGAGCGAATATTCAGAGTTTCCTTTCCTTGTTTTTTTTGTTTTGTTTACTCAGTGTAGAAAATCAGAGTATTTCTGAACTCTGAGGGGGATTTGGTTTGACATTATTGCATGTTCCAGTCATTTCAAAGTGTGGGCTAATATTGCTAATGGCTAATAAGTTAGCAGCTAGCTAAATTGAGAAGTGAACAGGAGGAGGGGAGCTTTTGTATCCCTGACTAAATGTCTCTGACTGGCTGCCAGGTGCCCCTCTCACCCCTTCTGTCCCCTGGAGGATCTGATAGCGGTGGGGGCGGTGTGGCCTGTGGTTTGTCATTAGCACCGTTAGTATGTAGCCCCCGTTAGCACGTAGCCCCCTAACGAGTGTCCTGGGAGCACTCGGCTGGCTCCTGTCTACCCCCAACCCAGCCCCCACTGTCCTGTCCTCTGACAAGAAGCTGATTGAACACAGCCCTCTGTGTGTGTGTGTGTGTGTGTGTGTGTGTGTGTGTGTGTGTGTGTCTTTGTATGTGTCAGAGAGTTTAAAACTAAGCATGTTGGCCTAAATTGACCTGATCACTTGACCCTCATCTCCTCAGCTCAATTTTTCAGACTTTCTTGCTCTCTCTCTTTTGCTCTCTCTTTTGCTCTCTCTCTCTCTCTCTCTCTCTCTCTCTCTCTCTCTCTCTCTCTCTCTCTCTCTCTCTCTCTCTCTCTCTCTCTCTCTCTCTCTCTCTGTTTATTTCTGCCAGTCCACTTCTGCCTGTTTTTTCTCTTTCTCTCCCTCTCTCTCTCTCTATTCTCATCTCCCTTTCTATCTCCCGTCTTTCCTCTCTCCCCCATGCGGGGTGTGCTCTGGCCCATGGGGAACTCTAACTGTGCGCCTGGTCGATCTGTCGAGCCCAGCGCCAAGCAACTGGTGCAGGCCAGTAGGGCTGCACAATATATCGAAAATATTGTGATATCGCAAAACGTGGCTTAACTGCAGTAAATGGCACATTACTGTAAGGTGTTTCACACGCTCCACATATGAAGATGTTTGGGAAATCAAAATGGAGTGCTACTGCCCTTGGTATCCATCCCTAGGTTGGCTACGGCCTAGCGGTGAAGATTAAGCTGAAAGATATTAAAACTATATTTAACATTTTAAATGTTTAAACTATATTTCAAAATTTAAATGTTTATTTATCGCAAAACATAGTCATCGCCACAATCAGCAATGTTACCGCATATCGCACATTTTTCCAGTATCGCGCAGCCCTACAGGCCAGTGAAGTCAGCTGATGGGTGGGGGCCGAGGTGCTGATATACCTCACGTATATGAAAGACAAGCGGGAGAGAGGGGGATGGAGATGGGGGGGAGAAGGACAGTGGCAGCATAAGCTACACTGCCGTCACTGCCGTTTGTGATCGTCTGATATCACCGCGTGTTTCACTGAACGTGCTGCCTGAGCAGCTGTGGCGTTTTTTTGTTGTTGCCACCGGCAACAGCTGCTGATCTCTTTCCCTAATGATTGACATGTGACTGAACTTGGCCAGCTACAGGAGTGGAGGCTGCTGCTTACGGCTCGGTGGTCAGTGAGGTGGTCCTGAGCTCGCCTGAGGTGGTGGCGGTGGCCTGGCCTTTCTTTGCCCCGCTGGTGGGGTGGGAACTGGAAGGGTGTCTTACAGCAGCTGTTTGTATCAAAATATCTTCTTTTTGACACTTTGTCACCTGGATTTGTAAAAATCAGACAAGAGATACAGACACTTTACTCTCTGATTATTTCATCACTGTAACTATTTATACCATCTTGTTTGATTTATGTGGGTGTCAGGCATTGGGCTAACGTTAGCCTACTAGCTTAGCATGGAGATTACAGTTGAAGTAATCTACACAAAGATATGTACAGTACTCTAAATTAGCCTTGAGGCTGAAGGCTACTGGAGCTCTTGCCTGTGTGAGACTGAAGGAGGCTGTGGAGTTGGAGATCAGTCAGTCACACCTCCCATTATGTATCTGAAGCTTTCCCACAATGCACCAGCCACCCTGCACAACAGGCCATGTGGTGACATGCTTGTTTTAGTTGTAGATGTGTGTGTGTGTGTGTGTGTGTGTGTGTGTGTGTCTTTAAGAGGGAGTGAGGTGGAGACTAAATGCATGGTGGAAGTGGCTTGTTCACAGATTCTTACCTCATGTGTCAATCATTGAGATGGCTGATAACATTATTGAGCAACTGCATGCTCTTCATAAGCTCTGCTGCCCTTTGCTGTGGTGTGTGTGTGTGTGTGTGTGTGTGTGTGTGTGTCTTTAAGAGTGTAGTGTGTACTTGATGGCAAAGATGGTGTTTACATGATAAAGTAGTATGCTTGCTTTGTGGTGTGATTGCTGACACTGTTGACATTACATGTTGAAGTGCTTTTGCTGGGTTTAATTGTATAATGCCACATGCTAATTACCTCTCTCTCTTTTTTTTCTTTCTCTCTCTCCCTCTCTCTCTCTTTCTTTCTCACTCTCTCTCTCCCTCTCTCTCTCTCTCTCCCTCTCTCTCTCTCTCTCTCTCTCTCTCTCTCTCTCTCTCTCTCTCTCTCCCTCTCCCCCTCCCCCTGTCATTGCAGAGATGTGGATGATGCCAAGAGGTTTCCAGTGGTTCCCCTCATGCAGAGATGCCCTGAGCTCGTCTTTGGACTGATGCAGAGGTGGGTGGAGGCCAGGGTGCAACAAGGCACTGAGAATCATCTTCTCTCTCTCTCTCTCTCTCTCTCTCTCTCTCTCTCTCTCTCTCTCTCTCTCTCTCTCTCTTTCTCTCTCTCTCTCTCTGTCTCTCTCTCTCTCACACACACTCTCTCTCACACACACTCTCTCTCTCTTCTCTCTCTCTCTCTCTCTCTCTCTCCCTCTCTCTCTCCCTTTCTCTCTCACACACACACACTCTCTCTCTCTCTCTCTCTCTCTCTCTCTCTCTCTCTCTCTCTCACACACTCTCTCTCTCTCTCTCTTCTTGGGCAGTGTGTGTGAGTGAATCACGTCGAACACACCTGTGTTTTTAGAGGTTTTTAAGTCAGTCTAGGGGTGTGCCTGATATGCTCCTGTGGAACCTGCTATGGATAATTTCAGGGGGGAGGATTTCACATTTGTGTACATCCTGTTACATTCCAGTAGCCATCCAGATATATATACCGATAAGAAACCTAAAAGATGTGCATGCCTCCAACACCGCCAACACTAAAGACGAAGCAGGATCAACATCTAACAGATTTAAACTGTCTGACATCGCTACCTACCAGCTGAATCAGGTGCCTGTGCCTAGACGTGGCTGTTAGCAGCTTTAGCAGGAGCACTGGAGCACCGAGGCTTGTGCTGTTTGCCTGTGCTGAGTGCTGTTTGCCTGTGCTGAGTGCTGTTTGCCTGTGCTGTTTGCCTGTGCTGCGTGCTGTTTGCCTGTGCTGCGTGCTTCAGTGCAAAGGAGCCTGTGCTGTGTGCTGTTTGCCTGTGCTGAGTGCTTCAGTGCAGAGGGGCCTGTGCTGTGTGGCTGTGCTGCGTGCTTCAGTGCAGAGGGGCCTGTGCTGTTTGCCTGTGCTTCAGTGCAGAGGGGCCTGTGCTGTGTGCTGTTTGCCTGTGCTGAGTGCTTCAATGCAAAGGGGCCTGTGCTGTTTGCCTGTGCTTCAGTGCAGAGGGGCCTGTGCTGTGTGCTGTTTGCCTGTGCTGAGTGCTTCAGTGCAGAGGGGCCTGTGCTGTGTGGCTGTGCTGCGTGCTTCAGTGCAGAGCGGCCTGTGCTGTTTGCCTGTGCTTAGTGCTTCAGTGCTGATTCCTGCTGCCAGTGTAATGTGGAGGGTTATGTAATATGCAGGAGGCAGGGCGAGCTCCGGCGGTTGCATAGTAACACTGTTGCTCTATCTGCTGTGGTAGCGCACAGTGACGGCCATCTCAAGGTCAAAGGGTTCGCTTCCACACAAGCAGGAATCATTCACCATTTACTGTGGCCTTACGTCCAGTTTCAGGAGTTGTTTAACATCAGCCCTTAACATCAGCCGATAAAACGTCCGTACTCAGAACAGCAGCAGCCTGTAAGGGCCATGGGGACTCTTGTAGAGCCTGTTATCTGAATAAGCAGGTTTTTTTGTGTGAGAGTTGCTGATCCAGCTGCCAGTGTTTACACCCAGTTCTCATGAATTCCCAGATCCGAAGCTTGCTTTGCTGAGATGCTGTCACTGGCTGCCTGTATGCGAAAGTGGGTGCAAACGAGACAAGCAAAGCTCCCATCTAATCTGAGCACCTTGCTTTGCTGTCGGTGGGTTCAGAGGTGGCTTTTTGTTTTTGTGAATGATTCCAAACTGTGCTCACGTGGAAAGTGGGGCAGATGCTGGAGTTCGCGCTGACATCTACAACCGTTAAAATGCCCCTGTTGCGCATCTACAACGGTTAAAGTGCCCCTGTTTTGCCTCTACAACGGTTAAAATACCCCTGACACGTTTCATGTGGGCAGCTGTTGCATCAGTTCCTGTTGGCATCTGACTATTTTTTGAGCGATAAGAGGAACGTTTTTCCCCTAATTTGGAGTCTTTGGTTGAGGCGGTTAGGTTTTTGAGCGTAATCACAGCGTGTTGGTCTGCTGCTGTTGTGATAGAGCTTAAACGGCTACTCTAGCCACTGTCTGACCTTTGAACAAGCCTCCAATGGCAACAAACTTCATCATATGTTCAGGCCACTGAAAGGCAAAGCCCATGGGTAACAACAAAGGCTGTGTGTGTGTGTGTGTGTGTGTGTGTGTGTGTGTGTGTGTGTGTGTGTGTGTGTGTGTGTGTGTAAGAGTGAGAAGGGGGTGTGAATATTAATGCTGTCTGTGTTTGCATGCAGCTCTCTGACACACTCACACTGACATACACTCAGGGACACACTCACACTGACATACACTCACAGACACACTCACAAACAACCACAAGAAATGCACACCCCCCTCACACACTCCCATGTGACTGGAGCACAGGCTATGATCTCAGTGAGGAAGATGCAGTCACAGCAGACGCTCTCTGTCAGTGTGTGTGCGCACGCACTTTGCAGCACGATGTGGCTCTTGGTGGATTGGTGGATTTTTCCTGTGTGTCTTGGTGTGTGTGTGTGTGTGTGTGTGTGTGTGTGTGTGTGTGTGTGAGAGACTCTGTGGGTGCTCTGTACAGCACGCTGTGGCTCATGGTGGATTGGTGTTTTTTTCTGGTGTGTGTGTGTGTGTGTGTGGGGTTGGAAGGAAGGAGGACAGATGCCTGGGTGGTGGGCGGGGCCTGTGTGGGAGGCTGGTCTGGGGGAGGGGCCTGTGTGGGAGGCTGGTCTGGGGGTGGGGCCTGTGTGGGAGGCTGGTCTGGGGGAGGGGCCTGTGTGGGAGGCTGGTCTGGGGGAGGGGCCTGTGTGGGAGGCTGGTCTGGGGGTGGGGCCTGTGTGGGAGGCTGGTCTGGGGGAGGGGCCTGTGTGGGAGGCTGGTCTGGGGGAGGGGCCTGTGTGGGAGGCTGGTCTGGGGGAGGGGCCTGTGTGGGAGGCTGGTCTGGGGGTGGGGCTGTGTTGGTCTGGGGGAGGGCCTTGTGGTGGTGGTTTGTCAGCTGTCATTAGGAGCAGATGACTGGGGGAATAATCTGCTACACAGACACACACACACAAACGCGCACACACAAACACACACACACACACACACACACACACACACACACACACTGCCCCCTCACACACACTGCCCCCTCACACTCCTCCTCCCTGCATGAGTCATGCTTCTCATACAGGAGTCACAGCTATGGGCCTTATGGGCTGTGTCTTACTGTGTGTGTGTGTGTGTGTGTGTTTTCTCCTGTCTGTCAGAAGTGACATGAGGGCCCCTGTGCTGTGTTTCTGCCCCTCCGTAGCCCCACGACGCATGACATCTCACCCCATCATAATCACCATCATCTCATTATCATCATCATCTCACCCATCATAATCACCATCATCTCATTATCATCATCATCATTATCATCTCAGCAGCACTCTGGCCTCACCTGAGCAGAGACGCAGCACTCCACACCTGCCTGTCCGTCCGTCCGCCCTCCGTAGCCCCACGACGCATGACATCTCACCCCATCATAATCACCCCATCATAATCACCATCATCTCATTATCATCATCATCATTATCATCTCAGCAGCACTCTGCCCACACATTAGCAGACACGGCACTTCACGCCTGCCTGCCTGCCTGCCTGCCTGTCCGCTCCGTGGTCCCCGCAATGCAGGACACCCCTAATGTCCCATCAGCAGCAGGACACCCCTAATGTCCCATCAGCAGCAGGACACCCCTAATGTCCCATCAGCAGCAGGACACCCCTAATGTCCCATCAGCAGCAGGACACCCCTAATGTCCCATCAGCAGCAGGACACCCCTAATGTCCCATCAGCAGCAGGACACCCCTAATGTCCCATCAGCAGCAGGACACCCCTAATGTCCCATCAGCAGCAGGACCCTCATCTGTTGCGTCCTGTCCCTCAGTGCTGCAAGCTCCCCTTTGTCACCTTCGTCAGGTGACCCTCAGTAAAGCCACCTCTCTGTCACCTCTCTGTCACCTCTGTGGCACCTCTCTGTCACCTCTCTGTCACCTCTGTGGCACTTGTACTGCACTTGTGCTGTGCTCTGCATCACAGCAGTGTAGTACACACACACCCGAGAGGCTGGAGTCATCTCGGCAAAAGACTGAAGGCTGAAAAACAGAAGCGATAGCAGGTTCCACATCAGAGCTTCCACGGTGACCCAGGGCTTGCTGAAAGGTCAAAGGTCATGCCCTTTCTAACCTCATAGCGATGCTGTTTAAGCAGAGGGTGGGGCTGCCTTCATGTTAGCTTGGCCACCCAAAAAGCACCTAATTTGCCCAACAAGAAAGCAGAAGTTATGAGTATGTTGTACCATGTACCACGCAGAAGCAAAACGTGTGTGTGTGTGTGTGTGTGTGTGTATCTGTCTGTGTGTGTGTCTGTGTGTGTGCATCAAACTCCTACTCTGTCCAACCCGGGGAGCAGTGTGTGAGGGTTTGTGTGTGATTGCATAGTGCATAGGCCACTGTGTGTGTGTATATGTGTTTGTGTGTGACTGCATACTGTAGCCACTGTGTGTGTGTGTGTGTTTGTGTGTGACTACATAGTGTAGGTCACTGTGTGTAAGTGTGTGTAACTGCATAGTGTAGGCCACTGTGTGTGTGTTTGTATGTGTGTGACTGCATAGTGTAAGCCTGTGTGTGTAATTTGACCCCAGCAAATGAGTCAAAAGAAAACATGCATGTCAATGAAGCTTTCCCCCCTAGTGTGCATGCATTTTGCCTGTAGCTTCATTCTCATGTAACATATACGTTCCGTACATTTAAAGTCGGGCAGAGACAGAAGAAATCAGGCACTGGAGAAGACGCCTATGTAATCCAAGATCAGGACCCCTCCCTTCTCCTTGCATGCGTGTACATTAAGCACAAGTGTACCCATTAAGCACATACCCATTTAGTGCCATCCAGAGTCAGGTGCTCATGTAGTATAACTGAAGCCACACACAGACATCTAGTACTCTAATGCAGTGTAATGGTAATACGGATAATGGAATGCGTTCCAGCAGTATTAGGTGTGGCTACCTCCGCTGACGGATGGCTCAAAAACTGATGTCAAAAGCGGTGTTTATTGCAAAACAAGTCCAAAAGTAAACTAGGTTACAGAATACGTCTTTGAAAAACCTTTAAGCACTAACTTCAAAAGATAAACTCTGGAACACACTTTTAAACACCGTAAAGAGCTTGGTGACCCTATCAGCTAGGTGCACTATCATCCAAACTTTGAACACAATAAATAGCAGCCGTTTTCTTCCTGTACGTTGAACATGCCAAAAAAGTGTGTGTTGTGATTCATATTAAAGCAAAAGAAGTCCATCTGGAAATGTATTAAAAGTTCTTGAATAAAATAATTAAAGTCCTTTTCTGTAATTTATAGATTTAAATAAACAAACTTAAAATTGTCTTTGACAGGGTCATCTGCATTAGGATATTAAGGACTTGGGTGAGACTTGGGTTCTAATCATTCTAGCATATCATTATAAGGGATGATTAGGCAGCATGAGATTATAAGGTAGTCTATAATAAAATCATATATGAGAATATCTTAATAATCCCGTAACTCACACGGCTCATCTTAAACCCAGCATGAGATTATAAGGTAGTCTGAGTATGAGATTATAAGGTAGTCTGAGTCAGTAATAAAATCATATATGAGAATATCTTAATAATCCCGTAAGTCTCATGGCTCACCTTCAGCCCAGTATGAGATTATAAGGTAGTCTATAATAAAAGCATATATGAGAATATCTTAATAATCCCATAAATCTCATGGCTCACCTTAAACCCAGTATGAGATTATAAGGTCTCTGTGTCTGTAGTCACGCACGCACGCACGCAAGCACGCTGACGTCTGTGTCCCTGTCGCCCCTTTAACAGTGCATGAGAAATCTGCTCGCACACACAGCGCCGCCGAGACTCATTGACTCTCCAAAAAAAAAAGAATATGAAGGAAATCCATATTTCTACCTAAGTCCCTTACAAATTCCGTTTCCTCTTCCGGGGTGAGAAGCGTGGGGGGTGGCGTGGGGTGGGGGGGGGTGCAGGGGTGGAGTGGCGGGGGGGTGGTCTGCTTGAAGTCGGCCACTTCCTGTCCTAATGTGTTTAAAACACCCCCCCACCTCATCCCCTGCGCTCTACTCCAGGGGGCAGCGCTGTAAAACATTCATGAATGTGATCAGCTTTCCGTAAATGGAGGCTCCATGTTTCTTTTCTCTTTTTTTTCATCCACCCCCACCGCCCCTTGCTCTCCGAGGCTGCCTCTTCATGGCCATTATGCCTGTGTAATTGTAGTGGGGGGGGGGGGGGGGGGGAGAGGAGAGGAGGGGAGAGGAGAGGAGAGGAGACGAGAGGAGAAGAGAGGAGACGAGAGGAGAAGAGAGGAGACAAGAGGAGAGGAGACGAGAGAAGAGGAAGGAGAGGAGACGAGAGGAGAGGAGAGGAGACCGAGAGGAGAGGAGACGAAGAGGAGAGGAGAGGAGACGAGAGGAGAGGAGAGGAGAGGAGAGGAGACGAGCATCAGATAGGGCGGAAGGCTGGAGCATCAGGGATGCGGTGGGAAGCCCTGTTCCTGTCACCATGGAGACGAGCCTCTGCCTAAACCGGCACCATGCTGGAGGACACTGTAGAGTTCCCCAAACTATGACTAAAAAAAAGCAAAGCAATAAAAAAAACAAATCCAATCAGATGAAAGATCAGACCCTGGGAGAACATAATTGGCCAATCCAAAGGCCGACTCCAGATTCTTTTAATCAAATCCCACTGCCCACTGAGAGCGAGAAGTGTATATTGTGTTCTAACCACCCGAGGTTTGACCAGAGATTTCAACATGGCTGCCAAATCAGCACTCTGGGCCTCATCTCCTTGTACTGAAGAGACGCGTGTGGCTAAGTTTGCGTAGCTGAGTTGCGTGCGGCTAAGTTGTGTGGTCAAGGCAGAAGAGCTCGTTGCTTATGTGCCTGTGTGTGTGTGTGTGTGTGTGTGTGTGTGTGTGTGTGTGTGTGTGTGTGGCTAAGTTTGCGTAGCTGAGTTGCGTGCGGCTAAGTTGTGTGGTCAAGGCAGAAGAGCTCGTTGCTTATGCGTGTGTGTGGCTAAGTTTGCATAGCTGAGTTGCGTGTGGCTAAGTTGTGTAATTAAGGCAGAAGAGCTCCTTGCTTATGTGCCAATGTGTGCGTGTGTGAGGGTAAGTTTGCGTAGCTAAGTTTCATGTGGCTAAGTTGTGTGGTTAAGGCAGAAGAGCTTATTGCTTATGTGCAGTGTGTGTGTGTGTGTATGTGCCTGTGTGTGTGTGTGTGTGTGCGTGTGTGTGTATGTGCCAATGTGTGTGTGTGTGTGTGTGTGTGTGTGCCTGTGTGTGTGTGTGTGTGCCTGTGAGTGTGTGTGTGTGTGTTGGTGCCAATGTGTGTGTGTGTGTGTGGCGGGCTGGCAGCTTTCTCTTCCTCTTTCATGACTTTATCTGTGTTGGCAGTGTGTGCTGACGGGTGTCTGTTTTTTTCTTCATTTCTTTATTTCATTCTTTAGTCTTTCCCTTCTTCTCTCCTGCCATTCCATCACACACACACACACACACACACACACACGCGCACACACACGCGCACACACACGCGCACACACACGCATACACACACCGCACAAACACACGCACACACACACACACGCACACACACACACACACATTGAGAAACACAGTGTTGACAAGGTAAAGATGCACTGCCAGCAGTTTTTAGGACATGAATTCAAAACAAACACTCTACAAAATAACTTATGTATACATCAGATGTTTACACACACCCACTTGTTCTCACTTCTATCTCTCTCTCTCTCTCTCTCCCTCCTCTCTCTCTCCCTCTCTCTCTCTCTCTCTCTCTCTCTCTCTCTCTCCCTCCCTCTCTCTCTCTCTCTCTCTCTCTCTCTCTCTCTCTCTCTCCTCCCTCCTCTCTTCTTAACTCTTCATCAGCTTTCTTTGATTAGCAAAACACAGTCATCTCCACATTCAACTCAGTAGTTGCTGGTCTGTGTGTGTGTGTGTGTGTGTGTGTGTGTTAAACTGTGCCTGGTTGCTGGTCTCTGCCAGAGCTTGTAGTGTCCCATCAGTGGCTGTGCTAACTCATACTGAGAGTCATGGGTTGTCAGTCATATTAATGAGTGTGAAACTGCTGCTAAACACTCCAGTGTGACGCCACAGCTGTCCCGTGCTGGGGACGCACCGTCCTCCCCAGGTGCAGTTGTCCTCGTCACCTACAGGGGGCGCTAGTGTGTGGCCAGATCCAGCAGGCAGCATGATTGGAGGCGCTATAAAAACCCTGCCTCCCAGTTACCTCTCTCTCTCTCTCTCTCTCTCCTCTCTCTCTCTCTCTCTCTCTCTCTCTCTCCCTCCTCCTCCTCCTCCTCCTCCCCCCTCTCTCTCTCTATCTCTATCTCTTTCTCCTCCTCTCTCTCTCTCTCTCTCTCTCTCTCTCCTCCTCCTCCTCCTCCCTCTCTCTCTCTCTCTCTCTATCTCCTCCTCCTCCTCCTCCCTCCTCCTCCTCCTCCCTCTCTCTCTCTATCTCTTTCTCCTCCTCTCTCTCTCTCTCTCTCTCTATCTCTCTCTCCTCCCCTCCTCTCTCTCTCTCTGTCTCTCTCTATCTCTCTCTCCTCTCCTCTCTCTCTATCTCTCTCTCTCTCCTCCTCCCTCGCTCTCTCTATCTCTCTTCTCCTCTCTCTCTCTCTCTCTCTCTTTCTCTCTCTCTGTCTCTCTCTTATTCGCTCTCCTCCCAGTTACGTTCTGTCTCTCTGTCTCTCTCACGCCCCAGTTATGTGTCTCTCTCTCTCTGTCTCACACTCACACAAAGTGACACACTCACACACAGTCACACACTGGGCGCCTGAGATGCTATCGACTCTCCCCGAGATTCATTACGCCAGCGACCCTCGCCGGAGCATTTGTGACCCTCGCCAGAGCATTTGTGACCCTCGCCAGAGCATTTGGCCCAAAGGTAAATCATATCGTTACATCCTCTCTCTCTCTCTCTCTCTCTCTCTCTCTCTCTCTCTCTCTCTCTCTCTCTCTCTCTCTGGGGGAGTGGGGCACATGATGGGCCACCTTCCTTACCAGGGGGGTTACGATGGGGTAGGAGGGGGTTGAAATTTTTGGGGGTGTTTTTGGGCACAGAGGAATATGTTCATAAAAATTGGAGGGTATGCTGGGAGAAGGTGTCTGCCAAGTTGTCTAAGTGGAATTGGCTATTACCTGAGCTATCCTACAGGGGTAGGGTCCTGGTCATTAATAACCTGGCTGCCTCCATGCTGTGCATAGATTGACTGTTCTGGAGCCACCCAGTCAGTTGGTCAAGGAGCTACAGAGCAGACTGGTTGCATTTTTCTGGTCAGGACAACACTGGGTTCCTGCGCCGGTGCTGTATCTGCCTGTTTGGGAAGGAGGTCAGGGTCTGGTGGACTTGAGCAGCCGTCTGTGTGCTTTCCGGTTGCAGGCAGCACAGAGGCTGCTGTATGGTACTGAACCTGGCGTGGACTGTGGCTGGCTGTTGTCTGCTAAGAGGGGCGACCCAGATGGGGGTATGACAAGCAACTTACTTGTAAACCTCGATGGGTTGGACCTGCGCAAACTGACTCCCTACTATAGGTCAATGTTGCAGGCCTGGAAAATGGCCTTTAAGGTAAGTAGGGAGATTACGCAGGTAGGAGAATGGATCATGGGAGAACCCTTGTTCTATAACAGACTGTTGAGGACCCGGATTATGGCATCTGCCAGTGTCAGGAATTGCTTGGTGAGGGCTGGCATTTCTGTACTGGCACACTTAAGAGATGGGGGGCAGCTGGACAACCGCAGGTGTGCTGCGGCAGAGGACTGGCGTCCATTCCATACGGCTCCTGGAGAAGGTGCTGGAAGAGGTGAAGTCGGTGCTGCCTGGGGCCTGCAGAGAAGCCCCTGGGATTACTGTCAACAGCTGGATGGGGAAAGGGATTATCATTGTCCTTCTCTGATTGTCTTACCTGCGGTGGAGGGGAGAGAGGAGGACCACGGAGAGGACCTGGGTGCCTCTGGCGTTCCAGAAGCAAGGAGTTTTCAGGATGTACCAAAAAAGTCCTGTATATGACGTGTGTGAAAGTGCAGTACCAGTCTGTGCTGAGGAGAGAAGCAGGGTGGAGGTGGTCAGAAGTGTTTGGGGCCAGACTTCTCGTTGAGGGGTTGTTGGAGATCTTTCTATAAACCTGCAATTGAAAAGCGTACGGCCGATCTGCAATGGAGGCTCGTTCACGGGGGCTATAGCTACAAACAGACACGTGGGCACACCTGAATCCAGCAGTAGGGGGAGGACTGTCCTTTTTGTGTGGGGGGATGAAACTGTTGTCCATCTGTTTTTGAACTGTGGGAGGGTTGGTGGGACTGTTTGATTTTCTCAAAGTGTGGGTTTTGAAACTTGGGGGCACTTTTTCAGACAGGTTCTTTATTAGTGGGCCAGTGTACAGTGCAAAGAAGAGAAATGAAGTGTGTTTATTGAATTTCTTGATGAGCTCAGCTAAAATGGCTATTTGGAAAACTCGTAAACATAAAACTACTGGGTGCTGGTTCATGTGATTCTGTGGAGGTTTTCAAGGGGATGGTTGCTGCTCGTGTGAAAATTGAATATGCTTATTATAAGTTAATTGATGATATGGATTGTTTTGTGGCTGTGTGGGGGGTGGGGGGAGTGTTGTACCATGTTGCTGTTGATGGCACAGTGGTTTTAAATGTGTGATTACGGTGGTGCGCTTTAAGATGCACATAGGGTTGTGAATGGTGTAGTTGATGTGGTATGGGGAAGTTGTGAATTGTCTGATTATGATTTAATAAAGGGGTTTTAAACCTCTCTCTGTCCTCTCTCTCTCTGTCTCTCTCTCTCTCTGTCTCTCTCTCTCTCTCTCTGCTCTCCCTCTCTCTCTCTCTCTCTCTCTCTCTCTCTCTCTGCTCCTCCCTCTCCCTCTCTCTGTCTCTCTCTCTCTCTCTCTCTGCTCCTCCCTCTCTCTCTCCCTCTCTCTCTCTCTCTCTCTCTGCTCCTCCCTCTCTCTCTCTCTCTCTCTCTCTCTCTCTCTCTCTCTCTCTCTGTCTCTCTTCATCTCTCTCTCTCTGCTGGTTGGTTTGGGGTTCCAGCTCAGTGTGTCTTCTCCCGTGGTTGCTGTGTTCTCCTTCCCCAGCTCTTCTGCACTGCGCCTCGCTTTGTGTTTTTGTCTGGCCATGTGTCCACTGACTGTGTGTAGTTCATTTAAGAAACATATTATTGTTTCAAATTTGATCTCAGTGTGTGGTCTCCCCTTTTTATGTCCGATCACTTCGAGCCAAGTTGACACCAGGAACATGCAAAGGACTACAGCAGGGCCCTGTTACCCAGAATGCCACACTACAGCAGGGCCCTGCTACCCAGAATGCATCACTATAGCAGAGCCCTGTTACCCAGAATGCACCACTACAGCAGAGCCCTGTTACCCAGAATGCACCACTACAGCAGAGCCCTGTTACCCAGAATGCAAGACTACAGCAGGGCCTACTACCCAGAATGCCACACTACAGCAGGGCCCTGCTACCCAGAATGCATCACTACAGCAGAGCCCTGTTACCCAGAATGCACCACTACAGCAGAGCCCTGTTACCCAGAATGCACCACTACAGCAGGGCCCTGCTACCCAGAATGCCACACTACAGCAGAGCCCTGTTACCCAGAATGCCACACTACAGCAGAGCCCTGTTACCCAGAATGCACCACTACAGCAGAGCCCTGTTACCCAGAATGCACCACTACAGCAGAGCCCTGTTACCCAGAATGCACCACTACAGCAGAGCCCTGTTACCCAGAATGCCACACTACAGCAGGGGCCCTGAATGCTGCAGGCTGTGCAGCGCACCATTAGACTCCCGTTGGCTCACTGGTGCAGGCTGTGCAGCGCACCATTAGACTCCTGTTGGCTCACTGGTGCAGGCTGTGCGGCGCACCATTAGACTCCTGCCGGCTCACTGGGGCAGGCTGTGCGGCGCACCATTAGACTCCTGTTGGCTCACTGGGGCAGGCTGTGCGGCGCACCATTAGACTCCTGTTGGCTCACTGGGGCAGGCTGTGCGGCGCACCATTAGACTCCCGTTGGCTCACTGGGGCAGGGCTGTGCGGCGCACCAGTAGACTCCTGCCGGGCTCACTGGGGCAGGCTGTGCGGCCATTGAAAGCAGAAGCAGGCCTTGCCAAAGCATAGAGCACAGACACATAGAAACACAACACACTGAGGAAATACAGCAGCATCAAATGTAAACCATGTGCTGAATTATGCATGCTCACTCACACACACACACACACTCTCTCTCACACACACACACACACACACTCCTCTCTCGTGTGGCTGGGTAGTGGGTGGGGGCAGGACTGAGGCCGAGGCTTTTGGCGTGGGAGGGGCAGGACTGTTGGGGAATGGCTGCGCGGGATTGGTTAATAGCGCTCGATGATGGCAGCGATTCGCTGCACTTGCTGTGTGTGTTGGCCAGCACGCCACTCTTCCCACCCAACCAGGAAATTTAATCCAGCCAAACACGAGTGAAGATCCTGGCAGGGAAGCGTGTGTGTGTGTGTTGTGTGTGTGTGTGTGTGTGGTGTGTGTGTTGTGTGTGTGTGTGTGTGTGTGTGCGCGCGCATGTGTGTGTGAGTTATGGGGAGACAGAGGCCCTTTTGAAGTAAAACAATGGGCTAGAGAAGGCAGTGCTTGTTATATGTGCAGGAAAGTGTGTGAGGGAGATATAGGAAGAGTGTGTGAGGGAGATTTAATACAAGCAGTTACCAGCTGGTGGGGGAGAATAAGTGGAAAGGTATTGAGAACATTTATAGATGTGTGTGTGTGTGTGTGTGTGTTTCCAGGGAAAGGAAGCAAGTGTTTAGCTGCATAGCGCATAGTTGTGCTAGCTGTAGCACACCACACTACAGACAATGAGCTGATTCCACATCTGCACCATGCTAATTGGGACATCATCTGCACCATGCTAATTGGGACATCTTCCTTAAAGTGAAGCAGCAAGCCCACTCTGACTCTCTCTCTCTCACACACACACACTTGCACACTCTCTCTCACTCTGACTCCTGCTTTTCTAGTGTTCCTGTGGAGCGCTTCTGAGGTGCTGTGCATACCGGGATGCACGTCTCTCTCTCTCACACACACACATACACATACACACAAACACACAAACACAAACACGCTTACACACTCTCTCTCACTCACTCCACACACACCACACACTGTTATACACTCTCTCACACACTCCCACACACACCACACACTGTTACGCGCACACACACACACACACACACACACACACACACACACACACACACACACACACTACATCAAAGGCCACTCAGCCTCCCATCCCAGAGAGGCCCCCTGTTATGGTAGTTGCTAGCACCTGGGCTGCCTGTCTCATAAACACCGGGTGCGTCTCTGGGTCTTAATCCCCACCACACACACACACACACACACACACACACACACACACACACACACACCACAGCTCAGAAGATTACAAGTTATGGCTCAAGCAAAGGTTGCTGCAACCTGCTGTTTTTCTGTCTCACTGAGATGATTGATTTTAGTATGTTAGTTTGGAAGACTGTAAACCTAGTACAGACGTGAGGTGTTTTAGTATGTTAGTTTGGGAGACTGTGTAAGCTGGTACAGTTAAATGTGTTTTGGATACTAGTTTGGAGAATTCAAACTGGTACTTTACAGTGTACAATGAGGTGTTTTTAGTATGCTAGTTTGGAAGACTACAATAATGAGGGTGTTTTTAGTATGCTAGTTTGGAAGACTACTATAATGAGGTGTTTTTAGTATGCTAGTTTGGAAGACTACAATAATGAGTGTTTTTAGTATGCTAGTTTGGAAGACTGCTATAGTGAGATGTTTTTAGTATGCTAGTTTGGAAGACTACTATAATGAGGTGTTTTTAGTATGCTAGTTTGGAATACTAGTACAATGAGGTGTTTTTAGTATGCTAGTTTGGAAGACTACTATAATGAGGTGTGTTTAGTATGCTAGTTTGGAAGACTACTGTAATGAAGTGTTTTTAGTATGCTAGTTTGGGAGACTGTAAACTAGTACAGACGTGAGGTGTTTTAGTATGCTAGTTTGGAATACGACTACAATGAGGTGTTTTTAGTATGCTAGTTTGGAAGACTGCTATAGTGAGGTGTTTTTAGTATGCTAGTTTGGAATAGTAGTACAATGAGATGTTTTTAGTATGCTAGTTTGGAAGACTACTATAATGAGGTGTTTTTAGTATGCTAGTTTGGAAGACTGCTATAGTGAGGTGTTTTTAGTATGCTAGTTGGAAGACTGCTATAGAGAGGTGTTTTAGTATGCTAGTTTGGAAGACTGCTATAGTGAGGCGTTTTTAGTATGCCAGTTTGGAAGACTACTACAATGAGGTGTTTTTAGTATGCTAGTTTGGAAGACTGCTATAGTGAGGGGTTTTTAGTATGCTAGTTTGAATACTAGTACAATGAGGTGTTTGTAGTATGCTAGTTTGGAAGACTGCTATAATGAGGTGTGTTTAGTATGCTAGTTTGGAAGACTACTATAATGAGGTGTTTTTTAGTATGCTAGTTGGAAGACTGCTATAGTGAGGTGTTTTTAGTATGCTAGTTTGGAAGACTACTATAATAAGGTGTTTTTAGTATGCTAGTTTGGAATACTAGTACAATGAGGTGTTTTTAGTATGCTATTTTGGAAGACTACTATAATGAGGTGCGTTTAGTATGCTAGTTGGAAGACTACTATAATGAGGTGTTTTTTAGTATGCTAGTTTGGGAGACTTTAAACTAGTACAGACGTGAGGTGTTTTAGTATGCTAGTTTAGAAGAGTATTCCAGTGAGGTGTTTTAGTATGCTAGTTTAGAAGAGTATTCCAGTGAGGTGTTTTAGTATGCTAGTTTGGGATAGTAGTATGGTAGTTTGGGAGAGTATTCCAGCGAGGTGTTTTAGTATGCTAGTTTAGAAGAGTATTCCAGTGAGGTGTTTTAGTATGCTAGTTTGGGAGAGTATTCCAGTGAGGTGTTTTAGTATGCTAGTTTGGAAGACTGAAAGCTTGTAAAAAATGGTTTTGCTCTTTGTACATTATTTAGAATAGCGCCTGCCCCATCCCCCGAGACTATTTCTCTTAGACTTTGACTCTTGTGGATGGTGATCACACACACACACACACACACACACACACACACACACACCACACACACACACACACACACACACACACACACACACACACACACAGCAAGATACAGCGATACTGTGTGTGTGTGCATGCATGCGATATAGTGAGATATGGCTTTGGCAAATGATCAAAGTTTGGGGGTGTCAACCATCATGGTCTGGGTCTAGCTGTCTGTCTGTGTGTGTGTTTGTATGTGTGTGTGTATGTATGTGTTTATGCTGATGTGTTTGTGTGTGTTTATGCTGATGTGTATGTGTGTGTGTTTATGCTGGTGTGGTAGTGTGTGTGTTTTATGCTGGTGTGTATGTGTGTGTGGTGTATGCTGGTGTGTATGTGTGTGTGTGTATGCTGGTATGTTGGCTTAGCCATGTCGGGCTGGTGTAGTGAGTGGTTCCATATGAGCACACTGAGTCGTGAGCCCTCACTTCAGGAAGTCAGGAAGTCTAATGTCCCACAGAGAGGAGCGTTCGTCACCAGCAGCCCCTTACTGCTGTCCTGGGTGCCATTGGCACGGCCGGTGACGACACCTCTCCTTCTCTCGCTCTCTCTCTCTTTCTCTTTATCTCTGTCTCTCTTTCTCTCGCTCACACTCTCTTTCTCTTTATCTCTGTCTCTCTTTATCTCTGTCTCTCTTTATCTCTGTCTCTCTTTCTCTCTCTTAGGGCCTTGCCACAACGACAACGTTTTTCAGGTCAAAACGGTAAGGTTTGTTTGCGTTTTGGCCTTCTGTCCACACGGCGCCGGCGTTTTGGGTGACCGAAAACGATACTTTTTGAGAACGGGTTCCAAAGTGAGAAAGTCTGACAACGCCGCCGTTTTGTTCTCGTGTGGACAGGCAAAACGCATCCTTTTGAAAACGATGACGTCGTCGCCCATTCACCTTGCGCTGCACATATAACAACAACTTCAAACTTTTACAAACTGGTTGCTGTCGAATAAATTCGGTTTGATTTGACAGCTATTAGCGTAACGTAACCCTTGTTACCCCTGCTAATGATGTCTCTGCTACCTGCAGTGCCACTCACAGCTATGAAGTACACACCTTCAGATACACACTTAAAAGGCTGCACACTTAAAAGGCTGCACATCAAGATGTCCAATTATCCTTCTATACATTCGCATTAGTCATCATCCCTCGAACTCTTTCACCCTCGCTATCGACTCCTCCGAGTCTCAAACGTACACACCGGGGATGCGAGAGAGAGGGAGAGAGAGAGAGGGAGAAAGGGGGGAGAGAGAGAGAGAGAGAGAGAGAGAAAGGGGGAGAAAGAGAGGGAAAGGGGGAGAAAGAGAGAGAAAGGGGGAGAAAGAGAGAGAAAGAGAGAGAAAGGGGGAGAAAGAGAGAGAAAGGGGGAGAAAGAGAGAGAAAGAGAGAGAAAGAGAGAGAAAGGGGGAGAGCTAGGGAGAGAAAGGGGGAGAAAGACAGAGAAAGAGAGAGAAAGAGGGAGAGATAGGGAGGGGGGGAAGAGGAGAGAGATCGAGACAGAAATAAAGAAATACAGAGAGGGAGAGAGATAGAAGAGTTGATGTAACTTTCAGTAAATAGTACTGCTGTGCTAAAAAAAAAAAATATTCTGGCTATTAATATCGATACGGGCCCAGTAGCTACTGCACAGAGAAATGCACTATTGATTCTAAACCAAAATGTAGTAAATGTACTTTGTTCAGTGCAAATGTACATTAGCCATATTGTATTCTTTTGCACAAATAGTTTTTATAAGTTGACTACAGGTACCTAGTGAGACTGGGCACCTTTTCTGTGACATAAAAAAATATTTGTCTGGTTTTGTTGAGTGAATGACATTAAGTAATAATTATAAAGTAACATGTATCGATATCGGAATCGAATCAAATTGAATTGCACTGTATCGAAAATCGTGTCGTGAGCCCTGTATCGAAAATTGTATCGAATCGCCATATCCTAAATGATACCCAGCCCTAGTAAATAGTTCTGAATCGAATCGCCACGTCCTAAATGATACCCAGCCCTAGTAAATAGTATGGAATCGCCATGTCCTAAATGATACCCAGCCCTAGTAAATAGTTCTGAATCGAATCGCCACGTCCTAAATGATACCCAGCCCTAGTAAATAGTTCTGAATCGAATCGCCACGTCCTAAATGATACCCAGCCCTAGTAAATAGCTCTGAATCGAATCGCCACGTCCTAAATGATACCCAGCCCTAGTAAATAGTTCTGAAGTGCTCTTTGTTGTTTGCTGCACTAACTGTGTTTTGTTACATCATCTGCTTCTCTGTACACTAGATTTCATCATCGCTACCTGTTATGCTTGTTAACGCGTTAGAACAATATTGTACATAGCCATGCCTGTAAGGCATGTTTACATTTGATTCAGAGAGTGACCGTGAGAGACAGAGTGTGGAGTGGAGTGGAGTAGAGTGGAGTGGAGTAGAGTGGAGTGGAGTAGAGTGGAGTGGAGTAGAGTGGAGTGGAGTGGAGTGGAGTGGGGGAAGAACTGGACTCACCCGGGTTGACCATGCCGGCCTGGTTGCCCATGACGGCGTGATTTCCCATCATGCCCTGCTGCTGCTGCATGATGGCGTAGGGGCTGCTGTTGCGCAGGGCAGCGGCAAACTGGCCCTGGGGGCGCCCTTGGCCGCCATGCTCATCTCCAGGGACATGCTTCTCATGGGGGGGGCACGGCCAGGCTGCGCCGGCCGCACGCCTACGAAGTCTGGATGGGGGGTGAAGAGACATGAGTGAAGAGAGAGAGAGAGATAGAGGGGGGGGGGGGGGGTAGAGACATGAGTGAAGGGGAGAGAGAGATAAAGAGAGCAGAAGGGGGGGTAGAGACATGAGTGGAGAGAGAGAGAGAGAGAGAGAGAGAGAGCAGAGGGGGGGTAGAGACATGAGTGAAGGGGGAGAGATAGAGAGAGAGAGAGAGAGGGGGGGGTAGAGACATGAGTGAAGAGAGAGAGAGAGATAGAGAGAGCGGGGGGGGGGTAGAGACATGAGTGGAGAGAGAGAGAGAGATAGAGAGAGCGGGGGGGGGGGTAGAGACATGAGTGGAGAGAGAGAGAGAGATAGAGAGAGCGGGGGGGGGGGGGGGGGTAGAGACATGAGTGGAGAGAGAGAGAGAGATAGAGAGAGCAGAGGGGGGTTAGAGACATGAGTGGAGAGAGAGAGAGAGATAGAGAGAGCGGGGGGGGGGTAGAGACATGAGTGGAGAGAGAGAGAGAGATAGAGAGAGCAGAGAGGGGGGGTAGAGACATGAGTGAAGGGGGGAGAGAGAGATAGAGAGAGCAGGAGGGGGGGGGGTAGAGACATGAGTGGAGAGAGAGAGAGATAAAGAGAGAATAAGAAGGGGGGGGGGGGGGTAGAGACATGAGTGGAGAGAGAGAGAGAGAGATAGAGTGGGGGGGGGGGGTAGAGACATGAGTGAAGAGAGAGAGAGAGAGAGATAGAGAGAGCAGAGGGGGGAGGGGGGGGGTAGAGACATGAGTGGAGAGAGAGAGAGAGAGAGATAGAGAGAGCAGAGGGGGGTGGTAGAGACATGAGTGGAGAGAGAGAGAGATAAAGAGAGCAGGGGGGGGGTAGAGACATGAGTGAAGGGAGAGAGAGAGATAGAGAGAGCAGAGGGGGGGTAAGAGACATGAGTGGAGAGAGAGAGAGAGAGAGATAGAGAGAGCAGAGGGGGGGTAGAGACATGAGTGGAGAGAGAGAGAGAGAGATAAAGAGAGCAAGAGGGGGGGGGGGGGGGGGGGGTAGAGATGATGTGATTTCATATCTGGTATAATTTCATATTGCCACTGATCAGTTTTAATCTATTTTGCCTTCCACTCTCCCCCACACACACACTCACCAAACCATTTGGTTGTGATTGTTAGGGATCACAAACACAAACACACACACAGATGCACAAATTATTAAATGTTTCATAAAAGCTGTAAAAGCCAATAATGTGCGCGTGTGTTTGTGTGTGTAGCACTGGTGTGTGTGTGTGTGTGTGTGTGTGTGTGTGTGTGTGTGTGTGTGTGTGGTGGTGGTGTGTTGACAAACATCCGTCTGAGCAACACGTGCTGGATTAGGCCTCCTGCTCCTCCCAAGCCCCACACAAAGCTGCTCTATTAGGCTTATGGCAACACACACACACACACACACACACACACGTGCGCACAGTGTTTAATGAGGGTTAGGGTGTGGCAGGGAAGACCTATCTGTGTGTGTGTGTGTGTGTGTGTGTGTGTGTGTGTGTGTGTTACCACAGACTGAGCTATACATAGTGATGTTACAGACTGAGAGCACACATTGGTGTGTCATCACGTACAGGAAATGTACCTGTGCAGAACTGTTCAAATACGCTCACACATGGTCGCAGGTGTACATATTGTGTGTGTGTGTGTGTGTGTGTGTGTGTGTGTGTGTGTGTGTACGGGTGTCTGTGTGTGTCTCTTCGGAGGTGTTGCTATCTGTTTCAATAAATATTGGTTCCCTGTTCCCGGTACCACAAAAGGTAGAGTCAAGTGTTTTTGATGCACACACACACACACACTACAAACACTACACACAGCACAAACACACAAACACACACACACACACACTACAAACACTACACACAGCACAAACACACAAACACACACACACACACTACAGACGGAAGGTGACTCACTGGCTTGTCCCATGGCTGAGAAGGCCATACACTCTCTCACACACACACACACACACACACGGCCACTCACTGGCTTGTGTGATGGCTGTGAAGCCCACACACACACACACACACACACACACACACACACACACACACACACACACACACAGAGAGAGAGAGGGTGACTCACTGGCTTGGGTCATGGCTGGGAAGGCCTTGGTCTGCTGGTCGGGCCCCATGGCTGTGGAGGCGTCCTGGCTCATCTGCAGGATGTCCTGGATGATGGCCTGCTTGTCCACCGCCCGCCCCTCCCCAAACAGCTGCTGGCTGCTCTGGAGGTCGTCTAGGATGTAGTCCAGCTCGCTCGACTGCGGTGCGCACCCCCCCCACACACACACACACACACACGAAGACACACAGAGACAGGGAGACGTGCGCATATGCACACACACACCAGCAGACATATGTGCATGGACGCACATACACAAACACACACACGCACACAAAGACAGATGTGCGTGTACGCACGTACACAAACACACACCACACACACACACACACACACACAGGGAAAGAGAGAGATTAACAATTTGATTCATGACTTCCTGTGTGTCTGACTCAAAAGTGCATTACTGCATACTGACACTCTAAGGTAACACTTTCCATGAAGCTTGTATTCATAAGAACGTCTGCCTAACCCAGCATCAGCTCCACACAGGTGATTATAACCAGCATCAGCATCAGCTCCACACAGGTGATTATAACCAGCATCAGCTCCACACAGGTGATTATAACCCAGCATCAGCTTCACACAGGTGATTATAACCCAGCATCAGCTTCACACAGGTGATTATAACCAGCATCAGCCCCACACAGGTGATTATAACCAGCATCAGCCCCACACAGGTGATTCTAACCAGCATCAGCCCCACACAGGTGATTCTAACCAGCATCAGCATCAGCCCCACACAGGTGATTATAACCAGCATCAGCATCAGCCCCACACAGGTGATTCTAACCAGCATCAGCTTCACACAGGTGATTATAACCAGCATCAGCATCAGCTCCACACAGGTGATTCTAACCAGCATCAGCATCAGCCCACACAGGTGATTATAACCAGCATCAGCATCAGCCCCACACAGGTGATTCTAACCAGCATCAGCTCCACACAGGTGATTCTAACCAGCGTCAGCATCAGCTCCACACAGGTGTGGGGGGCGGCTCTGGAGCACAGCTCCTGCCACGTGGACTAAATGTCTAATGCCCGTTACAGAAACACTCAACACAGAGAGGGGACACGCTCGTTAGAGGAACACTCAACACAGAGAGGGGACACGCTCATTAGAGGAACACTCAACACAGAGAGGGGACACGCTCATTAGAGGAACACTCAACACAGAGACGGGGACACGCTCGTTAGAGGAACACTCAACACAGAGAGGGGACACGCTCATTAGAGGAACACTCAACACAGAGAGGGGACACGCTCGTTAGAGGAACACTCAACACAGAGAGGGGACACGCTCGTTAGAGGAACACTCAACACAGAGAGGGGACACGCTCGTTAGAGGAACACTCAACACAGAGAGGGGACACGCTCGTTAGAGGAACACTCAACACAGAGAGGGACACGCTCGTTAGGGAAACACTCAACACAGAGAGGGGACACGCTCGTTAGGGAAACACTCAACACAGAGAGGGGACACGTCTGGAGAAACACTCAACACAGAGAGGGGACACGCTCGTTAGGGAAACACTCAACACAGAGAGGGGACACGCTCGTTAGGGAAACACTCAACACAGAGAGGGGACACGCTCGTTAGGGAAACACTCAACACAGAGAGGGGACACGCTCGTTAGAGGAACACTCAACACAGAGAGGGGACACGCTTGTCCTGGAGAAGAGGGAGAAAAGCTACAGGCCCAGCACTCTCCAGAGAGAGAGAGAGAGAGAGGGAGAGAGGGAGAGAGAGAGAGAGGGAGAGAGAGACAGAGAGAGGGACATAGAGAGGGACATAGAGAGAGGGAGAACAGCTACAGGCCCAGCACTCTCCAGAGAGGGGAGGAGAGGAAGAGAGAGAGAAGGAGAGAGAGAGAGGGAGGGAGAGGGATAGAGAGAGAGAAGGAGGGAGGGAGTGAGGGAGGGAGGGAGAGAGATAGAGAGAGGGAGGGTGGGCATGACAGAGAGAAAAAAAAGAGATGGACAGAGTGAGGAATAGAGAGAGAGGGAGGGAGAGAAAGAGAGACGGAGGGAGAGAGGGAGGGAGAGAGAGAGAGGGAGAGAGGGAGAGAGAGAGAGAGGAGAGAGAGAAAGAGAGAGGGAAGGGAGTTGCAATGACACTGTGTGGCGAAGGCACAGAATCTGGGGCAGGCTTCACGTCATGTTCGCCACAGATCAGCTGCTCAACTCCACACACACACGCGCATATACACACACCTTATACACACACGCTCGCGCACACATACACACTCGTGCACGCACACACACACCTCATACACACACATACAAGCACACACCTCATACACACACACACACGCACACACCTCACACACACACAAGCCTGCATGACTGAAGCAGATGCTGCAAGGGCTGGGACTCCGCCTGATTTTATATACAGTATGCAGTTTTAATGGCATGTGCTTATACTGTACCCAGACACTGGTGTGCCTTCAAGACACACACACACACGCATGCACACACGCATGCACACACACACGCACACACACACACACACACACACGCATGCACACCACACACACACACACACACACACACACACACACACACACACACACACGCATGCACACACGCATGCACACACACACACACACCAAGCAGGGAGGGGGAACAGCATGGGGTGTCTTGTTTGGTTTTTGCTGTTTATTTACTGAAGGATCAGAAACAGTGGCCCCTGCAAGGTGCTCTTGAAGGAAAGCCTCTTGTTTTGCTATCTTATGCTAATGTTGATACAGAAGGCCTCTGCAGAGACAACCTATGAGGAATAGCGCGCGCACATTCACACACACACACACACACACACACACACACAGACACAGGTCTATTTATGCTCACTATTTATGCATTTATGGTAAATGAAGACGGTAACTATACCCCAGCAGGCCCATCTAAACAGGGCCAGACAGAGCTGAGTTAGATCATCTACACCACACACACGCTCGCACACACATACACACACACACACACTGACGCTACACACAACAGTGTGACAGACAGAGAAACAGTCTGTGTTCAAGAGGCCAAGGTGACAGCGTGTGTGCGTACTTTCAGAGGCCGAAGGTGACAAAGTGTGTGTTTGTGTGTATGTCTGTGTTAAAAGAGGCCAAGTGCAAAACAGTAAGCCGCTACAGGGTGCGGGCTGTAGCACCATCCGAACAGCAGGGGGCAGTGCGACAGACATCTCCACTGACTGACTCCCGCGTCCTTAAAGCCACAGCTCAACAGCATGGACCCATGCAACATTCATTAGCGCGCTCTAGATGCAACGCCTTTCCCCCACAACACCCCAGTGCCCAGTCTCATGCCCACACAGACTACCCCAAGGCAGACCACAACACCCCGGTGCCCAGTCTCATGCCCACACAGACTACCCCAAGGCAGACCACAACACCCCGGTGCCCAGTCTCATGCCCACACAGACTACCCCAAGGCAGACCACAACACCCCGGTGCCCAGTCTCATGCCCACACAGACTACCCCAAGGCAGACCACAACACCCCGGTGCCCAGTCTCATGCCCACACAGACTACCCCAAGGCAGACCACAACACCCCGGTGCCCAGTCTCATGCCCACACAGACTACCCCAAGGCAGACCAGCTCACTGCGCAAACACAAGTATGTAAATGTGCAACTGTGCACTCTGCCCTTTTTAACCACATGTGCAAATGTGCACTCTGCCCTCCATGAACAAGTATGCAAGTATGCAAGTGTGCAACTGTGCCCTCTGCCCTTTTTAACCAAGTATGCAAGTGTGCACTCTGCCCTCCATGAAGAAGTGTGCAAGCCTGCTGTGACCTGTGGCCCAGCTCCAGTGTCTGCATAGTACAAGTAGTGCGGAAAGGAAGTACCGAGGTCTGAGTGCAGAAAGGGGGTTTGGGTGCATACTAGATTGGGCATACTATATAGTGTGCAAGCCATACACCATCACACACACGCATACACCATCACACACAGTCTACACAAATGGACATACACCACACACACACACAAATACACAACCATACAGATGCATACACCATCACACAGAATAGAGATAGTGAGAGGGAGAGAGACAGAGTGAGAGTACAGGAAAGGAGAGAGAGGGAGGCAGAGAGAGAAAGAAAGAGGGAGAGACAGAGAGAGAGAGAGAGAGAGAGAGAGAGAGAGAGAGAGAGAGAGAGAGAGAGAGAGAGAGAGAGACAGACAGACAGACAGAGAGAGAGAGAGAGAGAGGGAGAGAGAGAGAGGAAGCCTAATGAGGTCACTTATGGTGGAAGGATCCAGAACACATGGACTGACTGGCTGTTCCCCACTCTTTATCTCTGTCTCTCTGACACACTCTATCTCTCTCTCTCCTTCTCTCCATCTCTCCCTCTCTCTGATACACTCCATCTCTCTCTCTCCTTCTCTCCATCTCTCCCTCTCTCTGATACACTCCATCTCTCCCTCTCCTTCTCTCCATCTCTCCCTCTCTCTGACACACTCCATCTCTCCCTCTCCTTCT